>OX387966.1:17766607-19016607 GCA_947578425.1 Eugnorisma glareosa | reverse complement strand
GGCATGGTGTAATTTTGTAAACGAATAGCCGTGTCTCTAGTGTGACCTTTAGTGTTACAAAATATAGGCTTTACGGCTTACGGCTTTATAGCTGTGCTCGATTTGTCATCGTCCCTGGCATTATCTACCTCATCTTTATATTGTCTACTGACTATATTTATTGTCACTGAACTGACTTTTGTTGTTCTTCCACAGATTTAGTGGTAAAATCTCTATTCATCATCGTCTTTTAAAATTCAGATTTTGTCTTATTTATTCTTAAGGTTGAACCGCAAGGGTAGCGCGCGACATTTAAATTTTCTTAAGTTGTTTGCAATTTGCAAGTCAGTGTCGGGTTATATGTTGCTGAAAATAGGAATCGAGCCAGTAACACTTATGGAGTTACAGAATTATAATCATTTAAATCATCAATACAACCCTCTAAGTTCATATAATACCATTGAGTGACTTTTTGATGAAATAGCTATTGAATGGATTCATATTTTCATCAACATACAATCTGACACTGACCGGCAAATTGCAATAAACGTAAGAAAATTTAAATTTCGGTTGTAAAATGTTCGGTTTCCTCTGTGTCTCTGAAATCACGTTAAGCCGTTGGTCTTAACTGTTATTTGTAGATCTTTGACAGTCGTTATAGGTAGTCAATGGCCCGAAATTTGACCACCAGGCTTACCAAGGGGTATCGTATTACCCAGTACTAAATGGGTTGTGGAGGTCAGATAGGCACTCGCCCCATGTAAAGTAATGGTATTCAGCTGCATCCGGTAAGATTGCCAGCCGACAACATGGTTGGAAAAAGGCTAGGCAGATGATGATTCTAGATGTTAGGTGTCGTTTCGTTTGCCAAACTTGTCGAATTTGCCGTAGCTTGTGTTTATTTAATTATATTTTATCAGCACTAGAGCTGTAGCCTACCTTTTTTTTTGTTTTTTTTCGGGATAAATTACAGTGATGTTTCTGTTCACATCAGTGATATGTTTCTAATCTATAATATGGTTATTCTTCTCTCTGTTAGTATTTACAGTTGCTTCTGGCTGCACGCTATGTCCAGCAGCATCGCTGCCCAGCCAAGTTCACACCTTTAGCAGTTTGTATGCCTTATGACTGGGACTGGTAGCTTCATCTTTTTGTTTTTGACAGTTCAATTTTGTTTGCCTATGGTCTGGTGTTCCCTTTCATTGCTACTTGAAATTAAACATAAAAAAAACTGACAACAACATTTCAACCACATCTTATCAGCCTGTTAGCAGGACAACCCGATTGGTTATCGATCGAAACTCGTTACCTAACGATCGGGGCAATGTTAACACAATCTAGCCTAGATATTCACTTATTTGCATATACAACTCATTAACTATTGCTATACGACCTAATCGTACATTCACTTTTAGTATTACGTAAGTCTTGATTATTTTGTATCGATTCTTAATCGATTTTGGGAGCGTATGATCGATTATTTGAAAAACTTTAATTTTTGATTAAATGTAACTGGTCCGTTTGTCCGCCACTTCATCAGTGTGGTGGTCGTAAATTATCCCACAGGATAAACAGGATACAGGAACGTACTATCGGGATATAAATTATCCTGTGTCCAAACCTAGGTCACGATCAACTTGAGTGGTTCTACAGTGGTTAAACAATCACCTATTTCATAACTATTTAAAAATAGGCAGATTAGACCATGTCTGGAAATGTGCCCGCAAAATGACATGGTCACAAGTTCACAACATCTCTTTCCCACACTGGAATTACTCCTGCTTTAAGACGTCATAGTAACCCTCCTGGTAATAAATATTGTGACGTCAGAACTTTAAATTCATGATAAGAATCCATCAAAAGAGGTGAAATGAATCAAAATCAAAATATTTTTATTTCATATAGGCCTAGATGGGCACTTATAAAACGTCGACAAAAAGGTGCACGGTTCGGGTTGGTCGTTTCCTATGGAGAAGAACCCGCAAGAAACTCCATGGTTACTCTTTTCGCCGTTCGTTGACTAGATGAAGATGAGACCACTGATATATTTCCACTGAAAGCAATAATTATTTACTATTCTCTAGAACAACAAATAGACACACTGACGTACATTCTAAACAAACAAATTCCGTTGCAATAAAACATAACACCGTATCTAACATTTACAATTCGCTCACACGTACCATTCGCATGCCAACCTTGGCATTGCCACTTGCCACTGTTCGTACTTGAACTAGAGACGCTGCTAAAACTGTACATTAGTTGCGAATCGGAACGGGTCAGCTATACAGTTACCTAGTTATACTTTGTAACAATCAATTTGTTCAGGCCTCCGCTCTAGTTTATCGATTGTTTAGGCTATTGTTGGCATAAAAGTGATTGGAGCGAAATTGTTTATGAAAGTAGGTTAGTTCCTTTGTACCTAGATGATGTTATCGTTGTAGTCTTCTTTACGTTAGCGGTTTGATTCAGTGCCATCATTGTCATTCTCACCCATTCTCTTATTCTTGCTTGGGGTAAGCGCGTTAGGTACGTCTTTTTCTTGCGTAGGTACTCGATCAATCGTCATTACAGTGTTGACATCCCTTTCATCTCTTACATAGTTAATCTATCTATCCGTCTTTTCAATGGCTTTATTCTTTGTTGCTATTTCTTACTCTGCTTAAGGAGATCTAGGGATATGTATCTTTGTTTCCCTAAGATGTTACATTGTTCACGTTGGTGTTTTTTTCAAGGAAAATCTGTCGTTACCTTGTCTAGAACTTTAGCTTAGATACATGTTAACATTTTGACGTTTTCTCTATCGTGTCCCATAGAAATCAAAGCTGAAACTAGAACATTTTGTCCATTAGATTATTATAATAACAATAATTATTTGCCAAAATGTTATGCCGAGCCTACCAATTACTACTGAAGGTCAGCGATTAATATTGCAAATTGCTAGGCTAACGGAATTTCGCAAATTATTACATAACTTTCTAATATCGATGATAGGCTTCATAATATTATAATGTTAGCTTAAGATAATACTTATGTAATATCGTTTTTAGGGTTCCGTAGCCGAATAGCAAAAAACGGAACCCTTATAGATTCGCCAAGTCTGTCTGTCTGTCGGTCTGTCCGTGTATGTCACAGCCACTTTACTCTGAAACTATTAGGACTACACAGTTTAAACTTAGTAGGTAGATGTATTCTGTGAACCGCTATAAGGTTTTTATACAAAAATAAAAAATATATAAGATGGAGGGGGGTCTCCCCATACATGGAACTGAAATTAAAAAAAAAAAAAATCATCAAGCCTATACGTGCGGGGTGTCTATAAATAGGTCTTTAAAAAGCCATTGACATTGAGGTTCCTAAAACCATTTTCTCTCAAAGTCAATCGTTTGAAAGATAAACACTTCCAAAGTGGTAAAATGTGTGTCTCCCCCCCCTCTAATTTCTAAAGTAAGAGGAGAATAATTCTGAAAAAAATATAGGATTATAGAACGTAAAAAAAACTTTCAACCAAAATTGGTTTGAATAAGATTTGATGTTTATTTTTTGAGATATGGGACTTTTTCATCAAATTGCAGCAACAACTTTGTTTTTCATTACCATACTATGAAAAACAAATTTAGTTTTGTTGATGAATGTAAAATAATACAACATATGAACGAATGCCTTCAAAATATTTTTATTATATTGTTTGGTGCTACGGAACCCTATGTGCGTGTAAGAACGACTCGCACTTGGCTGGTTTATAGACTTGAAGTTGTTAATCAGCCAGTGACAGAAAAGCAGGTCAAATAATGATGAAGGGTTACCCACAAACTGGGTTGTGCAGATCAGATAGGCAGTCGCTCCATGTAAGATACTGGTATTCAGCAGCATACGGTTAGACTGGAAGCTGACCCCAACATAGTTGAGAATAGGCGGGCTGATGATGGTGATGAGGTGAAATTGTGGTGGAAATTGGGTCTATCAAACACGAAAATTCTGGTTTAAAAACATGATCATTTCTGATTCTTTTTTCAGGACCTAGCAACCTTTTGAAAACACATTCTTAAAACTTTTAAATAGGTATTAACTAACTATGAAAAATTATTTGCAATAATTATATTGCAAATAATTTTGGGTATATAAGGTGTATCTATTCATACACGAAATCTCTTAAGGGGTCATTGTACTCATCATTATGAACAACTTTCTCTATGGGACCTACCCCGAAATCGCGAAAAAAAAATCAGCTCTTCAGTACATTTTGACGAGTTAATGCGATCATATTGTAGGGAACAGCTGTTTTTTTTTTTCGCGATTTCGAGGCTTTTTGAGGCTGGTAAAAGTTGTTCATAATGATGAGTACAATAACCCCTTAAGAGATTTCGTGTATGATTAGATAGACCCTATATTAATTTTTGGTATATGGTATATTATATATACCATATTATGATCCTGCCTAATGCCAAAGTATGCTGTCATTACATAACTTACGGGCGTATATTATCTGCCAGTTTTGCAACTGTTTTACGATTTACTGACATAACATTATTATGGTAGGCTTGCAAATTAATAATGTTCAATAAAGATTAGCAGGTCACGACTAGGTAGGTATGTTAGAAATTGCGATTTCTTCACTAGATTAAGTTGTCCCGTGATGTATGTAGGTTTAAAAAAATGGTTTTCTTTACAGATTGCCATATATTCCTATAAAATACCGAGGAAAGAATTGGGGTTTGCAGCCCCTGGCTGGAGGCCTTAAATTCAAGGCATCCACAGGATTAGACCAGCTAAGCAGTAGCCAGCCTCATAGGCTGAACTGCGAGCTGCCATTAAAAAAATAAAAATAATTGGGGTTTGCCTTTGCCTATCAGTGCGACAGTATGGGCTAAGAAAATAATAATTTGTTAGCGGTAGTTAATTGATGTCAGGAGGAGGAAGAGCTCGTGGCTACATAATACCAGCCGCTCGGTTCGATCTTCAGGTTAAGCCGCGCTTGCCTAGGTTGGTATGTGGATGGGTGAACACCCGTTACAGGCCGAGTTTCCTCCTTGCCTCGGAAAGCACGTTAAGCCGTTGGTGTCGGGCTGTCATTTGTAGATCTTTGACAATCGTTTCAGGTCTTACCAAAGGGTATCGTTACCCAGTACTAACCGGGTTGTGGAGGTCAGATAGGCAGTCGCTCCATGTAAAATACTGGTATTTAGCTGCATTTGGTTAGACTGGAAGCTGACCCCAACATAGTTTGGGAAAAGGCTAGGCATATGATGAACTGGGTTATGGAGGTCAGATAGGCAGTCCCTGCCTGGAAGCCAGCACCAATGGGGAAAGGCTAGGGGATGAAGAGTTAATTGATTTCTGAAAAAAAATATTGATAGTTATTTTAAAGCAGACACACGTAATAACGACCAAATATATTTCTCTATACATCTATACCTATATTTCTACCTCCTCAAAAACCGCTATCATTAAAAAAAAACTCTAAGGTCAACCCATCAAAGATCAAAGACCGAAAATTTATAGACGATCACATTAAAAAAAAAACAACAGAAACATTTTAACACCTTCTCTAAGCACCTCTAAACGCCAACTTAAACCTATATTACAGTTAATTCTCCAAAACTAGGTGTTAGTCGTACCCACCGTAAAGTTTTTGAGTGGTTCTTTGGGCGAATCATAAATTTAAGCGGGTTAGCACCGCTTGTGACGTAAATTAAAAAGTTGTAAAACGTAACGGCACATGGATGCGACCCGGGGTTTGTGACCACTAGCGCACGGATAAAGGAAGATGGCGGATGAATGCGCCAGAGTAACATCTTAATAAATTTAACATTTTAATCTAGTAATGCTAGCCTTACAGCTGCTAGGTTGAAATGGAACTGGAATGGTCACATCTGCTGCATGTCGGAGGAACTATGGGCAAACATAACCACTCAATGAAAACCAAATAGCAGGAAACGACAACGTGACAGGCCCAGAAGGAGATGGCGGGCTGAGCTGGACTCTTTCTTAAGAGGGCCCTTCCCGGTGCGTCTATCGTAAACGCGAGCATGGTCGAAAAACTTGTTGTTTCATCCAGAGCCACAGCGGTGGCTATTTTCTTTCAATTCCCCCATCTTACCCCGCCCTGACCCCGCACATCTCATCTCCCGCGCACCTCATACCGCCTAACGTGATGACATTGAACGAAAAATAGTGTTCGAAAATTTCTTAAACTTGTTCCAGGAAATAGGTACGTGTTCTTGAATAAGTCTTACAAGTGTGTGAAATAAATATTTGTCATTAAAAATCTCCATTACATGTGCAAGGTTTCTATCGAGATGTTTTCTTTACTTTTACAGTTTATGAGTACATTAGGAACGGCCACAGTTCAGTTGAAATTTGTGCAAAACAGTAATTTTTGGAGGCTTATACTGAATTTGTTTCTACAATTTTTTATTTTCTGCTACCATAGAAACCTAGATATAGTGCACAAAATACCTATTAGTTCAAAAAAATCAAAAAAAGATGTGTAACAACTGCATAATCACGTACGAGCGTTTGTATGAAAAGTATGACGGGTTGGCCGCTCAGGGCCAGGCCGATCTAATGTAGGCCAATGCCTACATTAGATCGCGAAATGAGGAAGGAGGGAAGGGACGTCTCTGCCCTGCAGTAGGGCAATATTGGCTGAGACAGCTAGATAGGGTCTCGGCAGACCAAGGAGAAGATGGCGGGAAGCCTTAGATGACTTTCTCGTTAATTGGCGAGAAGAGGCGCTACATCGAGAAATATTGGCTTATAATAATAATAAAATAAGAACCTCGTGAAAGCCGAGAAAGATAAGCAAATCAACTGGACTCAGCGATCATTGTGCCGATAGTCGTATCAGTCCATGGCTTAATTGTCAAGAGCCTCGATGAATACCTGAGGAGGCTCTCGTTAGGCAGCTGGATCAAGGGCTTGATTCAGAAAGCGGTACTCCTGGACACGGCTCGTATTGTTAGGAGGTTCCTCTCTCTGGAGCCCTGACCGCCGGTAGCTTGGACCGTGTTCCCGATACCGGTGGGCAACAATTTTATATATTTTTAAATGTTTTTATATTGTTTTTTTATAAGAAATATTTAAAAATGTAAATAATTTGTATAAAAGATAAATAAAGGAAATAATAATAAAATAATACTTGATCGATATTTGACGAATTAGCTGCTGGTTTCATATTCGACTACAGCGCTGGACAATGTGACTGGACTGCATTAAAAAGTGTAGCTTTCTAGTGTAGCTGATGTGGCAGAGTTTTGGTAGAAACCTATTTGACTTAAACAACTATGCGAATCATTACTCGATATAGAAGACGAAGCAGTAATAATTATTCCTACAGTTAATTTTATGCTTTTGGACTTGACTATTAAAAAATAATAATTGAGAGAGTGCTCAAGACTTTTTTTTGTGTTGGTTGTACTAATAGTAATATAACTTAAAACAGACTTTAGAAGAGGTATTTTTTTTAAATACCTCTAAGTATCTGAAGAATAACAAATGAATGGAACGTGCAGGTTCACACCCTATCTTATTTTTTATTTGATGACGCTACACGATAAGGTCTAATTTTATCTAGAAAGACTCTCAAATAGATCTAACAGTCACAATGTCACTCACTCGTATCATAGCATTTATATATCTTATCTCGTCACCTACTATGTTATCTAAACCTAGCATCATACACGATAATGTGACATCTAAACGGATCCTAGTACCTCGTCATTGAATATTTGCAGAATAAAGGGTGTAACAAGACCCTTAACTTAGTCGAAAGGCACTTGTTCTCCCCGTCATAACGTTATTTTTTTGTTTTAGACTATACTTGGGAGCCTTCTAGTTGAGGAGATATTGGGGGTCAAAGTTCCAACTTTTCTTTTAAATACCTACATGTTTTTAATGTAACCTTTTTACTTTAAACACCTCCACGACCCCCGTACTGTTCAATCCATCTATCAGCACAATGTTTTGAGTGCGTTACATAGTCGTAAAACGTGATTTTTCACCCCAAAAAAAGTACTTTTCCAGCAATAATTTTGGCGTAAAGTTACATCATTTCATGTACTTACATAATCCTTGGTTGACGGCTTCGTGAAGGTTCCTGTTACACCCTGTATTATAACATCACAAAACTGTTCTCCTGAATTCCTTGCAATCGCTATCAAAGCGTTTCGTGTTTCTATAACGACTCTGCCCCCCCCCTCTCTCTCCACTCCAGTCATCCCACGATGTTGAGCCAGCAGTTTTAAATCAGCCCTTAAATAATCTCACTCAGATCCAGCCTATCCCTTTGCTGCCCTCCCAATTGACGCCACAAGCCGATGCTCGTACCGTACTCGTGACCTAAGTTGTAAGCTGTGTAACCTGGTTGCTTACTTTATAAGTTTCAAAGCACTCACAAGATTAAGCAGAAGCCAGCCTCATTGGTTGGTTGCGGGACTGTTCGAAAGAGATACCGCGGCCCTGAAACACAAAGGGCAGGTTTTAGTCAGTAAAAGTCTGACACCTGCTCAGCCCAGAGCGGGAGGGGTTATTTGATGATATCCCATCGGTAAAAAAAAAAAAAAAGCCTCATAGGTTGACCAGAGAGATGCCATGTCAAAAAAAAAGTACAACAACTTTTGGCAGGATTGACGTAATGTTTTAGATAGCTCATTCGTCAATCCATTATTGGCTTTTCCATGATCGATAACGCTGATTGAATGTCACTTTGACCCTCAGGAGAACTCATTAATCTAAAAATAACAATTTTCTCGTGACGTAAACACCAATGGAAACGCACCTCAACCATCTTAAAATACCGTGAGCATTTCACAAGCTGATTTACAGACAGTGAACAGACTTCACAGAACATCACAGTAACGCAATTACATTCGTACATACAAACTTAAATACAAACGGATTAGTTTTTATAAGCAAAACACGACTGTAAGTATTTTCTTTACATAAACTAATAATCATGAAATTTAAAATTAAAAAAACCCCCAACTAGTAAATTACTGCACCGATTTTGATAAAACATGGCTAATTGTAATATACACATCATGCGCTTTTTGTCCCACTTGGGTATATTTGAAAATACTCGATTTTATATACCCACTTTCATCCCCCATATCTAGTAAATGGCTGCACCGATTTTGATACAACATATCTAAGAACCATCGCCAAAAAACTAGCATCCATATCGGTTCACTCGTTTAAGAGCTACGTACCAGAGACAGACACACATACACTAGCGTATATATAACACCCTTCTTTTTGCGTACGCAGAGCTAGAACATTACAATAGAAGAAGTATAAGTCCCAATGGCTACTAACTAAGGAGGTTTCCAAATCTTGAGTTTAAGATATCTTCATTTATTTTTTTGAAAGAACTGTGGCGGCATAGCCAAAACATACAAAAACATCTGTAGCAACATCTATGACGCATGTTACGAACTAAAAATCCTGGATCACGCAATCCAAATGATCCGCGAGATAAAGATATAAATATAAGAATCCGACAACACCCATCAGCAGGGCTATTGCGTATCTCAGTTGACAGTTTATAGTGATCATCACTTGGCGAGTTTTGATATACAATGACAGTTCTGCACGGATAGCGTCAGTTGAAACCAACAAGAACGGTCATTGTATATCAAAACTCGCAAAGTGATGATCACTATGAACTGTCAACAGAGATACGCAATAGCCCTGCTGGCCGGAGGATCGTCTCTTTTCAACAGAGTATGAGGAACTTTAAACACTGTTCCTCAGACCTCGAAAAACAACTAAGGGCTGTTTTGTTGGAAAGTTAGTTATCTTCGGGTAACAGAGTACTAGTAGTTTAGACACCGCCATTTAGAGACATATTTTAAAGAATAAATAGTTTATTACAGTAACACGTTCCAAACTTCCCATTACTAAGAGTAACATCCATTGTTAATACATTAATTGTATTAGCTAGTTGCTTCACATCCACATGTCATCAAGGGAAGCAATTATTTACAATTGTGTCGTCTGTCGGAAGTGTGTCACTGACCCATTTCTTAGTAGCGTCGTAGAATAAGAATTTACAGAGGCGACACTCCTGCTTTAAACTTTAAGGCGCTTAAAACGTTCAACAAATTCAGCAGCCTCATTTAAGTAATTTTGACAGATCAAAAAAAACATTGCGGATGCGTTTTTCATGGTGTAAGGATTGTTCCATCGCTCGATAGTCAACAATGTTGATAACCCCTTTGGTTGGAGCGATTGCGGGTCACTGCTAGGTTTATATGAACTTTGTTTGTGTAGCTCGGAGTATGATTCCAGAGTCACTCAAACGATGCCTGCTGTTCTGCAATTAGTGAAACTCCACCGGCACTTTTAGCGTCCGAAGCCACTGCTAACCCAGCCAATGTGGAAAAGTTTTGGTGGAAGATTAACGTCAAACACAAATAAAAGAATCAACGATTGGACAAAGGAGTTTCGCCTCTGGATTTCTTATTCTATGACAGCGTAGAGGCGCACCCATTTGTGTAGCGCATACAGTTGTCATATTATTAAATGAAGTCCCATGTGGCATTGAGGTGCTTGTTGCCTACCTCAATAACAAAGGAAAGCAAAGGGCTTTTAGGGAGACCTACTTTTCATAGGTTTTGGCAAGTCGGTGTAGAGTTTATCTTTGATAAAATACTGACAAACAGTTTGATCAATAGTAAACGGCATCTTTTAAGAATATGGCAAAAGTACCTAAAATGTTGTTTTAGTTATTGTTTTATTGTTTTTAAAAACGTTGCCCCACATACATAAACATCCAGTCCCGGAACAAATTCCTGAAGGTCATAGAAATATTTTTTCCGTGCGGGATTCGAACCCCGACACGCAGTGCAGCAGCTGATCGCTCAGCCACTACGCTAGCTGTGCCGTCAGTACAAAACTATACTATAAAACTACCTAATTGCCTTCTTTTCACTATTCTTACCTTTTACACCTTAATGGATTTCGACAAAACATGGCACACTGTTAGCCTATGATCTGGGTTAAGTAAGACAAAGGATACCTTTTATCCCTATGGTATATTCCCTTGGGATAACCACAACCTCCAGCGGGTGAAGCTGCGGGCAAAATCTATAGTAAAATAATAAAATGTTATCAAAGCAACTGCGGAGTCTCATGAGTAATCTTTAGTACCTATCGTCGTTGAAGTTCCTTTACAGGAGAGTGATAAAACTGCAAAATTATACCTAAGTAATGGTCCAGTACCATTGTAAAAGTGTTCACTTCAAATTAGATTCGTTGCTTGTTTCTGTTATTTGCAGAAAAAACGTATTTTCGGATTATTTAGCAAACCATCAAGAATCGAAATATCAAAACCTTTAGAACTTCAACGACGCTATCATGCACTTGAGGAAACAGACCGTAGGCAATCCTTCAAGCCCGCACATGTGGGTGCGCAATGATAACAACAGTCACACAGAAACGTAAACTTATTTATACCCCGCACTACTTCTACCTCGCAAACAGACGTATCAATGACATGACAAATTCTCTATAAATACAAGTCTATTCCTCTTGTCGCGTCATAGTGCGCATGCTACTGATTTATTGTATGTTTTCGAATGCCTAGGCGCGTGTATCTGTAGCATGGAGTGAATAGCTAATGAAGTACCAAGTATATCTTAAACATACATAACTATAAGATAACACAATTGTCTTCCTGTTTCCCACTAGACGTTCCCTTAAAAAGCTCCTTGTTTGCTTTAGCGTACATGATAGTAGAATTTAACATCGCCATTTTCCTGGCCTTTTCCCGATTTGTTTGGCGGCGGCACAGCATGTCGTCTTTTTGCTACAGGTACCTACTTCTCTCTTAGGCGTTTTCTCAGAAGTCTCTGTAACCATATAATCATTATAGCACAATATAATTATTGTGTATCGATAAGCAAAATAGTAAAGGTTAGTAAAACGTCGATTCCCTGCAGTTTTGAATAGATTATCTGTTTACTAATTCGCATTCTCCCGATTTGGCCACTTCATTTGTCATTTACTCCGTGTTCTCTTCCTAAATGGAGCCATTGTACGCAGGTGTGACGTCAGATTTGTTTACCATTATCAACATGTATTATCATCTTTATTTATACCTAATCTAGAATAACTAAACAAATGGTACTGTGTGAAATGGCTAACTACTAGAAACAGAAGATTTAAATCACTCGAAGTGCCCTCTGGCCTACTTCGGTCGAGCGAAATGTGTCCACCCACACTAAGAAGACTGGGCTCACACATCTGACATAGCTTAAGCATAATCAGCCTATAATGTTTCCACTGCTGGGAAATAGACCTCCTCCTCTCTATGAGAGAGAAATGGGCTATTCATCCACCACGCGGGCCCAGTGCGAGTTGGTAGATGTCACATATCTTCGAATTTTTAGTTCTAAAACATGCCGGTTTCCCTCAATGTTTTCCTTCACCGTTTTGAGAGCAGTGGTGATGAAATATACAAAGAAATGCTCGTACCTGGATCCGAACGAAGACTTTCTGCTCCTAAGTCAGGGCCGCCACCACTGGGCCATCGCTGATCTCTTCATTATCCGACATGGAACGATAGAAACCATTTTCGGCATGCGTGAGCGAGACAAATTATTTTTCCAATGTTATCGAACCACGAACGACGTCAACGAACGAGAAATATATATGTATAGGTACGCCGTACGACCAGCTTTTGACACAGTCAGGCATAGTAACGATTTTAATCATTGCGTGAAACCACTTTTGGCAATGTATGCCAAGCACCATCACATAACGCTAATGGGCAATGTGTAAAGTGGGGTTGTACTTCGTGCCAAAGATGCACTTGAAACCAGAATGTACGTATATTGGAAACATTCGCTAGAAACTTAAGCCAGGCAAAGCGTTATTGGATTTCAGAAGGAGCCTGCAGTTTGGAAAGCTGCCCGAAATTTACTTAAATGAAACTAAAGCTCTGCATATTTCTGTCGAAGTATATGTACATTGTGTTTGTTTAATATTATGTAGTATGATGGTATCATTTCAATTACCCACTGTACCGATACCTTGTCAAAATGAAAATGTCTAGAGCATAATTTCATATCAAGGGATGACGAGATGAACTTACTTTGAATCGCATCAGCCGAATAGCGATACCAAAACGTTCATCCAGCGCACCATGAGTAATCCATTCCACTCCCACATTTCTGTATAGATAACTAGCGACCCGCCCCGGCTTCGCTCGGGTGCAATAAACCTTCCTCTTGAATCACTCTATCTATTAAAAAAAACCGCATCAAAATTCGTTGCGTAGTTTTAAAGATCTAACCATACATAGGGACAGACAGCGGGAAGCGACTTTGTTTTATACTATGTAGTGATATGTTTACGAAGTCAAATGCTTTTCTTACTTTCTTAGTTTGTACCAATACGAGAGAAGACTACATGAAGACACTACAACTTAACGCAAATAGCCAAATTAAGTCTCGTAGTTGTATATAAACTGCTTTCCTCGCTTCACCGTTTCGTGCTGTCAATCATGTTTTCCACCACGTTTCCGTGTCTCGATTCTTACTCAACATAAAAGGTTGTTTCACCCGTCACCTTTCTTGTGTCATTACACAGTTTAGTCTTCATTAATGTTGCAAACGTGTCGATTTCTCTCACGATGTCTTCCTTGGTAAATTATATGTTTGATTGGTTCTACACTGTTCAGGAAGAGAAACATTGTGTTATAGTAAGAATTGTGAAAGAGCGGGCTTCTTTGGTGGTCTACTGCTATCATCATACGATAAATGTCTGTAATTAAAAACCTAGCTTTTGTTTATTTGAAAGTATGAGTCAATATTGCCTATCCATGTAGGTAGTCAGTAAAAGGCATCGGAATTTCTTCGGTGTTTTTTATACTAAATAGTGTTGCGTTTGGCCGCAATTCGAAAAAAACCGATTCACTCGAACTTTGAATAGATCCAGATTATAATGATCAGGAAACGGAGAGGCCGGCCGTATTGCAGTCTGTCTGTAGGTATCCTAAAGCGACCGTGAAACTTTCCACCAAGTGCTGACGCGTCGGATTATTTGTCAATCTGAAACAAAAGAAAATCAAAACTGTCAGTTGAACTTTTTTTGATCTTCCTAACCGGTCATCATCAGCTTACTGCAGTCCAATGCTGCACGAAGGCCTCTTCGATCGTATGCCATTCAACTCACACAGTTCACAGAACACGTTTAAGTCAAAACCCACATTAACAACAATCAAATATTGTTTTATAGCGGTTGTTTTTTTTTTTTATTGCAGTCGCGTTAATGTCAAAGTTCAGTAAGCCAAGTCTGTGTTAATGAATTCGCTAATCGGCAAGGTCGACTTGATTCTTTGTTTATCATTGACTCGAATACTAAATCGTACGATGAAGTAGGCGTTCCTTTTAACATCGTATGACACTTTTACGACTCTGTCACAATAAAAGTGGGATAGGTCGTATTTTACATTTTGTGGAGGTTAGTTTGAATTGCGTAGTTGTTTTGAGTCTATGGTGGTCAAAAATATATAGTTGACCTATGTAAACAACATTGTTAAATAATAAGAACCTACATATTTTATTGAAAAGGACGTTTTAAAGTCGTAACTACTATATTATACGATATTTACCATGTTTACAGGGGCCTTAGTCTGCTATTGCAATAGTGTCAGAATGGTCTATCATTGATTTAAAAAGGCCCCGCGCAGACGAATTACCCTTTGTACGCACGTCAAACGAGTTTCGAACACGCTTCAACACGCCGTGGGCTATGGGCCTAATAAAATTAATTATAGACCATTCTGACACTATTGCAATAGCAGACTAAGGCCCCTGTTTGTTGAGTTCCCGATATTTCTGTTGCAAGCACCATGATCACGGATAAACTGAAGTTCTTGCAGGTACCTGTTTATGAACAGACAAATTGTTCTACCCTGTTTCTTGTTCGTTTGTTGTACAAAAAAACAGTGAAAACTTGGAAAATGTCGTTTTCAGCAGTTTAAAAACTTACACTTCGTTATAGGTAGAGATTTATGAAGTTTACTTAGCTTGTAATGTGGCAGAAGTAGTATTTATTCCTGTCACTGTCCTGTCAAACTAAAAGTGCAAGAAAGAGACGGAACGCAACTCTGTGCTGTGTAATGTGACCGGGCTGGTTCGTAATGTCCCTCTTTCTTGTTCAGAAATTATCTGAGAGATATTAAAGTTGGTACAAAATTAGTTCGAAATAATCTGCCAGAAGATAAGTACACCGTTACGCATCAGGAGGCAGTGAATAGGTTTCTTTTTGGCATAGCAACATCTGATCTAACCCTGATTGCGAATCATAGCAGACTAATCGCGACACTGACACTGCATTAACTCTCTAGCGCAGAACTAAGGGGATCTAACACATTCAATTACATGATTACTGCCGTAATCGTCACCGTCTCCGGTTCTGCTTTAATGAAACCCTTCATTGGTAACCAGCCGGGGTCTAGCATAAGCTCTCATTTTTGTTTAAGACTCCCTTGTTTGGCGTTCCGTAACGGAACCATATTTCAGCCTTGCCTGAATAATGTAAACTTACATATTTAGGCATGACTGAAATAATACTTATTTCCTACAGTGCTATTACTATTTGAACCAAATGTATTAAGACGAGCGCTAATCCCGCCGGCAAACTGTTACGCAGATACCAAACTGCGTAACAGTTTGTCATACAGCACACAACAGTGGGCCTAAAATGTTTTATTTTTTTATTTATTTTTTATTTAATTCACAAAGCTGATGTACAATCTCAAAAGCAATAAAACAGTTGCAAAACAATATTTCTGATTGACATCTACTAGATGTGAATCTAACATGCTAATATGTAAAACACTTACTTACTATTTAAAAAAAAAAGAGACAATCAGAGAAAACTTATAAATCGTGAACTTTCCCAAAATTAACTAAAATGTTTTAGGAAAGAAAAATGAAACGTAAGAAATATATAAAATAATAATAATATAAAATGGAAGCTTTATCAGAATCATAATATGAATCACGTTAAAAATTTAAAATTCATAAAATGGTCTCTATGTTTATGACCACAAAGTCCATTTTAAGAGTTTTAAATTTTTAACGCGATTCGTATTATGATTCCGATAAAGCGGCGATTTTAGACCCCCAGGCTGCATAAAATGTACAAAATGTTTGGTCCTGATTATATGATTTATTTATTATTATTATGTATTTATTATTTAATAGTTATAGCGCGGAAACTGCCCATACTCTCATCGAGCTCAGCTGATCACAGTCCGTAGCCAAACATTTCTTCGCGAAGTTGTGACACCCACTTTTCTACATACCTCTCGGATTTCTGTTACTGCCAACTGCCTCGTTGGTCTAGTGGTCGCAAGCACTACCGCTGAGCGTGAGGGCCTGGTTCAACCCCAGGTCGGGCAAAATTTTATTGGGTTTTTCCATTACGAATTTCTCAATAGCAGCGACGGAGTTTGGATTTGTACTCTGGTGATGTCAATAAGCTCGCCTCCTATTACACGGAACTTAAACGTAACTAGCGAAATATTGACGAACTATTTTGTACACCTCTTCCTAACTCTTCGGGGATTACAAGCGATATGTTTGGTTACTCTATTTCAATTTTGTCAACGATTGCATCGGGCTTTACTGACATTTTACCTTAGATATAAGCGCTAAAAGTGTCTTCTACGAACAAAGAATGAAAGAACCCATAAACTCAAATATTGACTCAAGCTATAGTTTTTCACCTAATTAGAAAACACACAAACGTACGAAAATCTTTGGTAAACATTTAAACAAAGTCATAATGCAAATTAGATAACAAAAATATCAGTCACATTTTATGAAGAGACAATACAAACATCTTTTAGTAGTTTTCTCAAATATTTACCAACATTTCTGTGATGCTGAGTAGGGCAAGCACATAGTGGGCGATGGTTATAGCGACGTGGGATTTGGGCATAATTTGTATTTATGGTAATTTTTAATGGTAGTATTTTTATGTTTGCTTTCTATTTCTTTGTTTTACTCTGTTTGCATGAGAGGAGCTCGTGGCTAAATAATAACAACCGTTCGGTTTAATCTTTAGGTTAAGCTGCGCTTGCCTAGGTTGGTCTGTGGATGGGTGACCGCCCATTACATACCGAGTTTCATCCGTGCCTCGGAAAGCACGTTAAGCCGTTGGTGTCGGCTGTCATCTGTACATCTTTGAAAGTCGACAACCAGTCTTACCAAGGGGTATCGTATTACCCAAGTACTAACTGGGTTGTGGAGGTCAGATAGGCAGTCGCTATATGTAAAATACTGGTATTCAGCTGCATCCAGTTAGACTGGACGACCCCAACATAGCTGGGAAAAGGCTAGGCAGATGATACTCTGTTACTGTACTGTGCATGAGTTGGAAATAAGCAGTTTTATTTTGTAGAACATTTTCTAATGTAAAATTCCTACATTTTCCATATTCTAGGTAGGCTTGAGTTTGTCCACAACGCAGTGATGGTCCTACGTTTACCCAACACTCCAAATGAATGTATGTAGGTACAGACGCCAGCACATCAAGCTCCGAAACTATCAAATTTTCCCAATGAACCTTTGATCTAATCCTTTAGCGATAAAGTTGAAAATCTATTAATGAAAATTGACAGATTGTAGTATAGCCTGTGGACCCTGTGGTATAGCTTGATGCGCTGGCGTCCTCTAGTCATTTTAATCAAGTCAAGTTTTAAGAAGTATTAGTCCTATGAATGCTTACTTAGTTCAATTCATTATATTCATTACAAATAAAACATCAGTTTTCAGTTTTCCTGTTTAACAGTAGGTATATTTCATACTTAATTGTTATTCCATTGTCAAGTAGCCTTGTATATTTAAATTTACGTATTCAATTATTGGCTTCATATAAAATTATCATTGTGGTGTTCATTCAATGCATTGAGCAATTTATCTATTACTAGCTGACCCACGCAACTTTGTCTGCGTCACATAAGGGAGAGACATTTGTCATTGATGCTCCGCTCCTATTGGTCATAGCGTGATGTTATATAGCCTATAGCCTTTCTTGATAAATGGGCTATCAAACACATTTTTTTTTTTTTTATTCTAACCAGAAGTTCCTGAGATTAGCGCGTTCAAACAAACAAACTCTGCAGCTTTATAATATTAGTATAGATTAAAAGCGCATGTTTTTTTACGCTTGACACTTATGCAGGTAGGTACTGTTATTACACGTTGTCTGGCTTATTGAAGGTTACAAATTATCCTACTTCTACGTCATCAATAAAAGTCGACAACTGTCAGTCATAGTAAACCCTATTTGTCTACGACGAATTTCACAAATGAAACTAACCGTGATCAACACATCTAAACCGCGAAATGTTCCGTAACATTGATGACTTGATGACGCAACGCAGTTAAGACAGTGCTAAGCTAGTGCCGTAGGTCTCAACAAAGAAAACCATAAAGACTTAATAAAACCAAAAAGTTTATGCAGAGATCCGAATGAATATTTCTCTTGTTTTGATTTATTCGTTTCCCTGAGAAAGATGTCAGCTGTTTTACATTATTTTGTCGTTTAATAAGTTCTATCCAAAAGGTAAATTCATCCAGAAAGTTCCAGAGAATGCAAAACCAGTTCTCTTTATCCTAGTCTCACAAAAAACGCTTTTTATTATATTTTTTGTTCTCTCTGAGCCCATTTTTTCAGACGGCTATAAAACAACGAAACCCGATTGATTTTCGTGGTTAGAATTCAGATTGGTTTTTCCGAGATGAAAAACTGTTTTGCCGCGTGGCCACAAACTACCCACTCAAGCGGTTTTGACGTAGAGAATGTCCGATTCGCAAAAAGACGGGGTTGAAAAAAATGGTCATTTTCGCGTATTCCGGTTCGTGAAACGTCCACTTCGCGAAACCGGAAACCGCTCAAGCTACTCGTACAAGCATTTTGCGACAATTGACTGCGGAGAAATAACATTAAATTGCTTAGACCTTGTCAAGAGTCACCATGATGTAGTATCCGACTGAAGGTCGATTTCTGACCAAAGCCTTCGGCTAAAACCGAAGCTTTAATAACTAAAAGAAATTGGGTCAAGATTGGCTAAAACCGAAAAATATGATGTTTTTATTTAAACTTTTTAATATAAAGCATAAGCTTACTGTATTTATGTATATTAACAAATTAATGAGATGAATAAAAATAAAATCAATTCTAAATATATGACCCTTTTGTGCGCCTCGTCTCTTTTACCACACTGCGCATTCGTAATAGTTCGTTCAAATTCGGTGCTTGCTTGATTTGGTGCTTGATTAAACATCAGCCAAAACTTGGGCCCATTTCAACAGAAGCTGAATGTGGCTTTTTTAGCCAAGGCCGAAGCTTCGGTCGTATAATACCAAGATGCGCCTTACGACGCGACAACACTCATACGAAGGAAACCAGAGACGCGCGCGCGAGTCGCATGAGGTCGTTAACGAGGCTTTAGACGTATCTTTGTGAACGTTCTTAGCATTGCGGAAAATAGTGGATACAGCAGTTTTATTTGTTTCTTACATGTTACAAAGAGTATGCTTTTGATGTTTTATTTACGACTGGCGTTTATTGGATGGATTTTGTTTATCGGTGCTTGGTAGTTGAGTACAAGAATAGTTTTTGAATTGGATAGCAATGGTATTGCTTCGATTCGTACGGCCAAGTGTTTAAACTATTAAACATAAATTTGAATTTTTCTTGGAACATGGAAAGTGTTTTCTATTTTTTTGCATTTTTTAGCGTGCTTATTCAAAATTACCGTTCATTCAACCCTTTGGGACCCAACCCAAAGGGATGAATGAATGGTAATTGCATGTGGTTGAGATGAAAATGCCAAGCGGGATGTGTGGTGTAAAGTGAATGGATAAATAAAAGACGGAATGAGTACATAAGCGAAAGCCTGAAAGTGGCGCCGGTGACTGAAAAGTTGTGTGAGTTATCGTGGTAATGGTACGTACTACATGTGAGGCTATAAGAGTAGAGGAACACCAAAGAAACGATGGATGGACTGTGTGAAGGATGTTATGGCTAGAAAGGAGATTACTGCTCAGATGACGTGTAATAGAGAAGAATGGAAGAAGAAGACATGCTGGGTCGACCTCAAATAATTTGGGATAAGGGCAGGAGATTGTAGTACATAATTACAGCTTTCCTCAAGCTTTCTTTTGCTCCTCACATGCCAAATTCCTACACAAAGTTTCCCTTGTGAATCATTACAGGGTAGGTATACGACCAAAGTAAACTTATGTAGATATGTATTGGATAACAATAACACCACTGCTTCTGCTGACAACAGACATAAGCAAAATTTACTCAAGTGTCAAACAACATGTGTGGCACTTGGCATGTTCAGTTCAATCAATGGATCTATACTCTATGCTTATGTTCGTTGATTGTCTATGCGTGTGTTTACGTTTGGAATACGTCGTATTGTTTGTGCCAATTGGTGCACATTCACTTGTATATGTCGGTGTATCCATATTCTACGTACTCCTAAGTGCTGAATTGGTTTTTTTATTTACTCGTGACGCAGCTCGTGACTAAATAATAACATGCAGCCACTCGGGTCGACTTTCAGTATAAGCTGCGCTTACCTAGGTTGGTCCGTGGATGGGCGACCATTACATACCGTGTTTCCTCCGTATCTCGGAAAGCACGTTAAGCCGTTGGCCCTATCTGCCATTTGTAGATCTATGACAGTCGTTACGGGTATTCAATGTCCCGTATGTCTGACAACCAGTCTTACCAATGGGTATCGTTCTACCCAGTAGGTATTAACTGGGTTGTGGAAGTCAAATAGGCAATATGCTAGGCAGATGATGGGTTGGCTTTTCTTATTTTGCGGAAACAAAGAAATAAAGCTGCTTAGACAAATGGCGGTTTGTCTGCTGGTCCAGTTCTTGTACTATTTATTCTGTGGCTGGTTAACCTAAAACGAAAGAAAGGTTTAAATAGATTTACTAACCGGGCGCAATAGGTACTCGTAATACATACATTTGAAGTAGAGGATTATCGTGACGACTCATACTGTAGGAAATCCGGGCGATAACATGAATTTATTATTACAAGTGTTTATAATAATATAATAAACCTAGTGTGTGGTTTATAAAATAAATAGGTACCTAGCTATGAATCAGTGCGTCGTCGTCAATGCAGTATCACGTTGAGTGGTTAGAGGGCAATTAAGTACGTATGTTGTGACAAATGATTAACTTACGTTACCTAAGGGGCCGTCTCTACTAGGCCATACTAAAACCGATTTCGGTCTCATGGTAAAACCGGGGGAACACCGGTGAAAATATGGGACTGAAACCCGGTTCCGCATGCCCAGTCTCCACGAGCGAGTCACGAATCACGGCGATATTGTCGTCGTGCCACGTATTCTTATACGTTACCCGCGATTCTCTCGTGGAGACGGGTCCTAAGAGCGTGTATAGAAATACGTGGCACGCGCACGACGATAATATCGCCGCGATTCTCTCGCTCGTGGAGACGGCCCCTACGACGTAGCTACTTACTGTGGTAAAGCTGTAGGTGCATATATGCGGACGCGATTCCGGACACGAACATTGAAAAATACTTCAGTACAAAGTACTTGCAGTAAGTACTAAGTATTTTTATGGAAGTTAACGTCTTACCTAACCTTTTGTGGCTATTGCTAGTCAACATGTGATTATTTTCTTCGGAATTATTTTCGGGATTAATTAAATTAAAAGTTAAATACACTCCCCGATGGGTGTACCTAATAGTACACCCACATTTCGGCTGTTTTGTTTAAGTCCCATGTAATAGGGGGCGAGCCGATTGCCATCAACCGGGCACAAATCCAGGCTCCGTGGCTGTTACTGAGAAATTCCTGATGGAACAGCTGGAACAGTCACACGTAAACAGATGATGATGATGATTTCTCAGATAAAAAGACTATTGAAATCTGAGCCCTTCGTCCGACATAAATGTCAACATGTGTTCTATAAACAATGAATAGTCTAATCGGAAGTTCAACTTTAACGAACTTTTCAATCTAGTCCACGGTTAAGTGCCCATAAACTCTATTTAATCTTAAATAACAATAAAAATAAATCAAAATCAAAGGAAATATTAGCACAAAGCATTAATAAATTCTGGCACAACGGCGGGTTACATTTACTATCGCCGTTTATAATATTATGGTTGCTATTATAACAACAATCACTTCCCTAGACTGGATGGCGCGGATGGTGTAGCGCGACTAATCGTTTTGATACTTTGAGAAGGCCATTGTTGTGGTAGATATCGAGAGTATTTTGTCACAGGGATGGTATTGTATTTTTTTGTTTATGAGCTTCAAGTTTATAATATACTATAATACTAGCAGCGCCCCGCGGTTTCACCAGCGTAAGCTTCTAAATTTTGCTACTTTGGGTTTCTTTATTGCAATTTTCTTAAAGATCTCTATTTTTTTTTGGAAAGAACTTATAGCCTATGTTACTTTCTGATAATTTAGCTTTCTATTGGTGTAAAATCGGTCCAGTGGTTACGGAGCATATTTGGTACAAACAAACATACAATAATATTTCCTGTTTATAATAATTAGTATAGATAATGTAATAAATAATAATAGAATACACCATTCACAAAGGATTTTAAGAAACAACCTATATTTAGCACTTTGTAACGTCCCTACTAATGTTCTATATTTGCTTACTAAAAGTGGGTAAGCAAGGAAATCGATGTCTGTTTCTTTTTCTTTGCAGACGACAGTTACCGATGTACGCTGCTATTTCATGAGAAAATTACAGCTACATCTCTGCTTAACCTAAAGGGGAAAACAGGCATCATATAATGTTACGATAGACTTTCTAACTTTTATTGAAGTAAATATAGTCAACTAACTGCCACTGTTTTTTTTTTACAATTTGACCTTTTTTTCTAAATATTCCGAATATTCCTTACTATTGCTAAAAGTATCAAGACTAAAATTCCCGTCACATGCGCTCACGCATCAGGGATTGCGACAGGCGGCTTGGGCCCATTGAGAACGAGCGTGGGCGGCCCCGTCGACGACCGCTCTTGTGATACTCAATTTTATACAGGGTTACCATACCTTTGGAATATTCCTCTATTGTATTTGTGAAGGAAAGCATAATACGAGTATTACTGATTTTGATAAAATGTTTATTGTGGCGATTTAAAATAATATTGTTTTGAGGATCGATGAAATCAGTAGTGATTGTAAATTGTATATGTACCCAAACAAATTTCGATAGAACGTTGAATTTTTTGTCACCCATCATACGTTTTACAGAAAAATACATGTACTTAACTAATTAAAATAAAAGGAGATGGTTCAAAATTTTAAACTTACTGCGATTTGAGTGTCCTTAAACCAGAAATTACATTTGATCTTATATCAATATCCTGATCCTTTTCATCATCTTTATCGCTTGATTTATTCTACTTAGCGTGTCGATGGCAATCTAAATTGATTCAGCCCATTTGGCGACTAGTTTGGGACTTTCACACGAAATTAAGCGTCCCATTGTTTGTGGAACAACACAATATTTACACTCCAGAATAGAGTCATCTATGAATCTCCATTTGTAGAGGTTTTTCTTACTTCAGCCAACCTGTGACCGGAGTCTATATAATATAGACTTCTAAGGTCGGCCATGGCAACTCGTATCCAGGGGGAAAATTCTCTGCAAGTGGCATAAATGGTTTGGGTAAGGAAACACTTTCTCGCGAAAACTTTATCTGGCATCCTTACCATACACTGCAAGACCTCGCGGCATCAGCAGATCGCCTAGAGGCGTGGTCTGTGATTTCTAATGTTTTAGATTTTTATCGACAACTGATGTAACAGCACGTGGGTGTTTTACGTGGGTTAACGAGCTTCGAAGTAAATAAAGCTTGTATGATTTATACACTAGTGCGAAAATATGTGTCACTGTGTGAATGTAAGAAATGTCAACAGTGGTTTACGATTTGAGGTTTTCTGTGTTAACGATGGGTCAGAAAAGAAACAATGGATTGTTTACATTAGTGTTTTTAGGGCTGATTTTCTCGTTGTGACGTTTCATTATTTGGTTGACCGGTTCTTTTATATTTATTTAATCAAATAATTATAAATCAATTTAGTGTCACAAAAGTGTCGGTAAACATTATTGGCTGATTATGCTTAAAAATGCTTATTTATAAAATGAACACCAAAAAAATACTAGTTTTAAAAAAACCCAAAAGCTATTTTCTAGAGGTCAGCTAAGCTTTGGTAGGGGCCAAAAGGCCGGTAATGCCAAATGGAGTTTTGCATTGTGGGATATTCATTATTTACTTTAAGATTACATCACAGACAATTTAACCTGAGATATAAACAAGTACTGAATCTACCTGTAGAGAACCTAAGTGAGAGGTAAGGTAAATGTTTGATATAATCATTTTATGTAGATATTATATCATTATATGTACATAAGTGCGTTACAAAATACACTAGTCTTCGCCCGCATGGCCGCCCGAAGATATTCGACAGTCACGTATTACAGGGATATAAAGTATCCTTTGTCCTAATTTTATCTAAATCCATTCAGCCATTGAGGCTTGAATAGGTAACAAGCGTCTCGTATTCAATTATAATATTATTAAAAGAGCATTACTTGTGTACTTATTTTATTTGTAGAACGATACCATGGCCCATGGAGACTGTTGTTCAAACATTACAAGTAAATAATGACATCTCTGTCACATTAAATTTACTAAGTTAATCGCTTCCAATTTAAAATAGGAGCTGTCATGTAGAAACGAAATTCTTATCTATATAATTAACAATTAATTTTGTTTAGACTTAAATAGACTCCTTTGAATTTGATGCATTGTCTTTTGTTCCGCCTTAACATGGATGTCACAGAGTACAGTCATCACTTCATCAGTCAGAGTACATTAAAAACAAAATACGGCTGTGCTTTTCTACACTAATATTAAAAAGAGGAAAGATTTGTATTTTTGTATGTATGTTTGTAATGAATAAACTCAAAAACCACTGCGCCGATTTCAAAAATTCTTTCACCATTAGAAACTACATTCACCCTGAGTAACATAGACACCCGTGCGACAGGACGGGCCGCTAGTACGTAATAAAGTAATTTTGCTCATCCGGAGATATCGTCTTTTTAATAATACCTACCATCAAAAAGTACTAGGCTAGCATATACCTACCGATTATTGATTACTAATACAACTATGTTTTACTTGTTTCAGGTACGTGTTTGTGGTGAGAGAGATGTGGCAGAGGAAGACATGCTGTCATCAACTGCCTAGCCTTATCCCAACTATGTTGGGGTCAGCTTCCAGTCTAACTGGATGCAGCTGAATACCAGTATTTTACATGGAGCGACTGCCTATCTGACCTCCACAACCCAGTTAGTACTGGGTAATACGATACCCCTTGGTAAGACTGGTTGTCAGACTTTTTGGGCCACTGACTCCCTTTAACGACTGTCAAAGATGTACAATTGACAGCCGGGACTAACGGCTTAACGTGCTTTCCGAGGCACGGAGGAAACTCGGTATGTAATGGGCGGTCACCCATCCACACACCAACCTAGGTAAGCGAGGCTTAACCTGAAGATTGATCCGAACGGCTGTTATTATCTTGGCCAGGAGCTCCTCCAGGAGCAAACAGGTTTAGATAAGGGTAGAAGGTTCATGAGAATCATGACTATATTCTTATTTGCCACTCAAGCGAAAATCTAGCTTATAAAATTTCGCTTGAGTAGCAAACGCTATCTTGTCTTGGATCACTGTTGTTTAGAACTCACCCAACAAAACATAACATAACATCACGCCTAGTCCCCGGAGGATTAGGCAGAAGTGTACCTAAGAATACACACAATAAGAATACACCCACCCACATTTCACCAGTTATATTTTTTTAAGTCTCATGAAATAAGGGGTGAGAATGTTGCCATCAACCCGCAACAAACCCAGACTCCGTGGCTGCTACAGAGAAATTCATAATGGCAAAATTCCAATAACACTTTACCCGACCCGGCTATCGAACACAGAACCTCAAGCTCTGCTGTCATGCTAGCGACCACTAGACCAATGAGGCAGTCACCCAAGAAAAAACATTAATCCGGAAATCATGTCAGCTTAGAAACCGTAGCTATGATTTAAACTATAATTAATTTTATATTGCCCAATTACATGAAAATTATATCAAAAAGAAATAACTAAATATAAGAGCCAACTAGTTGTAGTAATGACATATTGATGTGATTACTTATGATTGAAATTAATTGAAAAATTAAATTACCTAATCTAACTTTTGTTTGGTCGTAACATAATAAGGAAGAATCAATAGCAACCAGTCATGTTAGAATCGTATATTACTCGCTTTCTAACAAGCTATTAAAGTATGAATTCAATTTATTAGTTACTAGCTTTGCTCGCGTTTTGGTCGGAAATTATTCCACGGGCACGTTATAAATATAGCCTAAATAGCACTTGGGGATAATGTAGCTTCCTATTAGTGAAAGAATTTTCAAAATCGGTTCAGTAGATCCAGAGATTACCCCCTGCAAACATACAAACTTACAAACAAATTTTACCTGTTTATAATATTAGTATAGATAATTATGAAATACTTCAGCAGGCGAATTAGTTGTAATTATCAGATTGTTACCCGACTGCGACGAAGCCCAAAAGGAGGGTTATTACTTATTACTCACAATTGCTTGTAGGTAAGATTGAAACCCCTTGTTTCTTTAACATGAAGAGTTCAAACAAAATACTGAATTCTAGATCATTAACATTCAGATTACTGGAAATTTACTTATCAGTATTAACAAGAAAACATACTCGACAGTCTTTATTGATTACACCAACTAATTATAGATAAGTACCATCCTCTCTAAACAGTCTCGAAAACTAGAGGTGCCCATTAAGTTTCCGCGTATCGATAAAAAGTCGATCTAATTTATTGTGGTGCAGCTCTATCGTGACGATAGCGATAAAATACACTTGCCTATGTTGCTCTCGACGTATTTATTGGTGATTAATCTTAACGCCTACATTTAGAAATAAACCATTGGAATCGGATTGTCGAAGATATGAGAGATGGCTTATTTAAAGCAAGCGGAATGTATGTACACAGAAATTGGTTGAATTAGTAGACAGCCGAATCCATATTTAAATATAGTCTCATTTTCGTGAAGTTTACACGCAAAAAATCTGCAGTTTTTATGTTGTTGTAAAAATAAACTTGAAACGTAATAAAATCTGTACGGATCCTCTGGGTTTATCTGATACATTAATATTAGAAAAATGAACACCCTTTCAGAAGTAAACAAAAGTCTACATTCGGAATTGAAAAAACAATGAAATTCTTGTAATTATAGCAAGTATCAAGATCGTTTGGACTGCCTTTAAAATAAAATGAAGACAAAAAAGTCTACAAAAAAAATTATAAAACGAAAGTATCTTTCTTTTAGGAACGTAGGCTAGGCCAAGTATTATCCAAGAAAGAAACCAAATAGACTTTATCGGTAGCTTTATCGCGCGAGTCATAAAATTGCGTCAATTGAATAGGACCATTATAGGCGTATGCGCAACCTGGCAACATATTCTCCTATTAAAGGTTCTCCTTTATCAAATAAACAATAGGAAAGGGGAAAAATCATCATCAAGTTAATTGTGGAAACGATCAGTAGGGAACAAGTTTCGCTACTACATGTACATGCGTTTATGGTTCGAAAAGCCTTGGCGCAGTCATAGTCGAGACTATTGAATATACAAGGTGTAACGGGACCCTTCACGAAAGTAACTTTTCGCAAAAAATATTTTTTGGGGTGACAAATCACGTTTTATGGTAGGACTCAATGTAACGCACTCAAAACATGGTGCTGATAGATGGATTGGATGGTATGGGAGTCGTGGAGGTGTTTCAAGTAAAAATATGGTCTAGCTAGAACAAAAAAATGATCGCAATGACGGAGAGAACAAGTGCTTTTCGGCTTCGTTAATGGTCTTGTTACACCCTTTAGATCTATTTTTAAAAACAATTATTGGCCGCTCCAAACAATTCTTGACAGCCAACAATAAACAAAACTTTTATGAAACTCTTTGGGCTAATTTGACGTCCGTACAATTAAAGCTGTAAATCTTACGACTATTGTATAATGTATATGCGGAAGTTTGGATGGATGGATGTTTGTAGAACGGCTGAACGGATCTGGATGAAATTTGGCACAAAGATAGACTATAGTCTGGAATAGCACATTCCCGTGAGCATTTCCCGCACTCCACGCGGGAGAAGCCGCGGGCATAAGCTAGTAATTCATATTTTCTTCGTGGCATCGTGTCACCTCGAATGGTTCTTAGAAACATTCCACTCACGAGTATGTATGTCGTAAAGAGTAAAATGAAATGTAGAAGCTTGCTGCGAAACAGAAGTACCTTCAGGGAGACTGTGGAACCCCATAACAGTAACTAGTTCTGGCTAATGCCGCGTAACTTTATCAAGCGTTTGACGAAGTTTCGCTAAGTACGGTGCAGCATATCTCTTGAGTATTAAACTAAAGGACATAGCTAGAATGTTGGATTTACAACTGTATATACAGGCAGTCGCTTTGCATCCTGGTCTAATTCGAGGAGGTATCTATACTAATGATTCTCGACCCGAATCTATAATAAAAAGGAAATCGGTAAGTTTAAACCACCCGTATTAAAACGCAGCCCGTCTGTTCCTAGCCCAATAAACGCGCCGTCACACACACAAACGCAAACGTTTATTCTACAGTATAGTTATGGACAGTATGGAAACTAGGGGGTGGGTGGTTTACGCGTACCGATTTCAGTAAAAAAAAAAAAAAAAAATTAAACACCGACCCTTTTTACCGTATCAGAATATCAGAATACAATCATAATTATCTATTAGGTACAATACTTGCGAAATGGGGATATACTACAGGTTCAGCTCTGCCTAGCTCTCCGGGTAAATACTGGCGTGATAATTGCATACTTTATTAATTATTTCATACCAAGCTACAGTAACAAATTATTATTTTCCATTCATTACGCGATTTTTTTTTTGTGTTCGTTCGCAACATCCCTACACACATACCTCTCATTACATATTATGTCCGTATACGAGTATACTAGGTGTGCCACCCGGACGTCCTCGTAAAACTGACTGTTGCTACCATTTCCTGACTAGCGGGAACAATAAAATGTTTCTTTGTAACTACTTTGTTAAGACACAGCTTGGCTTGCATGATGAAATGTTGTGATTGCGATGGTTCAAGATTCGCAGTTGGTGAGAGTTCTCTTCTTGGTAAAAAGTTGAAAAGGAGAGCCTCTTTTCGAAGATAATCTATCTTGAGATGGAAAAAGATGTAGTACCGTTGTCTGTTCTTCGTCTAATGATATTTGATTTGCACTGTCTCCATTCATCAATCTTTAATATCTAATATTCATTAGACAAAAGACCGGGCAAGTGCGAGTTGGACTCGCCCACGATGGGTTCTGTACCATTATCTAAAAAAAAAATCTTAATTGGCGTCAACTATGTATGTCTATGTATGTTTTTTGGAAATTTTCCTTTATTTGTGCTGGCTTGCTTTTTGGCAAATTTCATGATTCTAGTTCAAAGGGAAGTACCCTATAGGTTTTAATTCCCTTGTGAAATCGCATAATACGCGACATAAACAGTCATATTTTTTGATCGCGTTGACTTACAAGTTTAATTTTTTCATTGCTCCAAGGGGTAGCAAACTTGAGTATTCGGTATTAATTTCAGCTTGATACCGCAAATCATTCCTTAGAAAAAGGGTCTAGATAGACAGACGGACAACAAAGGGATCCTATAATCTATATCCGTACCTCAAACGGCAAAACGGAACCCTACAAATATAATAAGTTCCTATACTAACTATTATCAAACACAGCATAAAAATGCATACCTACTTCTGCCCAAATTATCATTCAGACAGATGGACTGCCAATCCAATAAATCCAATAACTTCATGCCTAATTCTAGCTGATTACATCATCCGCCTCCAGAATCAATGTAGCTTCGACAAAGTTACTAAATAGTCTATTAACCATTACCAACTTAAGTCGTGTTTCTATTCAAATCGCGTACAATCCGGTGCGTCGAGAGAATAGCTAAGTATGGCTCGATGAGGCTGATTGATCTGTCTATCAATTTGTACCTGATGGGACTACATTGATGGGTATACCGGTACTTCTCAAGTACGCTTTCATCCTGTAGGGAGGAGTGTCTGGCATTATTGATTTAGGTTCTGTTGTTGAATCTTTGTAATACTTTGTGACGGTAAAGGTTTCCTTCTTTCATTGAGCTTTCCCTTCGATAGAGAGAAGGCCTGTGTGCCAGCAGTGGGAACTGTATACGCTGATTAAGAGGGCCCTTCCCGATGCGTCTATCGTCAACGCGAGCATGGTCGAAAAGCTTGTTGTTTCATCCAGAGCCACAGCGGACATTTTCTTTCAACTCCCCCGTCTTACCCCGCCCCGACCCCGCACATCTCGTCTCCCGCGCACTTCATACCGCTTAGCGCGATGAGATTGAACGAAAAATAGTGTTCAAAAATTTCTTAAACTTGTTCCAGGAAATACGTGTTTTTGAATAAGTCTTACAAGTGTGTGACATAAATATTTGTCATTAAGAATCTCCATTACATATGCAAGGTTTCTATCGGGATGTTTTCTTTGCTTTTACAGTTTATGAGTACATTATGAACGGCCAAAGTTCAGTTAAAATTTGTGCAAAACAGCAATTTTTGGAGGCTTATACTGAATTTGTTTCTACATTTGTTTTATTTTTTGCTACCATAGAAACCGAGATATAATGCACAAAATACCTATTAGTTCAAAAAAATCAAAGATAGATGTGTAACAACGGCCTAATCACGTACGAGCGTTTGTATGAAAAGTATGACGGGTTGGCCGCTCTTAAGCTGTCTGCGAGTTGAACAATAGCTTAGTATGGGAGCCAGAGAGAGGTGATTCTGTTCTGACTCAATTTGTGATTTCTAACAGACTATGGCGCTGAGGCAAAGGCTGGACACTTTTGTGTCTTGTGGCGGATACAAGCAACCAATGAGTATTTGATTTCTATAGAACCAGTATGAAATCAGGACACGGCAACTACGGTTTCCTGTGATGGTGTGCCATGTCGGTAACAAAAAGTGTCTAAGTTTGCGCAGCAGATTTTTTTTCCGGATGGGAAATCATCAAATAACCCCTCCCGCTCTGGGCTGAGCAGGAGGGAGTGTCAGACTTTTACTGACTAAAACCCATCCATGTTCCTTCCTTTGCCCTTTGTGTTCCAGGGCCGCGGTATCTCTTTCGAACAGTCCCGCAACCCTGGCAGGCATCGGTCCTTTCGGACCCCTTCCTGTTTGCTGACTCTCTTTGAGGCGCGCGTGGAACACGAACGCGCCGTCGACACGGCCTGTCGTCATAAGATGGACGGACGGCGAGCTAGCCCATAGCTCACCATCCACAGGCCCGCGCCTACGGTGGCCGGGGGCCACCACGTGGCCCCCGACGCCCGGTGCGTCTCCCGCGGCGGCTGGGACGTGAGGTTCTGTCCCTCTGACGTTCCGCCACCTCCTTCGCTAGCATGACTGCTTCGCAGAAGGAGGGGACGGCGTCCCATTCCGTCTCGCTCCGGACCATGGATTGAACCAAGGCCGGAAGCGAGAGGTCGCCGCCGCCGATCGCCGCTGCGAGGACACGGCGGTGCTCCGCCCACGCGGGGCAGATCTCCACCGTGTGCTCCACCGTGTCCTCCAGTCGATCCTCACAATGGTAGCACCCGGGCGTTTCCTCCCGCCCGATTCGGTGCAGGAACCTCCCGAAACAACCGTGTCCGGTGAGGACCTGCGTCAGGCGGAAGGTGAGGGCACCTTGGCGCCTCTCTAGCCACTCCTCAAAGAGGGGACTTATCGCCACTATTGTAGCGTGCCCTGCACGGGGTTGCGACAGTCGCTCTCTCCATGTCGCCATGAGATCGAAGTTTGCGCAGCCCCTAACTGTTGCTCGGTATCTGGTCGCGTGTATTTTGTATGCTACCTATCTTTCAACATTATTCGTAACGGTCGGTTTATTTAGTGTTTTAGGCATGAAAAGGTAACAGAAAAACCGGCCAAAAGCGTGTTGGAGTCGCGAATGACGGTTTCCATACCATCGTAGTAAAGGAGCCCTCTTTTTATATATTATTTTTTGTTTTAGCGGCAATAGAAATACACATTCTGTGAAAATTACAACCATCTACCTATTACGGATCATGAGAAACAGCTCGCTGACAGACAGACAGACGGACGGACAGCGGAGGCTTAGTAATAGGGTTCCGCTGGTTACCCTTTGGTTACGGAACCCTAAAAACAGAGTTCCTTTCGCATTTATGATTGTAGTTAAACAGAAGAATCGATGCCAAATCTAAAAATCCTACACAAACCTTATTCTAAGAAGACGCCTACCAAATACTCTTCATTTTTTTTCACCGCTGTCAAATTATCTTGAAGAAAAACGTGGCAAGCCTTAATGAGCTCAGGCTAATGAGTTTCCACCAAAACGACTAAGCAAACTCCAATTTTACTCCCTGAAACTTAATTGAACTAGTCTTCAAGTGTTTAGCAGTCTACATAGTTTCAGTTCTATTTTTTATGAGCCTTGCAAGAGGTAAAGAATATTCGACCAAATGAAACTAGCTTTAAGTTTTGACACAGATTAATATACTTACTGAGTCATTCTTGTCTTCAGACTTAATACAGGGTGTAACAAGACCCTTAACGAAGCCGTTAACTAAGCATTATGTAAATCAAACTAAGTAACTTTACGCAAAAATTATTACTGGGGAAAAACTTTTTTTGGGGGTGAAAAATCACGTTTTACGGTACGACCCAATGTTACGCACTCCAAACATTGTGCTGATGGATGGATTGAATAGTACGGTAGTCGTGGAGGTGTTTAAAGTAAAAATCTCACATTCAAAACTTGTATTTAAAAAAAACTGGTGAAAAAGTTGGAACTTTGACCCCCAATATCTCCGTAACTAGAAGGTTCCCAGGTATGGACTAGAACAAAAAAATGATCGCCATGACGCTGACGGGGAGAACAAGTGCTTTTCGGCTTCGTTAAGGGTCTTATTGATGGTTGCTGGTCTTGGTCGAGAGCAGCGGTGGCCCAGTGGTGGCGGCCCCGACTTACGAACGACAGTAAGTCGTGTGTTCGAACCCAGGCAGGCGCATTACTTTGTGTAATTTATTTCATCACCACTGCTCTCAAAGACGGTGAAGGAAAACATCGTGAGGAAACCGGTATGTCCTAGAACCAAAAATTCGAAGACATGTGACATCTACCAACCCGCACTGGGCCCGCGTGGTGGATTATAGCCCATTCCCTCATGGAGAGGAGGCCGAGTGTCCCAGCAGTGGGAACATTAAAGGCTGATTATAGATAAGGGTCTTGTTACACCCTTTATGCTGGATAATGCAGATTATGCATTTTAAAGCATGATCTTTCTCCTGTCTTTATCCCAATTTATTAAAAGAATCGTATTATTATTTAATCAATGGGTATTCATGGAACCACGACCTTCTTTGAGGACCTATCACCATCTGCCTAGCCTTTTCCCAACTATGTTAGGGTCGGCTTCCAGTCTAACCGGATGCAGCTGAATACCCGTATTTTACATGGAGCGACTGCCTATCTGACCTCCACGACCCAGTTAGTATACCCAATACTATACGATACCCCTTGGTAGGACTGGTTTTCAGACATTCGAGCCAATAGCAACCAGTAACGACTGTCAAATATTTACAAATGACAGCCGGGACCAACGGCTTAACGTGCTTTCCGAGGCACGGAGGAAACTCGGTATGTACCCGAGTGGCTGTTATAACTTTGCCACGAGCTCCATCTCTTTGAAGGCCTATGGTAGACAAAATTTATAATAGTTCGTAGAAACTATTTGGCTGTCACATAAAACCATTGTTTCAATATCCATTAGTTCCATTACTTCTACTGAAGTCGCATAAAATATTCTCGAAGGCCGAATAAATTAGAGTGTTTTTCAATTGGCTGCCTTCAGTCAATCAATAGTGAATACTTTTGTATATCAACCGATACGTAATGGATGAGTTTTTGCAAATGGATTAATCATCAATCAAATCTGTCCATTGCAGTCCAGACCACAATATAACATAGGCATTTGACAAAACAAAAATGATGTTATTTTGAATGTTAACGATCCAATACGGCTCACTTTACATACCTACTTACGTACCCTATTGGTATAAAGTTAATTATGCTTAGGAACAATTTCGTAACAAAAAATCACAAATTCATTCCGTTACGCGAGAATGTCAATTATGCCTAAGTTATTTTATTATTACTTATATGTACATTATATACAGACTACAAATAGAACTAAAATAATGCTAAAAAGAAGACTAAAACTAAGTTCTAACATATATACAACGACGACAATAGGACACTTAGGCGTCAAAGTACTCCTCCCCATCGATGTCATCCGGAAACGTGCCCAGAAGACTGGCAGCATTGCCACGTTGAATGGCTATGCTAATTCTTTGACCAAAGAAAGAGCCAAGTTGCTAATATACCAAGTCCTCCAACTGTAAATAAGTACTTACCTACAAACTTTTTCAGGCCCATTACACATTTCACGCGCAATAAACTAAACAGCGTAGAAAAATACGGTATATTTATTATTATGATGTTCCTGTCATCTTCACATTCTTCACCTCTCTCAACACAAGCACTTTAGTCCTACCTAAGCCTATGTACAGTACATCCACAATGTAAGTACTAGACGCTAGAAAATAGGGACACGCTCCACTGTAAAACCAACCTCTTTTATAGTTAAAACAGAGTCTATATCCGCTTGTAGGGTTGTAATTATTTCTCTTACATGACTAGGGAAGTGGTAGCCATGTTGTCAGCAGAAAGGATGTACCTAAGTACGTATATAAGTACTTTTGATACTATCGCAGCACTTAAGTAAAGCATCGTCTGCGAAAAACTTTTTCTACTTTGTGAATTTTATGTTTTAGTTGATATCATAAACATTATGAGGGTAGTAATGTACTCGGCATTAAATGTATATTGCTTTAGGTAATAGGCATTTCCTTTTATGCTTGTCTTTGTTATGTATTAGGGTCTAACTATATGACGTTTTAGTGAAACTTTTAGACATGGTCTGTCGATAATTCGTATGGGGATTAGGTACATTGGTAAAGACCAATGTAATTATAATCATTTTCGTGGTTAGCTCGTTCAATACAGTATCGTAATTGGGAATTGTTTTTGAAGTAGGAACAGATATGTATGCGGCTTCTTCTTCTCTTCATTATAGTGTGGCTAGTGCCTAACCAGAGTTTTTATGCCGCCCATGGGCCTCTGACTTGGCTTTGCATGCTGTCGAGAAATATAGAATGATGTAGGCTAACAGAAACTGTAATAAATTACTACACCTGTGTTTTAGCCCAATGCTAGCTCGCCGTCCGTCTTATGACGACAGACCGTGTCGACGGCGCGTTCTTGTTCCGCGCGCGCCTCAAAGAGAGTCAGCAAACAGGAAGGGGTCCGAAAGGACCGATGCCTGCCAGGGTTGCGGGACTGTTCGAAAGAGATACCGCGGCCCTGGAACACAAAGGGCAAAAGAAGGAACATGGATAGGTTTTAGTCAGTACAAGTCTGACACTCCCTTCCACTCCGCCCGGAGTGGAAGGGGTCATTTGATGCTTCTCATCCGAAAAACACCCAAATTCCTTGGACTGTCTCAGTATTTTGTAGCTAGATTAAAAATGATCATGGTACTTATCTATCAAAACGTAGGTGGAAAATCTTTCTCCTGTCCTAAAGATAAAGTTAAGTAATCTTTACCCACTTATATGAAACTTAATGATCCGAAAACTGACAAGTAAGTACCTAGAGCCCACATTATGTTATCATTTTAATTGACACCTCCTTATCTAAATGATGCAACTCCTTTATTTCTATTTTCAATAGCGTTATATTGAATATTTATTCGTTTTATTTAGGGTTCCGCATCGCAAAGAGATGAGCTTCAAAGTTGATTAAACTAGTATTTGTATTTGCGCATCTGTTCAGTTGACAGTCTATTTGTCAAGTGGTTGGGGCCGAAAAATTGCCTTTGAAGAGCATATATGTAGAGATAAAACAGTGCCTATTTAAGTTTTGACCCTTTGGGATATTCTGGTTATTTGTCAAAAAGACTTGTGAAGCTCTTGTAAAGTTAATATTAGTTAGTAAGAATTGTTGTCTAAATTCTACTCGTGTAAAGTAGGCAGATAGGCCAGGCCCTGCATTCTCGATATAATAGCGATCGCCAAACAACCAAATTCGGTCGCAGTCATAACGATGCGGATTTAAGGTGGATGCGAGCCGGACGCGACCCGCCGTTGTCGCGACCGAATTCGGTTGTTTTGCGATCGCTATCTATTTCGAGACTGCAGTGCTAGGTCTGGTTGGGAGACAGTTTTTTAACTCAATAAAAACAAAATTGGCACTCTTCACATTTCAAAAACCTCACATACTTCCATTGATTTTTTTATTTTAACTAGCCTGTACCTACTGTCCCACTGCTGGCCAATGGCATCCCCCAATTCCTTCCATGTGCTCTTTTTCTATGCCTCCTCCTCCATTGCTTATTTTTGTAGTAACTTTCATTAAAATGAGTCATTCTTAATATACGGAATCATCACTTAAAATCAAGTGCTTACTGCTAACCCGTTTTTTATCTATAGCCCGCATGCAAGCAGCCAATGACCCATATGTGACACAGAAACGTCATTGATAAGCGTTATAATGACTATTGAAACGACATCGTTATGTGGTCGCAAGTCAGCGCATAAAAGTGGATTTTTAATAGCTGACATACCAAACAGAACTTCACGAGTATATTCCCCAAATCGTTAAGCAGAGGTGTTGATTTACACCCACATTTCGCCGGTTATGTTAAGAACTTAAGTTACATGTTATAGGGGCGACCCTATAGCCATTAACTGGGTACGTACAAGTTCTGACGGGACTGGGAAATTCTTAACAGAAAAATCCAATAACATACACACTTGGTATCGAAGCAAGTTCATTATATTCAGAAGTAGTGCTTCCAACCATTATACCATCGAGATAGTCAATAGGACACTTATTTCTAATCTCTCTTCTTTTTTGTACTGAAAGAGTCTTGCAATTCATAACTTTGAATGGTGTGAAGACCATCCTGAAAGGTTTGCTCTGTTTTGTATCAACTTCAAGTCTTGACAAGTGACTTTCGTGAAAGAGTCGCCACAATTTCGCCAAAGTGTCGTACTGTGATAGTGATTCGGTATTTTTCTTCGTGGCTGTGGCTGAGAAGACGTCCTCTGGTCTAAAGGGTGTAACAAGACCCTTAAGGTGGAAGCGCAAGGGTAGCCCGCGAAATTTAAATTTTCTCAAGTTTATTGCAATTTGCAGGTCAAATTTCGCGGGCTACCCTTGCGCATCCACCTTAACGAATCCGAAAGGCATTTGTTCTCCCCGTCATTGCGATCATTTTAAAACACCTCCACGAACCCCGTACTATTATTTAATCCATCCATCAGTTTTGAGTCCGTTTCATTGAGTCCTACCGTAAGACGTGAATTTTCACTCCAAAAAAAAAATCGGTTCCCAGCAATAATTTTTGCGTAAAGTTACTTAGTTTAATGTACATAATGCTTGTTTAGGGTCTTGTTGCACCCTGAATATTGATATTTTCAAGTTTGTAAGGTAAATCTCTAAAACCACTCATCCGATTTCAAGAATTCTTTCACTGATGAAAAGCTGCATTATTGCCGAGTGCCTTAGGGGTCACTGGTCTTCGACGCGGACGAAATCGCGGGCAGAAGCTAGATTTTAAAAAGATGAGCCTTTAGCTTTTTTTTATCCCGCTTTGATGCAAAGAATTTCTCAACTTATTCTGTTACTTACGGCATATCTTCCGCGATTGTTCATTGTTTTGAGCTCCAGATATTTTAAGATACAAGATATCCCGTAAGTGACAGTACCTATACGTTTAGTTATTAACCGTGAAAGCTTAGAACAGTGTTTAAAGATTTTCTCAGTTGAGGCAGACAAAAAAATCGTAGCATGTTTACTTTTGACGACGAAAGTATTCACTAAAATGACTAACTTTCATTATGTTAATAATTAGAAAACTTCACTATTGCTTGTATTTCGTCACGCTCTTTACCTTTGTGGAGCTAACAACTAAATTCCTAATGTGTTGAGTTATACTATGTGTAACATAAGCGAGACCAAGCGAGACTACATAGTTCCTCTTCCTAGTTCGTTTACATATTTCAAGACTTCATTAAAGTGTTAGTCTAACTAAAGGGTGTCATTATTAGGTACTGGATTCAATTATTTGACACCAATAAAACACACACCCTCGAGTTCTACATAGGTATAATATGGGGCTTACATAGCTAGCAAAATTTGGATGTACCATGCAGTCTGCCTTCTTTCCAGCTATTATAATTTTTTTTTTTTATGGTAGGCGCAGCATGTCTTGATACTTCATCGATATTATTTAAACATTGATCTTCTTTAAATCACCAATCCCATGAAGAAAATGCACCCTCCTCGCTTTGAAATAAAGTTCATTTGCAATAATAATGTAAAGCTTTATTCCCGCGAAATCATAAGATCGATCATCGAACTACACAAACAGGATACAACCCTACAAGGCAGGGTCGGTGCGCATGTGTCTCCGAACGATAACATTCATGCCATCCTTCCCATGCACAAACCGCACTAGATCCAAAACACCACATACAGGATGACAAAGGAACCTAAAATTACCAATTTAGTAAAGCCCACTCGGATGCACGTGCCTAGGGGCTGTTCTCAACAACAGGACGCCCCTCTATAATCCTCAACACATAATAGACTACCCCACTTGAGTAAATCAATATTTGTAACAACCCTTAAATGCAATTTTGTGCACATTTTTGTTAATAACTGATGTTTTGCGCGATTTGTATGGGTGTTTTACGTGATGATGTTAGCTTGCGATGCTGTTGGTCTCGGTAGTCAGCGTTGCCAATTGTGTAAAGTAATTTGTGGACGGGATTAGATAGATACTCTGCTCTTATAACGAACTAGCTGTTGCCCGCGGCTTCACTCGCGTTTTGGTCGGAAATTATCCCACAGGCACGTTGTAAATGTAGCCTTTGGCACTCGGAACTAATGTAGCTTCCTATTAGTGAAATAATTTTTAAAATCCGTTCAGTAGATCCGGAGATTACCCCCTACATACAAACTTACAAACAAATATTACCTCTTTATAATATTAGTATGATTGTGAAGTTACCAAAGAAGATACTGCATTAAATTGTTTACATTCATTTCCTATGTAGTAGAACGGGCCTTGGCAATTGTGGTGTTCACTAGAAACACTAGTTAGGGTTTAGAATAAAACCACCAAATTATCAGTAAGTAGATGAACTACTTTAAGGGTACGTGCACTCGCTGCCCGGGATTGTCACACGGAACCTACAAGCACATGCTATGTTAGTATATCACATCTCTTTCGCTATTCACCAGTCTCACGAATTATCTTTATCCTAATTTATTTGGCGTCTTTACTTCTTCGATACTTCTCTGTTAGGCTTCATCTCAATAGACATCCCGTTTCTAGCCATCTCTTCATTAACATAATCGTTAGCCGTATTATTTTTGCAGTAAATAATTCGTGTTAAATTATTAGAATCATATTTCTTTCGCAACCTCTCAAGATCTGTAGGAATAAAAATAACCAAATTAACCCCAATACGCTTAAAGCATCACGACTTTTTGCACAACCTCAAAGTCTAGATCCCCATAATAACCACAGATTACCAATTAAACACTAGATAGAACTTGTTGTGACAGCTTGTCATACTGACCGTTTTATTCCGAAGTTTATATCGAAGTCAATCAAGCTGTGACATGTTTACAATAAAGCTAGTTACACAACAGACAGCCTTGCAGTCTTGCAGTCTTGCAAGTTAGAAGACCAAATTATTTCAATAATAGACAGCTGGATTATAATATAGTGTGTCATAACTGATTTGGCTGTTCGCGATACAGAAAATGATTAATTTATGTTAATCTTTGAAGTATTTGACGATATCTACGAGTATCTTGAAGGATTTGCATTAATGGCAAGAACCATTTTGAAATGATGGATAAATCTATCCAATAGGAGTTGGGTAATATTTTCTAAAATACAATAAATGAGAAATACTTACTGTTTTGTAATAATATAGCCCATAAGATAGGTACCTAACTATGCTTTTATCACCGAGAATGAATGAAAGCTAAACAATTTAGACTTCATTAATTTGAAACAAAATTATGCTTTCCTGTAGGTTAATTTTGACCGTAATTCTAAACAGTAGCTTTGAATTCATACATAATTATAGACAGAAACTTCAGACTCAGTAAATAATTCTAGACCTGCCAGAGATGAAATTTTTCGACATTTTGACCACGTAGGTGCACTTTTGTTTGAAACAGGTGGGCAAATAGCTCAGCAGTAATATTTTTATTAATCCCGTTGTTTCAAAGTTTTATATTGTGTTTCATCCTTATTTATGTTCCTTTACTCGAGCTTATAAATCAAACTACAAGACATCGTCGGCAATTCTGTTCACAGCACTATTCGTTCTCAAGTGCATCGAATTGGTAATGATAATGACTTTGCGTTCCTCACCGACTATGATTGTCGCATCATCTATAATGAAAACGCGTTAGTTTTATTTATTATATTTTGCACAATATTTCTTCTTGTATTGGTTCATCGGTCATCGACTCTTAAAACATACATAACTTTTCCCGTTTCTTGAACTATTTGAGATCTGTAATAAAAGTTATACAGTAGTCAGCCAGTCTTACCAAGGGGTATCGAATTACCCAGTACCAACTGGGTTGTAGCGGTCAGATAGGCAGTCGCTCCATGTAAAATAATGGTACTCAGCTGCATCCGGTTAGACGGTAAGCCGACCCCAATATAGTTAAAAAAAGATGAAGAAAAAGATGAAGAAGAATCTATACATACAGTACGACCACTTTAAGTGTGCTTTAAGTGTTCAAGGTGGCGTTGCTTGTCAACACAAAAAAGCCTTGATATGTAAACTTGCACTGCCTGCACTGCTAAGTTGGTTGTAGTGTAACGTAATGGTCGCGTATGAATTTGCCGCTAGAGGCGCTAGTGTAGCGCGAGGTCACCGAAATGTCAGATGTCATAGTGTCCGCGCGTTGCGTGCTTTTAAACGTATTGTTCACGTATTTTTATTAATATTCACGATTGTGGTCTAGATTGAGCCATTCCTGATTAAGTAACTATGACTTGAAGATTTTAAGTAGCAACTAAGGATCTTATTTGTTAGTACTTGGAGGTGAAATGATTTTGAAATGTTTCATGCTTGCTAATTTTAGGGAGAATATTGTAAATATAATAAGCATCTGAAATTTACACAATAAAATAAACTCTTTATGAGCTTTTTGGTACTTTAAACCTAAAGTATAAAATAGAATTATTGACATGACCTTACTTGACAGTGGCGCCATCTGGTGAGCTCAAAACGATAGCCCTCGTTGGTCTGAAGGTTAGTCAGACAATGAGCACTAGGAGCAGTAGGTAGGCGTTTGGTTAGCAATGCAGATCTTGCCGTATTTCTGAGCTCTGAAGTTAATAGCTATGGATTTCTGTAACGCTCGGTTTTATCATCTACATCGTCTTTCATATAGGACCGAACAATGATAATCACTTCTTTTTTAATGCACAATCAATTTCTACCGTAGCATATCTCACTGGAAATAACCTTCATTTCATCAGCCTGTAAATGTCCATTGCCCAACATGTGCCTCCCATAACCGTTATGCGAACGGTCAAAAGCCAAAGGGCAATTGCCATTATCAATACGCTTGCCAGAGGAATTGGTGATAGCAGTTTGTTGTTATTGGCAGACAGGAGGACGTTATTGCCCATCGTCCTTTAATCCCACAGTTTTACTCTCAATCGAAATTTTCATCCCATTGGACCTTATTAGTAACAGTTGCATGGGTCGGCCTTCAAGGTTAAGCCGTGTTTGCCGAGATTGGTCCGTGGATGACCATCATTACACACCGAGTTTCCTCCATGCCTCGGAAAGCACGTTAATCTGTTGGTCCCGGCTGTCATTTGTATAACTTTGACAGTCGTTATGAGCAGTTAGAAGCCGACAGTCTGACATCCAGTATTACCAAAGGGTATTACCCACTTACTGGGTTGTAGAGGTCAGATAGGCAGTTGCTTCAAGTAAAATACTGGTACTCAGCTGCATCTGTCGGTAACGACTGGAAGCTGACCCCAACATAGTTTGGGAAAAAGGCTAGGCAGATGGTGACGGACTCTTTGATTATATAATGTCTAGATAGAGCATAAAATGTGCGCATACGTATCAAAAAATATCAGTCAACTGTTGGCTTATAAGTTCGCACACAGAGACATAGACGCACAGTGCACTGCCGCACGCTGCCGCACGCACACATGTTTGAAATTTTTGTCTCGTTTTCTTTGTTTTGATTGTAGGGCGACGCTCCATCTAAACAATATATAATCAAAGGACGGACTGTAATAGATGGTAAGAGAAGACAGATTAACCAGCTTTGCGCACACACTTTGCACTAAAATATTTCCCGCGTTGATGGCCAGTCTTAGCTCAGATCGACCGCCCTGACCGAAATCGAGGAGGATTATTATTTTAACCTTGATCCTCAACAGCGTCATCAGCATATAACGTCCCTATTACTGGGATAAGGGATTTCACTTTAGAACAGCCCGCAGTTTCGGTTCTAGGACAACCCGGTTTTCTCAGGAACTTTTCCTTGACTGTTATGATGGTTATGAAATAATTCTTTTTGAAATCACACGTTCAACAGTCCAGATTCTCAAACTAATTGGATTTGATGTAGTTCAGAGGCGCAAAAAACCTCACTACAACTAAGATTCCATCATCGCTCTTCACTTGTTTTTCTCTAAGGTGCACCAATTAATAAATTTTCCTTTTCTTTGTTTTGATAGACAGATGTCAACACCGCCACCGTCATGAATCGAACCACAACAATCCGTATCTCTAAACTAAATCGCTTCATAATCGAATGTCGTTTGACGCAAATCGATAACCTCGCAATCATTCTGACTAATGTTGTACAATATCAGAACGTGAGTTTGTTTGTTTGTCACTCCCTTGCGCGTTAACGGTTGAACGGATTTCGATAAAATTTGGCATAGGGATAGACCATGACTTGAGTTAGGATTAAAGATGTTTGTTATCCCGGTAGGACGTTTTTGTGGGATAATTTTCGAATTGCAAGCCAGACAAAAGTTAATCCATCATAAATAATAACATTATTCCATTTTCTCGATCCTATCTCTGTAATAAATACATTTCAACAGGTCTATCATAATGTGAACTATAAATCTGTTGCAAAATATCATTTCCTTGGTTATTACGACATTTAATATTGTAGTAAATGTTCTAAGCTGTTTGTTTATTCAATATTCGTGTTGTTGCCGTGTATTGTGACTTTGTTGGGAAATTAAGACACGAAATTGAAATTTGTAAACCTTTGCCTGTGTTGGCGAAAATGTATAGGACACAGTCGTACCCAGTGTGACAATGAAATAATATGGAACTGTTGTCTTGAAAACGACCGTTATGGATTTATTGGGATCATATTTTGGTCCTACCAAACATTTTTTTTTTGTTCAGGCGGTGAAACCTTCAAAAGGCGACTGGTCTTTGGATAAGACCGGTGAGTGTAGGATTTCTACCTCACTAAAACCACCCCGGTGGTCACCATCCGCACATGGGAGTAGGCACCGTTTTCTCTTAAAATACCTGTTCGGAGCCCCCTCGGTGCAACGCTTGTTAAAGCACATCCCTGGGGAGGTTGTAAAGAGGTTTTCCCCTTTGCCTCAATGTGCAAGTGTGCACTACAGCACGTGACCACTGTGCCGCCGTCTTTTCTGAGGTCACTCGGTGGACGGAGAGACTTCCCACTCTGAACGTCCGCAACCCCAATTTCCCATCTGCTTTATGCAGGCGGGGTTTCGGCGTGTTAGGCATCGAAGTGGTTGCCTCCACGACGCCTTCTTCTCCGAGCGAGATCGGCTCCCTCACGATCCTGTGGTCCTACCACACCTAGTACAAATTGCCTCCTGATCAAAGGAGCTCCGTGTCTCAGCAGTACTGGGAACATTACAGACTGATCAGTTTAAAACGTTCCCAGGATCAGGTTCCTGGGACCCTGGGCCTTCTGTCTGTGAGTGGAGCGGGTATGACACATGTCTTTAACATTTAGTTGTAGAACATGCTGATTACATCATGATCTTCAGGGCGGTGTTATTTAGCCAAAAATGTGAAATACAAATTGGTGTATTTCACATGTTTAGCGAAACCATTAGATGTTGATGGTTAAGTTTAAAATCGAATGAGGAAATTTGACAATTTGTAATTGTAACTTGTACTGAACTTGGACTGTCAGCAAACGGTTTAATTTTGTAGAACGGAAGAGCTCTCATGTTTACTGTACACCCAGCAAATGTTTATACAACACTTATGTTAATTCCAATTATGTTGTTTGTTCCAGGTAAAACAAGATTTGGTTCAGCGAAACGAGCATTCAGAAGAACAAAACCTGGATGTTTTTGTTTTTCAATAAGTAAAGAAACGGATTGCGAATGTGTGTGGCCTGTTTCTTTGGGCTAAAGGACCACCCTTATCGCTATGCTTCCTGTTGAGGCATCGTGAGAGTTGAGTCATCAAATTGTAGAAATGTAATTGTTGCAGTATTGGCACAGTATAAATATATTATTACCGTGGTATTATGGTAGAGAGTTCTGGCTAGGGAGTTGGTTTTAATAACTGTTGTAAAGCAACAACATTTTGTAAATGTAATTTTAGCAAACTTATTCTTAATACATATCAGTGGCGAAGGTTCCATACAACTCGATGCCTACCGGCTTCCCTTTGAAAAATGGCACAGTCAGTACTCGTATTTTATAGACACATAATAAAATCACACTAACGATAAGTACCCGGAGTACTTATCGTTTAACTTACCTCTTCAAAAATTGACCCTTCGCTACTGATAGTATACTAGTAGTAGCTTTATTTATTCCCGTAGTTTTTTTTTTTTTTTTTGAAATATCGAAACTCATTTAAAGTATCTTTCTAAGTTTACCTTGGATATCTGGTAGCGGTGAAGAGTAGCTGAACTTTTAATAAGTAGGTATAAGTCTGAAATCTCCTTCGGCATGGAGCAAGCTTGTTGATTGCCTTCTCTAGAAGGTATTGGCTTTTGCAGTGGGACTGTGATAGGCTGGTATTATTAAAGTAACTTTCCAAAACAATGCATGAGACTGCAGTCTCTTAAAGTCACATTAGACCTAGCTTTTGTTTTCTGTGAGTGACATTAATATTGCCACAACCCGTAACTATTTACAATGTAGCCCATACAATGGAATGCATTTAATGTATGTTTACTGTGTCAATTCGCTCTATAAACTCAAAGGACCACCCAGAATCTTGGCATCAATTCTGTCGTCACTGCACAGTACGTAGTGCATAGTAATCTTTTCGTTATCAATCACATTGGATAATTCGGACTATTTGTATGCAATACAGATTATCAGCGAAAGTGTAGGGTGACATTAATGTTGCAATAACTTACTTTTTAAGTAAGTTTATAGTTAATCAATCAGGACCTTCAATAGTACAATTGCTAGGCTCAAACCCAATTCTGGGTTATGCTCGCCTTTGTACATCACATTCTACTAAATATTACGAGTATAAATGCGAAAGTTTTTGGGGATGTCTGGATGTTTGTTACTCTTCCACGCAAAAACTACTGAACGGATTTGGATGTGGCACATAGATTGTTTATAACCTGGATTAACACATAAGATGCTAGCGAGCTAACTAACGTAATTTCGGGGATATCGTCGTTTACGTCAGACGCGCCGAGTTAACATAAACAAAACAAAATGGCCGCATATCGTAAAAATATTCGCAATATGGCCATCTCAGGTGAAGGGATCACATAGGATACTTTTTGTCCTGTTAGTACGATCCCGTGGAACAATTACCGAATTCCTCGCTGGCGAAACCGCGGGCATAAGCTACGCATGAGTTCGATTGAAATAGCCCTTCTGTACTCCTGAGCAAACGCTTACCCCCAAACTTTCCACAACTTTCAATGGTGTCTTAGCGCCTTCTCTAGGTAGTTATGTGGTGGTAAAGTCTGGTGTTAAAGTGGTAGTTGTCTTCGAGCCCGGTTAGTACTTACAGGTCCGCATCATTACATGGGACTTAACCAGAACTGTCGAACTATGTCGGTATATGATTTATAAACCTCTTTTCATCAGCATCTTCCGCAGCCAGACTTCATTATTGGGTTTAAGCCTCTCTTCATCATTCTTTTGCCCTTATCCCAACTATTTGAGGTCGGTGCAGCATGTCTTCTTCTTCCATACTTCTCTACTTATTACTCGTCACCTCAATAGACAACTCCTCTCTTGTCATATCATCCATGTTCATCATCCTCTCTTATTTGTGTCAATCTGTTTGACGACCCGAATGGCGCAGCGGTTGAGAGGCTTCCTTACGTTCTTAGGGTCCCGGGTTCGAATCCCGGTAGGGGCAAATGTTTGTGTGATGAGCATGGACATTTGTTTCCGAGTCATAGATGTTTATATGTATAATAAGTATGTATTTACAAACAAAAGAGTATCTATGTAGTAGTATCAACTATCTGGTGTCCACGACACAAGCCTCGTTGCTTAGTGTGGCACCTAGATGGCGCTGTGTGTAATGTTCAGCGATATTATTATTATTATTAATCTACACATTCGTGTGCCAGCCTCATCCCGGTTACATCCGCGATACAAAAATGTCATCTTGTGTTACCATTTCTTTCGTAAAATAAAAAATAATTCTATACTATGTTTAACTAAACTGGACTGGACTGCTTCTTTGATCTAGTGGTCGCAAGCTCGACTGCTGAGCATGAGGTTCGCGGTTCGATTGCCGGGTCGGGCAAAATGCTATTGGGTTTCTCCATCAGGAATTAGTCACGGAGCGGGGATTTGTGCCCGGTAGATGGCAATAGGCTCGCCCCCTATTACATGGGACTTACACATAACTGGCGAAATTTAAGTGTACTATTAGGTACACCTCTGCCTAAACCTTCGGGAATTATAGGCGTGACGTTATGTTATGTTAAACTAACACTTAGACACTCACATAGCAACAAAACTCATTCACAACAGCATTTCATGGCGTCTGCTCCCCGCTTTACACTTCAGTAATATTCTAACAAAAGTGTACCGTTCTCGACTGCGTGTACAGTGTACACACGGTCCTTCATTTCTAACGGTGTGTAATATAACGCCGTGTGTTGTGTTACAGTCACGGTACAGCGGTCTAGCTTCCTGGACTAGCTTCTGGATATTTTGTTGCAAATGTAATGAGATACCGTTTTTGTTAATGAAGAGATGTGGGGTTCTAAAAAGCTGCTGAGTTGGATTGCGTTTTCATAATTCCATGTGACGCTTACGTTTAAGCTCTAGCTTGATTCTTCATTTGATGAACCAGCACTGTTAGCACAAGCTTTGGTAAAGTCTGTTAGTGCTTACACTGCGTTGTCAATCAAATTTGCTTGGCTGAAGCTGGTGACAGCTGGTAAGAAGTAAGCAAATCTTCAAACAAACGTTTTAAAGAATCTGTGAAAATCGCCTACAAATAAAGTAACACCATCAATGGTTGAAAAAACTCACACGCAAAAGAACATAAAATGTAAAAAGTTCGGAGATGCGCAGGCCATATACAGCGAACAAATTAAAAAAACGAACACCTTTACCTTACTACCGCATTCACTGACGGACGATCAATTCACAAAATTATACCCTGAAAATAAGGTTCATAAGTGGTCGTCCGTCTGTGAGCACGGTAGTACATGTAAAACTCGCCGGCGAAACACGACGCGAACCCAGTAGCCTCGTCATATCCAATTTACTTGACGCCAGTTATAAATTTGAAATTAAAACCCACACTAAATTAACATTTATTCTAACAGGCTGTAGGTCTAGACCTCCGATCTGTAATATGTTTATGCTTTGCAGATCTCTATGGACATCCTCACACCCTACATTGGATACTATAGCTTTGACTTCATTTATAAGGTTGAATTTTCCTTGGTCATCATTCACAGTCGTAACTTCTATACACGGAGTCCAATTAACAATAAAATTTACGACTAGTCGTTCAACATTGGACCTTATTGTTTGTAACAAGATTTAACTTAGATTCTAGAGCTGGATTTCCATGATTGCTGTTACAATTAGGTTGGGAATTGTAGTGATTGGATTCAGCGCGTACATGATTTCCGTTTTTATTCTCGTCTCGAGTTGCTTTAATTTCTGGGAAGATGTAATGGTTTTTTCGCTTTACTTTAAACTATTTTATGAGTAGGGTTGACATTCAATTTACGGCTGTATTGAGTTTTTCACATGTAGAAAAAAGACACGCGACGGTTTGAGTTGACGCATAGGCGCGTTTGGTTTTGTTAAAGTTAGCTAATCTTTTGTATTAGCCATTAGATGAATCAGAATTCTGCAAATCAGTGTATTTACTGGATAGCTTACAGATATAGCAGATAGCGTTACAAATCACCGTAGCTGATAGCAGTTTTCCAATAAAAACGTTAGTACAAATAACGTCACTATCTATTTCTACTACCGGGATTTACCTTTACACAGAAAACCCCTTTAGTCATTAATGTTTGTTACGCATTATCTCCATGACATCTACCTTTAAGTATTACTGAACCTTTAAAAGGAACGCAAAACCTAACGGTAAAAACAAGATCCTTCACAAGTCGTAATCGAATCCCAAAATCAACACCTGAATTTTCAATATTCCAAAAGCGTCCTCGAAATCCTTCGCTTGCTGCCACTAAGCCTGGTTCTTTGATCAAGATTCGAAGTAAAATCTGGCGAGATCAAAGGGGATATACTCCGCCAAGAGTTGAGAGCCCTCGTGTATTGCGAACAAGTGCAAGTCAGCTGTGAATTATGCAGTCAGCTACGAGCGTCCTAGTTTTGAAAAGGCTCCGAAGAAAATTTTCGATTTTCGCTTGAGTAACTTCTGGTTCAAGTAGTTTAGAAGTTTCTGTGTTAAATGGAGCGACAAAGTTTAGTTACAGAGTTGAAGTTGGTTTAATAATGTTTTTTACATCTTCAATAGTTAGAAAGCGAAAGTTTTGTGGAGCTTAGTGGTAACTTAATATGTTAGTCTTGAACTACGAACAATTTAGTAAATTGCAGATTTCAGAAATATCTCTTGTTTGAGCAGCTCACGCTGAATTTTTACTTAAATATACTAAGTACACTAATGACATTGCTTTTTAGTACAATTCCTTTGGTCAGGTTTCTATCTGACATTGATTTATTACAAGCTGACGCATTTTCTTTCATTTCCAAATCAACAGTTCAGTAGTTCGTGAAATTATAGCCTGTGGCCTTAGCCAATAAATCCATAGCACGTTAATCACAAAATCGATTCCAGAAAAAGAAATGGCCTTTTTCTAACAAAATGAGAGGGGGAGGGGAGGTTAATAAGAAGTTTATAGTAGGTACATCTTGGAACAAATTTGGATGGAAGACTGTTGCTTCTAAAAGAAATGATTGAGCTCTATAGCAAGTGGACTGCTTTAAATTTTATAGATGCATGGTGCACGCGTTAAAACGGGTAATTTGTGCGTCGTTAAACATAGAGATACGAGTGCATTAGCTGTAGGGACTGTTGAGACTTTAAAATTAGAAAAATGCTTCTTGATTGGAATGAGGGTACACAGGATAATAATATGAGCAGCTGTATGTAATTGCTAATGGTTTGAGTCTATTGAGGTAAAAGATAAAGGATGCTAAAAGTAAGGCGATTAAAAACTAATGCAACACCTGTCATTATTTTTTAATCACCTTACTATAGGTGAATAGAAAAACAAATGCTTAGCAAGCGAAACCAATATACAAATGGATTTCTATTAAGAGGTGGCTGCGTCTTCAAATGGCCAACTTGTTTCCCAAACATGGTGATCTTGGTGATAATGGCAATATCACCTAAGTACGGCTGATTATTGTAGCCATTATAGACCCATGTTCAGCTGTGATATGATCAACATAACCAAACAAGTTATTACACTTGGAAATGCATGTTTGAGAAGCAATGAATATGGATGAAGCGAAAGACGCCTGCAAGGACCGTAGCAAATATTCAACCATAAATATCTATCGTCATGGCGTGAACTGCATGCATTTATATTACTGTCGATACCGTTTAAGCATCAGCTTATATGGTAAAACTCGCTTCAGAATTAACTACGGTTTTATTACTGGCAAAGAAATTCAAATAAACAGTGTCCTATGAGTCAGACTTGGATAAAAACGTGTTTCTTAATACTTAATTAACATGGACGGATTCTAGAGTCAATTAGACTATCTCCCCTTATCTATTCAATGAAGGACCGGTTTCAACATCTTCAATCCCGTTATGAAAATACGTGGTTCCGAGTAAGTTCTTCGTAGATCGAACAGATAGGGGCCTAGGATGGTACCTTGGGGAACGTGATATGTTTGCGTGAGTTGCCGCTTGTGAAGATATTTATAAAATGTTTGTTTTGTAAAAATAGTACGATTTTTAAAAAGTCAAAGCAGAATGATAATAAAATCACTCACATTTATGTAATACACAGTCATTTATGTGATATCGTGAAATTGCGACCTTTTCAATAGCTTCTGTTACGTCATCTAAGAAAATTCCTCTCTCGTATAAAAATAATATAAATCCCAGTCTTTATTCCCTGAAGTGACAAGCAAGGTCATCGTACTCTGATAATTGACCGATGACAGTTTTAGATTCCAATCTGATATCGAGCTTTATCGCATCGAGCACTTCCTTTAGGAATATTAATTTACATTCTGGTTAGTCGCAGGTAAGACCCTGTATGACCCTTACATTTATTTATTTACTAGCGACCCGCCCCGGCTTCGCACGGGTCAATGTTATACATATAAACCTTCCTCTTGAATCACTCTATCTATTAAAAAAATCCGCATTAAAATCCGTTGCGTAGTTTCAAAGATTTAAGCATACAAAGGGACATAGGGACAGAGAAAGCGACTTTGTTTTATACTATGTAGTGATTTAACACTTCAAGCACATAGTACAGAGGCGGACTTAACATCATTCTAACGTCACCTTGATTTACCTTTAAGGTCTTAGCTCTGACTTTTAACCTTGTTAAACCTTTAGATTTGACGATTATGTAAGAAAGAAATTGAATTCAAACCAAAGGTAGCTTTCAAACTTTACTGTAGTTCTAGTAAGCTTAAGACGAGTCTCAATAATTAATAGAACTAGACAAGTTTTTCTTATTTCCGTTACCTACATAAGGAAACAGGTGTGCAAGGTGTGTAAGACGGTTGAGACTTGTGAGTGTAAGTGAACAAAAGAAAACGTATGTTTACGAAAAACCTTCTGAGAAACCACTACGGTAGTAGCTCAGTTGTATCGTAGTAGGTTAAATAGTATGAATATGATCATCCAATACTTAAACATCATATTCAATTATTATAAAACAAGGGAAAATGCCTTGCTTTATATCTACAAGCAAACGCTCATGGTCGCGCGTTTACGCCTGCCAAACATTGTTACATCTGATTAGCATATTGTAACTTTAATCGAGCTAAATCAAGATATTCAAAAATAACAGTTACACGAAAAAGGTACGTCAAACGGTGGCAAGTGAGATGTACGCAAAGAAATGCTGGATTTGACACTACACGATGTTTTATAAGAAAGCCTTCTCGGAAATCACACTGAGATTGTAAGCACTCGCAAGTTAGAAGATGAAGCGGTTTCATTTGAAGATGGACCAGGTGTTGGTAGTAAAACTGTAAGTGAAAGTATTGAGAAGGAATTTAATTAAATGCTTTATTTCTAGAAAGTACATTTTACTGCTAATGTTCTTTCACGTCTATGTGGTAAGATGCTATTTATACGTTGGTGAACTTAAGTTGCAAATGATTGAATCATTCATCAGCTTTTGTAGACTTACGAGTAGGTCTGACTTTCGTCAGTTCAAGTGTTAATACAAAAGTTAATCAAAAATTCTGATTGATATTTGTTTTTATTTAATTTATTCATCATCCCATACTTGACATCGCCAAGCGGTTAGTCGACTCTTCACTTGACCACAGGGTTGGCAGGAGAATCAGCTTTGCCACCCCATGTTGCTATGCTGCCAACGTTCTGGGCACGTTTCCCGTTGACAGCGATTTGGATGATTTTTTTGATGATGATACTTGATATTTATATAAATATCATTTTCTTAGATTTCTGAAATTGTTAATTGAGTAATATTTATCTCTATTAAAATGCTGAATAGATACACTAAATCATGTTAAGAGTAGACTTTAACAACCAGCTTTTCCAAGTAGACCGCTATTTGAAAAAACTAGTTGTCCTATCATGGCTGTAGCAAGAATTTTCTGAAATTATTTGCTAGGAAAATCTGAAGCATCTCCAAAAAAAATTTCTCACGATAACCTTTCAGTCAAAATATATCGTCATCTCTCTCACCTTGCACCATCCCCCTCGTATTGTATGACAGAAACATGACGCGTGAGATAATGCGAGTGTACATACATAAACACGCGTGTCCGTCCGTGTGTAATAAAATCGTTGGACGTTTGACGCGGAACAATGCGCTTTTGTATGGAGGATGTGTTAGGTTTTATAATTTTGTGTATGTGTGGACCTGTATGTCTGAGTTTAGTCTTCCGTGTTCAGATGAGTGAGGTTTGATGTGAATGAAGTTTGAAGCTTTCTTCATATTCTTCTAATCTTCATCATCACCATTGTCTGCAGCCTTCTTGTTCTTACTATAGGACGAAATCTAGTTTATTTTTTATCCAAGATTTCTGTTTTGTGTCCATGTTGTACAGGTATTTGAATTTTATGTATCTTGAATCAATCTTGTTCTACGTGCATACTTGTTTAAAATAGATATTGAATACTATAATTACCTAACACTGAAAACAGGATATTTTTTAACATGTTGACTATTTGTTTTGTGTTTCCGATATTTCGGCACTGTTGCAAGCACCATGATCACGGATAGACCGTTTATCCGTGAACATCCCGTTTGCAATGTTAATGTTAGTGTTAATGTAGTGTTGATCATGCCAGTTTAAAAAGATATCTTGATCATTCTGCTTTTTGATGACTGTGACTTATCTTTACACAGCATCTCCGACCTCTGTATCAAATTCATACATCTTTTTATAAATAATTTACATCGCTTAATTTCTTTCCGTGTTTTTGTTTACATCATCGTTGACTTAACTGTACGCAGTACTTTAATCGTACCACACCAGCATTATGCAAGTACATTTAACCCAGCTGTATCTGCATATCAAGTGCTGTTTGTTTGTCAACTCTCTATAAACTTTTCCCTACAAACTAAGCATATATGCGCGCACACGTAATTACTTCTACATGCTTACTTAAGCACGACCTAGTTAAGAGACCCAGGGAAGAAAGACCTTTAATTTACCTTGAATTACTCCTCTAGATAGGTCAAGTTACAATGGAACTACCGACCAGAAATCCCAGACTTATTATTGTTACAAAAACCTTCTCTATGTAAGGTCATGTAAAAATGGTAGTAATTGTAAATAATGAGGACTGTAAATTGATTATCGGCTAACGAATGTTCAAAAGAAAATGGCGCTATGTTCAATGCTTTCTATTTGAAGACATCAAACATTTTTATGACGTGTTGGAGTATTGCTGTCGGTGCTTGCTTTGTGAATCAAAATATTTGTACGCGGTACTGTTTGCTACGTTTTTTTGATGAAGGAAAAGAGTTATTTGAAGTCGTCGGTTTGTTTGTTGAAAAGTTTTATTAATAGAATTGAATGTAAGATATTTAGCGTTTTTTAGATAGTATTTACTTAATTGTTGGTCTAGTGGACTCAAGCGCGACTGCTTAGCATGAGCTCCTGGGTTCGATTCCCAGGTAAAACTATAATTGGGTTTTTCCATCAGGAACTTCCGGGCACAAATCCAGATTCCGTGGCTAATATTTATATATTTATTTACCAACAATTATATCATCATTACAGACTCGTCCAATACGATGATATAAGACATAAATATTGATAGCAGTCACCATAGAAATACTGTTTTTTATATTTCTATGGCAGCCACGGAGTCTGGACTTGTGCCCGGTAGATGGCAATAGGCTCGCCCCCTATTACATGGGACTTAAACATGACTGGCCAAATATGGTTGTAATAGTAATATTACAACCATATTTGGCCAGTCATGTTTAAGTCCCAAGGCTTAGGCAGAGGTGAACGTAAGTTCACCTCTGCCTAAGCCTTCGGGCACTACAGGCGTGATGTTATGTTTAATCCCGTTGTGAATGCACTTATGATTAAAAGTTCATGCTCATTCATACTTGAGAATACTTAACTTCCTACAAATTCCGACCAAATCAAGTTTCACAAAGGCCAACTCCGTTTAATTATGTCCCAGGATTAATCTGATATCCTACCACTTAAAGACTGGTACAGAAGCCATTAAAAAAATAACTTCTCTAAAAACAAAATACAAACAAACAAGCGATCCATCAAAATTTTACCAATAAACTTGCGTACGCGCACCTTCTCCTTTTAAATTAAACACGTACGTAAAAACTTTATAAAAAAGGAGCCAAAGGCGTGCCAGCCTGGCGCCACCGACGTAGTAAAGAAAAAAGTTTAAAATATATAAAAAATATAATGTGATTATTAATCCTGAGATGTGGCACTGAAAGCAGGGCTGTCAGAGGAAAGAAATAAGTTACCCGACTGTGACGAAAAGAGGGTCATGGTTTTTCAAACATAGATTTTAATGAGTGAATTCTATTTGAAACTGTAAAAGGAAAAAACAATGCGAACCTATGGTTGAGGCTAAGATTTTTAAACTTCACTTATTTCGTGCTTTAGCTTAGACACAACATGGAGCCTCTATGTATGTCCCATAAAATTGCAGTTTGACATTTATTTGGCAGTGAACATTTACCCAAAATATGGTCTAAGAAACGTTTAAAGATGACACAATGAAAGACTTTTGAGTTAAAAAACTCGTTATTATTTATCACGTAGTAGACCAAAATGACGTACCTACAGACGCCGACGAGCATAGCAAGCTACCAATCTGCTTAACCAACTAACTAACTAAGCTAGCAATCTGTCAAAGGACATCACCCAGATTGGGCTATATTCAAAAGCTCTATTTAATTATTGCGTTTATTTTAGTTAGACGGCAAAAAAATAATACCCCAATCTGGGTGATCTCAGACATTTTGTGGTTGAATAACTTCTAGGTGTGATAGTAAAAAATGTTTATTATGTTATGTTCTACCTTAGTAATAAGTATACTTTTGCTTTTACTTATACTCAATCTGGGTGATGAACTGGTGGAACTTTTGAAAATAGCCCAAAAATGTATGGAGGCTGGGTGATCTCCTTTCTTCTTTAGATTTTCAACTTTATCGATAGAGCATAATTTTTGAGAGGGAAAATTTGACAGTTTCGTGTAGCTTGATGTCTGTACTTATGTATAAACAAAAGGTAATATTGTTTTTATGCATCGTTTCATTCTGTGTATGAAGGTTGATCTTAATATCAATATATTTAAAAATGCCTAAACAAACAATGACTTAGTACATTTTTCGAACAATCTAGCTTAAATATTACGTCTTTCAGGGTTAAAATCATCACTAAAATTACTTAATTCAGTTCAGAGATTCCAATTTAAGATGAAATAAATAGGGTTGCGAGATAGACACGCGAAACGGCCTTACCTTGTTCTTTTTATGTTTTTTTTTTTTTTTTGATGTAAAATTGGACCGCCTTGAAATGCCAACGGATTAAGTAAATAATAGTTAAATTAAATTATTTATGTTAAATTAAACTTGAATCAAGGTTTGTTAACCTTATCCTAATCGTCATTTTAGCCATGTTGTGGTCGGCTTCCAGTCTAACCAAAGTTTACCGAATGCAGCTGAATAGTGAATACCAGTATTTTATATGAAGCGACAGCTCATCTGATTTTCATAACCCAGTTAATGGGGCACATAATACCCCTTGGTAAGACAGGCTTTCGGGCCTCTGACTACCCGTAACGACTGCCAAAAATCTACGAATGAGAGCCGAAACCAAATCCTCTAGGCACGGAGAGGTACGGGGCTTTGTGTAACTCATACATATAAATAAATAATGTTTTCATGCCTTTTACTCTTACTTATTAACATATTTATACACAGACAGACTAACTAATAACCTCCTATAAATAAAATACACAAACATCAAGAAAATAAATTAATGGAAGACTTTAATTTATACTTCTGATTACTTACTAACTTGAAATAAGTACTGTATTTCTCGATTCTCCTGACATACTACGCCTTTTACTTTTGCTATGTAAATAAATCTTGAAGGCGCAGCCCTATTGAAACCGGAATATAAGGTGGACACTTTAATATCCTGCGCGTGAGTCGATGTTGTGGCCACACGTCAACTGTAAGGAGGATTTTCTTGAGATTACGTGTTAGTATGTAGACTGGGTTCTTTGAGTATAGGTGTCAAAATATTATTGTCTCTTTTCATTGAAAGGAAAATTACAGTGATTTATTTTTTAAATTGATTGCTTTCATTATGCATTGTATTTAAAAGGAATTCAGTCTAGAAGTTAAGAATGCTTTTATCGTTGTTCGACGACAAAACTTTCCGCCTCGCTGCTTCTCTACGCCTAGGTGCCCCATGTTGTTCTCCTCATCGCTGTCACTGTGGTGAAGTTGTCAGCAGCCTTGGACACCACGGCCTATCATGCAGCCGAAGTGCGGGCCGTTTTGCACGGCACGCGAATTTAAATGACATCCGACGAGCTCTTGTCGCCGTCGGCGTTCCAGCTATTTTAGAACCCAATGGCTTGGCACGCGACGATGGCAAGAGACCGGACGGCATGTCTTTGTTTCCTTGGAAGATGGGTAGGCCTTTAGTGTGGGACGCAACTTGCGTCGATACTCTTGCGCCGTCCCATCTTCCAAGCTCATCGTGCTGTGCTCGCGCTGCCGCTGCGGCTGCAGAGAACCTCAAGCGGCGTAAATATAGTAACCTTATTGGTAACTGTATTTTCGAGCCGTTTGGGGTTGAAACTCTAGGTCCGTGGGGTCCCAGTGCTCACAGCCTCTTCAAGGACATTTCCAAACGCTTAGTTGACACTTCCCGTGACCCAAGGGCTGGCTTTTACCTTGGCCAAAGGCTTAGTATTGCCATACAACGTGGCAACGCCGCCAGTCTCTTGGGTATTAGGACGCCATTTTTTAATTTTATTAATAAGTTACTTACTTTAGGTTATTTTAATTTATAAATTTTATCAGAAAAAGTATTTTGCAATCTATGATCATGTGATTAGGCGGCTATCATAAGTTGTATAAAGAAACAAAAAAAAAAACGTTTCAGTGTTAATAATTCTAGCTTCATGTGGTTACTAAGCTATAATGTTTGGTTTTACGAACAAGAATAAACAAAACAGAATTTTAAGTACAGAGTTTAATTTAAAATATTAGCCAAAATCTATTTTTTGTTTAGACAAGCAGAGCTATTTAAGTAGCTTATAGCTTGTATCAATACTGCAGAAATAAATCGAGTATCTACGCAATCATTCAAAAGAAAGTCTTTCCTTTTTCCAAAACCATGGCTACAACACCCATGAGTCAACCATCTCGAGGCTAATTTGTTATTACTCTTATTACTGGCGCTTATATCTTATAAAATTTGCATCCATATTGAACAGTGGACATACTGGACCAGTAAGTGGACACTGACACAAGCCTTGGAGGTCGAAATAATTTGAGTTCGTACCTTCCGGATCTGTTGGTATCTTAATTAAGAGATCGCTTCCTTGAAGGCCCTTATTTGTAAATTAAGTTAAAAGAATCAGTTTATTTTGGAGTGCGAAAAACTAAGGTGGGAATTGTAAATTAATTACATCATTTATCAGTTTATTGTAAGGTAGAATTGTGTAGGTTAGTGTTTTCGACAAATTGTGACCGTTAACTAAGTAGGTACCGAGTTCACTGAGGGTCTGCCACTTTTCAACGTTATGCCCTAAGTAATTAGGTTGAAAAGTGGTCGGACGTCACTGAACTCGGTATTACCTAGTACATTTCGGGCTAGATTTGGTTAGCCAGTTCTCTGAATCTATTCATAATTAAGTTACTAGATTATGAGGCCACCTGCAGCTATGAGCCCTACAATGTCGTCAATGGTGTTCTGGGGGCATAAAATGGCTGCTTTATCAGAATCATATTACGAATCACATTAAATATTTAAAACTCTGAAAATGGACTTTGTGGTCTTAACCATAAAGACCATTTTAAGAATTTTAATTTTTTATCGTGATTCATAGTATGATTCTGATAAAGCTCCCATTTTAGGCCCCCTGACATGTCCTGTTGTGCTCAGCGTTTTTCGCCCAAAGTGTGATATGTTGGCCACTTGCGAGCACATGAAAGAGCAGCACACCAAAGCTATCGACAACCACTTTAGAAAGCCATCGAATGCAGTCGCTCTGACCTAATCGGCTAGAGATAGATGGAAACATCATCATCATCACTAGGTTATACTGGTAAATTTTGGTGTAGATTTAGTTAGCTAGGTCTAGTTTACTTATACACATGCCTACCTTCAGTACCTTCTCGTTTGTCAGTTGCTAGGGTTCATTGCTTATGGGGAACAAACTTGCACCAACAACAACGTGAAGAAGGCTCCTGCGATGGCTAGAAAAATTGCTCCACTATCGTTTGTACAGACGCCAGCACATTAATACATATGCATTGCACATATGTGTTGTGTTTGTGTCTATTTTTTGTTTTATATGGGTCTCGGACCTGAATTAAATGATTTTATTTATTATTATTAAGTGACACTGCGTCAAATTTTCCCAATCAACCTTGAACTTAATGCTTTTTATTAAAGAAATTTGATGGATTGTAGTAGCTTGATGTGCTGGCGTCAGTACATTATTGATTAGCTGTTATTCTTTAAGTTATAAGACACTGGTTATGTGCCATGCGGACATCAGGAGGCCTAAAATGGCAGCTTTATCAGAATCATAATATGAATCACGTTAAAAATTTAAAATTCTTAAAATGGTCTTTATGGTTATGACCACACAGTCCGTTTTAAGAGTTTTAAATTTTTAACGTGATTCATATTATGATTCTGATAAAGGAGCCATTTTAGGCCCCCAGAAGCTTGCAGACTAGACGCTAAATGAGTGGCATGTGACAGTTAGGGCGCGTTCCCACTATGTCGTGACGACAGATTATCGTGTCGTGGCTTGTGTATTTAAATAGAGGTATTCACATATAGGACGACACGATTAACTGTCGTCCACGAGTTTTCCATAATATTATCCAACGATAAATTAATCGTCACGACATAATGGGAACGCGCCCTTAGACTTCAAGGCCTATACATACATAGCCTTAGTCTAAACATCATAATTAAGCAAACTGGTGGTAGGCTGCTAATTTTCCAGTCTGCCAACACTAGAGGTCACTGACCTATAATGACTGGACACACACCATCGCCAGTTCAGTTTGTTTACAATCAGCATTTTGTAAACAAACCGCTGGTTTACAATCGGTATCTTGTAAACATAAATGTTGGTTTAGTTGAACCTAATGGCTATGTTGATTTTCTTATCAGCTAGTTAACTTTAGTTGACATTGACCGCTAAACAATTAGCGGACGCCATTAGCTTTGCAGATAAATCAGTGATCGCGTTAAGTAGGTTGTGATTGGCAGGAAAAATTATAACATTGCTACTTTCGATAACAAAATAATTCATAAGTTTACATAATTGAGGAATTTTGTTATTGGATGAAAGAAAAAGAAGTAAATGATAGCAAGAAAAAAACATGTTGAGCCGACCCCAAGTATCATGGAACAAGGGAAAATGATGATATAAAGGGTGTAACAAGACCCTTGACGAAGCCGAAAGGCACTTGTTCTCCCCGCCATTGCGATCATTTTTTTTGTTCTAGACCATACCCAGAAACTTCTAGTTACAGAGATATTGGGGGTCGAAGTTCCAACTTTTTCAGAAGTTTTTTTTAATACCTGTTTTTAATGTAAGATTTCTACTTTAAACACCTCCACGGCCCCCGTACTATTAAATCCATCCATCGGCACAATGTTTTGAGTGCGTTACATTGAGTCTTACCGTAATACGTGATATTTCATCACAAAAAGAAGTCGTTTCCCACCAATATTTTTTGCTAAAAGTTAGTTTGATGTACATAATGTTTGATTGACGGCTTCGTTAAGTGTCTTGTTACACCTTGTTCTGTTACTGGGTTGTGGAGGTCAGACATGTAGTAGCTCCATGTGGAATACTGGTATTCTGCTGCATTGTTTAGTCTGTAAGCCAAACCTTACATAGTTGGAAAGGAAAGGCCGACGGTGATGATGAAGATTACAAAATGAGAAAAATGACATAACAATCATGATCTGCATAGCCTTCTCCCAACTATGTTAGGGTTGCCTTCCAGTCTAACCGGATGCAGCTGAATACCAGTATTTTACATGGAGCGACTGCCCGACTGCCTATCTGTACCCCACATCCCAGTTAGTGCTGGGTAATACGATACCCCTTGGTAAGACTGGATGTCAGACTTTTGGGCCACTGACTACCTATAGTATTTACGGAAGTAGAAGCATCAACAAATAATGCTTCAACAATGACTATACATTGAAAGTAAACATAAAATCTACAATAAAATATAGTAGATTGTTGCATCGAGCACAAAGTGAGTCATCAATGCACCAGTGTTATGTTACTGGCACTAAATTAACACGAGTGCATTAATTACTCACTTTAGCAAGGTGCGTAATCTACTTTTCTTTCAACTACCAATCTACCAACCGTGATAAAATATACCTACTCAAAATAAAAACTCAAGTTAATGAAAACAAAGTATCTCGCGACTTTTGTGGCAAAAGGTTATTAACAGTTTAATTTGCAGCTGTTTTAACTTCATGGAGTTAAATTCATATGGATATCGCTGTCTATTTCCATTTTTTTTTTAAACTTTTCTTGCTAAATACGAAGTATCAAATGTTTACAAATAACCTCATTGTAATTTATGGTACAAAATGCGCGCCATTTGTATTTTTTTTTTCACCAAGTCGACTTTATTCAGCCGATTTTTATTTTCAGCCAGTATCTTTTTGATCAAATGCATACACTTTTTAGTAAACTTAATGGGAGACAGTAAATCTCTGTAGTAAATTAATATCAAAATAAAAAATTAAAAGCAGTGCATTAATGAAAACTGTGCAACAATGAGATTTCATAAAACATTTCTCCACTGTTTTAGTTCTAAGCAAAAAAGACATCCTTTGTGATCGGTTTTGTAGTAATTAATGATAACATTACTACGTAGTTGAAATAAAAGCTATTTTCATACCATAAAAGATAACGTATTTACTTTTAAATACTTACGCACTAATAAGGCTTACAGTCACACACTACCTTCAAGCCTTCGAGTAACCACTGCCGTATTCCATATAGGGCAGTCTACACAAACGGTGTAGGTCAGGCATTAGGTAACACAATGCCGGTAAAAACTCACTGATGTGATCTTAGCTTTATGTTTTATTTAAAACCGGTTTGCATTGTGGTAATTATTGAGACTGGATGCTGTTAACTTCCTTTGCTTTATAAAAAAAATACACACACCTTTATTTTGTGTGCAGAATGTCAATTATTTCACAGTGTGCAAAAGTGCATAATATGTCAGTTTATAATTTACGACAAAAAGGACGGTTCACATGCCCACGGAAATGTTTATGCGGCACAGAAAACTGTGGGATAACAATAATACAATGGATTTGGTCTTAAAAGAAAACCACAGATTATTTATTTCCCGTCACCTTCCCATGCACTGCCAAAAAACTATTTTTGAGTATTCAGGGGTTTCAAAGACCGTGTGTAAATTGCTAGAAGATAAACATCTGCTAACACTTTTCATAATTCAACACCAGATAATCGAATAATTTCCACTAGGCTGGACCCACAAGCAGTCTTATAGCAGACATTCATATGCAACACATGAACAAATTAACACTAACAAAATCTCACGAGATCGTGTCCAACAAATTCATATCATACCGTGTTCATTAGTTTATCACTACAAGACGAACAAACAAGTGCACTACAGTGCTAAATCAGATCCATAGATCGTTAGCGGATGATTAACGGGCGTGGGAATGCGCCAGCGAGCCTCTGGGAAAGCGAGATAGATTATGGATCAAGGATTCCGGTTTTGGTGGCGGAAAAACGTTTAGGCTGTGATTTTGAAGTGGGAATGATTGGAAATAGAAGACTGGTTTTCTATGGTACGGAAAGTGGTGGTTTTCATTGTGAAGAAGTGTTGCCGTTAGATTAATTTTTATTCTATTGGGCAAGCGTGGTGATCAATGCTCATACCTTCTCTGTATGAAAAGAGGCCTTTGGGTAGCTTTGTGGCTGCGTTTGCCCACAGAAATTTAGGTCATTATAAACCAGAATCGGTTTCCTCTATGCCTCGGAAAGCACGTTAAGCCGTTGGTCCTGCTGTCATTTGGCAGGTAGGTAGGTATTCGACAGTCGTTACAGGCATCCCGAAAGTCTGACAGCCAGCCTTACCAAGGGGTATCGTATTACCCAGTACTAACTGGGTTGTGGAGGTTACATAGGCATTAGCCAGTTGCTCCATGTAAAATTCTGGTATTCAGCTGCATTCGGTTAGACTGGAAGCCGACCCTAACATAGTTGGGAAAAGGCTAGGCAGATGATGATGATGTAGACCGGAAACTTTATGTCATTGAATTTAAGACAGTTCAATGTTCAAAGGCTTCACAAATACTGTCTTTTTTGGGCAAACCCAATAGATAATGATTTAATAAACCATCATCTGCCCAGATTTTTCCTAATTATGTTAGATAGGCAGTAAAACTGGATGTAGCTGACTAGAGGACCTAGACAAATGGCTATCGCTTTTAAAGCTTTTCGTATTTCTTTAACTTTGAGATTGCCATTACGTCTTAAAACCGTGTGGTTTTAGTCAATGTTTGAGGGAGACAGAACCATACAATAATGTCTAGCGCCATCTCTTCTCCACATTAGAAAAAGATTAAAAAGATACTGCTTTGAGACGTAGTGGTAGGCCACCTGGATTGACATAAACTTATCAGTAAATAGCGTGTACCAGAAAGGTGTAGCTATGTTTCAGGGTGTGATTCCACGGGACGAACTGCTAATGGGACCAACCGCGAATGAGATCAACTACGAATGGGACTAACTGCAAATGGGACTAACTGCGAAGGGACCGACTCCGAATAGGACCAACAGCGAATGAGATGATTTTTGAACGCGGGACGAAGCGCGAATAGGACGAAGTGCGCCTAACCCATTCAGACTAGCAAACCGAACAACTTTCTCTATGGGACCAGCTGGATACAGCTGTCCCATACATTATAATTCGGTTTTATTCGATTTCTTTTAGCGTCCTTTATTTACATTTTCGACTTTTCTATAATCTTTATCGCTAATAGAAAGTCACTTGGTCTAGGCCACTGACCTCCACAACCCAGTTAGAATTATGATGAGGATGATATCTGTAATACAAATTCCATGCAAATCCGTACTCCGTTACTACCAAAGTACAAGTCACTTCTTTCTCAGATAGATCGTTGTCCGGCACGATCGCTCGAATCGTGCGCGCGCGCCGCACAATTTATTGTCAGAATAGATCGCCGTCCTAATTGCATCGCACTTGATTTTGATTGTACACAATAGTGATGCACGATCCGATATTTCATAGTATCGATACAACAGAATGCGATACTCTGATAAAAACGAATGCAACAAATAGGTACTTAGATCGATACAAAATTAACAATATCGGGATGAATGTATCATAAAATATTATTGTGCTACGTTGTCTTAAAGCTGCATGATTAGTCAATTCAAAATAATACAAAAGGAAGACAAAAACTAGCCAAGTACGAGTCGGACTCGCGCATAAGGGTTCCCTACAACTGTATACATATTACGGATCATGAGATACAGCCCGCTGACAGACAGACGGGGACGGCTTATTAATGGGGTCCCGTTGGTTACCCTTGGGGTACGTAGGAACCCTAAAAAGGATCTTATTTTTTTATGGAATTCGGTTTAGATACTTGCATCCCAGAGGACTGGATCCATTCCATTCCATTGAATCGTAACGCATAGTTGCAATCCGGATAGATCCTAAGTATCGATACGATTATGCAAGTATCGCATCCCTGGTAGAAAACTGTTCTTGATTGGTGGATCTTGATCTGTCTCTTTGTGTAGTTTCATGATCATTCTGTGTCTTTGTATCGCGATGGTGGTAGATGGCTGTCAGTCGTAATGGCTTTGTGTAACAATGGATGAAGATACCGCTGATGAGCCAGTGGATAGTCTTCTCTGAACGATTGAATTGAAAATTGAAATTGATTCTGTTTCTAGTAAGTTTTAATGTTTGGTGTTTGTTTGTTTGGTGTTACAGTATCATTGTTGACTATTAACATTATTATGGCTCGTCATTGTCGTTCAACTCATTGAATCCGTGATATCTTATTATCTACTCCATGGTCATATTGTTTCACTTTTCATAGATTATCTTTCAAGTGTAATATTTCTTCGGTGTCGGTAAGACAAACGCAAGGAAATCTCAAAGAATCACAACATCTTTGTTTCTGATTTCCAGACATCGACGTGTACCTATTTATGTAGGTATAACTAGTGCATAGGTATCTATAGTTAACTCAGTGTCCATCTAAACCACAGAAGCCATGCGGGCACCTGCGGTTGACGAGTTTTTGTGGTTTCCAGCGTTCGTGTCGACGGAGGGACATCCCTCTGACTCACAAGAGTACTTAAAGCACCCATTACGCTAAAAATCTTGAATTACGCAGTCTGCGTGGCTGTTTGAATCGTCCTCTTCGTATTGATAACATTGTTCAAAAAACTGGTTGTGTGCGAAACTCATTTTGTTTTTGCTTAAGATGGTGATTAACTTTATAGTTTACTGCTGCGAAACCTGACCTTTTAATTTTTTTTCTGCTGCTTTTTGTATTTAAACGATGACCGACCTTGTAGTGCAAAGAACTCTCTGATGCCCTCTCTGTGTAAATTGTATAACATTTGGCACTTTGATTTCTATCTTGAATGGCCTCTCTTGAAGCCCCAACTTTGTCTTTTCTTCTAGACACACACCTATCCATTCCGTACTACACCAACTCTATTTCATAATCGTCTCCAAAACTTTTCGTTCCTTGCTCCATCTTCACATTCCCTATCCTAACCACGATTACTGGTCTTGCTATCATAATTCTCTTGCCCTTATCCAAATGTATTTGAGTTCTGCGCAACATGTCTTCTTCTTCCACGCTCTCTCTATTAGTCGCCTTCTCAAGACTACCTCCTCTTATAGCTATGGCTATGAAACGATGAATAGCCAGTATGAAAATGATATCATCTTTCACACAGTCTGTCTTTCACTGCTTTGGTCTTCCTCTATTATTTTCTTTTTCAAGTTCATCGATGGCTAAAGCTAGAATTTTTGAACCCGTTACTAATTTTCCCAAGTGTGCAGATTATGGGTACCTAACGGGTTCTAACAAAAACAAAGCAACTACTAATGCTAACTAGTAATGTTCATTACTATCTCATTTCTCATTCAACGAGCATACTTCACGATCACGAAGCGCGCAGAATAAATTAGAATTTAGTAGTAAAAGAGAAAGTTTCTTCACAATGGAGTCTAATTAACGTTAGTTTGTGCTAACTTGAATCACTCCGCCGTTATTAGGCCGTCACGAGTCGTATCGGATTTTCCTTTATTATTGCCGATTTCTTGGGTGTTCTTGGGAAATGGTGTCTTCTTGGATTCCCTTGTGCTTTTACTGAAATTGTATCTTTGATGTATTTGAGGTATCTTTTTGATAAACCTTTGAACATTTACTTTTTATTTCATTCTACTTTTATGTTCTTGAAAAATGTACCTACTTACTTCTTCTGAAGACAGTTAATGGTCTTCTTTTAGCTAAACCAAAGTCTAAATTCTTAACACACGAATAGCAGCGCCATTGGGTGCAAGCGGCCCTTATTTCTTTTATCTAAACAGTTAAACAAAATCACAAGAATATTCTTCTTCCATATTGCATTTTCAACCTTTAATAAATACTTTCCCTCTGCGTCAACCTCGATCTCTATGTATCATGTTTATTATGAAAGCTTACTCCCAACACGGGTTACGGTGATCATAGGTGACGGGATACGTTCGACTAATCCTGTTCCACTCCGGCGCATGTTGGGACTGCGACTAATCGCGTTAATTTGCGTCTAGCTGCAATGTATCGGAGCGGGGAAGTAGTAAGGGGAAAATTGAGGAGATTTTAAATGTTAGTTTGTTATGTCTAAATACGGATGCGGTGTACGTAAGAACAATACCAAGTTACCAATTAAGAAGAGGCTAGCAGCCAACGTGATTCTTCAAAGAAAATGGGACAACTCGGAGAACCTTAAACTATTGATCTACAATTTCTACAAGCACTAATCTTTACCACTAGTTATACCTTGTATGGAAGGGCTCAACATCCTTTTATTGAATTCCTCATTAAGAATAACAGCTGTACAAAAATCAGACATCAATAGTTTGCTATCTATAGTATTATAAAGAGGTAAAGATTGTGAGTTTGTGCGATTGTAGGGGGTAATCTCTGGATCTACGGAACCGATTTTGAAAATTCTTTCACTAAGCGAAGCTACATTATCCCCGAGTGTCATAGGCTATATTTACAACGTGTCCGTGGGATAATTTCCGATCAAAACACGAGCGAAGCCGCAGGCAACAGCTAGTGCTATAATAAGTCTGAATTCTTTGTATGAAAACTATGCATTACCTAATGCTACTTTTAAACGTTAAATTACCAACTGCTGGACGGATCGACTATGTCCTATGTGTGTTTTGCTAGAAAGGAGGTGACATTTGATGACGGGTAATAGTAATGTATGGAAGAAAAAGATAGCGCCAACCCCAAATAAATTTGAAAACGGGCTGGAGACTGATGACGTCATACCTACCAAATCCGGCTACGTTAAACGCAATTAAAACACAAATCTACGTATACTCAAAGCAAGAGTTCTACAAGGCATATCCTAGAACACACCTTCGCAACTCCACGCGCGTTGTGATTTAGTGCAATCTGTATCGAATCGCAGTATGAAGACTGGCAGCCGTGCGCCGACACACCTTGCGTGCCTATTTGTGACCTAAATTAACTTCGAAGCCGGAAAAGAGGACCTATAGGATACTTAAATTTAAGTGGTGGAAATAAATGTCACGAATCTGAACTTATTCGAGGTTTCGTGAATATTGCTGGCAACATTTAATTTTATCTTTTGTGATTGGTGGTCACAGTCTTACCAGGGAGTGTCGTGTTTCCCAAAATCTGGGTTGTGAAGGTTAGATATACAGTCGCTCTTTGTACGATGCTGACGTTTACCTGTATCCAGATAGACTCACAGCTGATCCCGTCATATTTGGGAAAGGTTAGGTTAGGTTAGGTTATGTATGGTAGATGATGATCGTGATGGTAATACTGGTAGGAAGTTTATCAGTAATCGTATGCCAAGATTGAAGTTCCTCGGTAAGAGATTAATTTGTGATTACTATTCATTGTCCAGAATACGGTGTTATTATAGTCATATGACGATATCGCGGCAGCTGAGCCTTTTATAATGTTTTACATTTGTGTCTATAATTTTTATGGTGTACATAATAAAGAGTATTCTATTCTGAGCCAGTTAGCACGGCCTGATCTTTGATGTTTTCAAGTTCAAAGACGTCGGCCGCAATGGGAAGCTGTCTCTACGATTTTATCAACTTGTTTGGAAAAGGAAGTCGTGAAGTAAAGCAATTTAGTTCTTATATCTATGTAGAGTATAGTATTGAATTACTTTAATAGAACTGCTTCAATCATTTCGCTACGACGCCAAGAATTTATGTACTACGTTCTAGGGTTCTCAAAACACAACGATTTTTGAACTTATTGACAAAATAAGTTCCGTTCGATGTAGTGGAAAAAAAAACGCTTTTAAAACGTAAACTACCATCATTGTTGTGTTGTTAACGTCATAAAGTTTTTTATTGTTATTATTTATTATACATTATTAATTAATAACTATTAAATAAAATAAAATGAATAAACTAACAACAAACTATAAAAGGGCGTCGAAAAACCCTCATCGCTGTCAGCCGGTAATGTGCCCAAGAGACTGGCGGCGTTGCCAAGTTACATGGCAACACTTAGCCTCTGGCCAAGGTAAAAGCCAGCCCTTGGGTTACAGGAAGCGTCAACAAGGCGTTTCGAAATTTCCTTAAACAGGCTGTCAACGTTGTACTTTGGTTCCCTTTGATTTGTCATCACCATCATCACCCACTGCTGGGTATAGGCCTCTCTTTGCTTGTGCCAAGCTCCACATTCTTCTGCCAGCCTCAGACGTACCGCGAAAAAATTCATGACCAAGAAGACCATGTAATGTCATACAAATACAAAAATATATATTTTTATCTCAAAACATTGTCGTACATAAACTGAGCAAGCCCCAGTAAGTTACAATAGTACTTGTGTCGGGGCTGTCTCGCTCTTCCCTTAGGTGGTATCTTATCAATGATATTACTATGATGAAGCTACTTAAGGAAAAAATAAAAATATAAAAATTAAATTAAAAATAAATGAATTAAGCAGCTCTCACTGTCTGAGGAGTGCATGTGTGCGCGTGTTTGTATGTATGTGTGTGTGTGTAAGTATGTGAGTGTGTGTATGTGTGTAGGTATCCAGCATGTTAGCTTACCCTGATCAGAATGTTTTCTGACATCATAGCTGGTCTTTTCCCAAATTTGTTGCATGGAGTAGTACTTTACATGGAGCGACTGTGTATCTAACCTCCACCACGCAGTCACGGGCTCACGGGCTTACACGATACCTTTTGCTAAAACGGGTTTAGACTTAAAGTTAAAATTAATCAAATTGAATGTTCTGTTTAGACATTCAATTTGATTAATTTGAACTTTATTGCTTTATACACATTAAACAACTTTTATCTTAGCACTTTCCTTCAAGTAAAAAAGATAAATACGTCTACTTAGCTCCAAGCCCGCAGCCCTATCTTCAAAATTCCGTAGATTATAAAGGCGTGCGGTGTAGACAATTTCAGATATTTATTGCGTCGGTTACCGAGTCTAGATAAATGCCAGTAATCTAGTTGGAATAGGGCCCGATCGTACGCCTGGAATAATAGGAAGTGTGTATCTATTTGTGTTGTGCAAATATCAGAAACTGATTAACTGATTTTCGTGATGCTTGGAGTTCGTGTGTTGAGGTGAAGAGAGGAATACAAAACATTAGGTAATTGGCGCGTTCCAGATGGATTGTTGGTGGAGGTTAAAGTTATGATAGAGATTAAGATATCTGCTAATTAAACCGTATGCATTGGAATTCCTTTACGATTCTTTTTAAGGCGTGGCCATTGCTTTCGAAATGATTCGTCTTTCTACAGTACATTTCAACGGCTTTTCGGTAGCAGTCCCATAAATATTATAATCATTATCTTAGCACTGATATCCCTTTGTCTTTTTGTAAACGTAATTGGAATTGTCTGGATTGAGATAAATCTATCTCAATCTAGACAATAATTCTAATTTAATTATTATTAAAAACATTTAATCTTAGTAGATGTTAAACTTATACTGTCACTTACGATATATCTTCCGTGATTGTTTATTATTTTGAGCTCCCGATATTTCGACGCTGTTGCAAGCGCCATGATCGCGGGTTGACTGGAGAAATCACGGAAGATATCCCGTAACCGTAAGTAACAGTATAAGGTTAGTTACAAACCGTGAGAGATTAAAACAGTGTTAGTAAATGTTATTGGGCTTAATACCCACAGTTACTCTTCGCGCTGACCATAAACTTAACTATTAATCTCACCATAAATACTTTAAACTTTTTTCTCATATTTGCATACCCATCTCATCCTGTTAATCCTTTCTCTTAAAGGGCACGCGCCTAAAATGGCAAACCAGTTACAGGATACAAGAAACAAATTTATTTTTTTGAAAAGGATATTTTTGAAGTGTAAAATAAACAAAAGTTGACACAGCAGAAACGATGGGACGTGGAGACTCGGGGTCAATTCGACCCGAGGTCAGAAGGACCTCTCACAGCAGGATATCTGGTATTAAGTGACTTTAAAAAACAAAACTGGTCAAGTTTGAGACGGACTGGCGCATGAAGGAAGGGTCTCGTACCATCGTAGTAGTCAGCCTCCTTTTATTTTTAACTAGCGACCCGCCCCGGCTTCGCACGGTGCAATGTTATACATATAAACCTTCCTCTTGAATCACTCTATCTATTAAAAAAAACCGCATCAAAATCCGTTGCGTAGTTTCAAAGATTTAAGCATACAAAGGGACATAGGGACAGAGAAAGCGACTTTGTTTTATACTATGTAGTGATTTATTTTTGTTATTTGTGGTTTTAGCGGCAACAGAAAATAAATATTCTGAGAAAATTTCAACTGTCTGCCTATTACGGATCATGAGATACAGCCCAATGATAGACAGACGGACGGATGGACGGGCGGACAACGGAAGCTTAGTAATAGTGTCTCGTTGGTTACCCTTCGGGTAAGGAACCCTAAAAAGAGGAGGTTTTTGTTGACTAGCTGTATATTCTGGTGTCTCCTGCCGGATAGTCCTTGTACTTATGTAAATTGGATGAGTTATTTTCGATAGTGTCTTGGTAGACATGGATATGTAAATTTAAGGATTTATGTATGATTTTATTGTACCCTTGATTCATCCCGTAAATCTATTTTTCTGTTGACCTCCACAGGGTTTAAATATAAATTTCAAATAAAGTCCATTGATAAATGATGTTTATTTTGCAAATAGGTTTTTACAAACACTTTAACACGTAATTTTTTTAAACTAGATGGGGCCGGTGTTTCGTACCTGACTACTCTGAGAAGAAACAGCCGAAACAAACTCAGAGGTCTCTTTAAAGGTCCAGATATAATCTTGGACAACTCACTTGAGGACTATGCAGATTAGTGTCTGAGATGGACTTTTGAAGAAAGAACCACATTTTTTTTAAACCCACCTTTTGTAGACATTGCATTTTTATTTTAAAAAAAACTTTTGATACTGTCTTCGCATAACTATTTTTGTTACTACAGATACTTACAGAGAAGCTACTTCCATATAAAATAGTCGAATAGACTATTAGATAAGCATCGGTCTACCGTATAGCAGGAGTCATAACGATCACTGCGAGATAAAAATCTTAATCATTCCGATGGTTAATGAGCTTCGATGAATTCTTGAGCTTTTATTATTATGATTGTTTTTTTTTAATGTTAATTAAACAAAAAAGTATCGTTTTAATATTGGTAAAAGTGTTTTTCGAAGGTTGACGTTTATTTTATTTGTCGGACTATGTGTATGACTTGCTAACCTGGTAACCAAAGTCATTTTTTTTCAGTTTATTGTGACAGTTATTTTTTTTTTATGTAAGACTTCTCTGTCCCATTGACAAGGGTCTCCACATACTCGTAGCTTTCCAATTTTGTTTACAAATTGCCTTTTCCGACCAATCCGTTAGAATGAGTCCAGATCGTCACGCCGTTTTTTGGGCCTGCCTCGGTTACGACGGCCGTCTTCAGGCACCCACTTTGTATGTGACTATCTTCGCCCACCTGTGCGACTTCATCCTAGAAACTTGTCCCGCCCAGTCCCAATGTCAGTCAGAGTTAGAAAGTAACTGTTTTTATTAAAGAGGCTACTGATGAAATCCATCCATTCTCACAACCTGTGCCAGCCTAAAGTTCAACTAAACCATATTGGACATTATTAAACCAACTGATACAGTCCACAAAGAAAACGATTCATACAAAAATAAACTTACATAAATATACGACGCGATCAAAATTATAATCAATTCAGCTTTATCACTGGTTGATAATGCATGCAGTGTCGTCGAGTGCATGTCATGCGGTTATCGGTTGATGACCCCATGCAGAGACGGATTAGGACGATGTTATTGGTGGTAATCGGTCGTATAGATTAGTGATGATTTGACTGATTTAAACCGGATTTTTAGATAAGAGGGTACAATTGGAATAACAAATCGATATGTAAACATTAGTGGATGTGGTACATTCGATTACACTCAGAGATCACAAAACACATCGCAAACCTGCAATTAACATTTTAATATAGTTATTACGGTATCTAAACATCACCAACTACAAACACCGAAAACAAAAATAAATTGAGCCATCCATAGTTCTAAAAACTTATCAGATTGCACCTAGCACGCATGCACCTCGGAGGTCGCATGCATGTACCCGCGGCCCCGTCCTGCGTCCGTGCCTGTCAAACATAATGATTTATACTGGTCATACAAACCCGATAAACTATTTATGGTGAACTCGAAACAAAAGCTTTTTGAACAGAGTTTTTTGTTCTCCGCGTGAGGTCGAATTTAAAAACAAAATAAAATGACAGAATTTTGTACGTGCAATATTGGAAATTTTTGTTATTTATTCGTGTCTCACGGTTGCTGAAAGGGTTTTCAATTTATTTTGTGATTGAATCTGTTGTCAAGTTGTGCGATTGGATTTTGTTTTGTTTGAATGTCAATGACAAGCGGTACTATGAGATTTGTCAGCTGATTTACGGCCGTTTTCAATAACTTACTAACAGTTAACGGAACGTTGCTATCTAAGATAAACAGTTAAAGAAACATCAACTGTCAAACCTCCGACAGAAAGATAAGTGGCGTGGATAGGATATTCCTGTCAATTCATTGCTAACTTTGTTTATAGAAACACCGATAACTAGTAGATTATGGCATATTCAATCAAATCAAATTATTTATTTGCTAGAATATGGTACATAAGGTGTTACAATAAATTTAGCTCAGCATATCCTGCCACAACATGGCGTGCAAATGTATTCACATTAAGCGATGTCAATTAGTCTAACTTACAAATTACAAATTATATTAACTTATCTTCTAGATAGTCCTTAACAGTATAATATCGATAGCAGCAGCCGAAGCCGGTCTTTATGCCGTGTTCGGCTATTTGGTCTGTCAGTGCTGGTTTCAAATAAATTGTAGTTTCGCCTAACAAAAACACATATTTCAAAAATATATAAACATGGCAAAGGTAGAATTTTAAGATTTTGAAATAGTGGCTTACAGTTGTCTAAAAAGTGAGCTCCACAAATTGCTCGGATACATTTTTTTTGAGCTTTAAAAACTCTTTCCAAATCTACTGAGTTACCCCATATTACAATGCCGTATCTAAGTACGGATGATACATGACCATGGTAGGCCTAGGCTTAACTAACCGTTATACGTAAGTAAGTTATAGAAAACGGCCGTTAGTGATCGGAGACTTGCAAGCTGATCAAGCTTAATCGTGCTCTTATTTTAATCACATTTGAGGCTAAATCATTTCAACCTGATATCTAGAGATAATAACTTAAGCTTAACATAAAACCAAAACAATCCAGATAGATTCTATTCTATAGAGTCATATCATCACGCCTGGAATCCCCGAAGGGTAAAGAGGTATACCTAATAGTACACCCTCATTCGCCAGTTATGTTTTAAGTCCCTTGTAATGGGGGGCGAGCCTATTGCCATCAACCGGGCACAGATCCAGATTCCGTGGCTGCTACTGAAAAATACCTGATGGTAAAACCCAATAACACTTTCCCGACCCGGGAATCGGACCCAGGACTTTATGCTCAGCAGCCGCGCTTGAGACCACCAGACTAACGAAGCAATTATTATATTATAGAAGATAGAAGAGCTTCTATAATATAAAAATAATTCATAGGTGATATGAAACTTCTCTGAACGTACGTGTATACGCTATAACATAACAATGAATACCACTAAATATTAATGTATTCATTCCTTTGTTCCAGGTATGGACGATTTCTGAGTAAAACTAGCGACGGATCGATGATGTTTCTCACAAGGTAACGAGGTAAACTAGGACCAATGGAGTTTTGATTAAGGACTTGGTACTTGGACTAATTTCTAGTATAATTTAGTAAATGTGTGATATAACTGGGTGTCCCCTTGTTTCGCAGACAGAAATTTCATAGAATTTCGTTTCGCAGAAAATGTTTCATGTAATATTTGGTCCTTGTATTATGTATATAGGGTCTATCTATTCATACACGAAATCTCTTAAGGGGTCATTGTACTCATCATTATGAACAACTTTTACTATGGGACCAACATCGAAATCGCGAAAAAAAAATCAGCTGTTCCCTACAATATGATCGCATTAACTCGTGAAAATGTACTGAACAGCTGATTTTTATTCGCGATTTCGGGGTTGGTCCCATAGTGAAAGTTGTTCATAATGATGAGTGCAATGACCCCTTAAAAGATTTCGTGTATGAATAGATACACCTTATATTTCGAATATTGTTGTTTTAACGACTATACTTGAATGGGATTCGTGGAGTGGCATTTATCTCAAAAAGTGAATATAAAATCAAACCAATTCTCGTTGGAAGTTCTTTTTACATTCTACAATCCCACATTTTTTCCTAATTTTCCTCTTCTTTAAAAGTGAGACCCCGGGAGGGGCGTAATTCTTACAGCTTTAGAAGCGAATAACGAACTCTGATTTTTATTGCAACACAGCATTTTACATTTAAATACACTTAATTATATAAGGTCTATCTGTTCATGCACGAAATCTCTTAAGGGGTCATTGTACTCATCATTATGAACAACTTTTACTATGGGACCAACTGAAATCGCGAAAATAAAATCGACCACACATTTCTCTGCGCAACTTGACAAAATGTACTGAACACATGATTTTTTTTTTCTCGATTTCGGGCTTGTCCCATAGTGAAAGTTGTTCATAATGATGAGTACAATGACCCCTTAAGAGTTTTCGTGTATGAATGGATAAACTTTACATATCTTACGTTTTAAAATGAAATATTACGTGGTTAGACACAAAATATGGCAATGACAAGTCGGAAAGAATCTATGTCTATTAATGTCAATCAGCCAGTACTAAACGCGAATTTAAGTAACGATATTGTTATTAGTGGGTCTTCGAAGACAATACTATCTCAGAGGACCCACTAGTAGGTCTTGGGAGACACATCAGTATTCGGAGACCCACCGGTGGGTCTGCTAGGTGGGTTCTTGAAGACGAAGTGGAACTGACTAGAGCTGTCGACAGGGGCCCCACTGACCCCACACAGTAATGCGCAGTAATTTATTTTTTCAACCCTCAGTTACATATTATTATAGTTATGGAGGGCCTCCCCATAAACAATTGTTTCATAATTCCACTTCACTTTTGTGTAGCGGTTTATAGAAATCAGCTACTCTCTAAAGTTCGACTGTGTCTTGTCAACAGTCTCGTAGTAAAATAGCTATGATATACAGACGGACAGACGCGGAGCTCGAGGCAAACTAAACAGCCACTCAGGTCGATCTTTAGGTTAAGCCGCGCTTGCCTAGGTTTGTATGTGGATGGGTGACCGCCCATTACATACCGAGTTTCCTCCGTGCCTCGGAAAGCACGTTAAGCCGTTGGTCCCGGCTGTCAATTGTAGAACTTTGACAGTCCTTTCAGGTAGTCAGTGGCCCAAAAAGTCTGACAACCAGTCTTACCAAGGGATATCGTATTACCCAGTACTAACTGGGTTGTGGAGGTCAGATAGGCAGTCGGTCCATGTAAAATACTGGTATTCAACTACATCCTGTTAGACTGGAAGCCGACCAGCCAGATGATGATACAGACGGACAGACACACACAGACAGACAGACAGACGCAATAAATAAGAGTTCTGTTTCTGCTATTTGGCAACAGAACCCTAAAAGTGTTGATGTTCGTTGCATAAATAAGAAACGCTACTGCACTTGTCCTAAGCCCTCTCGTTTGTATCCCATTACAGTCACAATAATTTAGTTTTAATGTCAACGCTAAACAAAAGGTGCACAGGAAATGTTTTGTGCACTCATAAACCCATAAAGCGAGATGGTAAACGAAGCATAGCTCGTTTATGATCAGTGTCATCCGTTCCCGCTGAACAAGGCTATGAATACGGTAGAATTTGATTTAGATTTAATTGCTCTGTGTTACTAAAGATATGGCTATAAATATGGATGAATCTGAGTGAACTGTTAACGCAGCTGGATAGCAAAATAATCTGAAGCAATTTAAGTCCTTAGCGAGGAGTAAATTATCAGAATTTAAAAAATCATCATCATATGCTAGACTGCCAGTCTAACTGACAGTTATTAAAATTATCAACAAGAATAAGAACTTAAATAACTGGCCAAGTGACGAAACATTTTCTAAAAAAAAACACGTTTGTTATGGGAGCTCCCCTTAAATATTTATTGTATTTTGTTATTATAGCGGCAACAGAAATACATCATCTGTGAAAATTTCAACTATCTAGCTATCACGGTTCATGAGATACAGCCTGGTGACAGACAGACAGTCAGACAGACGGACGGACAGTGGAGTCTTAATAATAGGGTTTCGTTTTAACCGTCGAAAAACATGGTTATAAAGCTGGCTTTACACAGATACCGTAATGGACAGATTTTATCCCACCTTGGTTTCTTGTAATCACAATAGAGCAGGTTTCGTCAACTCTGTTGTTTTAAATACTGATATTGATCGCATTTCCTTTGTAAAACGAATATAAAAAGCTTACATAATTATCAACACTTTGCAATTCATACGGTTGAAATTAAAGATGATTGCCTAGCCTAGCGAAGCAGTGATAGCCTAATGGTGTGATCATCGGACTACCAAGTCATAGGTCTCAAGTTCGAACCCAAGACACGCACCTATAATTTTTCGGATCCATGTGCGTATTGTATAATTATTATCACTTGCTACGGTGAAGGAAAACATCGCAAGGAAAACTAAACAAGCATGCCTGAGAGATATTTCTCAACGGCAGGTAAAGCCAAGTCACAGGCCCATGGGCGGTATATAAACTCTGACACCAGGTTAGGTACTAACCACACGATAAAGAAAGCATGAGTCACTAGGAACTAACAACAAGAATGTCAGTCACCTTCCCATCTACTTGACTGATTACTTGTCAATGCAAGACAAATGTTACAAACAAAACATACATTATTAACACATGATTATTGAAAGCAGTACTAAATAAGGAAATAATCGTGACATACAAACATAACTCCACTGAGCAGCGCGACACGAAAACTCACTTAAGTTTAATTAAAATAATTAACTCATTAATTTATATGCTGACATTTCTTACTATTCACATAGTTCCCTGTTTACTAGTCGTAAGTATGTGAGTTCATTCAATGGTTCTATGAATAAAACAAGAACTAAAGTATGAAACTCATTATAAGGCTTTCATTTCTGTTTTTGAAGTAGTATGTTAAGTTGTATTCATTCGTGGACGTTTCTTTTAATCCCTCTTCTTTGCAGAGTGCATTTAATTGCATGTTACTAAAGTTCATTTAATTTATTTAAGCATAATAATCAATATATAAGTTTTTAAACTGTCATGGTCACTAAAATTATCATTATTAACATAACACTAGAAACACAAAAAAAAACAACAACAAAAAAAAAACAACAACAAAAAAAATCAGAAACTGTTAACATGGTAAATATCCCGTTTCTAGTGTTAAAGATAAAAATAATTAATAGCGTCTGGGTCAAGAGGTGGATTCAGAAAGCAGTTCTTCTACTGGACGCGACTCGCATACAGAGGAGGTTCCTCTCTCGGGAGCCCTGACCACTGGCAACCTGAACCTTGTTCCTGATGCCCATGGGCTACTAATTTTTTTTTTTTTTTTTTTTAATTATATAAAATGAACAGTAACCGAGAAAAATCTCTTATTGGCAAGAAACCCATAATACACACATCAAAAGTGTCTAGGGATCAAGCATTTTTATGTGGATTTCTTGAGATTGAGATGTGGCTTTGTAATAAATTTATGATTTTATAAATTTATATGGATCCTTTTTGGTGCATTTCATAATTTGAATCAGGAACTGTGAATCAAATTCGAGTAAAAGATGAAAATCAGCTGTCAATATTTTCCCTATAAAAACATACAACGCATTGAAGACATTATTAGTGCTACTGTTTCCCTACTACTGATTAAAACCAACGTTATTATGGAGCGGCGACGTCATTTAAGCAGGGAAGAAATGCTCAGAGCCGTGGGAATGATAGAAGCTGGTTCCCGGCAACGTACTGTGGCTTTAGCTCTGAATACAAGTCAGAGTGTTATCAGTCGACTTTGGACACGTTACCGAAGCACTGGTACCGTGGCTGAGCGCCATGGAGGACGGTATCGCTGCACCACACGGAGACAAGACCGATACATTCAAATCTTAACTCGAAGAGCTCCAACAATAACCGCCATGATGTTAGCCGTGAGGCTTCATCACTCTTCAGGGAACTTAATTAGCGACCAAACAGTCAGAAACCGCTTGCATGAAGTGAACCTTCATTCCCGAAGACCGCTACGGGTACCACCTATAGCAATGCACAATCGTAGGATACGATATCAATGGGCTCTTGAACACAGAAATTGGGCAGAAGAACAATGGCGTTTCGTGTGCTTTTCTGATGAGTCTCGTTTTGGTATGAGCGGTCTCATACCACCATACAAGACGTATACGACACTGGAGAACCCCTGGACGCCAACAGCGATTAAAATCCTGCCAGGAAGTCCATCCTTATAGTGGTGGAACCATCATGGTATGGGCGGGTATTTGGATCGGCGGAAGAACTGAGTTGATTTGGATCAGAGGCAACCTCAACGCTCAAATTTATGCTGAGACGATTGTATCAGACGTCATCGTTCCTCTACAAGTGCAAATCGGTCCCTTATTTCAGTTAATGCATGATAATGCACGACCGCACACCGCAAGAGTTGTAAGACAGACTCTCGCCGCAGCTAACATCAATGTCCTGCCCTGGCCTGCTCAGTCGCCAGACTTGAATCCGATTGAGCATGCATGGGATATGCTACAGAGAAGAGCTCTGCCGAATATGGAGGGTATCCAGTCGCAAGAAGACCTTTTTTTGTTGTTGCAACGAACATGGGCGGCCATTCCACAGCGTGATTTGGATGAACTCATTTTGAGTATGCCAAACCGATGTTCTTGTGTTGTTAGTGTTCGCGGTAGAAACACGGATTATTAATTGTTTAAGTTACCCAATAAAATTTTAAAGAAAACTGTTATTTCAGTCTTTTTTTCGAACTTTTGTGTTAGTGGTTCAAATGTCAAAAATCCCTTTATTAGGAAAATGGCAAATTTCTTTATTAATGCAAAGGTGACTTGGTTTATCGTTACTGTGACAAACGAAAACACTTTATTTGATGAATCCTTAAAGAAAATTTTAATTAATATCAATCAGGAGAAAAGTTATTGCAAAAATATATGTTGATCCCTAGACACTTTTGATGTGTGTAGTTAACTTTTCTAACTAGAAGTGTACGTTCCTAAATCGACAACAATAAAAAACTTATTATATTAATTCACCAAACAAAAACATCTGCTGCTTCGTGAAGCTTTTCAATTTTGTCTTCGAGTAATGGACGCAATGCATTAAGTCAGTGACACATGGGACAACTCCTCCTCGATCATGTCCACTTAGGACATGATCGAGGAGGACTTGTCCTTGAGGGGTTCTCATTTATCTTAGCAGTAGTTTCAGTAAAGAAGTTGCTAGTTTTGTCAATTCACCTTCATAGACAAAAAGAGAGGTTGAATTGAATATCCAGTTGGTGCGTGGTGCAATGTTTGAAAGCGCGTATTTTGCGTAAAGATAGAAGTTAAGACCAATACAGGAGAAAACTCAAATATGAATCCATCGATAGTAGTGCTCATTTTGTACAAGTAAAAAAGTAAGTATTAAGATGTGCACAAAACTGATTACTGAGACAGCACCTCTTCCTGATTTTTTGACGACCCGAATGGCGCAGCGGTTGTGAGGCTGCCTTACGTTCTTAGGGTCCCGGGTTCGAATCCCGGTAGGAGCAAATGTTTGTGTGATGAGCATGGACATTTGTTTCCGAGTCATGGATGTTTATATGTACAATAAGTATGTATTTACAAACAAAAAAGTATCTATGTAGTAGTATCAACTATCTGGTGTCCACGACACAAGCCTCGTTGCTTAGTGTGGCACCTAGATGGCGCTGTGTGTAATGTCCAGCGATATTTATTTATTTATTTATGATTACAGTTTCGTGTGAGGTCTCCCAAGACAAACATAAAATACTTTGAAAAAAAAAAACAGTTGGCCCAATAAAATCTCGGAACCCCGCTACATCCCATCACTTAACCCACAGCAATATCGTGAGAACCACCATATTATTAATTAAGTATTCAACATACAAGTTGAAACGTCGGTGTGACAAAGAGCGTACATTTCGCTTGCAAGTGCTAACTTACCTTTCTATTCGGTGCGGTAACTTAAGTTAACGGTACTTACTTGAAGGTTCGTTTGTGTTTACTTTGTTTACGGTACAAGATAATGTATCGGATCGTCTGATGTATTGATTGGAGTTTGTTGGCTTAGTTAACGTGGTGGATTAGCAATTAGCTGTTGTGGGCTGCGGAAACTTAAGCCCACCTTCACCACATTATACTAATATTATAAAGAGGTAAAGTTTATGAGTTTGTGAGGTTGTAGGGTAATCTCTGGATCTAGTGAACTGATTTGGATAGTTTTTTCACTATTAAGAAGCTACATTATCCCCGAGTGCCATAGGCTATGTTTACAAAGTGCCCGTGGGATAATTTCCGACCAAAACGCGAGCGAAGCCGCGGGTAACAGCTAGTTACTAAATAAATCATCATCTGCCAAGCTTTTCCCCAAATATGTTGGGGTCGGCTTCCAGTCTAACAGGATGCAGCTGAATACCAGTATTATACATGGAGCGATTGTTTATTAATATATCTCACCTCTACAACCCAGTTAGCACGGGGTAATACAATCCTTGGTAAGACTTGTTGTTAGACTTTCGGCGACTGACTGCCTGTAACGACTGTCAAAGACCTACAAATGACAGCCGGGACCAGTGGCTTAACGTGCCTTCCAAGGCAGAAGAGTTAGGCAGAGGTGTACCTAATAGTACATACACAGCACTGCACTGCACAATCGTAGAGGCAGGCAGTAGGAAAACCATTCAGCCGAAAGACGTCGACTGTGGTTACCCCCTCCTTGATTTAAATATGTACCTACGTTTAGCGTTTGTGTTTAACTAGCGACCCGCCCGGCTTCGCACGGTTGCAACGTTAAACATATAAAACTTCCTCTTAAATCACTCTATCCATTCAAGAAACCGCATCAAAATGTGTTGCGTAGTTTTAAGGATCTAAGCATACATATAGGGACAGACAGACAGCGGGAAGCGACTTTGTTAATTAAGTAGTGATTCTTTTAGTGATTCGTGGTCGTGGGTAAGTGGACCTTCATGCACGTAATTCAGTCTTTAAATTTAGAATTTGTGCCTGCAATCCTGCAATCGCTTGCAAGGTGGCCCACGAAATTAAAATTTTCGTCCGTATTTTGTAATTTTGCAGATCTGTGCCAAGTTGCTTATTGATAAAGTTGCAATTTAGGAAAAATTCTAAAAGAATTCTTCGAAACTGTTTAAAATATGTTCTTTCTTAGAAGAAAGAACATGTCTTATTTCTTCATATACAAAGAAATGAAAAATGGTCGTGGTGGATGGCGCTTTCTGGTTGCGTGTTCATAATTTCAGTGCATTAACCTCAAGTTTCCTTCACTGCAAACCTGGCGGAAAGTATCTATAGTACCAATCGACCTATGATGTTTTCACTACATAGTATAAAACAAAGTCTCCCCGCTGTCTGTCCCTATGTATGCTTGGATCTTTAAAACTACGCAACGGATTTTGATGCGGTTTTTTTTAATAGATAGAGTGATTCTAGAGGAAGGTTGATATGTATCACATTGCTCCCGTACGAAGCCGGGGCGGGTCGCTAGTCATTATTAAAACAAAAACATATTTACAATTTAATTGTGTTCGCTAATAGCACACATTAGTTATATTAGTTAGCAACTGTGTCGTAGCTATTAACGCGTCCAGTTCTAAACCAAAAATATATTTTTAAATACTTGTCCGCCAACGTGCAACACACGAAAAGATAAAAACTTTTTCATATTTCCTTCACCGAATTTTCGATTTTAACAGCACAAATTCTTAATGCAGTCGAATTGAATTCGGCTAACTGTATGCGACATTGATCGATGTGATATTTTTACCAAGTCTGCGCGTGATTGGCTTCTAATACGCGAATCAGAAAGGGCCGGTACTGCATAATAGCCTCATTACGAATTACGAACTCTTTAGTGAGCCTCAATGTATCATTATGTTTTTATACTGATTCATGTTACAAAATGAGTGGAGAAAGAGTTTACAAATTTATTTTCTGTTATATTGATTGCCTGTAGTGTAGGTACTGGTTGTAACAATCGCTGAGGGTTTTTATTTAATCTTGTTTTACATTTTTTGTGTAGTAAGCAACGACTTATAGTCGGGCCTATGCTGTCCCCCCATAATTAAGTACGAATGCTGGAACATGATAATATTGTAACACCAAATGATTTGAAAAGAGTAACCATGGAGTTCCTTGCCCGTTCTTCTCCATAGGAAACGACCGACCCGAACCGTGCACCTTTTTGTCGACGTTTTATAAGTGCCCATCTAGGCCTATGTGAAATAAAAATATATATTTTTTTTTTTATTGCGTGCTGTTACAATGTTTACGGATCCAGTAGAGGACTAAATACTGTATACATGATGGGCTCGGATCATGATAATGTCAAAAATAACGAAAAATAAGTACGTAGCTTTAATTTATTACATAATGCAAAACAATTCAATGTACAGATTACATAGGTAGTTTGCTATAAATATGTGCAAAAAATTACTATTTGACCAGCTTTTAAAATGCCCTTACCGTCACATAATCCACCTAAGATAAAGATTCTACTGCTGAGAGACAGACGTTCTTTCTGTAAACGGGAGTGAGCCATAATAGTCCTCCTGACCGTTTTCGGTCACGGCGGCCAATCTCAACGCAGATTAGCCATCGGCGCGGGAGATATTATAGTGCACAAGTGTGTGCGCAGACACAGGTGCACTCTCTGTTCCTTTACTCTCATAGTCTTATGGCTATCCGACACGACCGGAGAGAGATCAAGCGCAGGACCAACGGCTTAACTTGCTCTCCGAGGCACGGGGGTATCACACCGCCAACTTCCAAACTCCGGGCTACTACTGAGAAATTTCGAATGAAAAACCCAATAGCACTTTTTGCACGACCCGGGAATCGAACCGAATCGCTTGCGACCGCGAGACCAACGGGGCAGTTGGATATTGTGTATGAGTGAGCCCTAAAACGCAGGGGAAGTACCGGTCCATGCCATCACCTTTACAAACCCTCAACTAAAACAATTGACGATTTCATCACTTATAACAACTGTCAGCAAAAACATTGATCGGTGAATTGAGCAAGCTTGTGCCAGGAAACGGTGGGCAGTCGGCTCAGTAAAAAATGTATGCGGCAGGAAGTGAGGTACAGGTGCGACGCGTCTGTCTGTCTGTCCGTCCGAAACTCGAGACGGGCTGCGTCACAACGGAGTTTCTTGTGAAAGATGTGGTTTTATAGGGCTGCTGGCTGATTTGGCAATTTTGGGAGATTTTTTTTAAGGGTTTTGAAGTTGATCTGTGATTTTGTACTGTCTTTTGTAGATAGGCACAATTTTATTTGAACAGAGTAGGTATGTTGTTTTTTAAACTGATTAAAATATGGTTCTTCTTGTGCACTGCTATGCTTTTTACTCTTCGAGAAGTACGTGCTTGATGGTATTATACAGCATGTAAAAGAAAGGGTATAGTCATATGGAAGAGTGTGGTACAGAGACGGACCATCAAACTGAACAAATTTCTCTATGGGACCACCATCGTAATCACAAAAAAATAATCAACTGTCCTGTCCCAAACATTTGGGTCGACTGGGTATTGAAATTTTGTATGAGGCAGTTGATTATTTTTTTGTGATTACGATGGTGGTCCCATAGAGAAAGTTGTTCAGTCTGATGGTCCGTACCACACTCTTCCATATGACTATACCCTTTCTGTTACACGCTGTATATTTTAGGCATGATTGCATTTTTAGTTTTGTCAGTGACAAATCATTATCTCCTGTTAACTAGCTTTAGGAGGTTCGCAGCTAAACACAGGCATCCTTATCTTTACTTTGGAGTTATTTGCATCCATCTGATCCCCACGACCTTCACCAGACCATCTGTCCCACTTGTAGGGCTTCTTACATTCCTCTACATCGTACTTATAATATTTTAGTTGCTAGTGGAAGTTTGTGAGAATGGATATTTGTTACTCTTTCACGCAAAAACTACTGACCTGATTTGGATGAAATTTGGCACACAGATAGCTTATAACCTGGATTAACACATAGGATACTTTTTATACCGGTAGTACGATCTCGTGGGACATTACCGAACTCGAAACGGTCGAAGCCGTGGGCATAATCTATTCTCAACTAAATCAGCCCTTAATATTCCCACTGCTGGGATACAGGCCTCCTCTTTATGAAAAGGAATGGGCTATAATCACCAGTGGCCAGTACGGGTGGGTCCAATCTATCCATTGCCAAACAGAAATACAATAACTTGTCTACATTACACCACCTCACTATACCGGCGCTGATCGCAATCACGTAATAACAAGCAATTACGAGCTTTATCGTTCAAAATCACGATTTTACGATATAATTGGCTATTTGGTATTATCTCTCCCGGTAGCCCTACGGTACAAGTTTGGCGACATTGCGCAAGAGCATAAATCTTTGACTGACTTGCGCGATTGTTCTCACATAATCGTCGCATGATAAATTATAGTTTTTCAGTCATCGATTCAATGAACTTAAACGGGAAGTGGTAGCTTGTTTTTTTTTTGTTTTAACGTACGGTACGTAATAAATTGATTGTGTTGATACGAAAAAGTTTGTGTGCCGTTATTCGCAATTCATTATGAATTAACCTGTAAGTTTGGTAGTTAACGGTACTTTTTTGTGAAGAAGTTAATTATTATTTATTTATTTGAAAATTCGTTCTTGGGATCACTATCCAAATATAATATAATACCAGCCTGTTCCTGTCATACTAAGGAAGGCCCCTTTGCATACAGAGACAGTATTGATCACCAAGCTTGCTCAGATACCAACGTGATTTTTCCAATTGAAGTTTATCTTAGACATCACTGACATCGGTGAACCAAAACACCGCGATGAAACCTGCACTTAAAATTAATATAAGTCTGAAATCGCAAACCTTCGAAAAGGTCATTTCCAAAAACAGTTGCTCAAAGGACGTTAATATAATCCGTTACGTTTCCAAACACATTTAACATTTCGAAGTTCCAGCGTCGTTTCAACTCTAATAGCTGCTTATTACACTGCCTGCTGCCTTCAAAATTATAGCTTCGCATTGAAAATTAAAGAAACGACTTATTTAAACAATGCAGCAGGTGTGAGGGCACGTCCTTTCCCGAGGATAATTACAGTTCGACTGAATACCAAGCGACTGATGTTCGATTAATTTTGAATATGGAACAAAAAGCCGACCAATCAACAAGCTGGCGTTCGGCGCGTGCGCGTCGTTAAGAGTTTTTTTCATAAAAACGTTCCTATTTTATTTAGTTGTGTTTCCATTGTTTGTTTTTAAGGTTCCGTACCAAAATGGTGCCTACGGGAACCTATTGCTATGGCTTCGCGGTTGTCTGTCCATCTCTCACAGCCCAGGGCTGGGGTGCGTTTAAGTCAATTTTCCAGTTTAAAATTTAAACTGACTAAACGTCAAACACCCCGTTCAAGCACACCGCGAGGTGAAAAATTAAACTGACTAAAATTTAATCTGCCCCGTTCACGGTCGTCCGCTGGTATAAGTTTTCGCCTGACTAGGATAAATTTTAGCGACCTTTTTACCTCACTAAGTTTTATTCTGCTGTCAGATTGACATTGACATTGAGCTGTCTGTAGTTTTATGACGAAACGAATATTTCTAACAACAAGTACTTAATCATCGTCTCCGTGAATTTTATTTGTGGATTATGGATGAAGTTATGATTACTTATGATGTAAATTGTTGTAGACGAAAGGGACAGAATGATATACAAGCTGAGCTGTCAATTGAATTTGACAGTCAACATTGATCTAGACCGATGACTCCGTTCAGCGAGCCCTCGCTAGTTTAATTTTTATCCGGCGAAAATTTCGCCGGCTAACTTAAACGCACCCCTGTACATCTTGAACTGTCATAGGTAGACACTAGAAACTTTCAGTCTGTTATTTAATACCATGGCCGCAGTAAGAACAAATAAAAATTAAATAAACTTAAAAAAATTAAAGATCCAAGACACGTGTTTGTTTTTCGGCGTTATAAAAATATATAGTGCTAAATATTGTCCGCTGGTACGGAACCCCTCGTGGTCGTGTACAAGTCCAGCTCGCACTTAGCCAGCTTTTTTATTGGTCCTTTGTACTTTTGAGTTATGTAAGCTTGTAGTGGATACTTTTTTTACAGTTGTTCACAGTTGCTTTCTGTCAGTTGATTGATTCGGACGGCAGGTGCGCGGCGGGACAATGTTTAACTGTTATGCATATGAATGTCCATAACGGTTTGTGTGGACCTTTTGGTGACGATGTAAACGATAGGGGAGGTTGGGCACACAGTTTTTTTGGAATTTTAAGAAGAATTTGTCGTTTTATTTGTATAAGTTACTTCAGACGTGATGCTCATTTATTCTTAGCGTGTCGATGGCAATCTAAATTGTGTGGGCTCAGAACTTACCTACTATTTTGGCGCCTTTAGTAACGTCTATAAGTTCCTATAATTAACAAACAACAGGACACGCAGATCACATTATTAATTGCTGATCGTTTGTGGAACAACACCACCTTTACCCCCAGGGCAGAGTCATTAAGGAATCTCCATCTGATCAGGTTTTCCTAGCCGACTAGGAGCAGACGTGATGGTTGGGATAGTCACTTCGCAGTGTCTGTATCTGTAAATATATGACATAACTACATAAATAATACTTATGTTTTGGGTTATATGAATTCTGTTTCACTGTTATACCTATCCATAGACTGGTAGACACATATCCTTAGCGCCAATACTACCTTTATTATTGAAAACCGTTAACTTAATAAAATACCCGTTACATGAAGTTACTGTGTTTTCATTTACGAGGTTAGAATGAACTACGATCCATAAGGTTCTTAACTGATACCTTATTCAACTAGAAACGAAATGAAATTAATTTCCTAAATTGTGGTACATACAGGATGTAACAAGAGCCTTCACGAAGCAGTCAACTAAGCATTCTGTACATCAAACTAAGTAACTTTACGCAAAATTTATTGCTGGGAAACGTTTTTTTTTTTATGGGCTGTAAAATCACATTTTACGGTAAGACTCAATGTAACGCACTCAAAACATTGTGCTGGTGGATGGATTGAATAGTACGGGGGTCGTGGAGGTGTTTAAAGTTAAAATCTTCACTTGAAAACATGCACAATCTAAAAAAAAAAAACTTGTGAAAAAGTTGGAACTTCGACCCCCAATATCTCCGTAACTAGAGTATCCAGGTATGGTCTAGAACAATAAAATGATCGGAATGGCGGGGAGAACAAGTGCCTTTCGGCTTCGTTAAGGGTCTTGTTACATCCTTTATAGATGGTCGAGTTTTATTACAGTTGCTCACACAATTCGATAAAACTAGCATGCAAAATTAAAGAATACATTAATAAAATAATTCTATTTATTATAATTATTACGGTAGGTACTTAAGTAGTTTACCTAGGTAAACTACTTAAGTATACCTACCTACTTAAAATAAAAACATGTTCCATAAGTATTTCACACGACCACACAAGCATTCCTTCTGTTGTAGGTGTCATTACTTTGACACTGCAGTTGGGCAAACATTTGGACAACCTCAAATATGTGCAGGGAGGCTTTACAAATATTTGTGCTAACGTGGGAAACAACTGGAGAAATATTTAAAGTTTTCTGGTGTCGTACCGATTATTTTAATTCTGGTCGTGGTAAATTAGGTCAGATAGGCAGTTGCTCCATGTAAAATACTGGTATTCAACTGCATACGGTTTCCGCTTGGTCACGAGCGTGTTACGACATTTACTGCGGAAAAAATGAATAATTGCATAGAGCTTGCTAAGAGCCACCACGACGCGACTTGCGACACGACGGTCCTCACGCGAATCTGACAGACACACGTCTGCTGCTTGTTGCATGTTCCATCGACTGAGGTCGAAAACGGAGCGAAAGCTTGGAAGGCAGTCCCAACGCTTCGAAGTTTTTAATATATTTTATATTAATATTATAATTTTTTTTTTTTTTGAGGGCAATGTTGATTTTGAATGTAGATGGCTATACGAGTAGACAGGGACCGTCCGGATACTCGTTGAAAGGGTTTTTGAAGGGGTTTTTTTAAGCGCTTAAAAAATAAACCCTATGATACACGTTACACCCTCGAGCGGGTGTAATGTTACCCCTTCCGAACGGGTTACCCTTTCAATACCCTGTAACACTGTAACAAGGTAACCTTCTGGCCACAGCCAATCGCGGCGCGGATTGCGGCGCGGCGAGCGGCGCGGCAAGCGGTGAGCGGCGAAAACAAATGGTAGACAATGTATGAAGTAAGCCACAGCTACCGGCGGCGCGAATTGCGGCGCGACCTGCGGCGCGGTGAGCGCCGCGCGGCACGCGGCGGCGACGGGCTGCGCGGTGTGCGATTGAAACAAATGTACTAGCGAGTATCGAGGAGGCCACAGCTCAGAGCGGCGCACGCGGCGGCAGCGGTGGACGTATTCAACATCGCACGATCGAAACAAATAAATTTGTTTTTATCGGGCGTTGAGCTTATATAAATAATGGATACTGAACAATTTATTAGTGAAATATTGAGTAGATCAGGGGGCCTAAAATGGAAGCTTTAGCAGAATCATAATATGTATCACGTTAAAAGTTTTAAATTCTTAAAATGGTCTTTATGGTTATGAGCACAAAGTCCATTTTAAGAGTTTTAAATTTTTAACGTGATTCCTATTATGATTCTGATAAAGTGGTCATTTTAGGCCCCCAGTAATATAGATATCAAAACATGTTATAAAACATTGTAGGACGAAATAAAACAACAATTTAAATACCGTGCCACTTTTGATAAGGCCATTTTAATAGTTAGCCGTTCTCTAAATACGTCCACCGCTGACGCCGCCGCGGTCGCAGCTAGTCGAGCTGTGGCTTACCACCGCAAGTCGCGCCGCCCGCCGCGCCGCCCGCCGCACCGCGCACCGCGCCGCCAGTAGCTGTGGCCAGGACGTATAAGTCTTTCCAACCCAAGACATTGTAATATGCACTCTTTGCAATCAACATTACTTTGAAAATTGCCTAACCACGACCGCACGTGACATCTCACCGCCCGGCGGCGCCTTTGTGGCATACATGCCGAGCGACTTGTAAACATGGAATAATGATTATTGTACAAATGATATTACAGTGCAATTTAGCTTGTCGCACACGCTAAATATTGTAATATTATTTCTTTTTCGTGTCCATTCTTGTTCATTCTCTTCATTCGTCATTTGATTCTGAACTCAGACGGAACTACGGAAGTCGGAAGTATAATTAAAAGAAGTTGCGTGTTGTAGTAATAATAGAATTTACTCAGTTCTTTCTGTGAAAATGCCACAGCCGAGGCGAGATGCTGTACACCGATATTATGTATATGATGCATCAAATAACACAAGCAAATGCAATTTATGTGGCAATGCCATAAAGGTAAGGGTTTATACTTGTTAAGTTGCCTATCGTAGATAAGTACTAATACCTACTAAATTCAATATTATGTAGACAGCAATTTTACCTACCTACTTAGTAACTCGAACCAAAACCATCGAAACTGCTTTTTTACATAACATGGCTGAATTGCAAAGCCAAGCGTGAATCGATTCCAAGTATATTTGCAAATAAATTAGTAACTAATATGATATTACGGGAAAGAAATTTATTAAATACAGATTTAGTCTTGGAAAACGTACCTAGATGGTCGACTAAATGTATTATTATCAGACCAAGATTGCCTAAAAGCTCAAACATTAATATCTGAAACATAAAGACAGTTACAAAGCCTAAGATCGCTTGACGCTGAAAGTCGAGAAGTGCTATTCACTACTACGGCTTGCACTAGCAGGCAAGATAGTGAAAATTCTATTCTTGTGAATAATATTTTAGAAAAACGCTTACAAGAAGCTGAAGCACTTCGTGGGCTGCCCGGAAGAACCTCACTCAGTACTTTTGAAGAAATGGTTCAAAAATTGAGATCTGAACCCAGAGTGCCCTTGGATAGTAATATATTAGTTCACTGGTCCAGTAAAGACTGGTCTAAAAACCCTACCTTGTTAAATGTCGCTAATTGCGTGTTAGCTGCTCCAGCAACACAAGTATCCGTGGAAAGGCTTTTTTATTCGGTGAAATTTATCCTTAATCCATTAAGGAGCAATATTAGCAGCAGCTTATTAAAAGACATCATGTTAATCCGTTCCAATCATGATTTATTTAATTAATAAATATCTTATAGTCTAAACACTTAGTTCAGTCAAATTAGCTTTGAACCTAGCAAAAATGCCTTACTCTGTTTGTTTTTTCTTTTGGTCGTATTATTTGATATTAGCTCTTCTAAAATATAAAAATTAAAGACTTTTCATAACTGGGAAATTCTGAAAAAAAAATCGGCGTAATTTGACTGGACCAACTGACATAATTATTTAAATCAGCTGTGAATGTGATACACTATCATTCAGATGCCAATATTGACAAATGTGATTTCACTGGGAGCAGTGGTGGCCCAGTGGGAAATTTAATTATTATTAAAATGCTTATGTTTAAGTGATTCGATATATTTCAATATGTTAATGAAGGCGTGTGATCTCATACATGGAGGCAAAATCTGAAGCTCTCCTATAAGTAAATTTCCGAAATAATAATTTCTTTTGTCCAGCTCCTTGTCAAAAAAACAGAGAATACATGATTCTTTATCAGTATCTTTAACGTTCTCACACGATTCTTTGACTTTATTTCTTTTTGGATTACTGTTTTCACCATAATCATTTTAAAATTCACAAGTTTCTGTATTTTCATTTCTTGGCGTCTCGGGTTCTTATTTCCTTTTTGTTATGATTGTACTTTGTTTTAATGATTGTGATTCGTTTTCATTATAGTCGAATTCGGTGAAATCTGAAAAAAAGCATCTATTTAGTTCGTTATTTTTATTTTTTCACGAATATTATAATTAAAAATATTATTTTCTGAAGGTTTTCTTTTGAATACTCCTCCCAAAAATATAAAACAGTGTCATATGGTAAGTATAGAATAAGCCTTATGAAAGTTTTTCATTTCATAATTATTATTTTTTATTTCATAATTTATTTTTAATTTTGATATCATAGTGAATATGGATTTTATTTCTTAATGTCTTAATTAATTATATATTTTTCCATTTAAATCATGTTGCCCGCCGGTATCGGGAACAGGGTCCAAGCTACCGGTGGTCAGGGCTCCAGTGAGAGAAACCTCCTAATAATACGAGCCGTATCCAGGAGTACTGCTTTCTGAATCAAGCCCTTGATCCAGCTGCCTAACGAGAGCCTCCTCAGGTATTCATCGAGGCTCTTAGCAATTAAGCCATGGGCTGATACGACTATCGGCACAATGATCGCTGAGTCCACATATCCTCAGTCCCTTAGATACCCTTTTTTTTTTCGCATGTGTATTCATCAAATACCTCCTCCCGCTCTGGGCTGAGCAGGAGGGAGTGTCAGACTTTTACTGACTAAAACCCGTCCATGTTCCTTCTTTTGCCCTTTGTGTTCCAGGGCCGCGGTATCTCTTTCGAACTGTCCCGCATCCCTGGCAGGCATCGGTCCTTTCGGACCACTTCCTGTTTGCTGACATCTCTTTGAGGCGCGCATGTAACACTCGCGCGCCGTCGACACGGCCTGTCGTCATAAGACGGACGGACGGCGAGCTAGCCCATAGCTCACCGTCCACAGGCCCGCGCCTACGGTGGCCGGTGCGTCCCCCGCGGCGGCTGGGACGTGAGGCTCTCTCCCTCTCACGTTCCGCCACCTCCTTCGCTAGCATGACTGCTTCGCAGAAGGAGGTGACGGCGTCCCATTCCGTCTCGCTCCGGACCATGGATTGAACCAAGGCCGGACGCGAGAGGTCGCCGCCGCCGATCGCCGCTACGAGGACACGGCGGTGCTCTATCCACGCGGGGCAGATCTCCACCGTGTCCTCCGGTCGATCCTCACAATGGTAGCACCCGGGCGTTTCCTCCCGCCCGATTCGGTGCAGGAACCTCCCGAAACAACCGTGTCCGGTGAGGACCTGCGTCAGGCGGAAGGTGAGGGCGCCGTGGCGCCTCTCTAGCCACTCCTCAAAGAGGGGACTTATCGCCACTATTGTGGCGTGCTCTCCGTTAGATACCCTTCGGTTATGAATCGGGTATCATATATACTATGTTTATGTACTGTACTATCTACTGATATCCTGAGTTTTTGATAGTTATTTCAGTTTGATTCCTTCCTCTACACGTTCCTGAGACAAAGGGTCTTGACAGACTGACTGACAGACAAATAGACAGACAAAAAAACGTGATCTTATAAGGGTTCCGTATTTGCCAACTGAGGTACGGAACCCTAAATACACTTATAATGCAATGTAGCTAACAAACCTCACAACAAAAAAAAAAACTAACATGGTGCAAGGTACTGTCGTTTAACTAAAATAGGTACAGCTATTCCGTCCGCTACGCTGCGAGAGAGGTAGATAAGTATCGAGAGCCCCTTTGTGCGAACGGGCCGTAGGTATACCTAAAATTTAGAACTGTGCCGCACGCAAGTCGCAAGTTGTACGGAGCGCGGCGCGGCGGCGCGGCGTAGTTGCGTCGTGGTCGGGCGGCGGGCGGCGATTCTCTTCACAATCGCCAGAGTTTGCATCGAACCAAATATGCTTTAGATACCTACTCAGTCTTATCCTATCCTATTAATTCTTAAAAAAGTACTTACCATCATGCCGCCTGTGCTAGTATTCGGACTCGGGATTTCATCTTAGTTCTCTGTAAAAAGCGGCTGACTATATTCTTGGAATGGTACTCGTACATCATCATCAGTATCGCTAGCGTCACCTGAAACACAATGAATCATGTTAGTAAGTAGGTAACATGAAAGAATATGTTAGGTACTTACCTACTAAATAAGTACAACACTATTCAGTTGTAAATAATAATTTAAACAATTATTTAAAATATTAAAATTGAGGCAATTCAGTACAAGCTTACTTTAAATAGTCACTTACCTGTGTTACTCATCCTAAATATTATCAATTTTAGCTCGCGCTTTTCTTTATTTTGTCGACAGTCGTCACTTGTTGTCAAATTCGTAGTAATATGAGGCCCCGCGCGCCGCTCAGGGCTCTGGTGCAAGACCAAGTATCCCACACCTACCTGCAGCTTAAGTTTATAAGGTAAGTCAGGGTAACACGAAGAGAAGCTTTTCGTGAAGGTAACCTCTTCAAAGGCTTAATTCATTGAAGGGGTTAACCCCTTCAAGTGGTTACCATAATGAAGGTGTTAACCATTTCGCTGGGTTTCGAGCATGTAACTCGAACAAAAGGTAACACTGCGATATGAGTTACCCCATGTACGAGTTACCCTTCAAAAGGCTTAACCCTTAAGCGGGGTTGTCCGGTCCCTGCGAGTAGAGGAAGACCAAAGAAACGATGGAAGGACTGTGTGAAGGATGACATGGCTAGAAAAGAGGTGTCTGATGAGATGACGAGTAATAGAGAAGTATGGAAGAAGAAGAAGACATGCTGCGCCGACCCCAAATAAGTTGGGATACGGGCAGGAGAATGATGATGATGATTATAATTATTTTCTTTATTGTAATTTTTTTTCAAATCGACCTTACGTGCTCGAATCTATCACCTGATTCCTAATATTCTATAATTTCCTTCCTACAAATAACATTTTACTCCTAGTAGGAGAAACAACGTTTTAAGATAACAACTCGTAATAACATTTCCCGGAGGTGTTAAATGAAAACATTATCAATATCTGTTGAGTGGTTCTCGAGATTAGCTCAAACATACGTGCCGGAAATTTGGCTGCGTTGGATTAACTTTGGCAAGACGCCATTTTATCTGGTGTGTCAGTACCTAGAAGTAGCAGATATCTAAATAATCTGCTATCCGAGTTGCTTTCCTGAACTTAGGATTGCAATTAAGTAAATCTTCACTAGAAGAATTCTAGATGTTTATGTATACATAAATATACGTAGTTACTGTTATTTATGCCGTCTTTGTTTGCTGTATTCCAATTTTATCGTTTCTGGTACATAACACACCAAACTTTTCAGCGAGCTATTTGTGTAGGTAATGCACTAACAGTTGTCATTAATTTTGACAGTCAAACAGTATCCATTGCGACATTTACGTTGTCGATCAGACGACTTTTTTAAACAAATGAAGCAGTGAATTATGAATTTCCTTCAAAATCTTTCGGATTGAGGTGGAAACGTCAGGGTAGTCCGAGAAATTCTTTTTTTTTTTACGTTATTTGCAATTTTAAATTCAGGGTCAGGTTGTATGTTGATTAAAACATGATTCGCGACCGTAAAAAATATGTCTTTACAGAATTATAATCATTAAAATCATCAATACAACCCTATACGAGTACGTTCATTTAAAATCCCATTCAATAACTTTTTCATGAAAAAGTCATTAAATGGGGTAAAATTTGAATTTCGCGGTCTACGCGGTCTTAATGTGATTTTTCAGATTGTGTTTAACTGTTAGTGCACATTGCTTCGTAAAACATCCTTAACCTTTTGGACGCCAGAGCATAAACGCACGCGCGTGCCACAATTTCACCTACCATTTTGTCATATATTATATTTGTGTCGTTTTGCGTACAGGGGGGTTCCCCTGTACGCAAAACCCAGTAATTCCAGTGTGGGAAAGAGACAGGTCGTCTGGCGCCATCTCTTGCCCACGCTAGAATTACTCCTGCATAGGCCACCTGGGCACGCGCTTGCTTGTCACGTATATGTGATAATGGCGTTCAAAAGGTTCATAGAACAATGTAAGCACATATAAAAATGTTAAATTCACTTTATTCAACATCGCAAATCCCCAATCTGTCTCCGCCTTTACCCCGACCACCAGCTTAAAGCAATATCAATAAATTTACTATCTTGTTCTAATACTAAATGTATGCTATTAAGTGCATTACAGAATTTAGCATTATTTTACAATAAACGGCTTATCTTTGGGGCATAAATCATACTGTTTCGTAAATAAAATTACCATGTTTATGCTATATAAATAATAATATTATGGTGTTAGAGCTAGGGCTATGGGGGTTTGAAATTCTATGGTGTTTGACAAAGCGACTGTTAGATCTATCTGTATCTACTGCATACAAATAAAACAACTCAATCACCGTGTATGGCTGACATACAGAGCCCAAAAGAAGATTATTCATATACTCATGCCTTTTCCCATGGGGGTGGGCAGAAACTTCAGACTGCCACCCGCAACGATCCTTACATACTCCTTTTGCCTCGTCCATGTTCATACATCTGGTAATATTTTTTTGTGATTTTGTTAAAAAAAAAAAAAATTGTTTCTGAAATTACATAGAAAATATTTTTAATTTTCTATGTAATTTCAGAAACAAATTATTTTTTAATGAATAAATGACTAATGTCTTAATAACACCGAACATTATTAATCGATTGGAAAAAAAATACACTAAAAAAATAGTGACAATTTAGTTTAGATGTCAAATTGTCGCTACTCAAGAGCTCATTGCCAATTCAGCAGAACTTCCATAAACCAATCTATTGTTTCTATATCCTGGAACACTAGGGTTGTGTGACCATAACCCAGACCACCGCACATGCAAACATGCAGAAAACAGGCATATTAACGCATAGATATTAGAAGCCATGATTGTGAACTGTCTATTCTCTGCAAGCACTATTACTTCCCTCGGACATACAGACGGTATTAACATAAATTATGCAGTGCTATTAATGTTCTAACTATGAGTTTGTCAAAGGTTGAATGACGTAAATCTTCATCATATCGCATAATTTTAACCAATAGGCGCCGTTCGAATATTATACTAGCATAGGTCAAAAGCTTCGCCTGCGTTCAAGTCGGAAATTATCTTCAAGGAACGTAGTACCTGTGAAACTCCTATGTCCTGACTCAGGGCATAATCCATTTGAGTGCAACACAGAAACCTTAGATGGTATGGATGGATCACCAGCCGTTTCTGAATCGAGTTACCATATACAAAAGAAAATGAAGAGCAGCTCGTGGCAAAATAATAACAGCAGCTCAGGTCGATCTTTAGGTTAAGCCGCGCTTGCCTAAGTTGGTCTGTGGATGGGTGAGCGCTCATAACACACCGAGTTTCCTCCGTGCCTCGGAAAGCACGTTAATTCGTTGGTCCCGGCTGTCAATTGTAGATCTTTGACAGTCGTTACAGGTAGTCAGTGGCCCACCAAAAAGTCTGACAACCAGTCTCACCAATGGGTATCGTATTACTCAGTACTAACTGGGTTTTGGATTCCATAGTTCCAGAGATTAGTCAGTTCGGACAAACAAACTTTTCAGCCTTATCATATTAGTAAAGATCTAGCAAACATTCTTATGATTTTGAGTTATGTGAATTTGCATTCTGTACCCATATTCTAACAACAATAGAACAAAGATGTAGTTAACTGGAATGTTGCTAGAAGAGACACCATTATATAGCTTGTTTCTTTGAAAGCTGTTGCAAATTAAGCTGGTTCCATAATTAGTTAAGTTTCAGAGTTTCTTGTTCCGTTGCAGCTTAGTTTGAATAAGTTCTTGAAGTTATAAAAGTATCTGTTGCTTTGAAGAATGTTTGCTACTAGACAAAGATGAATAATCTCTAATAAGTTTCAGTTAAAAAGGTAAAATATTGCAGTATAGTCTTTGTCTTAGAATCTTAAGATTCTAGTCAGATCTAGACTAGTGACCGTCGGGCTGCCAAGTCATAGGTCTCGAGTTCGAACTCAAGACTGATTTTTCGGATTCTTGTGCGTATTGTATAATTATCACTTGCTTTATTGCTTCACTGAAGGAAAACATCGTGAGGAAACCAAACCAGCATACCTGAGAGACATTTCTCAACGGCATATAAAGCCGAGTTAGAGGTCCATAGGCGTCATACAAACTCTGACACTAGGTTGGGGACTAACCACACGAAAAAGAAGGAAGAGTCTAGTAAAATACGGATTTTGTTAAACAAAATCCGTATTTTACGTATTTTCGTTTAATTGCTTAGTACTAAATACAACACTATAGTGTTGTACTAACTGTAACTAGGTCATTAATAAAACCACTGTTCTTGCTAATGAGCCTAATGGCAATTTCAGCGAAGCTGAACCTGGCAATGTACCAAACCGTCCAGCACTTACAATTAAAAACATTCCTTAAACCTTTACCAATTAATTAAAGAATAAGAATAGATACTAGTTCACATAATATTGTATTAATAAGTACCCTTGTAGAATCAGACTAAAAAAACATCAGTCAAAAAAAAACAAAATATGAATCTAAGTCGCCATCATCTGCCTAGCTTTTTCCCAACTATGCTGGGGTCGGCTTCCAGTCTAACCGTATGCAGCTGAATACCAGTACTTTACATGGAGCGGCTGCCTACCTGACCTCCACAACCCAGTTAGTACTGGGTAATACGATACATGAATCCTAACACCGGTATTCTTAGTCGTGGATTGAACTTAAGTCGGACTTGACACGCCTACATTCCGCCCGATTAGACATATTGACAGCTACAATTTGTTTATAATCCCGCTTTTCAAAGGCGTTTATGTCAAATTATAAACAAACTGTCAATATGTCTAATGGGGCAGAATGTAGTCGTGTCAAGTCCGACTTAAGTTCAATCCACGACTAAGAATACCGGTGTAAGAATGTCTAAGTATTTTTCCTCCGATAGCAATTCAACAGAAACCTAACCTTATGGTAAATTGAGTAAAGATCACTTTGATTTTGACCGACTTGTCAGTGGCAGCAACCACCAACCTGCTGAGCATGAGGTCCTGGGTTCGATTCCCAGGTCGGGCAAAGTGTTTTTAGATTTTTCCATCGGGAATTTCTGAGTAGCAGTTTGGATTTGAGCCTGGTTGATGGCAATAGGCTCGCCCCTTATTATATGGGACTTAAACAAAACTGGCGAAATGTGGGTGTACTATTAGGTTCACCTCTGCCTTACCCTTCAGGGATTATGCGCATGATGTTATCATAAGTAAAATCAATTATTTAAAAAAAACACTGAAAAAAAAAACAGCAAGAATAAAACTGGCCACTAACAAAAATAAGCAACATTTTCTCAAGCCCCATCCAGCACCACTACACTAGTGTAGATGAACGCACGCACTTGACCCCTTCTGACATGATACTTGAGCACGTGGACCTCTGCCCGCGCCACAATGAGTGTGTGCTTGATGCTTGACGCTTGTAATTAGACGCACAATATAGTGTACAGAGGTTACGTTGCTAAATATTTATGTTCTTTGAGCTATGTGGTGTCTCTGTGAGGAGTCTAGAAGGTTTTATACTTGGTTTCTAACGGAGGTCGTTGCACTTGTTATTTTTACTCGACTGAGGAGGGTAATGTAATCAGCCTGTACGGGGTGGAAAAGTCGACGCTAAACGTAACGGTTAAAACGTATTCAGTACAATCATTCTGAGTTTCTTACTTTTTTCGGCTTATTATTAGCGAAATTTTTATACACGCACTTTAGGAAATAATTATATTGCGATTAGATAGAATCTGGCATTATTAGAATCTGGTGTTTATATTATAGAATCTGACATTTGTAGAATCTGGCATTCATAGAATCTGGCGTTATAAACTCGTCTGGCATTTCTAGAATATGACATTAATCGACGAATCCACTGTGAAAAAATAAAAAAGGGAGTCGACGGGGGTGTCATTGAATATGTCTTATCTATCTGTCATCTGAATGCGACTTTGTCTAGCTCTTGAGTGGAGGCAAACTATTAAAACTACTTACAGTAAACAAAGATTACGAAAGTGTTAGTTTTAGCCAATAACAGTCACTCCGAGGTAGTTAGGTACAGCATTAGTACCTGACAGTTTAGGGATACCTAGATAGTTGCACCTCGTAAGCTGCTTAACTCTAAGGAAATACAAGTTGAGCAGTTACCTTGTAAGCTCGTAGTTAAGTAAGTTTAAGAAATGCAAGTGACGTTAAATGTTGTTGCAATTTGTGTAAGTTTCTCTGAATATTTCGTTTACCGTTTGAAGTTGACAACTTTTAAACAGAATGTTTGCACGTCGTTTTCATGCAGTGGAAAGTGTACTGATGTTGTAGAACATATTAATATTAACAATATACTCGGTTGCAAAAATAAAACGGAAAAAAAAAATTGTACTGGCCCGTGACCCGCGACCTTCATCCGCGTGAAATCATTTAAAAAATTTTTTTTTTTTTGCACAGTACCATAATCCTTAATCTAAAACAAAAGTAACCTAATTTGAGACAGTACCTACATACTACATATATTTTTCAGTCGCCTTTTTAATTCAAAAGCATGAATATTCAAAAAATTCAAAGAGTAATCGTGAGTTCTTTAACTTCGTGATCCGAAGTGAAATCAAAGGCACATCTCACACGATTCACGATCCAATAAAAATGTATTCGAAACTAAATGTCGAACTGTCGAAGATCATATCGCAAATTTATTTTATGCTCGTATTTTTTCCTGTGGTTTTGCTTGGAGGTATTTCTGGTAATTTATGGCCTTTTTATGGTGTTTTCTTAGTTTATCTTTGGCATAGATTTGTAACATTAAAAAGTCACATTGACTTTTTTAAGTTTGTGAGACTGCAATTAAAAAGTTATGATTTGTAGATCTTTGACAGTCGTTACAGGTAGTCAGTGGCCCGAAAGTCTGACAACCAGTCATACCAAGAGGTATCGTATTACGCAGTACTAACTGGGTTGTGGAGGTCAGATAGGCAGTCGCTCCATGTAAAATACTGGTATTCAGCTGCATCCGGTTAGACTGGAAGCTGACCCCAACATGGTTGGGAAAAGGCTTCGCAGATGCTGATGAGTCTTCAATAGAACAACTCTTGGAAAGAAGTGTGTAAGGCTTTCCTTCGTAATTTCTGACTATTACGGAAAAAGGCAGGTTTCCATAATCGGAAAATGTTATAGAACGGAGCAAATGTCAGTATAATTATGATTCAAATTATATAAAAACATATTTCAAAGTATTTTATGTAATTTTTCCCAGTGCTCCCAAGTTCACCTCCATCTATATAAGTCGTGAGTTAATAGGCTTCTTTTTGGTTAGCTCGTTCCATCGTTGACCTCATCTCTGTCCTCAGGACTAGACCGAGGTCAGGAGTAGGACCCGTTAAATATAAAAAAAAAACTTTTTCATGTTTTGTTTTGGCATAAAACTCATCAATATCGATGTTATCGTATCCAGAGTATGTTTTTATCTTAAAAATAAAATATTTAACATGTTGACACACTAAAGTTCCGCAATAAAATAAAGTTATTAATGTGCAACTTTGTATTCACTACCGAATTTAAGTGTTACCAATAATAAAATAAAAAAACTGCAATAAAATATCATTCAATTCATTCTTGGAAACGGGAATCGATCGGACTTTTTTCGATAAAAAAAGGTTTTTATTTCCTTATATTTATAATACCTCATAATATTGCAAGATGCAAAATAAAAAGCAAAATAATTTATTGACCCTTTAGGCACGTGTAGATTTCGACAATCGATAAGTAATCGAATCATGATTTGAAAGAATCGAAAAATAAGACAAGAATTTACCGATCTTCTTTTAGTTAGACTTTCAAAGACGTAGAAGCTCTAAAAGGATTTAATTTTATGTTCATCGAACCATCGACTAATTATTTCTTTTATAGACTAGAAAATAATGTTTCTCGGTCGAACGCAACCAATTACTAGAACTCATCACATCGTGGTACAGTCAACCAGTCACATTAGTTGTAACAATTTGACATTGACAGTACCTTTGCCGTTGCAATAAGGGTGATTATAGCAGTTTTATTTACGTGCGGTTGACTGTAAAGTAAGTTAAAATTACTTCGTAGTAAAACAATAATAATTTTGACATTATCACTCATTTATAGCCCGCGATACAAGGGCCACTCAGGGTTTATAGCCGACGAGTAATGTATGAATAATAAAGGCGATAATGTAGAAAAAACCATTAAAACGCATGCGTCCGGGAGACGTACGCGATAACATCGGGACGGGGACATCGCACGCGCATGTCGGTAAGTAATTATGTTATTCGTGCAGACGTGACAGTCGATTGTTTTTTGCTGTTTGTAGAAAATGGGCAATTAGCACGCAGCAATTAATTGCAAGCGTTTCTTGATAACGACGAAGCTTGAATAGTTGCAGTCAGTGCTAGACCCCTGTACCCCTCTTTCGTTATAAGAGGGGTCAAGTAATGCATGGCTCGACTGTCGGTGCTAATTTCTTTAAGGTGATATAAAAGTGTCGTAGGTTAGTTAACACCTACTACATCTACGATTTTATCTTTCATATCATATTTAACCCCACTCAAAACTTGTTTTTTTAAAGCTCCTTTGAAAAGCAACGGTTTGCAGATCATCATTTATTTATTTATTGGACCTCCAACAGAAACTACACAATTACATGCATGTATAAATAGAACAGGGACAAATATAAGTGTGCGCTTTCAATTATAGGAGACCACATCATTCACTTATAATGTAAGTTCTTACATACAATAAATTTGATAAGGTAAAATATTAAATAAATCAAAATACATTAAACGAAGATCATGCAAAGGAAATAATAATAAATGAATTACGTAAAAGATGAACTAATAATAATGGTGATGAACAATAAAAAAAAACATACAAGAATAACAAAATAAAACGACGTGGGTACTGTGACATATAAGTTTTTTTAAACCTAGCCATTTTGCATGTAATATTCACTTCATTACGCTTCGATCATCATCGTCATATCAGTTGTAAATGTCCCACTGCTGGACATAGGCCTCCAAGCTGCAAATGCAAAACACGACACATTCCAACATTTCCAAATGCATTCACTGCAAACAATGGAGTTTTAGGCTTTGTTTTAAGTTCAACAGTTGGATTGAGGCATACCTATCAGTATTCAGCGACCTCACAGGCAGTAACAGCCCGCACATGCCATAAATATTCCCCTTTCGCAACAGATAAGAGATAAAGGACATGTGCAAGCGCATGTAAAGTCTATTCGAGTCCTTGTTTCCAATTTCTTTTAACTTAACTTAAAAGAATATCAACTTTGTGTTTACCGTAAATTAAGTTGATTTTAGATCGGCTAGCAGTATTAAAAAAAAACTTAATTTTTCTGAATTTCTTGTGTGTTTTTGTTTGTAAACTACATTTGTTTACATGTTTATAAACTACATTGCATGGGTACGCAGATTAGGCATAAAACGCTATCGTGTCGTATCTGAAACAATTTTGTAATAAGTGAACATTTTTTCGAGAGCCGTCGCCGTGTTAGTTTATTTCGAGCCCATATTTTGATATTTTTGTACTGTAACTGCGTTCTTCTTGCATGACGAGGTTTACACGTCAGTCGCTGACGTCTGTGGAGTAGTTACAGTAGCGCTGAATGTAGATTCCGATCTGTTTATCAAAATTTAATGCACAAGTTTATGTATACATCTATACAAATAAATAAATTTAAATGTCTGTTTGTAATATCAAAATAACAGCTTTTTACTAAATGCATATGAAAGTATCTACGGTACTTGTTTCAGAAACATTTTTTTTTCATTTTTTTTTCTGTCGGTCTGTCTGTTTGTTCCGGCTAAACTCCGAAACGGCTGGACCGATTTTGAGGGGACTTTTACTGGCAGCTAGCTGATGTTATAAGGTCTAACATAGGCTACTTGTATTTTATAAAAATAATTAGGGTTCCGTGCAAAAAATAAAACCCTTAAAATTGGTAACAAAATTCGTTTCAAAAAGGAAAGTAGGTAATATTTTTTAATAAAAATTTCACGCCAATGAAGGTCGCGGAAAACAGCTAGTTATGTGATCAAAACAGCACATTAAACTTGTTAAAGATTAAATTTTTTAATATTATTGGCACCTCTATGTCCATTATAATAATCGCAAGTAGAAATAAAGTTTCGGTTCGTTTGGCAGCGTTTGGTTTAATGGATAATAAGGGCCTAGTTTTCACCTGTAGGTAGACCCTCAGCAGTTCCCTTCCCCATCAACAAAAACACAGCTCAAGTTACATTCAAATTACAAAAAAAAAAACATTACTATTTCAACATTTCGTTTTAATTTAGTTGAGTGCAGAAAAAAAATACAAAACCTTATACCGCCATGGATTTTTGCAAAGTAACGCCAGATTCCATATCCTAAAATTGCGTTCGAAATTTGTATTCAACTATATGCAACTTCAATCTTGCTACGTCTCCAAACTGTCAAATTCCTTCAAATGATTTTGAACCATAAAATGTTGACATTTAAGTTCAAAATCGAATGAGAAAATTTGTCAGTTTGTGGTAACTTGATGCGCTGGCGACTGTACACACGGCTACACATCAAGCTATACATTTCCAGTATAAGCTGACCTCGCATTGTACGGAAATCATATACAATCCGAGATCAGCATAAACTGGAAATGTACAGCTTGATGTGTAGCCGTGTGTACCTTCTATTAAAGCATAAAAGTTTCACGACATCAGCAACTAAGTATGCTCGCCCATTTTGCCTGCACTTTGCGTTTTATCTGACGAGTGATGTGATAAATCGGGGCGAGTCTTAATGGGCCTATATCACTCACTTTAGGATTAAGATTGTGGGCACAATGGCATATTAAGTATACGTTAGCCCTATAGCCCGCGAAATTCAATTAAAATATGATTCGCAACCGTAACAAATATGGCTTCACTGAGTTTCCAACCTTAGTGACTCCACTGGGTATTCTGATAAGAATGATGTCAGTCCACACCACACAATTTCTTGAGCTTAATAGGACCAAAGGTAAAATACCAGGTACCAGGGTAGGTGGGGTTTTATTTATTTATGTATCAAGAATTGCCGCTATTGAAATATTTAAACATTTAATTAAAAAAAAAAAACACAATTTATACATACAATATAATTATAATATAATTTAATATCTCTATAATATAATTATAATATAAACATAATTATAATATCTCTTGAATAAATATTTCAATAACAACAGTATTCTGTCGCAAAACTAACAAGATGAACTCAAGGCATCGAAATATCTAAAGCCCGTCTGTCAAGTCCAGCTTGATGGATACAACATACATAGATAGCTCTTGGAAGACTTCATTTAAATTTTTTCCTTAATTTCGAAACCCAATTTAACGAGAACAGATCTTCCTCGGAAAATTCCCACAACCTTTAATGTGGTCAATCTCCACTAGGTATACATCACACCAGCCATCATGTTTCGTCATATTCCACATTTATCTATCTGCATATTCTTTTATGTGGTCTATGCTCTATGGCACTTCAATGGCATAGACAAAGCGCTCATAATCCCGAGAACCCATTAACCGCGGTAAAACAAAAGGTGGGTTCCCATTCCCATAAACAGGCGGCGACATAATGTAACGGGACACCTATGGATGTTTGCCCCGGAAGACTAACCGCAACACCTGGCCAAACACGTTTTGAAAAGAAACTGTTTCGTCTAATTCATAGGAATTCGGGGCGTTTGTAATTTTGGTAGGTATGATGTAATATTGCTTTAGGTGTTATAGGTTTTACATAACATAGCATCACGCCTTACAGGCTTGGCCTTTGCCTAATGCCATCAACCGGTCCCAAATCTAGACCCCGTGGCTGCTACTGGGAAATTCCTATACGAATAAAACGAATTGTTATTGGGATTTGTTGGAAAAATCCAATTTAATATTTGCGATAGAATATCTTTGGTTCTTTTCTAAGTCCTATTAAACTCAAGAAAATTTTGGTGTGGACTGAGAACACTCCCTGGTGGTAGTCCGAGGTTTGAGAAAGAATTCAACATAAAAGATTGTATAAAACACGATTGTATAAACATCTCAATCAAAACATTCTAAAACCTTTCACACGTAATTTATGTATCGCTTCATAAACGAAGCCCCTCATGCTACAACTTAGCCACTTGCGAGTGCCAACAGCCCGCCTACTTGCACCACACTAACCCATTTCTACTTGACTTAAATAACTTGCGTGGGTTAGCCAAGATGCTGATAAGCTCACCGCTTACCTCATTTTCAAATCGTCGGAGTTTTGCATAATGTTTATTGAATTAGTGGTTCTTTTAGCTGGTGCTCATTATGTGTTTTTTAACAAGCTTTTATGAGCTTCACCTGTTAACTATGTAAAGAATCTTAGAAGTTTTTGACCCATTTCCCGGTTTCCGATTTAGTTGAAATTTTGCATATATGTTTAGTTTGGATGATTTGTCTATTGATTTGCCATCATTCTAAATCCAATATGGCGGACTCCCAAAGGTGGCGTGCATACGGTGCATACAAAATGATAAAAAATAGAATAAACAATAAACATGCAACGCATAACAAATATTTATAAATACAACCAGACAAAACAAAGAATAAGAAGGTGACAGTGCACGTCGTGACTGCGACAAGCAGGTTCCCAGTCAGCATGAGGCTGTGGTGGGGCCCGCAGCACAGCGCTGGTTTTCAATGGTCACCCGTGAAAAAACGCACGGAAGCCAAGACTGCAGAAATACGAGTATTTGATTATTTTAATAAGAAAATAAAACAAGCAGTACTTGGATTACAATATAAATAAAACATGACTTGATGACTTCAGACACCAGAAAAATCTGAGTCAATCTTCCAAATTTTATTGCAGTTGACGATCAAGATATTAAACAGAACCAGTTTCAATACAAAAGATTGATATTCCACCTTTATATTTGGGTCAACCTTCCCATAAAAAAAATGTGTAAAAACAATAAAAAATAAAGCATACATCGTTATGGCACAAAACGGTGCCAAAAGCAAATGACTCGATTAAAATAATTACGTGTAGCACCGTTACTTTTTATTAAAGGAAGAATATTTTAAAATTATCTTTGTGAGTTCATAAGGTATTATGTTTTGGATATAACAGTTCGGTGAGGTATCATTATTATGAGATACTTTTGGCTGCATAACAATCGGAAGAAATGCTGCAAATTTGGCGGTCATGGGGACCACCACTTTCTAAAGCAGTATATTTTTAAACTTATTTCAGTGTGGGAAAGAGGTGGAGATTTAAATCCTGCAAAGCTCCATCTACTCGTAAGTATAGATTATTATCTATACTAATATTATAAAGAGGTAAAGTTTGTGAGGTTGTAGGGGGTAATCTCTGGATATACTGAACCGATTTTGAAAATTCTTTCAGTAATAGGAAGCTACATTATCCCCGAGTGCTATATATAGGCTATTTACAATGTGCCCGGGGAATAATTTCCGACCAAAACGCTAGCAAAGCCACTGGCAACTGCTAGTTATCTAAACCTAATTTAGATGGAGCTTTGCAGGATTATTGCTAGAAGAGGTTGTGGTGGGCCCCTGACCTTCGGCGCGTTCGTGTTCCACGCGCGCGTAAAAGAGATGTCAGCAAAAGGAAGGGGTCCGCAAGGGCCGATGCCTGCCGGGGCTGCGGGACTGTTCGAAAGAGATACCGTGGCCCCGGAACACAAAGGGCGATAAAAGTACATGGCTCGGTTTTAGTCAGCAAAAGTCTGACACTCCTGCTCCGCCTAGAGCGGGAGGAGTCATTTGATGATTTCCCATCGGGGAAAAAAAGGCCTCTGACCTTGAATTGCCAGTGAAACACGCTGCTGGGCGCTGGTTCTTGCTGTTGAACACTACTATCTGGCTATTCGCTTATGAACTTTGGCTATAGATCTACTCTATATTAAGCGTGTCAATATTCAGAGGCTCCCAAGGCGTTCTCAGCTAAGCTTTTTCCCAAATCAAGGTCTTTTGTAATTTTAGACGCCGCAAAATGATTTTCATAGACTGCTAAATCTCCACTCTTCAATTCTGATGTTAAATAGTTACCTCATTTTGGATGCATGCTTCGGTCAATCCGCCATGGATACTCCTACATTTTGAGTAGGAGAAGCTCTGTACCAATAATTATACAATAAAGTGTGCACCATCTATCAATGCATTGTATTATTTTGCTGTTGTATCTCAGGCTACTTTAATATCGTGATATTTTTTCGTTCCTCACCGTATTTTCCTCACGTTTAAAGGGCAAATTCGGGGTCACCTTCCTCAGAATACAATAACAACAAAGGCGTTAAGTATATTATGTATTTGTCTATGTATTTACACTAGTTACTTACAGATAAGTGTTAATTGACGGAAACAGATAGCATGGCACGTACTTGAGACGGATACAATTTGTAATGCTTCTGCTGCAAAATGGCGAAGTAAACATGCTTTCCATTCACATAATTGACACTGTTCTTGATAACAGCGTGTTTTGACGGTTAGAATGTTGGGTACACAGTGCAGGAAACTGCTAATTTTGTTTGGTACTTAGACATACTTAGATAACTTCGAAATCTTTATCAAATTAAATAATAATAAATATCGCTAGACATTACACACAGCGCCATCTAGGTGCCACACTAAGCAACGACGCTTGTGTCGTGGACACCAGATAGTTGATAATACTACATAGATACTTTTTGTTTGTAAATACATACTTATTATACATATAAACATCCATGACTCGGAAACAAATGTCCATGCTCATCACACAAACATTTGCTCCTACCGTGATTCGAACCCGAATTAACTAGGCCTATCGCATTATACTGCTGGAGATATACCACCAAACTGCGCAACACTTTGTCTAGTACCTAGGCCAGGTTAGGCACTAACCACATGATAAAGAAAGAAATAACACCCTGTCTCCGTCTTTCGCATCTATTCTGACTCAGAAACTTTTTTGAGGTATTTTTCCATCTAGCTGAAATGTTTACAATAATGCTAGCTTCAACACATTTCGAAAGTTATAAGCATTCGTTTATTAAGGATCCAAGCGAATCAAATACAGGAAACAAAATGACAAAAGGAAGCCTAATTACAAGGTTTTTAGGCCCGATAATGACGACACTACTGTTCGCCAATACAATAGGACACAGATTCATGAATTTTTCGAGAAAATCGGATCACGGTCTCAGTGGATACAACTCGCTGTGATCCGTGACAAACTCAATCTGATAACGTGATCGGTGGAAACAAACCCAGATAGGTGTATGGGGTGTATTGCATACAGACTTAAATACACACAGAATAAAATTTCTAATTTCGGTACTCCGGAATTCGAAATAAACTACCATAACCGTTATCTACATATTCTTAGAGGAATTTATTTCGTCGCATTTACCACTCCTACAGATTTCTTGGCCATAATTCCTAATCACCTTGCATAAGCAGTCAATCAAAGCTAACTAGAAGCGTATTTATAAAGCATTCGGTGAACCCTTTGTTTAGTCATAGTCTACAAATAATGCACAACATTGTACCAGCGTGGGTGTTATAAATAACGCGGCGTAAACGTTTTGCGTATCTCCGTATTGTTTGGCTATTTCATCTTCTAAGATGTGCGTTTGTAGAATTGGAGTAGGTACCTAGACTACATAGAAGTTGTGATGCGTTCATATTTGAGCTTTTGCCCCCCCGGCTTCACTTTCAGAATCTCTTCGCCAAAGACAAAGAAGAGAATACGACTCTGGCTGAAATAGAGTTTTTTATCAGCAGATTATTTTTATCTATCTTTATGAAGTCGTCAAATATCTAGGTACTGTAGCTTTTACAATATTTAATAAATAGTACCGTCTGAGAGTAAGTATCCAATGTTCTTTTAAAAGAAAATATTTAACGATTTTTTTAACCGACTTCCATGAATAGGAGGTTATCAATTCGTCTGAATATTCGTCAGCGATATTTTCGCCAATTGTGAACCGATTTTGATGGTCTTTTTTGTTTGATAGTTTATTATATCGCGGTGGTCCCGTTTAAATTTGGTGAAGATCTGATGCTGATCTTCGGGGATATAAAATGGAACTCTTCAAAAATAGACAGCAAATCTCTCGTGATTGCTGCTATCGCTTGGATGTTTATTGTTTACACAACATCATAACGTAACATCACGCCTGTATGGTCTGAGGGTGTGTGCAGATGTGTACAGTACTTCCAGATTTTAACAGTTATGGTATATTAAGTTCAACTTTATTGGGAATAACCCTATTAGCTACAGTGAAATGTATTGTTAACAATGTAAAATAAATGCATAGCAAATATTTGTATAGGATATTAAAGCTACAACAAAAAAACGGAAAAAAAAAAAAAAACTTTATTGCAAAAAATAAAACCGACTTCAGAAACACAAAAAAAGTTAAAAATAACTTTAGCTTCAGAAGTCGGTGGCAAAAAAAAACTTAAACAAACAAACAAAAGTCAAGTTTTTTTTGCAAAAAAGTTTTTTGTTTTCCATTTTCAGACGTACTAGTAACTCTTATTTCTTTTAAATACAATTATCAAATAACTTGATTGTGCTACAGATAGATGCCTACCCGTGCAGTACGCCCATAGACTATTTATTTAAACCAAAAACAGAGCGGTACAGTCAGACTACATAAATAAACAAACACGAGTCGCAAATGCGATGCAACGCGAATGTTAACGTTTACTGTTTACTTAACACAGTAGTAAAACTCAGTAAAAGTAAAGTAATAATAAGTAAGATGCGTATGTCTGCTGTCATTGAAGCACATATTCAGTACATCTAACACTAAATATTCAGGAGTTACGGAATATTAAAGAAGTTCCTAGACAGCAACTTACTAGTTGACTACCTCGTTAGTATAGTGGTCGAAAGCACAATTGCTGAGCGTCAGGTCTTGGGTTCGATCTCAAGGTCACAGCCAGTTCACAGTATAGTAGCCCGGGGTGAAGATTTGTGTGTACCCAGTTGATGGCAATAGGCTTGCTCTCTACTAAATGGTACATAAATATGTAAAACATGACTAGCGAACTGTGGATGTACTATGGTACATCTCTGTTCGGGGATTCCTTCGGGGATTATGTTTATGTTAAATGTTAACGGAGGCTTTGATTTCCCTACTAGGTATATGTTATCCGAAATGTGGGTGTGCTATATGTAAGTATATGTCTGCTTAACCCTTCTGGGATTACAAGCGTGGTGTTATGTCCGTGCTACAACTACAGTATGTAACAGTTAGGTTTGGTATGCATAAGTATGTGTGTTGTAATTTAGATGCAACTCGGGTGGAAAGTTACCACTTTGTGTGACATCTCACGTAACTTCTGTAAACATTGCTTTATTGCAGTTAGCAGTATTTGGCAGTGGCCTCGTTATTTGAGACTACTGTATGTTGTAACTGTGATCTGATATAACTTCGTTATTTTATTTTTATTTTGCGTAAGTTCTGTTTTTGGAGGGTCAGTTTAGTATTACGATCTGTCAAGCCCTATTTTAGGGTAATTATATAAAGAAATGAAAACAGGAGGAGAAGATAAAGATGTAATAATTATATTTTATGTAACTGAGCGAAAAAAAACGAATGTAAAAGACATATTTCACTTTAAAAAATCTACAAAATATGCCACTGCTTTGATTGTACAAAACCTAGGTTTTAACGCGTAGGTTAGTCGTACTAAATTACCAATATCAGTCATAGTGCAGAGGCCTATATATATAATTAGTACCATAAAGATATAATACAAAAAGACTTGAACCTAGAATGTGATTTTAAAATTATTCTTTGTGCAACAAAATAAACAAAACTAAATTATTAAGCAGACAAAATAATCACGAAATAAAATAACAGTGTTACCTAATGTTTCTAAATCGTGTCATTTTCATAGAGATTTATCTACTTCACCCATTGTTTGCAACTAGGTAAATACTAAATTGTAAAACAGATAAGTACCTAGGTATTACCAGTAATGGAATAATGAATGTTATTATTATTTGTTAAATTGTGGTTGGTATTGCTGTGTGTGACCAATTACAATTGTTTTCCAATAACACAATAGATAATTAATTTTAGTTTACAGCAATGTTGTTTTAAATTGATTTAATTTGTTAGTAAGTTCGAATATCAAACCTGTGCACACCGTGCGTATTGTATAGTTATCACTTGCTTCGGTGAAGGAAAACATCGTGAGGAAACCAGCATGCCTGAGAGATATTTCTTGAAGGCATGTAAAGCCAAGTCAGAGGCCCATGGGCGGCATAAAAACTCTGACACCGGGTTAGGCATTAACCACACTATAAAAAAAGAAGCATTAACACGTCAAAGGTATAGACTTACAAGGTGATAATAGACCCTTCACGGAGCCGTCAACCAAGCATTATGTACATCAATCTAAGTAACTCTACGCAAAAATTATTGCTGGGAAACGGGGTTAAAAATCACGTTTTACGGTAGGACTCAATGTAACGCACTCAAAACTTTGTGCTGATAGAAGCTTTGAATAGTATACAGGGGTCGTGGAGGTATTTAAAGTAAAAAATATATCGCCATGACTTGGACAATAAGTGCCTTTCGGCGTACTTTTACACCCATTTTCTAATTTCAAGCAACATGAATGTATGAATGGTTGCGGGACTGTTCGAAAGAGATACTGCGGCCCTGGACCACAAAGGGCAAAAGAAGGAATATAAGGCAAGGAAGGATGGGTTTTAGTCAGTAAAAGACTAAAAGTCTGACACTCCCTCAATACAAACGCATTCCCTGGGAATTAAAATGCAAAAAATGCAAAATGACTGCATATTTGCATTTCATCAAGACTCAATACTTCTCTATCTCGTCTACGATATTATTACGGGTACCTACATAACCGATTAGACGATAATTTTATGTAATATGGCTTAATTAACTTGTGCTAGTCATAAAGTGTCTCAACTGCATTAATATAACTTGTAAAGCTGCATAACGACAGGAATATCGTCATCGGTAAATAAGTATTTGATGTTTTTATTTTCATTTATGATGTTCGACCACTTAGAAGATTAGCGTAATCTAGAAACGTCATTTTATTAATCTTCTATTAGTATTTATTAAATAAAATCGTAATAAATGTCATTTTGCGCTCATGTGCTTGCATTTAGAAATTATAAGAAGAATCTTAATCAATCATACTTACTTTGATGAACGCTTCTGAAATTAAGCGAGCCCCAAAATGTCGATGTTCTGGAAGAGAAGAAAACTAATGGCCTCATTTTTGTCTGTGTAACGTTAGTGAAACCGCGGCCATTTTGACAAAACATTCCATCGATACTTACGCAATAACCAATAAGCCGTAACCATAAATAATTCTGGGAAAAGAAACTCAATTTCAATCAGTAAATTCAAATAAAATAACACAACGAAAAATTATGACTGAAACAATCAACAAAATCTCAGCCAGATCTAGATCCAGTCATCTTCAGTTCACTTAAGTAAAAATAGTTAGCTTATCATGCTTGCTTGTTAGGCACAATCGCGATCGTCCTATCTTCTGTCATCCATCCAGCTATACGGTCTGACGTGTCTATCTATGTTAATGATCAGCGACTTGCGCTTGAGCAGCCACTTAATTATCCTACGCTCGTAATTTAGTTTCCGAACACGTCAACCTCAGAAATATTAAAAAAAAATCTCTCTCGTATCTTTGGTGTCAACAAATATGTGTTTTTAGAAACGTTGCTTTGTTAATTCACATATAAAGTTCAGTTTGCGTTTGGAGCAGTTCCAGATTAGCGTATTTATCAGGGTTCCGTAGCCGAAGGGTGACCAACGGGTCCCGGACCAACTAAGCCTCCACTGTCCTTCCGTCTGTCTGACAGTGGGCTGTATCTCATGATCCGTTATAGGTAGACAGTTGAAATTTTCACAGAATGAGTATTTCTGTTGCTGTTATAACAACAAATAACAAAAATAAATTAAAGGGATGGAGGGATGGTACAGTCAGCTTCAAAAGTAGCTTAACATTTCGTAATTTTAATTATTTGATGTACAGGACTCCAGCTATTATTTTTAATGTTTCAAAAGATTATTCTTTAAAATATTCCTTACTCTTCAATACCTTGTTAGTAACCAGTAATATGTAACAAGTTTTTATTAAAAAACCTGATTTGAAACTTTGAGTAGTGTTAATCTACTTCTGATGCTGACCGTACGGAACCCGTCATGCGCGATTCCGACTCCCGCTAGGCCGGTTTTTTTGTTCACTATCAGTCAGAGACCAGTGTCCGCAGCCAGTCCTCAATTCAATTTGTCCGTACCAGTTCCGTCGAACCTTAACAGAGCTGTGAACCCTGTAGGTCAGGGTTGACGCCGCGTCTTTATCGAATCGGTCGAGGCTTTCCGTATAAGATTTGGGGCGTGAGAAATATGGTTGTTTTTTTGTGGTGTTGCCATTTATGGAACTGGAAGCGATTCTGATCTTGGTTAGTCGACAAATTGGCTGAATTTTTGTTGATGTATGTTAGATTCTTTCGTGATTATTTTGAGTATAATATATTGGTGGTTTTTTATTTCTAATAATTATTATAAATGCGAATGTTTGTGATGATCGATGGATGCATGGATGTTTGTTACTCTTTTACTCAAAAACTACTAAGCGGATTGTGATGAAATTTGGCACACAGATAGTTTATAACCCGGATCAGCCCATAGGTTACTTTTGTCCCGGTAGTATGACCCCGTGGGACAATTACCGAACTCCACGCGGGTGAAGCCGCGGGCATATGCTAATGCATTAATAAAAACCGCAGGTCATTAATAATTGTCCAACTTAATCATTCTTCACGCTTGCTCACAAAAATAAAACTAAACTTTTTAATAGGGAATTAATTACCGTACTCATCAGACACCACACCTAGCGCAGGTAGCCTGTGGTACACCACAGGCTACCTGCAGTATTGTCTCTCCTTCCCCCTTAAATCCATCCAAAGGTTGTCTTTAAAAGATCGCTTTTAGCGATAAGACCGCCCATTGTGTCACCCCTTTTATAATGTTTACATTTGTATTTGTAATTTTTATGGTGTACATAATAAAGAGTATTCTATTCTATTCTATTCATCCCTCATCATTTCCCGTTAAATTAACAACGGACTGAATGCACCCAAAAACCAAAATCATCCCAACCAATCTTCCTTGTTGCCTTTTAACCTTCACTTAACCCTCAATCTGCTTTTTGATCTCGATCTATTAATTCATACCTCCTATCAAAAAACAGACCGTACCTTATTCTCTATTAAATCATATTATGTTTATTAATATCGATAGAACAGAGCTCACTGAATATTATCGTACTTTAATGGCCGTATAAAAATATAGTACAGTCACGGGCACTAATATGTATACCTTTGCAAGATTTAAGAGCGATTTTCTCCTGGAAAAACGTTTGCAAAGAGAAAATACCGTTTTCCATAATAGTACAAGCAGACCCGGTAGGCAGACATTGTCCTACCACTCTCGATAACAGCACCACCTACCTGATCCAACTATAAGAACTACCCAGATGGCCACATAAGTACACAAGAAAAATCATCAAAATCAATCAAGCCGTTTAAGAGGAGAAGCATTACAAACCACCAGAGTTTATAATACATGTTTACAACATAAAATGACACTCAATACAGTAGTCGCTTCGTGTATATAATACATCAGTGGCGAAGGTTCCATACAACCCGATTCCTACCGGCTTCCCTTTGAAAAATGGCAGAGTCAGTATTTTATTTATAGACAAATAATAAAATCACATTAAAGATATGGACTCCGGCTTATATCTTACAAAAATTGACCCTTCGCTACTGGTATACATAGTTATTATTGCTCGCGAGTGTACACCTCAATTGCATACAAGTGCATTGAACCTGCGCAGAAGCAATTAGTTCGCAGATAGGTTAAACAGAGCGCTGTTTACATCGCGTGGGCTGTGAAAGAAAGCTGATAGTTGGTTTAAGTGGTTTATTTTTAGTTCATTAAACGGGTATTTGTTGGCTGTTTTTAGATTGGTACTTTTTATTTGTACTTTGAGGAAATCCCAATTAATTAATACTAAGACTTAGGTCTTATGTTTTGAATAGTTTAGCTGAGATAACACTAAGCTCCTGGAGCTTTATAGACACATGAAAAGTATATACCAGTATTATTTTTTTCATAGCCTAGGATTGTGTCCCACTGCTGGTCTAAGGTCATCCCTTTCTCCCTCCAAACATCTCTGTTTTGTGCAATTTCTGGCCACGTTTGCCCCGCGAACATGATCCGATCGTCACACCACCTTCGCTCCGGTCGACCTCGTTGGCGATGTCCACACTCAGGCGTCCATTGAGTGACGATCTTTGCCCACCTCTCCGGGTGCATCCGTGCGACGAGGCCAGCCCACTCCCACTTAAGCTTGGCTGTTTCAAACCCAACATCAGCTACCTACTTGAGTTAAGGTCTATCCACACATATCAGGGCCGTGCCCGGGACGTGAACGGACCTCGCCCTCAAAAAAATATCGGTGTGTACATTTTATATGAACTCATACACACTTGATACACGTCCGTGCCCGGGCCGGCGACGAAGCTGCAGAGCCTACATACATTCGGCCACGGCCCCGTCACGTCCCGGGCACGACCCTGATATGTGTGGATAGACCTTTATCGGAGAGTTATACCAGTATTACTAAAAGATAAAGAACTTGCTGATAATTAAGTAACCAATTCGTGAAATGCCCGCTTGTTGTCTTACATGTTACACTTGGACAGACAGATAAAGCATACATAAGTACCTAATTAAATTCAGTCTTCCAATGCATTAAGATTAAAACCGTCCAAGCGCGAGTCGGACTCGGGCATGAAGTGTTCCGTACCTAAACAAAAACACGTTTGTTTTATCGAAGCCATTTTATTCTGTTTTTAGTATCTATTTGTTGTTATAGCGGCAACAGAAATACATCATCTGTGAAAATTTCAACTGTCTAGCTATCACAGTTCATGAGATACAGCCTGGTGACAGACAGATAGACGGACAGTGGAGTCTTAGTATTTGGGTTCCGGTTGTACACACGGCTACACATCAAGCTATACATTTCCAGTATATGCTGACCTCGCATTGTACGGAAATCCTATACAATGAGATATCAGCATAAACTGGAATTGTATAGCTTGATGTGTAGCCGTGTGTACTCCTTGGGCACGGAACCCTAACAATTAACCCGATAGCATTTTTTTCATGACGAAATTTTTGGCGATTGAACTTAAAAATAAAGATAATTCCTTCGGTTTAAATTAAAACGGAGAAAGTCTCTTTGAACTTCGATTAATATTGCCTTATCATAATTGGATGAGATATCCCAAATTGTTCGTTAATAAGTGAAAGCTCATTTTGACTGAATTATTCATCTTTCGCGCCATTTATCTGATTCAAAGGTTATAAATATCATGTTGATTGGGTTGCTGACTTTTACCTACTAACCGACTTCTAAAAAGTGGTTCTCAATTCGGCTGTATTCTTATTTGCAAAAAAGTCAAGTATACATACAAAAGTCACCGACTTCGGAAGTAAATTTATTTTCTACTTTTTAGTTTTTGGAAGTCGCAATTTTTTTTCCATTTTTATTTTTTTTGGTCCAGTTTCAACTCAATGAGATCTGATTGGATGACCATTACCTATTAAAACTTTACTATAACGGCTTGTATTGTTAATTGGGCTATTGCTTATCTTGTGGTATATGTAGGTATGTCCGTTTCTACCAACATACTAAAATAGTATAAAATACTCAGTATTACTCATATAGCTCTTGGCGCTCAATCGAACCTTCAAGTAGGAAAAATATGAACAGCCTGCTCCGACCTTCATTCCTGATTTTAGTTACAGATAAAAACCAAACAAATCCTTTGTGTTAAAACATCGATTTAATGCAAAGGTCAAACGAAAACCTTTTCAAACAAAAAACTGTTTTGATCAAAATCATTTCTTCCGCTTAAACGAATAAAGGATACACGCAAATGTGCAAAAACTTATCTCAGAAACTCCCGCATTTAACCAGCATATAGCCAGGGCGTGTTAATGACTATTAAACATTATTGCTGAGTTTTGTATTATTTTAATTTATGTTCTATTATATTGTATCTAAATTCCAAAATTTGTATTTTAAATTATTGATGTAATTTTTTGTGTTACATTGACTTTAATTTGATTTTCTTGACATTGTATTTCTAATTTGTTGACACTGTATTTATTATTATTTTATTTTTCATTTTATTTGTATTTTTAAATTGTGATTTACGATTGTGTCCTAATAACGTGTATTTTTAATATGGGGAAACCTGAAATAAATGTTTTTTTTTTTTTTGTTTTTTTTTTTTTTTTATGCCAAGCGTGTGGTCCTAACTTAGTAAGGTCATGCCGTCATATACAAGGTGAATGATAGGTACACCGGTTACCACGTACTAAGTCCATCACTCTGACCCCCCCCCCACATCTGCCGTGATTCTTTAAAAGGCAGTCATCTGACAATTTACCGATTTTGAGTAAACATTGACGCAACATCAAGAAAAAAAGGCGCGTCGACCTATCTAACCCCTTTTTTTAACTCAAAATCGGTAAATTGTCTGATGACTGCCTTTTAATGAATCACGGCAGACATAACATCTGTTCTAAACTTTTTGACCGTGTAAGTATTGCATTTTTTTAGGAAACAGCAGATTTTTTTAAATAACCGTCGAAAATTTTCAATATTAGAATGTACTGAATACGTGGTAACTGACCACCATTTGTAACCATTTTGGCGTTGGTGTCCCTAGGCCACCCTGTATCATCATCCGCCTAGCCTGTTCCTAACTACGTTGGGGTCGGCTTCCAGCCTAACCGGATGCAGCTGAATACCAGTATTTTACATGTAGCGACTGCCTATCTGACCTCCACAACCCAGTTATTACTGTGAAATACGATATCCCTTGGTAAGACTGGTTGTCAGACTTTTTGCGCCACTGACTACCTGTAACGACTGTCAAAGATCTACAATTCACAGCCGGGACCAACGGCTTAACGTGCTTTCCGAGGCACGGAGGAAACTCGGTATGTAATGGGTGGTCACCCATCCACACACCAACCTAGGCAAGCGCGGCTTAACCTAAAGATCGACCTGAGCGGCTGTTATTATTTTGCCACGAGCTCCTCCCCTGCCAGTCCTGCCACCCTGTATAGTGGAAGTAATTTAAAACCTTATTTCTCTAAGAATCAATGTCACCAACCAAACTGAACGCGATCAGCACATCCAAACTGTGTTCGACAGCTGTCAGTGTCCATATTACATGATTATGATGACATTGACAGCTCTTGAACGCAGTTTTACATCAGCACATCAAACACAGTTTAGATTTGCTGATTAATTATTGGTGGAACTTACACTACGTTAGCGTTACATTAGTATTAGGTAGACCTGCATCTGATATTTATCGTACTATTGTTTGTTACAGGTATGTGGAGACGACCAACTGAAGAATTTTCGGAAATGATGATCAGTAGAGTAGCAAGAGAAGAGTACCTGGAAGGATATGGGGCAGGCTTTTGCCCAGTAGTGGGGCATCCTAGGATGTTGAAAAAAAAACAGCTTCCAGTTCTGCCCTTATCCAAATAAATTGGTATAAGGGCAGGAGTATGAAAGGAATCCAGTTCCAGCAGTTAAGCATGCAACTTGTGCATTGCTAGAACTCAAGCTTCTTGGCTATAAGTAAATAGCGCGACTCTTGAGGTTCCCCTCCATGAACCATAACTAATCTGTCAGCACTAGGCTACCACTACAATAGAAATACTCTACGAGTTGATCGAGCTTGTGAATTTGCAAGGCCATTTCAGTTCAACATAAAGTTACTGAAAAAATCCAGATAGATAGTGTCTGTTGCCTATAAACCTGACAAAGATTAGTTTTTTTTTCTGCATTCAACTGTGACTGGTTATTTTTAACAAATGATGCTGATTCTGCCCCGGAAATGAATCGATCGCCATCAGGCACGCTCCATAGAAATTATTTCAGTGGTTAACCATATCCTAATCGGTTCGTTAATATGGCTTCAATGATGTAACAAAAAAAACAGCCAAGTGTGAGTCGGACTCCTGCACGAAGGGTTTCGTAACAGTATCTTAAAAAAAAAATTACGTTTGTTGTATGAGAGCCTATAAGTATTTATTTTATTCTGTTTTTAGTATTTGTTGTTATAGCGGCAACAGAAATACATCATCTGTGAACAACTGTCTAGCTATCAAGGTTCATGAGATACAGCCGGGTGACAGACAGCCAGCCAGACAGACAGACTGACAGTGGAGTCTTAGTAATAGAGTCTCGTTTTTACCCCTTGAGTACGGAACCCAACAAATATGTTCACACGGCTACACATCAAGCTATTTCCAGTTTATGCTGATCTCGCATTGTATAGGATTTCCGTACAATTCGAGGTCAGCTTATACTGGAAATGTATAGCTTGATGTGTAGCCGTGTGTACAGGCTGTTTGTCCGAGTGAAGTCAGTCTTTTAAATGGAAATGTGCAGTCTTCCAGTCGTACCAAGGGGTATCGTGACACCCACTAACTCTGTTGTGAAGGTCAGATTGGCAGTCTCTCTATGTTAGGTTAGACGGAAAACCGACTCCAACACCGTTGAGAAAAGGCTAGGCTAATTATTATGGGGTGAAGGTGGTTTCAAGCTTAACAAAAACTGAACTAAATACATGAAGGGTAAATGTAAGAACCTATTCACTGTTGTGAAAGTCATAATCAAAATAACATTATAAGCATAATCAGCTTGTTCCCACAGCTGGTACACTCGGCCTCCTCTCCATGAGAGGGAATAGGCTATAATCCACCACGCGGGCCCAGTGCGGGTTGGTAGATGTCACATGTCTTCGAATTTATGGTTCTAGGACATGCCGGTTTCCTCACGATGTTTTCCTTCACCGTTTTGAGAGCAGTGGTGATGAAATAAATTACACAAAGTAATGCGCCTACCTGGGCATTAACATTAACATTATAAGTAGAAACAAGAATTCATCAGAGCTATACCTACTTATTTAAGCTGTTTCGAGTCAAGCAATCAAATAATTTGACATAAAATGCTAAAAGGATGCCGTGAAGCCTGTGACATGTTTTGACAAGCAACATTAAGTAATTGTCCCGGTTTTAAGTGTAGGTAACCTAATGAACATGTTCGATACACCCAATCAAATGAGCGTCTTGCGATGACAGCCGTAGTAAACGATTCTGGTTTATGCATCTGATTATTACACAAATATACAGTAAAAGAAAATACAGCTATGTTCCCAGTGTGCTGTCATTAAATGATCGTTGGATAGCATTTAATTTAAAATGTTTTTTTTTGGTAAAGAATAGGTATGGGTTAATATTATTACAGAAACTAAACCAAATTTATAAATTTTAATATAATATGTATATTACTTTGCCCTAATGGAGTCCAGAACATTGTTCTTAGCTGTAAGCCTTTTTAACCAACTTTCTTAAAAAGGAGGAGGTTCTCAATTCGGGTGTATTTTTCATTTTTATTTTTTTATGTTTGTTACCTCATAACTCCGCCATTTGTAAACCGATTTGAAAAATTATTTTTTCATCTGAAAGGATATGCTTTTCGATTGGTTCTATAGAAATTTCATCAAAATTGGTTCAGGAATTTGGTTGTTTACCTCACGTTCATTGTCACATCACGCGACGTCGCGTGATGTGGCTCAATCTATATGTATATGTAGATATCCGAGAGACACCGACTTCCGAAAATCAAGTTACTTTAGACATTTTTTTTTTTGGAAGTCCGTTTCTTTTATAACACCTTTTTAACATTGTAGAACGCAAATAATAAAATATGAATAAGTAGGTATCTTGTATAATGTCATACTAATTTGGTGTTTGCCTGTGACGTAGCTGGTTTTTGACCAATAAGTTTATAGATATTTCCTACTTAAAATACTTTGTGTGAAAGAAATTCATTTTGAATGAATTATTCACATGATGTGCAATTCAAGCTCTCAACAGAATCCCTGATTCTTTCTTTATATAATTTTATAATCTGTGCCTCAATTTAAATGAATTTCCCACTCAATATTATGCAATGATTTACGACATTGAAATCAAACCATTCATCTTTTACCTAATTGGTCTATTTTACAAAATAAATCGATTAGTATTAAGTCGTTTTAAATTGAGAAGGTAGTAAAAAATCGACTAACTACACGCTTGAAGCTATTTGCGCTAAACTGTCAATCAAAATAATGGCGTGTCTAACTTAATCGGTTATTAGTTATTTAGTATGAATAAAATTACTATGGATGGATTAATAAATAATTCTTGTTTTGTGGTATAGAAAGGAAATAACATAAATAGATAATGTAGATGAAGTTGGTAATCTTATTCTCTCGTAATCGCTGATAGTTTCTAGACAAAGGTGTATTTTAAAGCGTTTGTTCCCAACGAGTCGCACTATAACTTGTCATAGTGTGACTCGTTGGGAAAAATTGTGAATAAAAATCCCAATCAGTCACACTGTTACTCGTTAGGACAACTTTTTGTGTTTATTCTCAATGGATCACACACCAAGTGAAGAGTGTGACTCGTTGGGAACAAAATATTCTCATGCATTAACACTGTGACATATTGGCACTGCTTCTTACCCAATCAGTAACATCATCGAGACTAGTCATTTGTTCATGATTTTTGATTCATTCAAGATTTGTTTTAATGCAAATAATGAAAGATAATTTGTAAAAATCAACCACATTTATTATAATTATCAATCACAAAATATCAAAATAAAATCACAGCATACTGATACTGTTAGCCTGCGATCCATGACTTCTTCGTCTTTAGTTTTATCCAGCTCGTCCCGCCATCTTCTACGAGGTCTGCCGCGACGCCTTCTGGCTGTGTCAGGGGTCCAGAAACTGGTTATTTTGGCCCACAGCTCATTAGGCTTGCGGCAGACGTGGCCAGTCCAGTCCCACTTCAGTTTAGCGGGACTGAAGTGGGACAGTAATTTGTGTTTTGGAGCGCAGTGTCGTGTTGCGTTGTTGCTCCATTGCACGTTGACAGACCTTGAGCTTGGACTTTTGAATGTTTGTCAAAGACGAAGTCTGGGATCCATAGGTCAAACTGGGAAGAATGCACATGTCCATGATTTTTCGCTTTAGCGACAATGGAAGGTTTCACAGCATAATAAGATAAAATCACAGTATTACAAGACAAAATCACAAAACCGACGAGTCATCGTTGGGAACAAACGTTTTAAAGTAACAGGTCATCGGCGTCTTAAGAGGGCCCTTCCCGGCGCGTCTATCGTCAACGCGAGCATGGTCAAAAATCTTGTTGTTTCATCCAGAGCCACAGCGGCGATTTTCTTTCAACTTCTCTTCGGGGTCGGGGCGGGGTAAGATGGAGCCGTCTTACCCCGCCCCGACCGTAAGTCTTAGAAGTGTGTGAAATAAATATTTGTCATTAAGAATCTTCATTACATGTGCAAGGTTTCTATCATGATGTTTTATTTATTTTTACAGTTTATGAGTACATTATGAACGGCCAAAGTTCAGGAAAAATCTGTGCAAAACAGCAAATTTTTGGAGGCTTATACTGAATTTGTTTCTACTTTTTTTATTTTTTGCAACCATAGAAACCTAGATATAGTGCACAAAGTAAATATTAGTTAAAAAAATCAAAGATAGGTGTGTAACAACAGCATAATCACGTACGAGCGTTTGTATGAAAAGTATGACGGGTTGGCCGCTCTTAAAGCAGGAGTAATTCTAATGTGGGAAAGATATGGCGCTAGACGACCAGTGGGCCTAAAATGGAAAAATATTAAGAAATGACTACAAAGTCCATTTTAAGAGTTTTAAATTTTTAACGTGATTCGTATTATGATTCTGACAAAGCGGCGATTTTAGACCCCCTGTATAGCTCTGTCCCTTTCCCACACTGGAATTACTCCTTCTTTAAGACGTCATAGTAACCTCCCAGGTGCTGAGGTACAAGACGCCTTGGTATTTAGCTTGCTGGGCCTGGAACTGCACCCCAAATGGATAACACATTTTCTATCACAATACGTTGGATTTTGAAACAAATCCCTACACAATTGCTTTGAAAAATTTGAAAAATTCGATTTTATTAACACTGAAAGCGGGATATTCACCATGTTTACTGTTTGTTTCGAGTTCCTAATATTTCGGCGCTGTTGCAAGCACCATCATTACATTTTTATAAAAAAATATTATAAAATTTTATAAAATTCATCATCGTCATTCTCCTGATCTTATCCCAACTTATTCGTGGTCGGCGCAGCATGTCTTCTTCTTCCATACTTCTGTATTACTCGTCATCTCTTCAGACACCTCCTTTCTAGCCATATCATCCTTCACACAGTCCATCCATCGTTTCTTTGGTCTTCCTCTACTCTTGTAGCCATCTACATACTCAGCATTTTCTTCAATACATTTTCCTCATTCCTCCGCATCACCACGGTAACCGATTACCACACAACTTTTCAGTCACCGGCGCCGTAAAATAAAATATATGTCGGAGACGGTCATTGGTACGGGCTTAAAATGAATCACAAGTACACGGTGGTGACATCAAGCGACCAGTAGGTCGCTTGATGTACAAGCCTACCAACACCACACCGTGCTTGTCACAGAGCCCTGTAGGTCACAAACTCTGAGCCGGGACGACAGTTTGTGTCTGATCGCGGCCGAGTTAAGACCTCTTGGAACTGTACCCGATTCATTGTGCCCCGTGTTATTTTGCTAAGTTGTAATCTCAAGTAATTCGTTAGTTTTGCTAGAAACAGTGTTTCGCTCAGTGTCTTTTCATAGCACGAAACCCATCGTCTGCCCACATGATGTAGAAGCCTAGCGGAGTTAATCCTGACACCCCGACATTTATTATAAAATGCGATACGTATGTTAAAAATCAAATTAAAACCATTTATTTGCCAGAATGTAGGTTTACAAGTCTGATCTTAAAAGTATAATGGCCCCTTTACATTCTACCATTACATATGTGTGCAAATATTTAATTCAACAATGAAAGGCATTGTCATTGTAAGTTTGTTACACAATTACAGGTACAATTATATTTTGTTCACATGTGAATAATGCAGTATTAGTAAATATTTATCATTTATCCTAGTTCATTATTTACTCTTTCAGTTTCTTCTGAATGTACCACTATTTTGCTATTAACGTCAATAATTCACCATCAATAAGAAAATTAAAAAATACTTAATTTGTGTGAATAAAATTCGTAAGCTATTACGGAGCTGACAAGATGCCTCATTCCGCAATTATAACTAAGTGACTGTCAATCTCAAAATAGCCTACAAAATATTTAAATTCCTCAAAAACATTTTAATCAAGCCATTTATATTCAAACATTCGCACTAATAACTTCGCTGGCAATCAATCGCTTCAGGCTGAGCTTGTACTCAAAATAGAATAACCTAGATCGAGTGAATCACGCGCAGGTTCCTGATTTATAATAAGACAACGAGGGAATTTTAATGTGTGTTCAGGAAACACATACAATTGTTAGATTTACTGATGAATGGGTGTGCATACTTATTTGTGATAGGGGTTTTCGATTGCCTTGACTATACGAGTACCTTTTTTTTTTTTTGCCGATCGGAAATCATCAAGTAACTCCTCCCGCTCTGGGCTGAGCAGGAGGGAGTGTCAGACTTTTACGGACTAAAACCCATCCATGTTCCTTCCTTTACCCTTTGTGTTCCAGGGCCGCGGTATCTCTTTCGAACAGTCCCGCAACCCTGGCAGGCATCGGTCCATACGTCGTACCGTACCTACTACTTGGACGTACCATTAAGTACTTCTCTACCTAACCCTTCGATAATTACCGGCGCGATGTTACAATTAAGTTCTGGTTTTCATTTGTTTTGATACAAACTTATCCTGCAGACTTAGACGAATTATTCAAAAAGAGACCTTCACATAAATATGATAAAGCATTAACATTGAGTTTAGTTAAGATTTAAGATGGAGCAGGAATACTTTAGAGACAGCTTGATCTCGTGAAACAGAAATATTTCTGTATTTATGACCTTTTCAACTTAACGGTGAAGCAGTTAGCGATGGTGCGGCTGGCTGCGAACGAGCCATGCTGGCGTACAAGTGCATGTAAGATAATGCTTCTCAGTTTGGTACTGAAATCTAAGCGCACATCGCAACGTCGCGCGTCGCCTGGAAAACTTCACTGCAGCGTAATATGGACTCAGGTCTAGTAATGGATTTATTGTTTTAGGATCAATGTGTTGAATTTATTGTATTCATTGAATTTTATCATTTATGCTAATAAAATTTTAAAAAAAATGAGTTTTGAAAAACAGACTCAACATCAGCAGCATCTCATGAAAATCTTCTATATCATCCACCGTCTGGATGCACCCACTACTGAGTTCTGGCCTACATGTCTCTCTTTGCTGCCTCCAGCTTCCTATCTTTGCTTATGAGGAAATGCGGGTGGTCTTTTCTCCATACAAACGCTCTCGCTTGTTTTGTTTCTGGTTTATGATTTTAAAGCTATGATTTTTATAATTTAAGTTAATTTCAACCTTTTTTATGTCCCTATGTTTTCCTTTTTGATTATAAATAATCTGTATCAGCACTAGGACCTTTACAAAATGCTCAAAATTGCCTATTTGGACCGCTGTCAACAGAGGCATAGTGTACAAATCTAACAAATATTAATGAAAAAGAAAAAACATAGAAACAAAGTTTATCCTTCTTATTCAATTTATGAAATTTCTTTTAAATTGGTATAATGTTGGAGGAGGAAATAGTCGAAACCAAACCTCGAATTATGACGAATACTACATAGATATTTTTTGTTTGTTTGTCGAAATAGCGCTCTTTGAGCGACAGCGATAGTTTCTTCAAATACCTACCCCATTTCCTCTTCAGCCAAACTCCACCTGCCTGAAAAGCACGAATATAAAAATGCGTTTGAGGATTATTGGCAAATTATGTCATGACATAATTTGCCAATAATCCTCAAACGCATTTTTATATTCGTCGTTTATATCTTTTTAGCATGCTAAAAAGATATAAAAACATTTTTGAAAATTTCCACTTTCTATCACCATTCTCATCTCGATAATCTCTAGTTTAACCAATTTAATACCTAAAGTTCTTTATAACCAAACAGTTAACTGAACCACTAACTTGAACTCGGCTGTAATCCTATACCATAACAGTAGTACCATCGCGTGTGCTTTAAAATGAATTTATGACAACACTAGATGTGGCCCGCGGCGCCGTTCGTGTGTACCGATGATTAGTACAGGTAGTCTCAGAGTTCTCAGACTAGCAGGCTAGGCATAGAATAAGATTACGGATAGAAGCGAACCTCCTGCTCGCCTAAGTGACAATCGAACAGCTATACAGGCTGTCGCTTTGCATCCTAGTCAAATTCAAGGAGGTATCTATACTAATGATTCTCGACCCGAATCGATACTAAAAAGTGTAGGTTTTTTTTATTTTTTCACAGAAATCGGTAAGTGTAAACCTCCCGTATTAAAACGCAGCCCGTCTGTTCCTAGCCTTATAAACGCACCGTCACACACACAAACCCAAACGTTTATTCCACAGTATAATTATGGAAAGTATGGAAACTAGGGGGTGGTTTACGTTTAGCGATTTCCGTAAAAAAACGAAAATTCTACACTTTTTAATATCGATTCGGGTCGAGAATCATTAGTATAGTTATCTCCTTGAATTGGACCAGGATGCATAGCAACAGCTTGTATTGAAAGTGGTCATGATCCTTCCTGCCTTTGTCCTATGTTACTTGCATTCCTCCTCATCACATGTCCATCCATACCACGACAAACGACTCCTTTTTTATCGGTATTTGTTATAATATTTATTAGTTTATCTTGTATGTATTATGTGTATTAGTATCACTATAAGTACTTATATATATTTTTTCATATAGTTATTTTGTACCCTACCACAGCGTTTTCGTATTGAACCCAAAGGTTGACTGGTAGAGAATGCCTAATGGCATTAAGTCCGCCTATGTACCACTATTGTACATGAAGTTTAAATAAATAAATAAATAAATAAGAATTGAAGTTTGATGTATTTTCAACACGAAAGGGATTGTCAATGGATTGTCATCTCAAAGGTGCCTTGTATTAAGGTGCTAATTTGGACAACGACTAGACTTTATCAACAAAGTAGTAGAAATCGGTAGATCTGGTAATATTTCAGTGGCATCCAGTGGCGAAGGTTCCATACAACTCGAGTCCAACCGGCTTCCCGTTCAAAAATGACACAGTCAGTATTTTATATACAAATAATAAAATCACATTAAAGATATGTATTCCGGCTAATCTCTTACAAAAATTGACCCTTCACTACTGGTGGCATCAGTTACACTTCGCTTGCATTGAGTTACACTTCTACACGAATTTCTTATTCTGTGGCACAGGTACTAGAGACCTAGGCTATTCAGGAAGTGCCCTTGTACTTAAAGCAATTAAGTCTATAGCTAATTTATAGGAGGCTACGTTTTATTGGTGGGTAATACTGATTTATTGTGTACACACTGCTAGTCAGTTACTATGGTTGTCTTGTTTACAATCTCAGTTGCTGGTTGTTTTTGTGATAGAGGTAATAATGTGGAATGGGAAACAAAAGACAATCATGCTTCAACATCTTTGGAATTTAATGGGACTTGAAAGTTTTGCTGGACTTTCTTTGTGCTAAGGGCTATTCACGAGCAAGGGTTTTACCCAGAAATAAGCAGGCTTCTCATCCAACAGATGAAAAACTTTGTCAGATGGACAAAAAGGCAGATACACATAAACTGTCACTAACGGGATATCTTCCGTGATTGTCTGTAATTTTGAAACCGGAGTGTAAACTGTGAAAGTTTAAAACAATGGTTAAAAAAGCAGATTATGAGGTGTCGATTTTCTTTTACGCGTCATCAGAAAAACATCACAATGGCTGTAAACAGTTTGATAATTTTAACACAACTTGTGCACACTGCTTGTTGTAGCAGTGATAGCCTAGTGGTGTGCCCGTCTGACTGCCAAGTCATAGGTCTCGAGTTCGAACCCAAGGCACGCACCTCTGACTTTTCGGATTCATGTACGTATTGTGCAATTATCACTTGCTCCGGTGAAGGGAAACATCGTGAGGAAACCAGCATGCCTGAGAGATTTTTCTTGACGGCATTAAAGCCAAGTCAGAGGCCCATGGGCGGCCTGAAAACTCTGACACCAGGTTAGGCACTAACCACACGATAAAGAAGAACACAATGCCTAGATTTTGCTTCCGCGTTAGAAGCTATGTTATTAAGAACGCCACAAAAAACTTTTTTGCAAAAATAAAACAACCGCTTTTTAGTGTTTTTTTTTAGTAGTTTGTTTTTTTCCTTAAATTTTTTTGGTTTCTCGTTTTTAGTTGAACATTGTAACTAGAAGATATTAATAGATAATCAACATAGACGAAGAAGAAAAGATATGTGTTATAGATATGAGACCACTGCGCAAGCTTCCTCTATTAAGGTGGAAGCGCAAGGGTAGCCCGCGAAATTCAATTTGTCTTACGTTTTTTTCAATTTACAGTTCAGTGTCAGGTTATAATTATGTTGATGAAAAAGAGTCGCACCAATAACACGTGTGTAATTATAATCATTAAAATCATCAATCCCTCTAAGTTCATTTAACACCATTGAATGACTTTTCATGAAATACTTACAGAATAGGGTTAATTGAATGAATAGGGAAATAAATGTAGATGAACAAAAATAAAAAAAAAGCCGTAGGCAAAACCTCTTCCTTTTTAAAAGTCAGTTAAAAATCAAAAGAATGTAATACAGCTACAAAGCAACTTCAAAATCAACACACCAAAACTAGCGTGAACTTCAAATTTCCACACAGTTAAATCACTTCAATTCATCATAAGGGTCAAGCCTCATGTCTCAATCAAACAAACTAACATTCCTTTGTGACCACACAATAACAATTGTGGTCATTTTATAAAGTAAACATTGACCACGCAACTAATTTTGTGTTAGAATTGATTTGATGTAAAAAGCGGTAGTTGCTTGTGGTTCGAAGTGACAGATTTGATTTGTTTTTCTCGTTTTTATTTCGCGAGTGAGTTATACAAATTAAAAATGCAAGCCTAGCACTTTTCCTGTTGACAGCGATGTGGACGAATTTTTTGACGCCCTGTAACCCTTTTGATACTTGTACATATTTTCATTACTATTATAGATTTGTAGTTTGAAAATAATGTAAACCAGATCTTAAATAAATATTAGCCTAGTAATTGTAAAAGCATTTTGATAAGTCATCCATCATCGTTGTCAATAATGTTGATACAGTGGCCGTTAAAATAAAAAAATACGCAGTGCACTGATTTTTTTCAATGTGTCAACATTATTGTTTTTGCTATTAGGTTGCTGTAAAAAGAAAATCATTCCACATCTATAAATATGTATAAAGGACTACGGTCGAAGAGAAAGCGCCAATTTTTAAAAGGCTCACTTTATGGCACATAACATAAACCTCTTGCAAAAAGAAACAAAATGTTTCCAACGTTTCAACGTTCAGATACTTTTGTAGAACATTATGACATTCTAGTATTCTTTCTACCCTCATTCAAAACGAAGAAAAACTGAAATAAAAAGACTACAAGCCACAGCTGGCCTTAACCGCTCGCTGAATGGGAACGCTACAGGCTGAAGTAGTCCAAGGTCTTCTCAAATGAGTTTTCCTCTTTGATTTATGTTTTACTACGGCGACGTAGAACCTTCGAGAAAGCCAATTTATTATAACTTATGTTGCTAGTAAAAGTTGAAAAATTGACGTTATTTCTGTGTCTGGCTTTTGGCTTGTGAGCAGATTGTGAGCTCGTTACCGCCATTTTCCAAATGGTTGGCAAAAGGTTCGATGTATGAGCAATCTGAGGATGTCATTTGTGAAATGGTCCATACGATAAAGAGTTATGATCGTGTTAAGGTACATACATGATCTAGGTACTAAATTGTCCTGCTTGGTTGACATCTAACTTTAATAATGGCCTGTTACAATATTTAACTGAATTCCGGTAGATTTCTGCCAGATTTTATCGACGCAAGAAAAAAAATCGTTTCTCAGCAATAATTTTTGCGTAGAGATACTTAGCTTGATGTACAGAATGTTTTCTGGTAATCGTATTAGTGGTTCAGCAGCTGGATATCATCAGGATTGTGCCGGAGTATAGCAGTTCGTAGTGGATGTGGTACAACAGCGGCTCTCGTGACCTCACTTGTCATAAGAAAACAACTGCCACGCAACCATTGATATCCGATTTTTTCAGTGATTCCAGCAGCTTTTAACAAAACTAGACAGCACCACTGACTGTGCCATCAAACCCATCTCATCTGCCTAGCCTTTTCCCAACTGTGTTGGGATCGGCTTCCAGTCTTACCCGATGCAACTGAATACCAGCATTTTACATGGAGCGACTGCTTATCTGACCTCCACAACCCAATTAGTATTGGGTAATATGACAATCTTTGGTAAGACTGATTATCAGTCTTTCGGGCCACTGACTACCTGTAATGAAAGATCAAAGATCTTCAAATGACAGCCGGGACCAACGGCTTAACGTGCTTTCCGAGCTCATATAATTTAAATTACCAATTTGCCTAAAAATACTTTGTGAAAATAAATCTTTTTCCAAAAGCCTCCAGATTTCGCGCTTAAAACATCACGCAATGTACTTTTCCAATCTTTTGCTTGTAATCAAAACATAAAGGGCTCTCTAAGTGGTTACTACAGAACAACAAACAGTTACTTACGGTGTGACCTTACTATTGTGGTCTCCCCATGCCGTGACCCAGAGTGATTGCGTTGGGAAATACATCACGCGTCTCCTTTCTATAGAATGAAGCTGTATTTTACTGGACTTTTAGTGAGCTGGGCTTGTATTTTGAAGTTGAGGAGATGGTGTGGGGTCTTTGTTTTGTCTGAAGGCGGCATTTGCTGTAATTTTCTAATATTCATTTCAGCTTTGCGAGTATCAAACTCAAAGCATTTATTTCAAATAGATCCGTGACAGGCAGTTTTGCTGATTCAAAGATAAGCTACCTACAGTCCAGCCACAGATATAATAACTGAGAATGGACTGTAGTTGTCCATTCCAACATCGTAGATCTCATGGAGAAGAATGGGCAAGAAACTCCATGGACACTCTTTTCTAATCACTTCATTATCTAATTGACGTTTTCCGTAGGTACCGTTCTTACCAAAGCGTATCTTTGGCTGCCGACTGTGAGCGTCCTACAAAATGTGTGAATAACAATTTGAGCCGCCGACTGTCTCCCTTGTTTTATACATTTCCTATATTTTCTGTTATTGTATTTTTTTTTGTAAACGTTGTCTAGTTCTGCTTTTAGACATCTATCCACTTCGCCCTTCCCTCCAGTACTAATCTTGCTGTATGTTTTTCACTAGAGCGTCTATTATGGATTTCTCTTTTATGAATTTGATATAAAATATTGTATAGTCCAAGTTTAATGTTCTTATTCTGCTTTAAAGTTCCCCTGGGTGGTCCTTCTCATTATTTACTATAAAATCCTGTTTTATTTAAATACCCACATAACTACAAAATAATTACATTTTTAATTACTAGCAGCGAACAAAAATTAAATGAAGCATAAATTATTAATGCAGTAAAATTGAAGCACCTGCGTAATTTCCGAGTGCTGTCTTATCATTTTAATAAAATCACTTGTTCTATAAAGATGGAAATATCAGTCCTGACTGGTTTATCAGGGATGTCATTATGGTTCTGTTTCCGTTGTTGTGGCAATGCCAGGATGGTGAATGTATAATTTTATGTGGATGTGTAATTTACTGGCTTGTTGGTTTTGTGGACCCAACTAGTCCCAAGCGTGAGTGCTGAGCATGAGGTCCTAGGTTTGATTCTCGGGTCGAGCAAATTATTATCAACGGAGTTTGGATTTGTGGCCGGTTGATGGCAATAGGCTCGCCTATTACATGGAACTTAAACATAACTGACGAAATATGGTTGTATCATGAATATAGTTGTAAATAAACCGTTTTAAACCAAAATCAGTGGTTTAAAACCCGTTTTAAATTTGTTTAAAACGGTTTAAAACCACGACCACGTGGGCCTTACATTGATTACGAATTACTTAAAAAAATAGTTTAAAAGGCTAATTGAAATCATTTACAATTTTTATTAATATATGTGAAGTCATTTAACATATTTATACTACTATTTAGGATTAGACACTGAAAACAATCATGTTTTGGGTATTTATTAAAATAAAACGGCAATGCCGCATTTTTATTTTTCACTTTGCTACCAAAATCGCAACGGGGAGAGATGGGGCAGGTAGGGATCGATTTTATGTTTGTCTGTCATGTTAATGAAGGTTATTTTAAAACATTTTTATTTTATTTTCCTTTTATATATTCTAAATCAGGAAGGAGGTGTGGTCTAGATAACTTCGTGTAAAGCCTCAGTGCATTCCAAAAAAAAAACATTCTAAACCATATTAAACCGCTAAGTGTGGTTTTAAATCGTTTTAAACCAAAAAGACCGTTTAAAACCAAATGGTTTAAAACGTTTAAAATTCGTTTTGCATCTCTAATCATGAAGTACACCTCTACCTAGCCCTTCGGGGATTACACGCGTGATCTTATGCTGTAATACAATCACTGAATGCTGCTGCCTCTTTAAGGTCTTCGCTGCTAACTTTACTCCTCCCAAATATGACAGCTACTATTTTCAATTCTTTAGCATAATAATAAGCGTAATCAGCCTATAATGTTCCCACTGCTGGGACTCACGGCCTCCTCTCTATGAGAGGGAATGGGCTATGGGCTATGGGCACCACGCAGGCCCAGTGCGGGTTGGTAGATGTCTCATGTCTTCGAATTTAGCTATTATAATAATTGTATGTCTCCTAAGGTTGAGCAGTCCTAGCTACGAGTATTGCTGCACATTTTCTTGCTTTGGCATCTTTATCTGCTCTCGCGCATCTTAAAAATGTTGCCAACATCTTACATCTTCATGGTATGGGCATGTGATGCGGAGGAATGAGGAAAATGTCGTGAGGGAAGTTTTGAGTATGAATGTGGATGGGTATAAGAGTGGAATAAGACCAAAGAAACGATGGATGGACTGTGTGAAGGATGATATGGCTAGAAAGGAAGTGACTGCTGAGATGACGAGTAATAGAGAAGTATGGAAGAAGAGGACATGCTGCGCCGACCACAAATGAATTGGGATAACGGATAAGGGCCAGAGAATGATGATGATCTTCCATCTTCACGTTTTTTTATCCTATTACTAAGACTCCACTGTCCGTCTGTCTGTCACCAGGCTGTATATCATGAACCGTGATAGTTATACAGTTGAAATTTTCACAGATGATGTATTTCTGTTGCCGCTGTGACAACAAATACTATAAACAGAATGTAATAAATATTTAAGAGGGGCCCAAACAATAAACGTGTTTTTTTTAAAGATAATGTTACGGAACCCATCTTTTATTCTACCCTGTCATCCTCTCCTCCTTTTTCTTTCTCATAATGTTTTATCTTGTCTGAGGGAGAAATTATATTAACAGCTTTATCTACTTACTCAAAAGCTAGCTAACCACCGTTCCACGCACATCCACTTAAAAATAACATGCACGCTACTTATTAACACCCGTTGGACGTCCATCCAGCGAACCAGTTGGTAAAGATCTAAAAATATACCCGGCAATCATCGGCAGTTTGTCTGCCGGCACCACGTTGTCGCACCGAGAGGATAATGACGTCATAACGATAATCATTGTCGTTATGGATAAGCGAGGCAGTTTGCTTGCCGATGGATGGACTGGGGCCTTAGTCTGCTATTGCAATAGTGTCAGAATGGTCTTTCATTGATTTAATAAGGCCCCTAGCCCACGGCGTATTGAAGCGCGTTCGAAACTCGTTTGACGTGCGTACAAAGGGTAATTCGTCTGCGCGGGGCCTTATTAAATCAATGATAGACCATTCTGACACTATTGCAATAGCAGACTAAGGCCCCTGGACTGTTGGCTGGTAAAATACATGAAGGTTTATAGGATTGGTTGGGCACTTTTATGGCGAATTTTGTAGTGCTGGACTTCTGGTGTTGCAGATAAATTGGAGTTTACGAGAGTGTAGTTTAAAAAATAACTATGACAAACCATCCGTTGGTGTCACATGTTGATGTGCTTGAATGGGAATCGAAACTTCAATCTTGGGTTCAGAGTAGAACTTCGTTCAGTTAAACCTTTACTGGTCAGTTTGTGAAACAAAGAATCAAAAAGGTTTTAGGTAAATAACCTATTTTCTCAGTTGACCTAAGGCTGGTTCTTCACGTAAGTATCAGCCTTTTCTGGCCCCATCCTTGTCAAACGTAAGATATAAACGTATCATATCAAATAAATCATGCTAAAATCTAAAACTATTTTGGAAGCACTCTAACACAGGTCTTTTAAAATATTTCTCAAAATATGGACCAACAGTTGGTGATTTAGCACACGGCAGAGTTGAACGGAAGTGTGACGTCACTTCCTGCATACAAACAATTTGGCGTTTCTTTGATGTGAGTGACTTCTTCGTCTGTCACTTTGAGTTGTTGACTAATCATGCAGAGGTTTGGCCACTCTTTGATGATTTGATTTTTGTCTGTTACGTAACTTTTGCATAGACAATTTCTGTCACGGGTACCTAATGATAATACTCTCCTTGGTATAAGGTTTTAAACTGATATAATCACTAACATTATCATTAACACTGAAAATGAGATATTTACCATGTTAACTATTTGTTTTGAGTTCCCGATATTATATTTCGGCGCTGTTGCAAGCACCATGATCACGGATAAACTGAAGTTATTGCGGGTGGGTGTTTATGAGCAGACAAATCGGTCTACCCTCTTTCTTGTTCGTTTTTTGCCCTCGGTACCGCTAGGTACAGGTAATAGGCAGTGGCCGGAAAGTCTGACAAGCAGTCTTACCAAAGGATAATGGCTATCGTATTACCCAGTACTAACTGGTTGGTAGAGGTCAGATAGGCAGTCGCTCCATGTAAAATACTGATATTCAGCTGCAACCGGTTTAACTGGAAGCCGTCCCTAACATAGATGGGATAGCGCTAGGCAGATATTGACGAACGTTAGGCCAACAAATACAAACAATACCGATAATATATATAAAGTTGCACGTGCGCACACACAAGCATTAACAATGTTTGCAGCTGTTTTACCTCGTATGTAAATACCTGAAACCATTCACACAGCAGTTATGGCCTTATGGCACTTCGTTATTGCCGACCTTCACACTGCCACCTATCGGCTATACGCAGTACTTCTGAAGGAAGTGTTACTTCACAAGTCACACTACGCGTACGATAAGCACGGAGTCGTATTGACGCCCCTTTGATATCACTGTTCATCACCGCTTTGTCTGTCACTCGTGTAGAGATCACTAGCGATGCCAACTTTGCGAAAAATATATTTTTTTCAGGTCACACCTACTCTTGACATATTAATGCACACTTAAAATTGCAATGTCTTTAATTTTCTCTTTTTTTTTTAAATAAATAAATTATTTACACTTAAAATTGCAATGTCTTTAATTTTGCCAATTCAAAGTTTTTCCGATTCAGTTTTTTCGATTCACGTAATCGAACTACGTATGGTTGAAGTCCCCAGGATCCGAACAAAGCGCTATGCTTCCACATTTATTGTGCGAACCGCCAATCTGTGGAATTCACTGCCGGCTTCTCTGTTCAACGATCAGTATAATCTGGACCTCTTCAAAGTTCGATTCATATGGTTGCATCATCGATTCACATCAAGCGAGTTTCACCAAAGACCAAAATTCTTTCAGAATGTGATATAAAGTGTGTCACGTAGTTGGGGCGAAGTTTATTCAAATTCATCTTAAATAAAAAGGAATAAGAGATCTAAGCATTTTGAATCCAGGGATTCTGGAATTACTTTTTTAGAGAAAAGATTTTTCAGTAAACCTACTTACCTCGCAAAACAGATTTCAGGATTTCACGAGCTATTAAACAGACGGCCTGCTGTAGTTCGAGCTGAAGGTACTCAATAAAATTTACATTTTCAGTCTAAATACCCTTAGGTATTAGACTGAAAGATTCTGGTTTTTGCCGAGGAAATACGACCTTATTGCGTAATGTTACTAATACCTAAAGGTTTGTTCAGACCGGTACGTATGGACATGTTGCGGACAATTAAAAATTCAGCAATCTCAGTCTGTTTTTTGCTGGGGAGTTTGCTCGGCCAATTCGAAACTTCGAAAGCTCGGAAATGGTGAAATGGTGTTTTGGGGTACTGTCTCTAGTAAATTTTAACGTACAAAAAACGCTGATTAACAGCTTAATTTGAATAAACTTTAGATGTTCAGTCCGGTTCTCGGAATCATTCTTTTAAACTTTATGAATACAGTACATCGGTATTTTAAACATCGAAATTCAGTATAACAATCAACCCTAACGGATGTTATAGCAAAATTAAATAAAATGGCTTATATCCACATGTTACGTAGTCGCACAACACATTTAAAATAAAATAAACAAAGCAATGACGAAAATATTGGTCGTCACTGGACTCATTATAACGACAATCACGCACCAGAAAACAATACACTCAAATATAACTCAATAAGGTTAAAGTTACTGTGGCAGAATAGAGATATAAGGCCCTTTTAAAATTTTGAAGTGTAACTTCCTTTCCGTTCTTGAGTGAACTAAATGAAGTTGTCTAAAAACAAACGACTGCTGATGAGCTGTTTGGCTTAATTTCACATTCTAAATGAGTTCAATTTGAATAAGAATGTCGCAAAGTTCTTACAATTGAGATTTAGGACGCTTTAGAGAATGATTATGGGTTTAGGCTGCGCCTTAAGTGAGTTTATTTATGGAACTATTACGTAGGTTCGTCTATTTGTGTTTAAATACTAGGTGACTCTCAAAAATATGGTTTGCTTCTTCTCATTCGCCGATGGCAATCTGAATTTAATCGGTCCAAAATGTTGCGATTTGGCATCTTCAGCTCCTGATAAATATGCAACAGGCAGGGCACGATAAAGTGTCCCTCTATCTTTGGAGAAACAACACCACATTTACACTGCATTGTAAATTTGTTACTTCGGCCAATCTTTTTTTTTTTCGGATTTTAATTCATCAAATGACTCCTCCCGCTCTGGGCGGAGCAGGAGGGAGTGTCAGACTTTTACTGACTAAAACCCATCCATGTTCCTTCATCACCCTTTGTGTTCCGAGGCCACGGTATCTCTTTCGAACAGTCCCGCAGCCCCGGCAGAACTTCGGCCAACCTAGGTCCAGTTTTTAACTTACAAACCGACACAGACGGTAGAAAATAATCATATGACTGTAATTTCAGTCCGAAATCTTTTATGATCTATGACTGACCATCAAAAATGTCATATTTATACAGCTGTCACTTCTATTCTAATTGATGATCCACTAAAACTTTCATTAATCATAGCTATTAGTGTCAAATCATAATTAGTTTATTTGAAACGTGGTCTCATCTAAATTAACTAGGTATACCGTATAATTTTAACGCAATCAATGTATTGATTGACACTGAGTGAAGTGATACATGCCATTATTTAGGATTAATTGAAGCATGAAATGTGTAAATGATTGATAAAGACAAAGACAAAGACATTTATTCGTAGGATACGGTAGGCACAAAGTTGTTAAATAGAAATAGCATAGTTCAGGACATATTCGCCGCTAGACGCGGCATACGAATATTTACATTATTTACAATTGAAAACACTAAAATTTTACACTCTTTTAGAATAAAGCAACAAAACTAAATGTCTAAACTCTTTATAATCTAATACATAAAATATAAAACACAACATTAACATTAACCTTGGATATAATAAAAAAATAAAAACATAAAAAAAGTGTATAACAATATCCAGTATCTACCTATTATATTTAATATCTTCAAGAAATTCTTTTACTGAGTAAAAAGTCTTTTGAAGTAGCCATGATTTCAACTTGTTTTTAAAAAAATGAAGTGGTGACTCTCTTATTGGTTTCGGAATGTGGTTGTAAATTTTAATGGACATTAAGTAACTGTTTTTATAGTGAAGAGTACTATTGCAAAATTGGTTTTTAAGTTTAGTAGGGTCCCTTTTTGTGAATCTGTTGTTTTCGGCTTTTTTTTTTTTTTTTTTTTTTTTTTATCGATGGGAAATCATCAAATGACCCCTCCCGCTCTGGGCTGAGCAGGAGAGAGTGTCAGACTTGTACTGACTAAAACCCATCCATGTTCCTTCCTTTGCCCTTTGTGTTCCAGGGCCGCGGTATCTCTTTCGAACAGTCCCGCAACCCTGGCAGGCGTCGGCCCTTACGGACCCCTTCCTGTTTGCTGACTCTCTTTGAGGCGCGCGTGGAACACGAACGCGCCGTCGACACGGCCTGTCGTCATAAGACGGACGGACGGCGAGCTAGCCCATAGCTCACCGTCCACAGGCCCGCGTCTACGGTGGCCGGGGGCCACCACGTGGCCCCCGACGCCCGGTGCGTCTCCCGCGGCGGCTGGGACGTGAGGTTCTCTCCCTCTCACGTCCCGCCACCTCCTTCGCTAGCATGACTGCTTCGCAGAAGGAGGTGACGGCGTCCCATTCCGTCTCGCGTTGTTTTCGGCTACAGTGGAGAAGAAGTGTGATTTTTTTTTAACAAATATACCTATCTCTAAGATATAGGTACAAGCTAGAGTTAAACCTTTAGCTCTCGTAAGGAGGTGTCCCAGTAATTGCTCTCAAACATTTTTTTTGTGCTATAAACGCTCTTTGGACATGAGTCGAATTACCCCATAAGAGTAAACCGTATCTCAGTATAGACGCTACATAGCCATGGTAGGCGTTGAGTGCGGCTTGTTCATTTGCTGTTTTGCGTAGCTCTTTTAGCGCGTATACAAATCTGTTTATTTTTTTACACAGGTTGTCAATATGGATTCCCCAATTACAATTTTTATCTAATGTTAACCCTAAAAATTTTATGCTGTTTTCTCTATTAATTGTTTCATTATTGTGTTCTATGTTAATTATTGGTGGATTATGATAATAAGGTTTAGGTGTGATTAATGCGTAGGTACAGAGATAAGTAGATTGAAATAACGGAAGTGGAGTCTTCTTCTTCTATCGTGTCGATGGTATGACTTGTTTAAATTTCTTGGGCCCAGTAGGTGGCCATGTTAATCGCGGCTTCTGTGGCGTCTTTTAGGTCCTCTTAAGTGCAGTTGTTCACTTCGGACACTCCAACAAGTGGGACATCGTCTGGTCGAACCATTCGCTAACATTCTCATCTCTGCTACATGCAACCGTTCTTCATCCATCTTTTTCGCAGCCCAGCATTCTGATCAATACGGTAAGACAGGTCTAATCACGGACTTGTATAATTTCCCCTTTAACTTGAGGGGCACCCGTGGGTTGCAAGTGGCAAGCAACCTACACTATTTCTGTTCTGTTTATTAATACACCAAAGCTAAAAATATTTATTCCGGTCAAAGATTCTGTTTTAAAATATAAAAATGGAAATCCGCATCTGAAGCGTATAGTTTTTCGTTATCTGTCCTTCAAACTTAAGCTCTTTTGTGTTCTTAGTAGTACTTATTAAAAAACAAATTTTAATGCTGGATAAAAGTGTTAGTTGATAAATATTCTCTCCAGCAAGTGGGACATCGTCTGGTCGAACCACCGCATTCACACTGTGTGTCGGAAGGATCTTTAATACCCCTCTTTTGTTATTTATTATCATTGTTAATACCCCATCTTGCAAAAATGTGTTTACAGCGGGCGACAGCGGCATACTTGGGTGACGCTTTCCGTACTTGCCACTGCAGATCGTGTTCCGGACAAATGTTTAAGGGGTTTAGTGAAATCGGGATATGGTGGGTGCTTCTCTTCTAGGGTTGCCAACCGTACTCTAAAATAGAATATTGTACCTACTCTATATCATGTAGGCGTACTCTAAAATCTATAACATTAATAGAGTATGCTAAAATACTCTTTTTTACACAATGTTTACTATGATAGTCTTGTAATATTATGCAAACCCATTATCATAACCAAAAAAGTCGACTATTTACTGTTAATATCTTGGTATCCCCAAGTCACATTCGGACGTTAAAAATGGCAATTTATTTAAAAAATATGTCTACACGAGATTAAAAAAAAAATAGCTATATACTCTCTCTTCCCGCCACTTCATCATTTGAAAATTGATTAAAAATGAGCTCTTGATCTATATAAATTTAGAGTTAGTAAAATTCTTTCAAAAATCATGAAAAATTGTTATGTGCTGTAAAATGTACAAAATATACCTTTTTTTAAATATAAAATAAATGATACTCTTTTTTGGAAGTCCGTACTCTTTATTTACCTCCTTTGAAATCAGTTAAATACTCTATTTCTTCTAATAAAAGTTGGCAACCCTATTCTCTTCCCACAGTTTGCTTCTCACCTTTGTAGTAAATTCCTGTAGTCCCTGATGGGTCAAACAGAGATGTGCAGTATATTCCAATTCCACATTTCGCCGTCTATGATTGGGGCCCATGTGATAGGGGCGAGTCTAGGCACAAATCTAGACTCTAGGCTACTTCTGAGAAATTCCTAATGGAAAAGGCCAATTACGCATTGTCTGACCTTGGAATTCAACCCAAGAGCTCCACAATGCCTACCTACCCAGCTAGCTTGAGCCAAAAGACCTCCACTGCTCTCAGCTTGGCCTCTTTAAAAATTTCCCTCAAAGATCTGACAACATGAAAACGCCTATTTAAAACAAAAACCTTTCTTTACTAAAGTTTAATATTAAGCAAGTTGATAATCTTGTCATAATGAACTCAAAAGATGAGACAGGACGCGGCTTAGGAACGGCTTAATCCTGTAAACGTTGTTTAAACTTAATACTTTAATTACAGGGTAAGAGCTAAGGATTTAGTTATCAAGAGTTGGAAAGGAAAGATGGCTTGATTATGCTTTTAAAAGAAAACTGCTTCGAAATTTTATATAAGGTAGGATTAAAATAGATGTACAAATTTTAACACAGCGTTCAGTACGTCTAGCCCATGATATCCAAGCAAAAAAACACTGATTAAAGTGATTTTATTTTGACCTAAAATAATAAATTGCCGGCGGCACTCTAGAATAAACATCCATTAGAAACAAAATAAAATAACTTTAATCAGTGTTTTTTTTGCTCTGATATCTTTGGTAGACGTACTGAACGCTGCTGTGTTAAAATTTGTCCATCTTTTTTAATGGGTCCTTATACAGCGTGTAACAGAAAGGGTATAATCATATGGAATACTGTGGTACGGACCATCAAACTGAACAACTTTCTCTATGGGACCACCATCGAAATCGTAAAATAATAATCAGCTGTCCCATACATTTGGGTCGAGTAGGTATTGAAATTATGTATAGGACAGCTGATTATTTTTTTACGATTTCGATGGTGGTCCCATAGAGAAAGTTGTTCAGTTTTATGGTCCGTACCACAGTATCCCATATGATTATACCCTTTCTGTTACACGCTGTATATAACACCTACCCAATGTTCTATGTGAGCAAGATTCATTTAGATTTTTTCAAGATTACTATTATGATTGATTACCTATGACAAGAAAGTCAATTTAAGAATAATAAGAAACTATGGATAACTTAACACTAAGATTTCGCGAACCGCAGAACATTCAAATACAGTCTTATAATAAACCCAATTATAAATAATGATTAAACTAGGAAACCTCAATAAATACTTAATTAATAAAATTAATTCGTGTGTACTTATTTATCGCTTGTGTAGCTTATTGCATCAAGTAATCTTTTTCATCTATTTACATTGCGGAACGCAAATCACGGAATAGGAATAAGTTGACACATATTTAGCTATTTTAAAACCACATTGGTTTAGGTAGCTACCCTAGCCTAGTTCGTAGTTAGTTCCCGCTGAATCAAGTCATCTAATCAAATGAGGTTGAGAATCAACTCTTTTTGAAGTAGGTACCTACCTACGTTAAATGTCTAAAATTACCTACATAATAAGACTGTCCCCCAAAACGCCTTCTTCGCGAAGGAATAGGACCTAAATTGAGTCTTTTAATTTTCAACGATGGTTGATTCTTCAACGATGTAATGTTGATTCTTCTGTAAAACTCTCAGAGAATCGTAAGTATCTCGTTTCATGGCAGGGTTTACTTTTTTTATCTAACTAACATGCTTAATATCAACAAAGAGACTGCTACTAACTACGCCGTAGACATTTAAGCCAAGCCTGGCTGATAACAAAGACCATGATCTGATAACAATATTGTTTGTGTGTTTTTATGGTGTTAGATAGGCTACCCACCCCGTGTTACTATGGTTCTCTTTGTTAATCTCTGGCTGGTAGATAGATACCTACCTCTATCTAAGCCTGCCAGCTAGATAAGTTTATAACGCCGCCGATCGGTTTTGGAAAGACACACACGGACACACAATAATAAACCCTTGTCTAAAAGGTGCAGTCAAACCTGTGCAATATGAACTGGGGGCCTAAAATAGAAGCTTAATCAGAATCATAATATGAATCACGTTAAAAATTTAAAACTCTTAGAATGGACTTTGTGGTCATAACCATAAAGACCATTTTAAGAGTTTTAAATTTTTAACATGATTCGTATTATGATTCTGATAAAGCAGCCATTTTAGGCCCCCTGGAGTATCTGTCAGTGTGTCCGCCTCAGCCTGACTGTATTTGTGGCAAAACCTTAACCCATGCAAATGTGTATAATTGAAGTACTTATCGATTTTCACCAATACAAAGTATTAAATTCGTTTATTATAAATATTGTAAATAGAGTACTGTCAAATTATTGACTAATTATATTCTTTATCAAGCTTATTTATCCATCGTAATATTTATTGCAATCGACGTCTTGGTTCGTCGGCCGCATCCACATTAGTCTTGTCTAGGTAGGGCTGCTCCATCGCCGAAGCCAAATATCTTGGCTAATGGTTTAAATTTATGTCTTGTGCCGCGAATACACATGCTAGTTGCACGGATTATTGAGATGATGATTCTTGATCTGAACCAACCCATCACTACGCTAAAGGATCTGTTCCAGCGGTCAGCGATTGCAGCACCAAGATGTTTTACGAAAGTTGTTAGGTCAAAAGTAAAAATCAAAACAACGAACTAAAAGCAAATTGAACTGCTTCAAAAAACTGGCATTCGAGTGTTCTCGCCGCCAATGTATGGAAGTGCTCAATTTAACCGGAGCTAAGCTAACGAGTTAACTAATAACCGCGTAAGGTGCAGGAAGGCAGCCCAAGGAATATGCGCCACTAAGCCGTCGCAGCCGCGCGGGCGAGCGTCCGTAGCGCACATTACAAGGAGCGTTGCCTGGCAACGAGCGCGTGACGTCACGTGCTGTAGACCTTCTAACGAGTAGTGATCTATATACAGTTGTAACATCACACTAAAGAACACACTTCCAACAGAATGGCGTGAAACAGCCACCTTTTAGTTATCTTGTTGAAAACTTTACTTGCGCGATGTAGAACTTTTAACTATAACTTCTTTATTTGTCGGAAATCTTTGAGTAATTTTACATTATAAAGTGCGTAACTATTCGACAACACTCCCCCGTATATATTTTATTTAAATTATTGTATATATTAGCTTATTTTTCCAGTTTTAGAAATCTTATAAAGCATCTTTTTAACAGCGCCACCTGGCGAACACCATTGAAACTATTTTCAAAGAGTGTCCAGCCATTCATACTATTTCCTCAAGCGAACGGTTTTTCAAAGTGCGGTCTATTTTAATTGCATTGTTTTCATGAAAAATATTAAATGTTTTATTTTTGTTTGTTTCAGAATATCAAATAATGAAAGGGATGAAAGTCCGGGGACAGACGGTAATGTCTCCCCAGAGCCACCTGACCGACCACCTGGGAAGGTACGACAAGTGCACCCAGAAGAGAAGACACAAGTTCTTGCATACGACTCGACGTACCGCAAGAAAAATAAACCGAAAAACCTCCCTTTAGAAGAAAATCATTACAATCATTTGGCGAATACTAATGTTGCTATGTCGCCAATGTATCCTCTGACACCAAACATTTGCGTGGAGGGTGGTAAGATTGAGTTCATAAAGTCGCCGCCAGAGAGCGCTAGGAACAGTGTAGCGCTAGCGTCGCCGCCGCAAACTCCTTTGTTGGCGCGGCGCGGGTCGCGGGAGAAACGCGAGGCTCGCATCTATGATGAGCCGACTGAGAAGTTCGACGGTGATAAGGTAGGTGGCGCTCAAACTATTTTTATCAGTATTTTAGAAAATATAGTTTTCTGTTGTGATCATTAACACATAGTACTTAGCCCAATACAATGTGAGGTAATAAAAATACTAAGTTGACCATGAACAACACCTTGGCTAGACTTATCACGATTGTTGAGCAGTTGGCTCAATCTTTAGGCCCAGGCAAGGCAGTGTTACAAAATTCAAAATGGTTTTATTACAGAAATAGTATCTTAATATTCATTACTTTTATCATTATTCCGTGCCTTGTTATCTTAGTAATACCTACTGCCGATTACCTCAATAGCTTTTTTTTACATTGCTCCAGCAAGTGCTCCTGAATTCTCAATACTGTCAATCTGCCTATCGATAGCAGTGATAGCGTAGTGGTGTGACCGTCGGACTGCCAACTCATAGGTCTCGAGTTCGAACCCACGCACCTCTGATTTTTCGGGTTTATGTGGGTATTGTATGATTATCACTTGCTCCGGTGAAGGCAAATATCGTGAGGAAACGAGCATGCCTGAGAGATATTTCTTGACGGCATGTAAAGCCAAGTCAGAGGCCCATGGGCGGCCTAAAAAGTCTGACACCAGATTAGGCACTAACCACACTATAAAAAAAGAAGCATTAACACGTCAAAGGTATATACAGGGTGTATATATAAAGGTACATAAAGGTATATAGAAAAAGAAAGAATTCTGTCAATTCCAAAAACAACAATTTTGGCTCCAAACGTAAAGAAATTCACCATAACCGAAATGTTTCCTCTCAAAACTTCCGTGTCCAATCTAACTACGACAATCTTTCTGTGAATTCTTCACAAAACTTGCAAGTTTGGGACGCATTCAATTTCAAGTCCAGCAAAGGGGTCTGACTGACCCTTGTCAAAAATCTTTTCAAAGTTCACGTTTGGTCGTGTTTTGGTGTTTATGCAATTTAGTTTTTTGAGAGCATTTTCTTGTAACATTTGGAGACGATACCTTTGGTTTTTTATGAGTTTGGAAACAGCAAAATGTTACTTGCTTGGTCTGAAAATTACTTAGATACTCTGCAGCCTCTGATGTTTGAGTTTTCCATTAAGAATTTCTTAGTAGCTGCACTCGCTTGAAGTAGAGTAGGCACATATCTGTCGAAATATACCCATATTTTGACATTTATTTTTAAATCAATCGACACTGTTGCACTATGGCCCCCTTCCCCAATTCTCTTAGGCATTGGTTTCTTGAGCCGCCTCAAACCAGCTTTTATTAACAGTAGATACCTGCCTGCCTTAATAAATTTAAAAGAAACTCAGTCTCATATAAGAAAGAAAGAACATTCCCCAATTTTTACCCGAACCTAATTGACCTAAAATTTTAAAGACACTTCCCTCAGTCCCCTCTTCACATCAAAGTTAATATTGAACAAAATATTTTGATCAACTAAGTACCTCCCTACCATAAGCAGGTACATACGATCCATATTTCCACCCTCATCCCCTAATCGGGGGCTGCTCACATGTAATTGGACTGATGCACCATAACGCGTCTTTAGTCGACACTAAATTGTTTTTGAAAGCCTTCGCGAGATCTTCCTGAGATTGACTCAAAAGATCTTGGGGATACTTTTTTGATTAAGGCTTTAGAAGTTTGTTCTTAGTTTTGTTTTGATTGTTTTTTATGCCTTTTTTGTTGTTGTATTTTGTACCAAAACAAATTTTGGACTGTGACTCATCTACGTACTTATTATGGCTCGTGCAGCAAGTCCTATACATCGGTTTTGTCATTATCCACAACCTATCTTTGCGCACTTAACTCTCTGTTTGTGCAAACTCCACATTCTTGTGTTAGCTGAAATAGTTTGAAAAAACAGGGTGTTTAGTGAATCCTTTCCCAAATTGAACGGACCGAAACCAGGGGTTTTTTTTTCGGATTTGAAATCATCAAATGACTCCTTCCACTCTGGGCGGAGTTGAAGGGAGCGTCAGACTAGTACTAACTAAAACCCATCCATGTTCCAATGAATCATTTGTTTGTGGTTTTGTCTCTTCGGCCCCAATTACTCATCCTTGGCCCCACGGATTTTGAAAATATTTATTTTTTAATTATATCATCCTAGGACTGAAAATACAGCAAAGGACCCCAGTTTCGGCACATTTAATTTGGCAAACGATGTACTATACACCTTGTATATTCAAACTATAACAGCTAACAAAAGAATGTGGAGTTTGCACAAACAGAGAGTTAGTGGGCAAAGATAGGTAGTGGAAAATGACAAAACCGATGTATAGGACTTGCTGGGCGAGCCATAATAAGTACGTCGATGAGTCACAGTCCAAAATTTTTTTGGTACAAAATACAACGACAAAAATGGCATAAAAACAATCAAAACAAAACTACACAATCTACACTACACCATCACAACAATAACTCAATCCTTTTTATGCACGTTAATACCTCATAATATTACATGGACACCGATGCCGAGTACTACGCACTTGACCTTTATGAAGACCATCACCAATAATGTCAGTGTCTGTCCAACCACTTACAAAGAACTTACTTCGATAGCAGCATATTTTCACACAAATATGCTGAGAACGAACACAAACATCACGTCCGAGTACGTCACGAGTACCAATGAAATATCCAAGCAAAAAAAACACTGATTAAAGTGATTTTATTTTGACCTAAAATAATAAATTGCCAGTGGCACTCTAGAATAAACAAAGCCATTAGGTGAATTATCACCTTATATTTAAGGTGGATGCGCAAGGGTATCCCGCGAAATTTAAATTTTCTTAGGTTTATTGCAATTTGCAGGTCATTGTCAGGTTGTATGTTGATGAAAATATGAATCGCCCCAGTAACACGTATGGAGTTATAGACTCATAATCATTCAAATCATCAATACAGCCCTCCAAGTTCATATAATCACATTCAATAGCTATTTCATGAAAAAGTCACTCTTTGTGATTATATGAACTTGGATGGTTGTATTGATAATTTGAATGATTACAATTCTGTAATTTACTACTTGAGAAAATTTCAATTTCGCGGGCTACCCTTGCGCTTCCACCTTAATTCCCATGTAATAAGGAGTGATCGAAAACATCACCACAAAATTCAATTCTCTTCCCAATAACATTGCAAACTAATATCAAAGAAAATTCCTTCCTTATTTGAATTAAATTCGCGCAGCGTGGTATCTGCACCGAAACTTATTGCACGCCAGACATGCAAATGCGATAGGACAACGTAAATTGAATTAATTGCACCGATTCTGTGGGTAAATCGACCTCTGTGTGGTACCCATGAATTTGTATTATCGTCTTGGTTTATTGTGAGAAGAAATTCTGGTAGACCGTGGGCGACGGTAATCTGTAGAACCTAAATGGAGAAGGAGTGACTATGAATTTATTTACTGGTAGCCAAGTGTGGAATGTAGGCCTACGAGTACTACACTTTTCGTTGCGGGATCCAAGACAATGGGGGCTATCGCGTGTGAATTCACCGCTAGAGGCGCTAGTGTAACGCGAGGACACCGAAATGTCAGATGTCAAAAGACAGTTCGCGTTGCGTGCTTTTTATGTTTTATCACGTATTTTTACTAATACGAGTATTCATAATTGTGATCTAGATTGAGCTATTCCTGATTAATTATGACTTGAAGATTTTAAGTAGCAACTTAGGATCTTATTTGTTAGTACTTGGAGTTGTTGTTTTGTAGAATGTTTCATGCTTGCTAATTTTAGGGAGAATATTGTAAATAAATGATCTGAATTTTACACTATGTTGTTATACGTATTAAAATAAACTTTTTATGAAGCTATTGGTACTATAAAGTATAAAATAGAATTATTGACATGACCATAAGCGACAGTGGCGCGATCTGGTGAGCTCAAAAACGATAGCCCTCATTAAATTGTTTCTTTGGGACTTCGTCGAGCTTCATTGTCTCGGCGCTTTTCTGGTGGTGGCCACTGTTGAATCTGGCTTTCAGGAGTTACAGTGGTTTGGGAATAGTGTGGTGGACATGTCGCAAACAAAAATAATGTAGGCCTGCTAGTAACTCATCACTAAATGTTTTTAGCTTCTAACTTAACATATATAACACCCCACTTGTAATTTCCGAAGGCTTATGCAGAGATGTACTTAGAGCACGCACATTTCGCCAGTTATTTTTAAGTCCTCTTTAATAGGAGGCGAACATATTGCCATCAACTGGGCACAAATCCAAATTCCTCCGCTACGGATAAGTTTCTGATGGTTCCCCATTACTCGATCTGGGAATCAAACCCAGGACCTCATTTTCAGCAGCCGTGAGGAAGTCGTAACGATTCTGTAAGTCAATCGACCTCTGTGTGGTAACCATGAATTTGTATTATCGTCTTGGTTCGGATGACGGCTGTAATCTGTAGAACCTAAATAGGAGTGCATGTGAATTTATTTAGAGTTGGCCGAGTATGGAATGTAGGGACCGTTAGTGTACTTGCTGAATTGGTGAAGTCACTAAATATTCTCCTGCCTCGTAAACACGGCAACACATCAAGCTGACATATCGCAGTAAAACCTGACCTGTCGTTGTATGAGCTTCCCGTACAATGAGTGATCAGCTTAATTTGGTACTGCATAGCTAGATTGATCGTCGTGTGTACCCTACATAATTTTTCTAGTTTGGATCACATTTGTATTATGAACATAAAACTATAAACTATCGCTTTTCCTGCACAACGACATCTATAAAAAATCATGCCCAGTTAAAATTTCCACGTCTAAAACTCACCAACAGCTCATAAAAATTGGGTAACCAGATTTGGAATCCCGGATTTCTATTTACGAACTTAAGTCTTAGTGCGTCGAGGCAAACACTGTTACTGAACGTCCTAACAATTTTATAGACGACAGAAACCGATCAGCTATTTAACTATGCAAAGCGGTTTCCGATAATGCGCCTTGCAGACGGTCTACAGATTTGAGCGTGTAGCACATCGTCAATGATAGCTTTATTCATATTAATGGCCGCACTAAGGCCAATTTAGTTCCTTCATTCCGGGGACTAGAATGGCCGCTTCAGGAGAATCATAAATTAAACAATTCATACCTAATATTAACTGCGTTTGCGACCATTTTAATTTAACGTGATTCAAACTATTATGATTCTGATAAAGAATAGACCGGTTAAGCAGTAGCCAGCCTCAGAGGCTGAACTGCGAGAGGTCTTCTAAAAAAAAAAAAAAACTGATTTTGCTACCATTGCCGGGAAACAGGCCTCTTTTCTTACGAATTCTTGATTTGAAAATAAATATTTTAATTACCAAAAAGTTTCCTACCCCAAACGATGCATAAATATTTAAAAATCTGTTATTTTCTGACAGTGTCACAACATGAAAGTTTGACAGTCACATTTGGTCCTAGTCCTTTCGAAAAATAATCTATTATACATTCGACCGATTTCCGAGTACCACAATAATAAAAATAGACAAAAATTCTAATGATAGTCAACAGACAAGAGGAAACAATTAACGAAATCATGAATCCTGTATCGTTTGTTATGACTCAACTTGAACAAAATCATGAAGTTGTGTACCTTCTATTACTGGTGATTTTCGTATTCTTTGTCCTTGTGGACGTCAAAGGCCGTTTGCCAGGCAAAGCTGTGAACCCTGGGGCACTAACCAACGAGACTAAACCTAGTGAATCGAGCACATCTTCAAAGAAAAAAAATTCCATCCACGATTCCACAGAAAACTGTGTTTTGATTAAGAAATCGGAATAAATTGAATTATGTTGAGTTTTTTTTTTGTTTTCGTGGTGAGGTAGTATTTTTTTTATAGCTCGTGCTTGCTTTGACTATGCATAGGTATGTTACGGCTAAAGGTAGGTGTGAACATAAACTTAAGATTAGCCAGCTTAGGTTAAGTTAGGTTATGTTAAGTTTTTTTCGACACGGCGCAGACCTGCAGGCGGAGATTGGCAAGCGCCCGCCACCTGAAGTGGTCACGAGACGGCGTAGGGAGGCCCAAACCCATACGCTGAGCGAATGGAGGGTGAGGTTGGAGACGCCCCGTGCAGGTCGCTGGACCGTGGGGACTATCCAACCGATCCTGGAAGAGTGGACAGTGTCCTTTTTATTGTCCTTCCATCTGGTGCAGGTATTGTCAGGGCATGGCTGCTTTGGCAAATATCTGCAGAAAGTGGCCAGACGGGAGGCGACTCCCATGTGTCACCGGCTGCAGCGAGGATACGGCGCTTTACATTAAAACAGGGAGAAGTTGTTTTTTTTTTTTGGTTTTTTTGGAATTTCTTGTAGCACCCACGGAGTCTGGATTTGCGGTCCGGTTTATGGCAATAGGCTCGCCCTTTTATTTAATGGGAATTAAAGATAACAGGTGAAATTTGGGTGTACTATTAGGTACACCTCTGCCTATCCCTTCTGAGATTACAGGCGTGACGTTATGTTATGTTCATCATAGAAGTGTCTAATTTCACTTCAGACATACACATTAGCTTAAGTGGCTCATATGTTATTTCGTGATATGGTTTGAAATGAAGGAGTAAGCGTTGTTCAGAGGCCTTAGATCAAACGCGTGATGTACATGTAGGTAGCCTGAATTCGAAAATATCCGAGGTGGAAGCCCCATTTTTCATAGCTTAATTTAAAAAAAAGACGGCTTTTTCCTACAAAATTGCAATACCTATACGGTCATAATGTATGGAACGGCTGAATTTTTTAAAATAACCGATGAAAATTTTCTATATGGGGGCTCAGAATCATCTGGATACGTGGTAACCGATTCCACGTCGGTATACAACTATTACCCCGTATACAACTATTCGATAGCATTATGGTTTACATGTTTCTGTCAAGTACCTACACTATGTTACTTATTTATTTTGAATCTAAAGAACGCGTTCTAGTTTACGCTACGTTTACTCCGCGCATTCGCGCTAGGCCCACAGAGGTCACTAGTGACATGCGTTTTTACATCAAAAATCTTCATGGTTTTCATCATTATTTAAATAAGTAAGTTCTTTTTGAAAACATACTGTCTCATAACTAACAAAAAGGACAAACACCGTTCAACAATCCTTTTGGGAGCATCATCATCATCAACTCGCAAAAGGTCCAGTGGGCTCAAAATGTCCAATTCGCAATTTGTCCAATTCTCAAATTGTGCAAATCGCAAATTGTCCAAATGCGCCCCAAGGCAAAAATCTTGCTGACTCACAGGAGTTTATAATATATACCATATTTTGTAAGATGAAAGCTCACAAATCACACCGCAGTTAAAAACAAAAGGAACAACACAAAGCAAGCTCAATTAATTGAAATAGCAGCAGAACGAAGTGTAGAACTAAACAATTAATGTACTAAACACGAAATCGGAACACATTACTCCCGAACCCAGATTACAGCGAGGCAAAACTTCTGGCTTGGCACAACCGAAGCATGTCCAGAAGTTTGTTTCCTTGGCCTGGTGCCACGCTTCGCAATAAAGATAGCTATCTGGATGCTCTATTCGTTTGTTTCTACAGCATTCTCTAGGATTTGTTGCTTAGACAGCGGTTTTTGCGAGTTACTTGGTAGTTTCTGCTTTTTTGGTTGGAAAAGTTTAATTGAAAACAAGCAGTGGCAGCCTAGTGGTGTGTCCGTTGGACTGCCAAGTCTCGAGTTCAAACCCAAGACCTCTGAATTTTCGGAGTCATGTGCGTAATGGGAGCTATCGCGTATGAATTCGCCGCTAGAGGCGTTAGTTTAGCGCGAGGGCACCGAAATGTCCGATGTCAAAGATTGTGCGCGCGTTGCGTGCAGTTTTAACACGTATTTTTACAAATATTTACTATTGTGAGTGTGATTACTTGAAGGTTTTATGCAGCAACTTAAAATCTTAATTGTCAGTATTCATTAATAAGTATTTATTAATAGTAAGTAATTGGAGGTAAAATGATTTTTAAATGTTTCATGCTTGCTAATTTTAGGGAGAATATTGTAAATATATGAACCAAAAGTTTACACTATGTTGTTAAACGTAATAAAATAAACTTTTTATGATGTTACTGGTAATTATTGACAGGACCTTAATCGACAGTGGCGCCATATGGTGAGCTCAAAAACGATAGCCCTCATTACGTACATATTAATTAATAATTTTGTCTAAAATCGTCAGTTGCTTTCAATCCACTGGCTGGTTATGCAAAATTGTATGCTAAGCCGAAGCTAAAGCAAGCATATGAGCAAAGTATTCCCATCAATCATACAATGAATAAGCTCCGCATCACAGTCAACTGCTGGACATGGCCTCTCAAGCTACGCAAGAGCATCCTGTCCTTTGTCTTCGACACCCTTGTAACCGCATGTTTCTAATGCATTTCATCGCAACTCCTTTCCTACTGCCACTGATCTTTGCACACCATTTTCACTACCAACAAGAGATCATTTAATTCTGTTTTACGGTATGGTGCTTTTGTTGCAAAATTGCTCATTTTGTGTAGTTATACGTACAATCAATGGCTCCAAACATATTCTACAATCCTTTTGCTGCTCTGTGGATATATTTGTGTAGTATATTTTTTTCCAGAGTTCATATGTTAGATTTTCCATTGCGCTTTTAACTTCAGGCGCAACGAAATTACATAAGATAACAGCATTAACTCCATAAGTGTAAGCAAACGAGCATTTGGAATGAATCCCAATCTCGCCGATTGTTGGCTCCTCCTCCTTGGAGCAATAAAAAAGCTTTATAGACTGTAATGTCTTCGTGGGCGGATGTCTGGTGAGATTCAGCAGTGGCATGTCTTTCTAGATATGCCACTGCAGAATCTAGATAGGGATTGTATCTAGTTGTTTTTTTGGTTTAAAAAAACAGTAGTGGTTCTTTGGCGTGACTACCTATCCTTTTTTTTTTCGGATGGGATGTCATCAAATAACCCCTCCCGCTCTGGGCTGAGCTGTGGAGTTAATTGTTACTGAATGTGGCTTCTTTATATTTGTGTTAAGTGACCTGTTTAGTAGTCTGCTTTTTAAGGGTCCACAATGCACATTTGGAATTCAATAATTAAAAGATGATTGATTTTACTAAAAAGATATAGATAGAAACAACTTTTCTTTTTTTTTTTACCGATGGGAATTCATCAAACAACCCCTCCCGCTCTGGGCTGAGCAGGAGGGAGTGTCAAACTTTTACTGACTAAAACCCATCCATGTTCCTTCCTTTGCCCTTTGTGTTCCAGGGCCGCGGTATCTCTTTCGAACAGTCCCGCAACCCTGGCAGGCATCGGTACTTTCGGACCCCTTCCTGTTTGCTGACTCTCTTTGAGGCGTGCGTGGAATACGAGCGCGCCGTCGACACGGCCTATCGTCATAAGACGGATGGACGGCGAGTAAGCCCATTACTCACCGTCCACAGGCCCGCGCCTACGGTGGCCGGGAGCCACCACGTGGCCCCCGACGCCCAGGGCGTCTCCCGCGGCGGCTGAGACGTGAGGCTCTCTCCCTCTCACGTCCCGCCACCTCTTTCGCTAGCATGACTGCTTCGCAGAAGGAGGTGACGGAACTATCTATACCTTGGAAGTATTTAATTCATTTTTACGTAGGTACGTCCTAATCCTATAACGTTCCCGGAGCTGGGACACAGACCTACTCTCTGTGAGGAGAAGGGGGAGTGGGCCATAAACCACCATGCCAGTTAGGACTATCTTAATAACTTTCGAATCTTACTACCATTATAAATGCGACATTTCGCTGATGCGGTCTTCAAAAATCTCCTCCTGCTCTGGGCTGAGCAGGAGAGAGTGTCAGACTTTTACTGACTAAAACTCATCCATGTTCCTTCTTTTGCCCTTTGTGTTCCAGGGCCGCGGTATCTCTTTCGAACAATCCCGCAACCCTGGCAGGCATCGGTCCTTTCGGACCCCTTCCCGTTTGCTGAAATCTGTCTAAGGCGCGCGTGGAAAACGAACGCGCTATCGACACGGCCTGTTGTCATAAGACGGACGGACGGTAAGCTAGCCCGCGCCTACGGTGGCCACCACGTCACATAGAAGAGGCCAAAACGTCAATAAATTAAGCGAATTCTGGCCAAATCTATCAACCAAACACGTTACTCTCTCTGTCCCATGCCCTTTAACAAACAAAATAAAAGTTAACTGCCCATAATCAATAGATAATGCATAAAATACGACGCTGTAACAACTCCATGCGCACACATTTTTATTAGCTACACATCCAATATATCTTGAACCCAAACAACACATAAATCTACAACAAATACATTTGGAACATAAAAACGTTAGAGATTTGAGGGCTCACCTTACATTTGTCGATTGAGAGTGTGTTAGGTCACCATGTATTGTTAAATTTTAAGGACAGGGAGATTTTCTGCATCATAATAAAAATACTCGAATTCATTTTATGATAGCTTTTTATTATGTTAGGTTTTGTGGAGTGGAATAGGATAAGCTTTTTGGGTAATGCAGAAATAATGTTAATATTTTATTTGTGTGGAGTTATAAAAGAGTAGTAAAGACGCAAATTGGCATAATACTGTACTAAATGTTATAATTAAAGTAGCTTTGAGATTACTTAAAAACTGAAGATTCTCTTGATATACAAACAAAGAAAATGGGGTAAAATAGTGGCTAAAAATAAATTATTGGAGGTAGTGATTAAAACAATATTTTAACTGAAATTAATATCTAAAGACAAATCATGTAAAGACGCGTGTCCGGATCAAGTTCCCATCATCATCACCGTTTCAACTCAAAATTGCCCACTGCTGGTTATTATAGGTCTTCCATTTCGTTTGCCACTCTTCCTGGTTCCGTTTTGCGAATCAACGAATTTCAAAAATCTTCCATCCTTTCGACCCAAGACTGTCCCACTAAACTCCACAAACATATCCACTCTAACATCTGTCACCCTGTATAGAGACGCTTTGATAGATTTTGTCCACGGTTGTTTTTTACATGCAAATGCAATCAATCACGGAGATAACTGTCATTTAACAGATTGGCCGGTTGATGTGAAACTCTGGGCGTGGTGTGGTTATGATTAAAATATCGATCGGAGTTATGAATAAATTGGTTTAGAGATTATGTTTGTCTGATAGGAGGAATTTGATGGTCTTTACTCTGTTGTGTGTGGTCATTTGTCATGATGATTTTGTAATAAAAGATGGTGATGCCATGATGCAGTCGAATGGAACCTACAGGTCTTCTTAAAGGTAGATTAGTTTGGTTTTTAATTATCTAGATATATAAAATCTAGGAGAGAGCTTAAATGCTCTTCGCACTCATAATACCCACTTAGCTTGGCTTTCAGACTTTCAGTAACTGTACAATATTGCCAGTAACTGTCAAAATTTAACGTTGTATAGTACAAGTTTTCACTTGAAAGTAGGACTTAATAACATTCTAAAATAAACCGGTAATCCGCGAAGGGGTAGGCAGAGATGTAGGTACCCTAATAGCACACTCACTTTTCGCTAGTTATGTTTATGTAATAGGCTCCCCTATTGCCATCAACCGGGCACGAATCCAGACCCCGGGGTTGCTAATGAGAAATTCCTAATGAAAAAATCCAATAACACTTGCCCGACCTGAGAATCGAACCCAGGACCTATTTGTCAGCAGTCGCGCTCACGACGACTAGACCAAAGAGGCAGTTGAAATTAGGAGTCCTTGGCAAAGGAGAAACATTTCAAAACAAGTTATGTAGGTCATTGTGTATGGAGCTCGTGGCAAAACAATAACAGCCGCTCGGGTCGATCTTTAGGTTAAGCCGCGCTTGCCTAGGTTGGTCTGTGGATGGGTGACCACCCATTACATACCGAGTTTCCTCCGTGCCTCGGAAAGCACGACAAGCCGTTGGTCCCGGCTATCATCTGTAGATCTTTGACAGTCGTTACAGGTAGTCAGAGGACCAAAAAGTCTGACAACCAGTCTTACCAAGGGGTATCGTATTACCCAGACCCAGTACTAACTGAGTTGTGGAGGTCAGATAGGCAGTCGCACCATGTAAAATACTGGTATTCAGCTGCATCTGGTTAGACTGGAAGCCGACCCTAACATAATTGGGAAAAGGCTAGGCAGATAATGATGATGTATAAAACCCCCATTAAATCTCCTGATGCTGACTATAACACAGCACCACGTAAACAGAATCAAAAGCACTTTTGCTCCCACTGTTCCTGGAAACTCCGTTTAAAATTTATACCGCGCACAATCTGAATTTCATAGGTCGTGTAGACTGTGTCTATGATATACACGGCACACCTGGTGGCAACGCCATCTGTTGGTGCCTCGCTGTAATTAATTCTGGCATGGCTGTTGGACGGTGGCCAATGGTGTTTTTGTACGAGATTTATGTTGAAATAATGATAGGCTGCGAATATGGGTGCTGGTTGCTTGCTTTATTTTTTTTAAAGCTAGTGGAATGGAAAAATGTTGTCTGTGAAAAGGGCGGGATTTTTTGGCGGAAAAGTGTAAAAAATATTTCGCTGTAGGTACAGAAATGGGTTTAGTTTTGGTAAAAATTTTCAGTAAATTTTTGACGAATAAAAGATATTCGCACCGGATATGTGTCTAAGGCGATTGCCACACTGCACCGTATCGCGCAGCGTAGCGCGGGAGTGCATGTTCTTACGATTCTTTCAAGTATCTCGCTTTGCATTGAAAACACGCTTAATGCCACACACAGAAAACGCATTCACGCGCAGTGTTGTAACCTCGACGCCACGCACCCCGCTTCTTAATGCGGTGCAGTGTCAGTGTGCCAATCGCCTTAGAATTGATTACTTCATGTCGTGGTAGGTTATGTTAAGTTCCATTGCACAAAATGGTCGGCCACATTATCAATTGATCAATTGTAAGATCTGGCCACGACACACATACATAAACTCACGCCTTATTTCCAAGGCGGTAGGCAGAAACTACAGAACGCCATCTACTACGATCCTTACATTATACAGCGTGTATCAGAAAGGGTATAATCATATGGAATACTGTGGTACGGACCATCAAACTGAACAACTTTCTCTATGGGACCACCATCGAAATCGTAAAAAAATAATCAGCTGTCCCATGCATTTGGGTCGAGTAGGTATTGAAATTTTGTATAGGACAGCTGATTATTTTTTTTACGATTTTTTACCTTAATATTTAAGATAAACAGACGTGCCACAAATCTCGACGACGTAAATAACGCCTTAATGCAGGTCCATAATTGGTTCACCGCAAATAGTTTAGTATTAAATGGGAAAAAAACGAAGTGCATAAGATTTGCTCTACCGAATGTTAAAAGTAGTGATAGTGACATAGTATTGAATCAAGAGAAACTGCAATTCGTCGAAAATACTGTTTTCCTGGGGATCACGCTCGACTCAAGGCTACAATGGGGTCCGCATATAACATCTCTTGCAGGACGGCTGAGTTCAACAGCATATGCTGTTAGAAAAATCCGCCAATTTACTGATGCAGATACCGCGAGGCTAGTCTATTTTAGTTATTTTCATAGTATTATGTCAGACGGTATTTTACTATGGGGACGGGCTGCAGACATTGAGTCTATATTTATTCTGCAGAAAAGAGCCATCAGAGCCATATATGATCTACGCAGGCGCGATTCTCTAAGGGAACTGTTTAAAGAAATTAACATCATGACAGTACCTTGTCAATACATCTATGAAAACATCATGTACGTTAGGAAAAATCTGCATTTGTTTAGTAAAAGAGGTGACAGACACCACTATAATACTAGAAACAGGGACCAACTAGTACAGCCAGGTTTCAGGCTAGCTAAAGTAGACTCAACTTTCATGGGGTACTGTTTAAAATGTTATAATAAAATACCTCCCCACATTCAACAACTGAATGAGACAAAATTTAAATCTATACTAATATTATAAAGCTGAAGAGTTTGTTTGTTTGTTTGTTTGTTTGTTTGAACGCGCTAATCTGAGGAACTACTGGTTCGAATTGAAAAAATCTTTTAGTTTTAGATAGCTTATATATCGAGGAAGGCTATAGGCTATATATCATCACGCTACAATCAATAGGAGCTGAGCATCAACGAAAAATGTTGCAAAAACGGGGAAAATGTATTATCTTTGAGTGCTTTCGTTGCGTGCGCTGGTTAACCGGTTAAAGTTGCACAAAAATAATGTATGCAGTCCGCGAGAGCACATGCCTATCTTTTAAGGTTGACCAACAATAACCATTTTTATGATTTTAAAATTTGGTCAAAAATAGTGTTTTATTTGCATAGGTATTTTTACCGACATAGTATTAATCCTTATCAAAATAAATATGTTAGTCATCTTTAGCATTCAATTGTGACCAAAATTGCCCTTTACACCATTCAATTTAGATGAATATCTTAGGAGATATCACAGTTTTAAAATAACTCCGCATCAAAATAATAACCTGCGCGCGCTGCGAGGCGGGCTTCATGTTGTTGGGAAAACCAATGTGATTAGATTCAATGGACAAATATTGTGGAGAACTTAGAGAAGGTTTTAGTTTTTGTTTCATTGTAATCAGTGCTCTCTATCAAAAGATTTATGAATTTAAAGTGTTCAACAAGAACTTACCATCATTGTGTAAGATACATGCAACGACATCTATTGCACCAAAATGGTACTAATTAATAAAAATGTGCTCACAAGATAACTTTTAAATCGGCTGACCAGCTTTACAAAAAAGTTCTGGTAGCAAAAAGTACTCTAGATTAGTCTACATGACGCTATAACCCTTTAGAGTGTATGTTCGATCGCTTTACATGCATTATATTTTAATGGTTTAATTTCGTGCTCGATAGATGGCGCTATTAATTTCACTCCATTTTCTGAGTCGCGGTGTTAAGTTTTCCGTGAAAGAATGACCCTCGCCCGTGTCAAATGTCTGAAGCTTGGTTTATTAACCAACGAAACAAAAAGAGGAGGTTCTCAATTCGACGCGTCTATATTTTTTTATTTTATGTATGACCTGACCACGCATAACTTTTTACAGAGAAGTCCGATATGCATGATCTTTTGTTTTTTAAATTGAAAAATCGTGTTCGGGCTCATTTCCTTATTTTTCTTGATGAGAACTTTAGATCTAGCTGGAGTATGACGTCATCGAAGGTCTGACTATGGAGACGGAAGGCACTTGCAAGAGGTCCTCAAGAGTTTGCAGCAACAATAACGTGTTTGGGTTCATTTCATGCACCTTGATGAAAACTTTAGGCCTTGCTGAAGTATGACTGTCATCGACGATCAAACGATAGAGACAAATGGCAGTTGCAAGCGGTCCTAAACAGTTTGCAGCAGGTATAATGTTATTGGGCTCATTGCATTCGCTTTGATGAAAACTTTAAACCTAACTCAGTATGACTTTCATCGAATGTCTGACGATGGAGAAGGAAAACAGTTGCAAGAGGTCCTCAAGAGTTTACAGCATCTGTACCGTGTCTGGGCTCATTTCATGCACCTTGATGAGAACTTTAGACCTGCCTGGAGTATGTCTATCATCAAAGGTCTGACGATGGAGACGGAAGGCAGTTGAAACAGGTCCGCAAAAGTTTACAGCAGTTTTATCGTGTCTCGGCTCATTTCAAGAACTTTGATGAGAACTTTCGTTCTAGCTGGTGTATGGTTGTCATCGAGTGTCTAAAGATGAAGACGTAAGGCTGTCGAGGGTCGCGGGCCTGTGGACGGTGAGTAATGGGCTAGCTCGCCATCTGTCCGTCTTATGACGACAGGCCGTGGTGACGGCGTGTTCGTGTTCCACACGCGTCTCAAAGAGATGTCAGCAAACGGGAAGGGATCCGAGAGGAGCGAGGCCTGCCAGGGTTGCGGGACTGTTCGAAAGAGATACCGCGGCCCTGGAACGCAAAGGGAAATAGAAGAAACGTGGATGGATTTTAGTCAGTACAAGTCTGACACTCCCTTCCGATCCATCCAGAGTGGGAGGGGTCATTTGATGATTATCCATCGGTAATAGTATATAATAGGGATTTACTCCTTTTGAGAGCTTCCGTTGTGCGTGAACGGTTAAAGTTACGCAATTATCATGTATGTCGGAATTGACCCTCTTAAAAAGCTCTAAAAAAAATATCCGTAATGGCCATATGTCTAACTTTTAAGGATGACGCACACTGTCTCTAACCTCTCTTTCTTTTATGTGCACACGCACGCAGACGAAGTTGCGCGGGTCAGCTAGTCTTGTATAAAACGCACACTATGTAGGCAAGCATATTATAAGTTAGGGGATTACATCGATGATAAAAATGCTTGGCTCAATGCTGGTCCTGCTCCACAACCATAGGGGCAAACTAATCAGAAGCTCATGTGAAATTATTGTGGAAGCTGCAGAAGATTGTAAAAATATCTTTGCATTGTATAGATTCAATCTCTTAGTATTATATAACTGCATAGCACATGTGTGAGTACTATGCACTGTAAAGTACCATTTACATTTAGTTATCCTTCATTGACTCGAATGTGCCCTGGTGGCTGAGAGAATGTCAGGCTCACTCAAATGTCTCGCTGATAGTGGCGGGTGTGTTGGGTCGTTTAGTTCCTTTCAATATGGTTGAGCTGAATGGAGCTGATGCATGCGTCATGTTCGTGAACGGGCGCTGTCAGTTGGGACTGGTCATCTCTTAGCTGCCACTGTTTATTTTAATTACTTTGTTTTTAAATTGTTGATAGTTATAATCTTTTACTCTGGACGCTCTTAATGTGCACGTCTATCTACATCGTTCTCACATATATGTATAATCTCAACATGAATGATGTAACCAAGATCTTGTAACAATATTTTGTTTGAAAAGAGTGTCCATGGAGTTTCTTGCCCATTCTTCTCCATAGAGATCTACGCTTTGGAATGGGCAACTACAGTACTTTCACAAGTTATTATGCCTTGTGTCTGTGACTGTAGCTTCGCCTTTGTTTTTCTGACTTTCAAAAGTGCCTGCGAAGGTCTAATAGAAATAAACGCTTTGAGTTTGAGTTTGAAACATTTAGCCGTACAATTCGAAGCACTTGACTTTTTAGAACATCATCATTAAGATCGTTTGTTCTAATGGCCATAACCTGTAATTTTAAGACGACCTCACTTCGTATCCTATTCCTTATAATCATCATCTGCCTAGCCTTTTCCCAACTATGTTCGGGTCGGCTTCCAGGCTATCTGGATACAGCTGAATACCAGTATTCTCTAACCTCCACAACGAGTGGTTGTTAGACTTTCGAGCCATCCACCCCATTCCTTATAAAGAGTGTAACAAGACCCTTAACGAAGGCGAAAAGCACTTGTTCTCCCCATCCTTCTAGTTACGGAGATATTGGGGGTCAAAGTTTCAACTTTTCCACAAGTATTTTTTTAAATACACGTTTTTAATGTAGGATTTTTACTTTAAACACCTCCACGACCCCCGAATCCATCCATCAGCACAAAGTTCTTAGTGCGTTACATTGAAGCTTAGGTAACGTAAAACGTGATTTTTCACCCCATAAAAAAGTCTTTTCCCAGCAATTATTTTTGCGTAGTTACTTAGTTTGATGTAGTTACATAATGCTTGGTTGACTGACGGCTTCGTGAAGGGTCTTTTGACACCCTCAAACCCCTGGTCTTTTGATAGACGGGGCATGCCTCATGTCACAACGAAAACCAAATAACCAGTTCATCGAATTAAATTCCTCCTTCAAAACCGTAGGTGCATGCCTCGCTAAAACATCAAACTTTCAAACTTATAACTTTTAACTTAAAACACACATCGTCGCGTCATCACTCACTATTCAAAGGTTACCCCTAGGCGAACCCAATTTGAGTAATGGAAAAACAAATTTCGCAAATGGATACGGCCATACTCTTTGATGCCTTCCCCCGCCCTATGAACCCTATGAGCCCTATAACCCTGTGCCTTGTGCCTCGAGATAATTCGTTTGTATCTGTTCAGTCAGATTAGTTTTGTTTTGGGGGAGTTAATTAGCTATGTACAAAGCGGGAAAGAGACTAATGCAGTTTCCGTTGGTTTTTCACGTAAGTAGGTACTGAAGCCAATTTCAAAATGAATGAATTAAGACAGCCCCGTTGGTCTAGTAGTCGCAAGCGCAACTGCAGAACATGAGGTCTTGGGTTCGATTCCCAGGTCGGCCAAAGTGTTATTGGGTTTTTCTATCAGGAATTTCTCACGGAGTCTAGATTTGTGCCCGGTTGATGGCAATAGGCCCGTCCCCGATTATATGGGACTTAACCATAACTGGCGAAATGTGGATGTACTCCTGGCACACCTCTGCCTAATTCTTCGAGGATTACAAGCGTAATGTTATACAGGATGTAACAAGACCCTTCACGAAGCCGTCAACCAAGCATTCTGTACATGAAACCAAGTAACTTTACGCAAAAATTATTGCTGGGAAATTACATTTTTTTTGGGGTGAAAATCACGTTTTATGATAGGACTCAATGTAACGCACTCAAAACATTGTGCTGATGGATGGATTGAATAGTACGGGGGTCGTGGAGGTGTTTAAAGTAAAAATCTTACATTAAAAACATGTATTTAAGAAAAAACTTGTGAAAAATGTGGAACTTTGACCCCCAATATCTCCGTAACTAGAAGGTTCCCAGGTATGGTCTAGAACAAAAAAATGATCGCAATGACGGGGAGAACAAGTGCCTTTCGGCTTCGTTAAGGGTCTTGTTACACCCTGTTATGAATTAAGGCTTAGGATATTTTAAGTGCTCGCTTAGCTACTTAGGACTTTACTATAACACAATATTGTAATTAGATTTCAAGATTGCAAACAAAAACTCTGTAAAGGAACTTTTTTCTTATAAATTCTGTAACGAGACTGTTATGTACAGAGTTACAGACGCCAAGCACGTGTACACATGTACCTGAAATTGTCAAATTTTCTCAATCAACCTTGAACCTTATGCTTTAGTGATAAAGTTGAAAATCTATTAAAGAAATTTGACAGATTGTAGTAGCTTGAAGTGCTGGTCTGTACTTAGTTTACTGCCTAACCATCTATAAATATCTTAAGAAAAATTTGACGTCATCACATCTCACCAAACACAAGTTAAAACATCTACAAATATAAGAGACAATACACACAAACAAATAAGTATGTATACAGCACATAAAAACATGTCAACAACGTATCAATTATATATATACAGTACCTAATAATCGAACAATACCGTCGCCGTCAGGACATCAATGGGACGTATGTTAATATGAATAAATGACCATAGAGTAATGTGACGTGACAGAGGCTGTCTATGCAATAGATTTTTGTTTCATAGAATAGTTAAGTTATCTAATCATCATGATTCTCTTGCTCTTGCTTCTTTTTTATGGTGGCGCAGCATGTCTTCTTCTTCCATATATTCTTATTAATTAATTCCACATAATAAACAAAAAATATAATAAACTTAATTATAAAAATAATTAAATTTAATTTATTAATTTCATGATTATTCAGATTTAAACTTACATAAGGTTATTGAAATTTGTATTATTGTAAATTGAAGTTACTCTTTATAAAATACCGAAGAGTATTTTTTTAATTGAAATTTGAAGCAGAAAAATGAAAAGTGGTTGTTTTTTTTTCAAACAATGTAATATTTTTATTTTTATATGCCGAAAATAAGGAAACAAAACTAATAATAAAACATGTTCTAGTTTGACCCGCGGACCGTCTACAATTTGAACACTATCGATTTTTGAATGAAGGTCAATTGTTATTAGTATCAACTATGTAGAAACAAGTTTTATTTTTTGCCAATCACGATCTAACTACGAGTACATAATATTCATATTAAAATCTCACACAGTTTTTTCTGCATCAAAATTCTAATCTACGTACATTAATTGAGATCCATTTAAAAAGGTGGCTCAGTTGATACACATGCTCGACTCACGAGCATCGTCGATTGACGGTTCTGTGTACGATTGTCTAATGTAAGCGCGGGAGTGCGGTTGTCTGTCAAAATTTCAGTATAGAAGTTGTGTGTTTATTAAGAAAGATTTTAATATTAAAAATAGCTTGTGTTGTGTGTGTTTTTTGTGGATGATAAATAAATGGTTTTAAGTGTGGTTGCCAATGACAGAGTCGGCTAAATAATAACAAGGTTTCTCAATAGTTTGGTATTAGATTAATAACTAAAACGATTGATTGGAACATAAAATTAGGTTACGTCACAGAGGAATAATTTGTTTGTAGTGTTCAAGTTTCATTTCTTTACTTGGATCGAAAACACAGGGTTAAGGAAAGATTATAAATTGAGTGAAAATAAAAAAACTGCTGAATTTAGTGTCAGTGTTTGATGATATTGTATAAGTGTAAAGTGTTTGTGAATGTGATGTACTACAGTAGCTATAATAATTCTAATAACTACAATAATAACAGCAACAATGGTCAATATTTCAAGGTGAGATTTCAGTCCTTTTTTCAAGTTTCCTTTTTTTTTTGCGCACGTCTAAGTATCCCTTTGCCTTAATAAATTTATTTTAAACATCAAATAATTTAATCTTAGTGTATTTTTCTTCGTGTGATATTTCACGTAGGTATAGGAATCTATCGTCATCTAATAGCATTGAGAGAGCATATCACAATAAATAGTTGGACTCAATTTCTCAGTAATTCAATAGAGCAATTACCATTTATTGTGAGTGTTTCGCAGTTCTCTATACAATAAAACATGTAGATTGTAGGTTTAGGCTATGTATGCCGAACAACACAAGAAACAACAGACAAATACCCAACCGTGTACTTTAAAAGCAAAAAACATAATATTAATTCGCTCCCATCTTTTACTTGTAGATGCGAGTAGACGGGCAACTAATCGCTCAATTCTGGTCAATTTCAGTTAGCTGTCACCGAACGTTTGGAATAATAATATTGTTGAAACACCTGAAGTCATTTTAGTTCTGAAGTCTCACACCAGTTTTACCAAGGTGATATTTATTTTCTATTTATTTAATTACAACGGTTGTGTTTAAAACCAATTACAGTAACTAAAATTATAAAATAGAAGAGACAATTATGAAATATATTAAAATATACACAATAACAAAGCAAAGCAAAATTTAAAGTGAAAATAAAAGAAAGAACAACACTTTCATAAATTCCTCTCACAGTACTTTTGACATACCAATAAAATCTTCGTCCATCCATCCGCAAACAGATCATCTGTTGGATTAGAATCCAAGAGATCATTAAGCGCGGCCAGAGTGCGAGGAATTGGTGCCTTAGCACGTGATATGATGATGACGATGCATCGTCGTTCCATATAATTTTCTTGGATACCAGTTAGACTGGAATTTGATTTTAACATGGATGGCTCAACATTTGTGACGTGCGCACACATGTGAGCAACTATCGCCGGCAACAGTTGCCCGTGTACTATAACTCAACGCCTGTAAGATCGCTTCGTATCTCGACCGCGTGATGGCTCAACATTTGTAAGTGACGTCGGCACACCTGTGAGCGTAGCCTGGAGATAAATCGACGCGTCAAATGTTCCCTTGTTTTTGTGCTGTGTTGCTATGTTGCTAACATCGTCTGAGCTTTGTTGCGGTGTTAGGATTTTGGGTGGTAATGGATATGTGTGGTGGAGTGTAACTGATACTTTTGTTTAGGTTGGGTATTTTTACTATTTTATGGTTTTAAGTGTACCTACCTAAGTAGCCGCAATCACAATGGCTAAAAGTGTCGAGGTAGTAGGATACACCTTTGCTCGCAGCTCTCTAACACTGATTAAGACAACATTTCTAGCACACACCTTTAGTTTGTAAAGCTAAAGCCTTTAGTTTAGAATTGCATTGCAAGTTATTTAAAAACATCTCAACATTATAAAGAGTGTAACGAGACCCTTAACAAAGCCAAAAGGCACTTGTTCTCCCCATCATTGCGATCATTTTTTTGTTCTAGAAACTATACCGGAACCTTCTAGTTACGGAGATATTGAGGGTCAAAGTTCCAACTATTTCACAAGTTTTTTTTTAAAATACATTTTAGTAACGTATTTTTTTATATAGTATACACCTCCACTACCCCCGTACTATTCAATCCATCCATCAGCACAATGTTTTGATTGCGTTATATTGAGTCCAACCGTAAAACGTGATTTATCACCCCAAAAAAAAGTCGTTTCCCAGTAATATTTTTTGCGTAGAGTTAAATTACTAAGAGTTTGATGTACAGGTTGCTTGGTTGAAGGCTTCGTGAAGGGTCTTGTTACACCCTGTTTAGTTTCATGTAGCTGAAATAAAAACGAGAACGCTTACCTCCTTGAACCTTTAAACTCTAAAATTTCCCTGCGCTGTTCACAAATTGTAAATGTTTGTATGAAAATCTCTTCAATGCTCGTTTAGTTTGAAGATTCATCAAGAAAAACTTTCGATCTATCCGTGCGATGCCTCTACGTCTAAATGTAACGTAAAACCCTCTCCACATTCCACAACGTTGTTATTAATAAGGGGCACACCAGACAACACGCGACAATGACACCAATTTAGGTTAAACGATTGTAATGATACCCACTTATAACGATCTACAAACGACATGTACGCGAATTAGAAAACTACACATTTCCTAACGTGGCTTCATTGGGATTTTGAATATTATGGCTTAACGTAGGCGTAGGCGAAAAAAACAACTTGTGGTCGTCACCAAGACGTGAGAAAATTGTTACTGCTGAATAGGTTTATCCTGAATGCACCATCATGGTGCATGGTCTGGTATCACGCGGTTACCGGAATAAATGGGTTAGGAACTTTGTTAGGGCAATTTTTCCCCATCTTATGCAAAATATTAAGTTTTAATTCCGCAAAAAAGATCCAGGCCTGGATGCATGATGCAGCAACGCCATCCCGTCCGCAAACACAGCATATGCAGGAAAATCAATAATTAGCATGCCATGTACCCAAACCTATTCTCGACACGTGCTTTCGCGCCCCCACGGAGCATCCTCAGGAGGTGTTGAGTCGACGACCGCTCGGGTGTCTCGCCCCCGAGCGCTGTTGCATCCTGCATCCACGCCTCGATCTATTTCGCTGAAATTAAACTAAATATTTTGCATAATATTTAATGTCATGGATTTTCTATAGCTTAGTTTTTCCTATCCAAAAGCATGGTGATATCCAGTGCTCGTCTTATTCGCAAAACAAAAACCGGTCAAGTGCGAGTTGTGAGTGCACACTGGGTTCCGTAGCACCAAACAATATAATAAAACTATTTTGAAGGCTCAGGAAAACTGGTTTTAGGAACCTCAATGTCATTTTTAAAGACCTATCTATCGACACCCCGCACGTATAGGTTTGATAAAAATAATGTTTTTTAGTTTCAGTTCCATGTATGGGGAACCCCCCTTAATCTTTTTTTTTGTATAAAAATCGTAAAGCGGTTTACAGAAAAAGTCTACCTACTAAGTTTCAACTATGTAGTCCTAATAGTTTCCGAATAAAGTGGCTGTGACATACAGACATGGCGAATCTATAAGGGTAACGTTTTTTGCCATTCGGCTACGGAACCCTAAAAATTTAGCATTAGGCCACGTTTTTTAAGGATCTTAGCGAGTGACAATGGGACCTTTTCCTATGCTTGTGTGTTTTCCTCTGTTTTTCGTACAATCATCTAATTAGTAAATGATACCTGTCCTTAGAATCCGTATGACCCTACTCGAACGATTTCACTCATGTGAAGTGTACAGCAAATAATGCCACTACTAAACAAATGGTTGATTTAGAAGACACAAACATCATCTTTTCTTCGGATGGATCAATCTGTAACTCAAATATTTTGTTTAGAATTTCTGCAGCGACTGTTTCTTACGAAGCACTAAATTTGACACCTAGTTGATACTTCTCTTGTCTCAGAAGATGACTTAGTCGAATGTGAATAATGCTTCAGACTAGTTCTCACGTATAAACAAGATTACTACATGATGTAGTTTATTGTGAGTTAGCACCTGTCTTTACTATTACAATGATGTTTATTAAACGATTTAAAGTTAAACATATAGAAAGAAAGACACAATAGAAAGTTTATTATAAACGTATCTTGATTAGATTACAAGTCGCCACACAACATCATCTTATTAATGTATAAGGCCCGCTTGCCCTACACAACACTGTACGTTTGTAATGTTCAAGTAACTCCTATATTAAGCGTTTAATGATTAAATAAATAAATAAATATCGCTGGACATTACACACAGCGCCATCTAGGTGCCACACTAAGCAACGAGGCTTGTGTCGTGGACACCAGATAGTTGATATTACTACATAGATACTTTTTGTTTGTAAATATGTACATACTTATTATAAACATCCATGACTCGGAAACAAATGTCCATGCTCATTACACAAACATTTGCTCCTACCGGGATTCGAACCCGGGACCCTAAGAACGTAAGGCAGCCTCACCGGGTCGTCAAGTGTAGTAGTAGTTCAGTAGTAAGTCGTAGTATATCTTATAATAAGAATATTAACCACAATAAACAGCCAGTGTTCTTCCTCCTCTCTCCTACTAAATCTATGCTGTGCCCGACATGGTCCATAATTGTGTCAAATATATTTACTTCCCTACCAACCAAATACATTATGGATACAATAAAGAATTGAGAATTGAGGGAATGGGCTATTATCTACCATGCGAGCCCAGTGCGGAGAGATACATTCAGTCTATTTTCTCAAACAATCCCATTAACTAAAAACTACACAATCCCTTGCAACAAACTTGAAGTCCTAAATTGCCTTCGAAGGGCTTCAAAATGAATTCGTCATCCATCAGCCGGTGACAGACGAGTGGCCGAGAGGACAAAGGGATGTTTAGAATTAAATACAAAGAAAAATGCGAAACCTTTCCTGAGTGGTCGTAGATTTATGGGAGGAGCATTTTATTGTGATGGTAATTGCATAGTGATGTTCAGATGTCATTGGTGTAGAGCCTTTAAGCCAGGTTGACTGTCAAGCCTTGCGTACAATAAAATAATACTTATTGCAATTGCGTATTATGACTTGCGTAAACTTGATTTAAACATAGCACAAGTAGACTGTCAAATATAGTTAGTATGTTTGATAAATCCGAAATTTTTAACTTTTCTCCACTTTTTGAGCATGAGGTCCTGCGTTCGATTCCCTGGTCGGGCAAAGTGATATTGGAGTTTTTCCATCAGAAATTTCTAAGTAGCAGCCACGGAGTCTGTATTTGCGCCCGTTGGATGGCAATAGGCTCGCCCCTTATTACATGGAACTTAAAAATAACTGGTGAAATGTGGGTGAACTATTAGGTTCACCTTTGCCTAACCCTTCGAGTATTACAGTCGTAATGTTATTTTATGAGACTAGAGTGAAAAACTCATTATTCATAAACATTTGGGAAATCCAAGGTAGGTAGTATAGGACGTATTATTATACTTAGTTGTAATAAGCAGAGCTTACCACTACAAATGCGACAACTCTGGCAGCCGATGATACTACTGGACATAGGAATCTCCCAAAAAGGAACACCATCACAACACTGAAATCGTTGCCAAAATCAAAACCACGAAAAAATCAAGGTATACAATAATAATCATAAATATTCTCACTCTAAACGCAACTGAAACAAAATCCAATAAAAGCTTCCTACATTCGTTATTCAATTAAAATAGCGGTAATTATTCTCAATTTTAATTTAGCGCCGAGCAAAGAGGAATGAAAAACCTAACCGGCAGCGAGCGATTACACCGTTTTGCAAGGAATGGTTGGGAATAAGAGAAAAATGGAATGGAAAATAAAACACTACAAACTACAGTCGTTGTATTAATCGGCCGGACTTGGTAAAGCTCATGGTACACGTGTGAGGTCTGCACCAGATCGCCATAACCTTACCTGACTATATATCTTTGTTATCGTGTGGTTAGAAGTTTTTATACCGCCCATGGGCCTCTGATTTGGCTTTAGATGCCGTCGAGAAAAATCTCCCAGGCATGCTGATTTTCTTCACCGAACCAAGGGATAATTATACGCACATGAATCCGAAAAATCAGAGGTGCGTGTCTTGGGTTCGAAAGTCAAGACCTTCTATGACTTGGCAGTACGACTGTCACACCACCAGGCTATCACTGCTTTTTTAACTGGCAATGGTCCACCTTCTATTTTTCACCGCTAGCCCTTTCATTATTGCATTTGATGACCTTAGGACTGTGTCCTGCCAGGGTTGCGGGACTGTTCGAAAGAGATACCGCGGCCCTAGAACACAAAGGGCAAAAGAAGGAACATGGATGGGTTTTACTCAGTAAAAGTCTGACACTCCCTCCTGCTCAGCCCAGAGCGGGAGGGGGGGTTATTTGATGAATAATCATCCGAAAAAAAAAAGGTGTCCCGTATGTGATTGTTGTAATAAATGTGTAAATTTTGGGCCAAACATAATATTTGAACGTTTTGCAATCGATGAGCTAAGAAGAAGATCACCTTTCCTTATTTTTACAAGCATCCGATCCGAGGTGACGACGTAATGACTTAACGATGCTTGAAGTGCCTTGCAGTATGGTGGAGTTTGAAAGGGCTTGGCAGATTATTGTATGAAGCCTGGCCGGCCTAACATCCGGGATTTTTTTTTAAGTTTGCGGCCACACCTAAGAAGCAAGTCCGCAAGTGCTCCTCCTGCGTGTTGAGCTTTAATCTATAATACTGGAAAAGACTGATCGGTGTTTCCATAGTTTGCAATATTAAGTCGACACTTTATTTTTGCTTTGCTCTTGGGTCGGCAACAACTTTTGGATTTGTATGGAGGTCATCATCATTTCAGCCGAAAGACGTCCACTGCTGGACATAGGCGTCCCCCAAGTGTCGCCACATTGACCGGTCCCGTGCGTCTCGCATCCAGCGGAGCCCCGCAGCCTTCACCAGGTCATCGGTTCACCTAGTGGGAGGCCTTCCAACGCAACGTCTTCCTGTTCGTGGTCGCCACTCCAGAATTTTTCGGCCCCATCGGCCATCCGTTCTGCGAGCAATGTGCCCTGCCCCCCCCCTGCCACTTAAGTTTGGCAATTCTTTGGGCTACGTCGGTAACCTTGGATCTCCTGCAGATGTCTTTATCTTCGATTCGATCACGCAAGGAAACTCCGAGAATAGCCCTCTCCATTGCCCTTTGGGTGATTTTAAGCCTTCGAATGAGGCCCATTGTGAGGAACCACGTTTCGGTCCCGTATGTAATCACGTACGTAATAATGTATGCAGGTAACTGTTATGAATCTTTTTCTTTTATGAACGTTTGATTTAATCAAGTTACATTTAAAAACATTTGATGCAACATTATTTAAGATCGCATGGAAAAACATACATAAATACATAAATAAGTATTGTTCAAGGTTGAAGGGACACCGATGCTAAAATGGTTAGCACGTATTCAGTTCATCATTCTGACTGGAACCCCACATATAGGTACATTTTTCAAACATGTTCAAAATGTATGAAACATCAGATTTGTTTTAAATCAGCAATGTAAAATTTCTTTACGTGGTATCCGTTTGTGCTTCGGTGTACCTTCCACCTCGTGAACAATATCTAGACTTAGCCTGACTACTATGTTCGGTAGATGATTCATAGCTTTTTATACCCAACTTTACCTACATTCCAATCAACTACACAAGGTGCAAATAGGGGCGGACATTTTGAAAATGTACTTTCATTCTTATTGCTGTCGACACCTTCACATCACATCATATCCTACTGCCATCCAGCAAGAGACACACTTGAATGACATCGTCCATCTCAATTTAAATGAGAAAACCCAGCTTCATCACATTTCAAAAAATCATGCGTCCCTATATGAAGGGGCGAACCAGAAGCATGATAAGATTAATAAGCAAAGTTCCAGCATCACAGGATAATTATGATCTTGATCTCGACACGTGATGAAGTGCCCTCCTCTGCTACACTCCAGGACTACATGTTAGATTAGCCATTGTCCGCTAATGATCGATGAAAGAGGGTGTGTTTTGTGTGGTGGGGTGCAAGAGAGGAGAGGGCGCGGGAGCGGAATTGAAGGATGGTTGGGACAGTCAAGTTCAAATCATCGTTGTTTTCTGCCTGCCTATATTAGGGTCGGCTTCCAGTCTAACAGGATGCAGCTGAGTACCAGTTACTGGTATTCAGCTGCGTATTTACGATAAGCATACTTGGTTGTCGTAAATATCAAACTGAGAGCTACATAAAGACTATCTACTTTAGTTAATTCTTAGGTATTTGGAGGTAGAGTTTGCTCACTTATGTAAGGCTCTGTTTGACCTATTTTGTTGCCAACTAAAGACTGGAAATTATGATCAGCCAGATCATCCAATAGTATAAATAAAAGTTTTATTATTTTGTGTGCGGAGCAGAAGATGCAAAAACATCTGTCTTTAATTTGTGGTTTCATTTAAACAAAGGTTTGTTTTGGGGTCACATCATCATCTGCCTAGCCTTTTCCTAACTATGTTGGGGTCGGCTTCCAGTCTAACCGTAGCTGAATACCAGTATTTTACATGGAGCGACTGCCTAATACGGTACCCCTTGGTAAGACTGGTTGTCGGACTTTCGGGCCACTGACAGTTGACAGCCGGGACCAACGGCTTAAAGTGCTTTCCAAGGCACGGAGGAAACTTGGTATGTAATGGGCGGTCACCCATCCACAGAGCAACCTAGGCAATCACGGCTTAACGTAAAGATTGACCCAGGTGGCTGTTATTATTTTGCCACGAACTCCTTGTTGTTGTTTTGGGGTCAAATACGGGTTCCTTAATGTTTTGACCTTATTATAATGTCTTGACGTCCTCGGTTTGTAGTTTCTCGTTCGCTCTACAAATGGTTTTTTTTTTTGGTATCCACAAAGTGAATCCTACTTTAAACGTGTTTATTAAAACCATATTCACCCCGCTATCTCTCACAACTCACCCCACACCCCACTGTAAGGTTTCATAGGGTCTCAGTTTAATTCGGGCGGGTTAATCTCGCGTTATTGTCTGAAGGTACGGGGGTTCGAGTACGGTCACGGTAGCTTTGTCAACAATACAGAGGGGCACTTTCGATAGATCCGTCAATATGTATGGGTTTTAATTGTGGAAGTGTGGAGCGGTTTTGTGGTTAGTGTTGGAGGTGCTTGTCGGTGATTGGTTGATAGGTCTTTAGTGTAAGAATTGGATAAGGATCAAGTGCTGTCAAAATATAATATCGCACCCAGTCCGCAATCTGTCTGTACCGTATAGCTAATGTCTTGAAAAGCTTTTTCTTATAATATCTAATTAAAACTGTTTTCAGTGCACAGATAATGTCGAGGCTAGAATTTAAAAAAAAACTGTAGCAATTTTAGGCACTTAGAAACTGAGGCCTCCGAATACAACTGCACAATTCTAAATTTCAAGACCACTTACAAATATTTTGTTCTAGTTTGTAGTATCACTACACACTACATATATTTTGTTCTAGTCTGTCCCTATGTATGCTTAGATCTTTAAAACTCCGCAACGGATTTTGATGCGGTTTTTTTTAAATAGGTAGAGTGATTCAAGAGGAAGGTTTATATGCATGACACTGTACCCGTGCGAAGCCGGGCGGGTCGCTAGTTATAAAATAATGCAGAACACGTCGCTGATATTCTTAATGCATTTTTAGGAGTATGATTAATTGTACGTGTATTGAAAATCTGTTTCCTATTGTTCTACATTTACAATACCTAGTATATGCAACGTAAAACCCACATAAATAATTACGCTGCGATACAATAAGGCCTCGGGTAGACAAATGGTGCAAGACAATGTGAAGACAGTCGGCCACAATTGCACAATGGGACACTTCGCCGATTGTGGGGCAACGAATAAAAGCGACAACACAATCCCACTGTGGGTGTACACATTTGAACTGATTTGATGGCTTTTGGATAGAGCAGAAAGCCAGAAAGTGTTACCGAAATACGTACCCAGATTATCTTGAAAGCCTATTTTTTAAAACAAATTACTTAAAGGTTTTTAAAATCAACATATTGACGAAGGACTCGCAAAAAATCGCATGGACAACAGTGGAAATTAAATGGAAGACCGGACTTTAATGGCACACACAGGGAGACCTGAGTTAGGACCTAGAACACACCGAGGTATCTATTCTATATCCCGCGGAATTTCCGGCCTCCACGCGGCCGTAGCCGCGGGCGAAACCTAGTATTCTACATTTTACAAAAACGTCCATTATTATCGATATCTTCTCACCTAGTCATAGTTCTCTGATATGGGCTTTTTCATGGCCTGAAGCTGATCATTTTGCTTTATTAAAAAGAAAGTTTATGTCCTGTAGTTTCTTCCACAATAAAATAACAAAAATCAGACAAATAACAGCACAGATAAGTATGTACGCTCACAGATAGAGCGATTCCTCCGAGTTGACATCTCGACTAGGGTGCAAAGAATTTATTGAGCGCGTGAAAAATGATACAACGCGACGACAACCCTGGGGTGGTCCCGTGAGCAGGAGCTATACAGATATTGATGTTCTATGCTTAATTGCAGCGGGCTTAGGTGTATTTTATGTCTAAATATAAACAATTAGACACAGTCAGATCATTGTCTTTAGTTATGTGGTAGCAAAGAAAATAAACCTAACAACAGATAGTACAAATCGAAAAAGAATGTGACATTTCGACTAATACCAAGTATGATGCTAGCTTCATACTTTATTTTGATTTTACTCGGGAAGGGTGTAAACTAATATATATGTAACCTACATTATAATAAACGAAAATCGAGATAGAGAAAAAAAAGAGTTGGTTGCCGTTGAGTAAACATTAAATGACGGATGTGGAGTGGAAGAATCCTCCAGCCCCTCCTCAAGAAATAAGTTTGCCTACCACCTGCTCAAGAAACAGATTAGCTAAAAATCTTAAAATGCTTGACCGTGAAGAATCTTCAAACTGCACTCAGTCTTTGGAAAACTTTCAGAAGTGAAGCTTGATTCAATATATAAATAGCCCATGAAAAATAATTATCTCTTTTCACTCTCCTAAAACTGCACAAACATCATATACCTCTAATAAAAACTCACCCACCCCTACACAGACCAATCACAGATGATCCTCACCCGTATTTTTGCCCACATCTCGTCCCCAACACTGAAGATTTTATCTCGTTGAATGATTAGCTGCAACTGTTCAGCTTATCCTGACGCTGTCGGCTAATGACTGATGTCGATTAGCTGCTAGTTTTGGCATTTGTTGGTGTCTGATTTGTAACTTGTAGATTAGTGCATTTGTGTTTATCTGGGGTCAGGCAAATGGGTAAATGTCATGAGCATGAGACCATGTCATGTTTGCGACGAGGAATCAGTAGATACGGCTACTTGTATCAATAGCTATTTCAATAAACTCAAGTTACATCAAATGAAACAATAATTTAAAATTCAACCAGCTCCAAACTATTGAATTGAAAAAAACAAGTCACAGCCTAGTAGTTCCTGCATATTAACGACCAATGGCCGTGGATATAGACATTAATACGGTGATCATTCCAAAAGATTTCACCCCCTCGGGGGCATAACTATTATTTATTAGCGCATGCGTCCTGCTTGGCGCCATCTAGCTTTGGAAATTAAAGAGTTAGGTAGTTGATAGAGTAGGGCATTAAGGACCATGAGGATTAAGGCCGCGAATCCTATTTCAATCAACACACAACCTGACACTTACCTGCTAATTGCAAAAAAAATAGGAAAATTTTAATTTCGCGGGCTACCCTGCCGCTGCCACCTTAACAATAGTTCTTCTGACATTTTTCGGTCCTGACGGCCAATCACAGCGGAGACCAGTCATCGGCGAGAAACGGGTCCGATTTCTGACTGCCCAACTGCTCCATTGGTCTGATGATCAGCTCGGGCAAAGTAGGGCTTAGGCATAAGTTAAAAGAAAATGCTACCTTTCTTTAATGAAGGCAAAGAAAAATCCGCTGGATATTTGCAACCAAGGCCGGTCGTTGAGGCGATGCTCGGAGGCCTATAATGGGTGCAACAGTACCTTAAGTAAGCCGAAAGGCACTTGTTCTCCCAGTCATTGCGATATTTTTTTTGTTCTTGACCATATCTGGGAGCCATTTCGTTGCGGAGATGGGAGGTTAAAGTGTCAACTTTTTCACAAGTTTTTTTTTTAATTCTACTTTTTTATGTTGGTTGTAGCTTTACTTCAAATACCTCCATGACCCACGAACTATTCAATGCAACTATTTTGAGTGCGTTACATTGTGTCCTACCGTAAACCGTAAAAATGATTGCTGGGAAACGACCTTTTTTTTACCCAAAAAAAAAGTCGTTTCCCAGCAATCATTTTTGCTTAAGGTGGATGCGCAAAGGTAACCCGCGAAATTTAAATTTTCTTACGTTTACTGCAATTTTCAGGTCAGTGTCAGGTTGTATGTTGATGAAAATATGAATCGCGCCTGTAACACGTATGGAGTTACAGAATTATAATCATTCAAATCATCAACACAACCCTCAAGTTCATATAATCCGAAAAAGTGACTTTTTCATTAAATAGCTATTGAATGGGGTTATATGAACTTGGAGGGCCGTATTGATGATTTGAATGATTATAATTCTGTAACTCCATACGTGTTACTAGCGCGATTCATATTTTCATCAACATAGAACATGACACTGACCTGCAAATTGTAATAAACTTGAGAAAATTTAAATTTCGCGAGCTACCCTTGCGCTTCCACCTTAAGTTACTGAGTTTGATGTACAGATTGATGTATTTGATTGGTTGCTGACTTCGTGAAGGGTCTGTTCACACCTTGTATCACAGTAGACGTCTTTTGATATGGTAATGGTGCAAGAAGCATTCTTCCCAATCTTTCAAGGATTGCAAGTGTAACACTTTTGGCTATATTTTGCTATGCTAAGCTACTGTTAATATGCCGCCGAGTTTCTGACTGCGTTTCAAATCTACCCCCTCCTAACTCATTATCTCCATACTGGGGTCGGCTTCCAGTCCTACCAGATGCAGCTGAATACCAGTATTTTGTATGGAGCGACTGCCTATCTGACCTCAACAACCCAGTTTAGTACTGGGTATTACGGTACCCCTTCCTAACTCTGCATCAAAATATCTGTCGCACTTTCCATTGTTCTTACTCATTGAAACGTCTCGCAAAAAACCTATTCCCTTCTAATTGTCTCTAACACCACACAATAAAGTCCATTTTCCTTTGCCATTTCCATATTCATGTTGGTATTCAAGGGTAGAAAGCATTGTTCGCCAGATTTCGTTCGGAAAGCGATGCCCTTTGCTAATGAGTCGTTTGAAAGGAAGTGGGTTGTGTTCGTCATATTTATAGGGCAGTTCGTAAATGATAATGGGGATGTTTTCATGATTATTGACACCTTTTGTTTAGTTTCTATGGTAATGGGGTTGGGGGTGAGTGGGAAAGTGATTTTACTAAAGGTGTCGACAAGAGTGAAATGTATTTGAAATAAACATCTGAAGTTCAATCGATCTCATTTTCTTTTGCCATTTCAATAACACTAATTGCAAAACACTAACTAAGTTGTTAATGTTAACCAGATGTGTTTTATTTACCGACTTCAAAAAAGGAGAAGTTTCTTTGTTCCTCTGTATATATTTTATTTTTTATGAACGAGTATGTCCGACTTCAGAATCTAAAGTTATTTGTCACTTTTTCGTGTTTTTGAAGTCTGTTTTTTTTAAAGAAGAATTAAGAGTTTTTTTCAAAACCTTCGGATTATTTTTTAAAAATGCATTACATTTGTGGCACTGCGCTGGTTCAAATATAGATATTTTATAATGTTAGGTTATTAGTAAAGTGAAAAACCAAACAGTAAACAAAAGCATTATTTTCGGAATAGTCTGTCATTGCTGTACTCGTGTGACTTGTATATTCTTGTATATTCATTAATATGGCGCAGTAAACAAAGCGTAAATGACAAAACTCAAAAACACGCTGAAAAGTATGATTTATTATACACGTCAAACCTTCATATTTTAACCTAAATTCATAATTACCAACAACACAGCAACTTCAAAATTATCAAAATTCTTGAAACAACATTCTTGCTTCAAAATCATCTCGCGCGCCGCATATTTCAGATAGCACCCGGGGGGCGCTCAGGGCGCACTTCCGGCTAATGACAGTGGATAAACGATGTCACATCCGGTTAGCTTTGTGCTCGATCGCTCCATTTCCCGCGATGTAGACTTTAGACAAGTTAAATGGGAGCATTTTGTTTAATTGATGAGTGTTATATTTGTTGAGTTTAATGAGGTAACTGTGTAGTTAGAAAACATAGATGACTTTTAAAATATCGCTTTTTTTTTAGATAATTTTGTGGAAAAATTGTTCCTGGGAAACGACTTTTTTTTGGGGTTAAAAAACACGTTTTATGGGAGAACTCAATGTAACGCACTCAAAAAACTGTGCTGTGCATTGAATAGTACGGGGGTTGTGGCGGTGTTTAAAGAGTAAAAATTATATTTAAAAAATGTGATTAAAAAAAACTTGTGAAAAAGTTGAACCTTTGACCCCTAATATCTCCGTAACTAGAAGGTTCCCAGGTATGGTTTAAAATAAAAAAAAATGATCGCAATGACGGGGAGAACAAGTGCCTTTCGGCTTCGTTAAGGGTCTAGGGGACCCCTTATAAGTATACGTATGATTCGGGATGGGTCATATCGTGTTACACACATATTTAATATATTGGGTTGTTGAAGTCAAATAGTCAGTCGCTCCAAAAAGATTTAGCTCTTTAAAAACATAGTATGATCTACTAGCATATGCCTGCGGCTTCGCCCGCTTGAAGGTCGGTAACTGTCCCACGGGGTCATACTACCGGGTTAGAAAGTATCCTATGTGTTACTCCAAGTTATAAACTATCTGTGTGCCAAAATTCATACAAATCCGTTCAGTAGTTTTTGCGTGAAAGAGTAAAAAACATCTATACATCCTTGCAAACTTTCGCATTTGTAATATTAGTAGGATTATCTTGAAAACAGCATCGCCAGACATCAAACGAAAACTTCAATCATAAATCGTCCGTATAAAATCGACAGAAGCCATTTAAAGCTAGAATTGCCACTCAAATGCCCTAATTATAGCCACCTCGTTAATTTCGCACGAAATCAAGAAAATACCCATAACTTACGAGCTACGAAGGAAAAAATAATTAAAAAAATACAAAATGGCGTCGTTTAATGACCGTTTTAAAGTAAACGGCTGTAGTGAGAAATGTTTAGATGTGAGATGTAGTTGCTTTTGAGGATTAAGATCCAGGTTTCTTACAGCTCTAAGGAATCTTATGTGCAATTAGCTGTTGCCCGCGGCTTCGCTCGCGTTTTGGTCAGAAATTATTCCATGGGCACGTTGTAAATATAGCCTATGGCACTCGGGGATAATGTAGCATCCTATTAGTGAAAGAATTTTCAAAATCGGTTCAGTAGGTCCAGAGATTATCTCCTACCGCCTCACAAACTTTACCTCTTTATAATATTAGTATAGATAGCAGTAGCGAAGGGTTAATTTTTGTAAGAGGTAAGCCGGAGGTCCCATTAAAATAGGTGGACAAATTTTAACACAGCGTTCAGTACGTCTAACCAAAGATATCCAAGCAAAAAAAAAAACTGATTAAAGTGATTTTATTTTGACCTAATGGATGTGTTTATTCTAGAGTGCTGCCGACAATTTATTATTTTATCTCAAAATAAAATCACTTTAGTCAGTGTTTTTTGCTTGGATATCTTTGGTTAGACGTACTGAACACGGTGTTAAAATATGTCCACCTATTTTAATGGGACCTTATATAGCGATCGTCAACACAAATAAGTAATAGATTGCAGTCCTATATTTAAGAAGGTCCAAAGTTGTATTTACAGCTATTTTATTCCTTGGTATTTTTGTATATTTCAGGTGTTTGGACTATGGTTCACTTAAAGTTTTTGATACTAACAAAACTTCAATCAAGATATTTACATTATTATTAAAACTTTGTTTTTTGTTCTAGGAACTTCTGGAGAAGCGCATCAAGCAACTTGAGGCTCAATTGGAAGAAGAGAAGAGAAGGACGCAGAGGGAACGCATGGCCGTCACGAAGCTGCAAAACAAACTAATTAAGGTTAGTCCAATGTTTAAAAAAAAAGTAAATATAAGAATATAATAAGCTGTGCGTTAAAAATAAGCACTTAAAAATGATTTCTTCAATCAAAAATGTTTCTGCTTCAAAAAATCACATGCGTAATATGGTTTTTTATACGGTTGTCAAACTTTCTTCTATGTTTACATGTTTATGAATTCAGCTTCGTCGTATGCTGCCTATGTGCAGTTACATGCTGAATAGGTATAACTAGGAACAAGTAATTTTGGCTAGAACACTTAATACAGGGTGTAAAATGACCCTTCACGAAGCTGTCAACCAAGCATTCTGTACATCAAACTAGGTAACTCCACGCAAAAATTATTGCTGGGAAGCGTTTTTTTTTTGGGGTGAAAAATCACGTTTTACGGTGACACAACGGTGGATGGCGGAACTCAATGTAACACACTCAAAACATTGTGCTGATGGATGCATTGAATAGTACGAGGGTCGTGGAGGTGTTTAAAGTAACGTTATAACATTAATAGATTATTTGCTTTTTTTTTTAAATGTGAAGAAATTGGAAATTTGACCCGCAATATCTCCGTAACTAGAAGGTATGGTCAGAACAAAAAAAATATTGCAATGATGGGGATAACAAGTGATAGATAACAAGTGGCTTTGTTTAGGGTACTTTTAAACCCATTATAAGACAGACGGAACCATCTCACCAATTTTCATTCAAAACAGAAACTGCATTTAACAAAGGCAAACACTCCTGCCTACCTCTCAATCATCTTTTATCACTCGAAACAAAGACACGGTAGCTGATTGAAACCTTTTAAAGGATTAGGTATGAGTGAGAGGAGAATTGATTGAATTTTTCGTTTGCACTCAATCTCTTGGGGAGCGTAATGCGGAACGTTAAATATGGCTGTTTGAGTGAGACAATTATTATATTGTGATGGGAGGCTGTTTCTATGGGTACCTGGGTTAAGGAGAAGGTTTGATGGTATTTTAAAAGTAACGTGCCTCATGAAATAGTATTAGTAGTTACAGTTACTTAAAGAAGGGCGTCGCCAGCTTATGAGCCAGGAGGGCAGACGGGTGCAAGTAAAAACTGATTTGTAAGGGCTATGTTAACTTTTTCAAATCAAATCAAATCAAAGCATTTATTTCAAGTAGGTCAGTTACAGGGGCTTATGCCCGACTCGTCACTGTCCCGATTGGTCCCCAATTTTTTTTCTATGCAAGAAGTCCCGATTCGTCATCATAAGAAAACAAAAGAATTTTTATTTAATTTTGATGTTCCCGATTCGTCTTCAGAAGCACAGTTAGTAAGAAAAATATAGTACTTATGGCTTTTAAAAAAATATATTTACAACAACCTTAAACTAAAAAAAACTCACAAACATAAATTCGTCTCGTGCCTATAAAGTACCAGGCAGTCATAAATTAGAAGAAGTTTATCTTATCTGATACCTAACATTAATATTACTTTAATTCAAGAAAACTACTCATACAGGCACTTTTGAATTGTCGAAACAAAGATAACAATGAAATGTAGTCCCAGTCACAAGGCATAAAAAATGTGAAAGTACTGTAGTTGCCCATTCCCTAGCGTAGATCTCTATGGAGAAGAACGGGCAAGAAACTCCATGGACATCACTCTTTTAGTTATGCAGCTGAACTTCTAATAATCTAAAATGCAATAAATAAAAAACTGTTAGCACCTTGGTGACCTCGGATTGGTTAGATTTTCCTATACTTGTTTAAATAGAAGTAGAAGTTACTAATTTTGAAGGCATTTGAAAAGTCTTGGAATTAAAAGAAAATTAAAGTTATCCACTCCAGACAAGTTAGCTTTCTTTTAGTCTTTTATTCAGATGGTTACCTTGTATGCTTATGTTAGGCGACCTTATAGACGATTTAGCTAAGTTTGCTTCGTGTAGAACGTAAAGAGATATGACACTACACTTTAGCGTGTAGAACGCTACGGTTTGGTAGCACTGCGTGCTTTGCTGTACTACCGGTCATAGATTCCATTCCGGCATAGAAAATATGCCTTGCAGCTTTTCGTTCTTGGTCTAGTGATCTTTTTCATAAATGACGACACGTATATAATGTAAATTGGTCTTAAATAAAAACATCAAACAATAGGCATTCATTTAAATGGAACTAGTGTTCGTCAAAAGAAACTTACCTAAGTGTCTACAACGGCCGCATTCCGAATTACAAAATAATCACTCACAGCGCTCACATCTATATTTTGCGTTCCGTTTTAGATATCACGATTATGACAGCTAAGAGCTGTCATCAATTTGGAACGCTCGTGAACGCGTTCACAGTGACCATAACCCCAAACCGAAACCTTTGACAAGACCTATTTTTCAAAATGGACGATATGTTGGTTGACTTTGCTGCACATACAACCCTCTAAGTTCAAATTCAATAACTATTTCATGAAAAAGTCACTCAATGGGGTTAAATGAACTTGGAGGGTTGTATTGATGATTTGAATGATTATAATTCTGTAACTTCATACGTGTTACTGGCGCGATTGTTATTTTCATCAACATACAACTTTACACTGATCTGCAAATCGTCAGAAAATTTAAATTTCGCGGGCAACTCTTGCGCTTTCACCTTAGCAAAACAACACAACCTGTGAACAGAACTGTCATTTTTGACAGCGCTCACGGTGATATTTATTTGGGGCATGGTCGGTGTAATCGCAAGATGGCGCATGTCATGACGTCATGAGTCATCTATGACGATTCAAGGGACATCAATATCGCGCTCACGGTAATACGGAACGGGTTTATGGACGCTCAAAGCGATTACAGCGTAATTCGGAATGCGGCCAACGTAATCGTAGTTAGAAAACGACCATTAAAGACCTGTCCATTTTTAAAAACCTGTATGGCTACAGACTATCAACATGGTTGGGGAAAAATCCTCATCGAAATTCCTACACTTTCACGTTACATGGAACCCGTTTATGAGAATAACATGGCTCGACAAACTCCACCTTAACGACCGACACTTGTCAATATTTGGCTTCTATTAATTAAAGCTCTCCCCTATAGGCGGCCGATTCGAGGAATCTCGTACCTTCCGTCAGGAACTAAATTATAAAATTGGGCAGATAGGACAAATAGGCAGCATATAAAGCTGCTGAAAATGGAGCGTTATTTGTCATCAGCGAAACCTTACGTACCCTTGGTATTCTGTGACACTAACTGCACAATTATAAAGTTATTACGAGTATTAGAAGAATCTGTTACGTCAATCTAGAAATATAGTTAATTTTTGTTGAATTTCCGCGACTTGCTTATTGATATTCGATTTTTTGGATTAGTCGAAAAGTTACTTGGAAAATTAAATTGACAAAAATATAAAATGATCGTTTTTGTCGGAAGAAATAACTAGGTAAGTACCAGAAAACACCTATTTATATCTACGAATAACGAAGCAAAGTTAGGGTCTACAAAACAACTTAAACTTCAACTGTGTAACAATATTTTAGACAGTTTAGGCGCAGAAGGCCTAATTCTTAAAATGACAACTCAGTCGCAAAAGGACTAGTTCTCAAAATGGCAAATTCTCTAAAAGCCTAATTCTCGGAATGGCCAATGCATGCTTTGGAATACCTTACCCAACCGTCGCTGTCCAGTCTACCCAATTTTCTTACTCCATAACCCAGCCTCTATCAATTGTTCAATTAAAAATGGTGTTGCTAAAATTCAGCAGAATTTACTTTTTTGCTCGCCGAAGCATTCAAGAGGCAATAAGCGAGAAATAACCGATAATACTCATTTTGACTGCGTTTTATTGATTTGTCGGGATATTGCACTGGTATTTAAACATGACTTGTTTACATTTATTTGCTCCATAATTGGAGTACCTACACGGTATGTACAGTTACGAGCCCTTTTATTCATGCACTTAGCAACCTCTCAAAAGTGATTTTCTTTACTGTATTTATAAATGTATTATATAGTATTATAGTATTCGTATAGAACACGTACTGTTGTGAAAAATCGCATTTGAATTTTACTTAGTGTAGATTCGAGGATAAATAAAAACAGCCGCACGGGTCGATTGGCTTTTTTCAAGGTTAAGCAACGTTTGCCGTGCCCGGTCCATGGATGGGTGACCATCCATTTCATACCGAGTTCCTTTCGTGACTCGAACAAAAAAATACGTTGAGTTGGTTGGTCCCGTAATACAAACACGTTTAACATTGGCCCCAAACTAGGCAAAGCCTGTACCTTGGGCACTTATACAGATCGAAGGTTTTACCATTGAAAACAATTAAAACATATTCGGCGAAAACATACATTAAAATAATTCTTCTCTGATGATGAATAAACTTCAAATAAAAGAACAGACCATGGACATTTTACAATCAAAATTGTCACTTAGCTATCTGAACATGTTAGAACTTTTCTGTATCACATTATTATCTTGCATGCAATGTGTCGCGAACCGGAAGACGTTGCGTTGGAAGGCCTCCCACTAGGTGGACCGATGACCGGTCAATGTGGTGACACTTGGGGGACGCCTATGTCCAGCTGTGGACGTCTTTCGGCTTAAATGATAATGATGAAGCAATGTATGATACATTGCATGCAAGATAATAGTACACCATGTTTAAACAAATAAAATTTTACTTACTTATGACTTGTAAAATAATACCTAACGGTGTTGTGAAAAGCCTAAATAGTTGGGAAAAGCCTAGGCAGGCGGATGTCTGATGTTTAAATATTAGGTATTGCTTGTCTCTACACAGAGGTACAAAGGGACCATGTGTTATTTGCGCATGGAATTTCAATATTCGACTGCAGGTACTCTGGTCAAAGCGACGGAAAAATGCGTGTTCGTTTATTGAGGGGCTCACTTGTTCTTTTTTTATTTGAGTACTATCTGTGCATCGAGAACTGATTGATGTTTCGAAAAAAAGGAGTTGAATATTTTGTGGAAAATGAAAACTGGGAAATTCTGCTGATTCACAAAGTTTTGTGAGACTGACTGTGACTGACGGATAATACGCTACATAAACTAATGAAGATTGATACAAGTTTGGAAAATAGATTAACGAATAGTGACGTTCCTAATGTAGAGGTGCAAAGAACAAATCAATTTGACAATTCTGCGATTGTAATAATAATAAATAAATAATAAATAGTTTATTTTCTTTAACAAGGTTTGTACTACATAGCTTGTGGTAGAAGTGTCCTTTTAAGCAAGTAAATGCCTGTATTAGGACACCCCACTCTTCCGTAACTAAATTTACGTAATGCACATACATGAATTATGTTAACTACTACTATTTATATTATTTATAATTTATATAATATCGAGGAAGAATAAAAAAAATAAAATAAAGATAATTAAAGTAATATAGAAATACAGAAGACAACATTACAAACTTTACATCAGCACATTTAAATTAGTGTGCGATTTGTGTATGTTATCTATATGTGTGTGTTGTATGTGTGATATGTGAGTGTGGGATGTATGTGTATGTGTAGTGTGTAATTGTACATGTCGTACAAGTGAGTAAGTGAATGCGTGAGTGAGTGAGTTATGATGGGTGCTGCAGGAGGGCCTCAGTGTCCTCGTAGGCGAGTGGTTTGATCCATTTAACTAGAAGCTTTTTACACTCATAATATTGTTTGGTGTATACATATATCTCTTTATTTATTTTATTGTAGAGTTGAGATGACCGTTTCTCGTATTGCCTGCTACAAAACATGGTTTTTGTTTGTGGAATCGGTGCTATAATATCTTTCCTCCTTTTTGATAAGATAGCGGTATCATAAGGCAGCCTTTTGTGTTTTTTCAAAACAGTATGAATTATATATAGTTTCCTCACCGAGAGCAAATCACTTATCTGATAAAGTCTCCCGGTGGGATATCTAGTCTTTTTAAAAAACATTATTTTTATTAGGGCTCGTTGCACTCGCTCCACAGCAATAAATTTGGATTTAGCTGCCCCTCCCCAAATAGGGATGCAGTATACCAAGACAGATTGCACCAAAGCGATATAAATATCCTTTAAAAGATTTTTAGATGGGTTTCCGGTATTGGTGTCATTTTTTGGGACAATATGTCTTAATGTTTTGAAAATCCAGCTTAGTTTCCGAACCCTGTTAGTGACCTGCTCAAGGTGAGGGTACCAAGATAGTCTCTGGTCAAGCATAACACCTAAATATTTGGTGTGAGTGACCTTATAAATGGTAGGACACCCACAGTTTTTGTTTTTAATGTCACCACATTTGTGGACTTTTATTGTGAGGTCCTTATTTGGTTGTGTACGATTACAGATACTGAAGCAAATATAATTTGTTTTTGAGGTATTCAATGTTAGTAGATTATTATTTAGCCATTTAGCAATTTGGGACATGCCACACGAAGCACTTTGCTCTACGTCATCCCAGGTTCTTCCAGAAAAAACAACAGCCGTGTCGTCTGCATAAGAAAAGACTTTGGCGTTATCAATTGTCATATTACAGAGGTCATTAATGTATGCTAAGAAAAGTGTGGGGCCCAAAACACTACCCTGAGGCACACCGTATGATACTTCTGCATCATCACTGATGTATTGCCCCAACTTAACCCTTTGCTTCCTGTTAGAGAGATAATCTTTAAGAAGATTGAGTGAAGTTCCTCTTATACCAATTATTTCCAGTTTGTTCACAAGGATTGGTACAGAGACGGTGTCGAATGCCTTTTTAAGATCCAGGAAGACAGCTAAACATTTATTGCTATTATCCAGGTGATTAGCTACTAGCGAGCTTAGGGCGGTAACTGCATCTTCGGTGGATATATTCTGCCTAAATCCAAATTGTGCCGGGGATAGTGTTTTATATTTGTTTAAGTATTTGAGAAGCCTAGTATTGATTAATTTCTCTAAGATTTTCGATATAGCTGGAAGGACAGATATTGGCCTGTAGTTGTTAAGGTCGTCTCTGTCCCCACCCTTGTGAACCGGAGTAATAATAGATTTTTTAAGGGGGTCAGGAAAGATACCGTCTCTAAAACAGAGATTTGCAAGATGGGTTATAATTGGGACAACCTCCTTACGTATATACTTTAAAAAACCTGTGGAGATATTGTCCCAGCCAGCGGCACTATCTGACTTTAAGCTCATTAATATTCTATCTACTTCATTGAGGTCTGTGTCCAAGAGTACAAAGGAATTACCTTGTGTTGACTGTTGATTAGGTACATAATTAGGGTCATTACTTACGCTAGTTTGAATTTGTTGGGCCAGCTGCTTGCCAATATTTACAAAATAATTATTAATAAAGTTTGCTGATTCAATAGGAGTCGATTTAATATTAATTAGTTCAATGTTTTGAATTTTAGATTTATTAGTGTAGGTTATATTTTTAATATTTTTCAAAGCAATTTATTGTTTGATTTTGATTTTGCCAGTAATTCTCTGTCATGTTTTCTTTTTAATTTTTTAATTAGCCTGTTGCAGTGATTTCTATATCGATTGTATGTTATTTTGTCTGTTAGTTTGTGTTGTGATTGTGACTGAACTGTGAAGCATAAGCCATGTAGTAACAGTAGAAATAGGTGACGAATAATAAATATCAGGGGAATTCCTTTATTCTGTCAGTTCAACAGCCAATGCGTTATTTACGTTGTAGAGTAAACAATTGTGGTTGAAATACTCTATTGTACAGTAAAATGCACGCACAAGACAAGTCGTTGGTCGAGTGGACAGTAGCAGCCTCGGAGTTTGGATTTGTGCCCAGTTTATGGCAATAAGCTCGCCCCCTAGCCCTATTACATATGATCTAAAAAATCTGGCGATATGTGGGTGTACTGGTACACCTCTGTCTATCCGGATCCCTTCAGTTACAGGCTTGATGATATGTTATGTTAAGAAAAGACAAAAATATAAATTGAGATACGCAATTAGGTGCCGGGGGTACTTTAAAAACCTTGAGAATGATTATATTAACGCACACAATAGACTTCAACGAACGTCATCTTCATAACGCAGCCAACCAATCAGATACAGAACCTATATGAACTGTCTTACCGTCTACTGGGTCGCCTTCTCGTAGTTATTGTAACTTGTAACGAGCCAATTAAAGCAGTGGCAGTGTCTGCGGTTGCGGGTTCGATTCCCGCTTCGAGACAGACAGTACTATGTACCGGTATATCTGTTTGTAGTTATATGCCTTTGTGTTGATTGATTCTGTGGTGTGCATTATGTAGTATTTTGGAGTGACTTAGAGGACGAACGTTGGTGTGTTTAGTATAGGTAGTATACAGGATGGAATGGACATCGCAGCTACAATATGTCAAAATATAAGGATGAGCTGTTTTTAAATTGACGACGAAAAAATTCTATGTTGGGGAAGAATGATGAACTGACTACGTTGTAGCCGTTTTTGCGAAGCTGGGACACCTTGTATGTTCAAGCCGATGGTCCCGGTTGTCATCTGTAGATCTTTGACAGTCGTTACACGTAGTCAGTGGCCTAAAATGTCTGACAACCAGTCTTACCAAGGGGTATCGTATTACCCGGTACTAACTGGATTGTGGAGGTCATATAGGTAGTCGCTTCATGTAAAATACTGGTATTCAGCTGCATCCGGTGAGACTGGAAGCCGACCCCAATATATTTGGGAAAAGGCTAGGCAGATGATGATTTGGCATGACGAGTCTAGTACTATTTCTCAGTACCAACCACCTTGCCAAACCCATCGGGAATAACAATTTGTAATGTTATGTTATGAGTCTAGTACTATTGTCACTTGGACAGCCAGAGAAAATAACTAATAAATAAATAAATATCGCTGGACATTACACACAGCGCCATCTAGGTGCCACACTAAGCAACGAGGCTTGTGTCGTGGACACCAGATAGTTGATACTACTACATAGATACTTTTTTGTTTGTAAATACATACTTATTATACATATAAACATCCATGACTCGGAAACAAATGTCCATGCTCATCACACAAACATTTGCTACTACCGGGATTCGAACCCGGGACCCTAAGAACGTAAGGCAGCGTCACAACCGCTGCGCCATTCGGGTTGTCAAATAACTGTTAAGGAAATTTTTTACCTACCAACTTACCAAACTGCTATTCTTGGTATGTAAAGGCTATGACGTAGGGTGTCGATTTGCTTATGCCGTAGACTGGACGGAAGATGGGGGAAGAAAGTGCTGGAGCGGAGACCACAGAGGGGACGGAGGAATGTGGGAAGATAACCAACTAGGTGAACGGACGATCTCATTACAGTGGCCGGGACAAATTGAACAGCCAAGTCACAAAAGATAAAGAAGAAGAATTTCTCAGAATTAGCTTAAATTTTTTTCTTCTGTAGATTATATTTCATATGTCCATTAGTATTAGATTTCTTTTATTCTTTGTTTCTTAAATGTACGTTGCCATCGCCTTTGTGAAGTTCATCATCCATTTATTTTCCATTTTCTGTCTGAAGTAATCTCTTCAAACCTACAATTAAAACCCACAAATAAAATCCCAAAAGACTTGCAAACGCAAAATCAGTGAAACCCGCGAACACAGATAATAATCGATCGTGAAAACAAAACGATGGAAACGGCTCTCGATCAATTTGACGCAGCCAATCAGCGGCCGAATTCCCAGCAGATTTATCACAACGGGTTTTTGCACCGCACAAAAGTAAAGGGATGTTTTTGTAGTGCACTTGTGCGGAAAAACGCATCGAGGATAGGTGTAGGATATTTTTTTAGGAAAAAGCTAGGTTTTGAGGCCTTTTGCAGCAGCAAAAAGCGTGAAATGTTTAGCTTTGAATAAATTTACAAAGGACGCAAAAAATAATCCTGTGTAAAATATTTTATTAATCGAAATATTTTATTGTGAACTAGCTGTTGCCCGCGAGCCTGATATTATTATAAAAATAATATTACTTCCTTTTTTAATCGAGTTTTGTAACCAATTTCAAAGGGTTTTAATTTTTTTTGCACCAGCCTTATAACATCAGCTATCTGCCAGTAAAAGTCCGGCCAAAATCGGTCCAGCCGTTTCGGAGATTAGCCGGAACAAACAGACAGACAGACACCGACAGACAGGTAAAAACTTAAAAAGTTAATTTCGTTATAAGTACCGTATATATTTTCATATGCATTCAGTATGAAGCTGTTATTTTGATATTACAAACAGATACTTAAATTTTATTTATTTGTATAGATCAGTAGTTGCTGAAATTGATTTCAGTGTCAATGCAATGTTCTGTTAGTGTTGATTTTTTTCTGACAAAATCTTTATTTATTTTTTTGTTCCAAATAAATAAATATAAATGATAATTGAATGGTGGAAAATCAGCAGAAGCAAGACTGAGTACGTGTTCTGCGATTTCGGCGGTCTCTCCAGTTCTGCAGCCATAGCGCTAGATGGCGCGCTCCTTCCAGTCTGCTCCGACTTTCGGTATCTCGGTTCACTCATGCAATGCGATGGCGAAATAGATCGGAGTGTTAAGCACAGAATTAACGCTGGATGGATGAAATGGCGGCAGGTCACGGGAACAATATGCGACTCCCGCATTCCCCTTAAACTCAAGGGAAAGATTTATAAAACCATGATTAGACCTGCTGTCTTGTATGGATCAGAATGTTGGGCCACAAAAGGGATGAATGAAAGGTATTTGCATGTGGCTGAGATGAGAATGCTAAGGGGGATGTGTGGTGTAACGCGAATGGATAAAATAAGGAATGAGTACATAAGAGGAAGTCTGAAAGTGGCGTCGGTGACTGAAAAATTGTGTGGTAATCGGTTATCGTGGTATGGACATGTGATGCGGAGGAATGAGGAGAATGTATTGAGGAAAATGTTGAGTATGAATGTAGATGGCTATAAGAGTAGAGGAAGACCAAAGAAACGATGGATGGACTGTGTGAAGGACGATATGGCTAGAAAGGAAGTGACTGCTGAGATGACGAGTAATAGAGAAGTATGGAAGAAGAAGACATGCTGCGCCGACCCCAAGTAAGTTGGGATAAGGGCAGGAGAATGATGATGATGATGATTATTGAATGGTGGGACCTAGAGGAGGTCCTACCATTCAATAATCGTTATTATTTCAAATAGATAGAATATTGTTTTCTTAACAGAGGCTTTTGGATGAATAAGGACACATTCATCTCGTTTTAAACATGTTTTAACCAATTCCAAAGAAGGAGAAGGCTCTTTTGTCAGAATCTTTTTAACATACAATTTCAAGTAAAATGTATGTATGCCAATGTTTGCTTCTAGCAAAGCATTCTTCACCCCCTTCCACTACATTACTCCCTTAAATCTTAACTACGTTTCACCCCCTACATCTCACACTAGTTTTAGCGAAGTTCAAACATTTAAACATTTATTTCCACATGCAGTTCCATTAGCTGAACGTTAAAACTTGGGGCCAATGCCGTTGGCCCCGGGGTCCAAGTCTTGGTAAACAGCGTCTTGCGTTTGTCGACTGTCTGTGTTTAGTTTTGTACTGAGACTGTGTACGAGACGGATAGATCGTTCCGTAAATATAAAAATATCTAGAAGACTTGAAGAAAGACGAGAAAAGCGCAGTTTTAAGATCAGTCAATTCTTTTCTTTTTAAAAAAAAACGTTGCGCCACACTAGGAATATCTCCTGTATTGTGGGTGCTTTACCAAACATTTAAACTTACATACACAAACAGGAACAACTACCTGTATGTAGGCGTATTTGTTCCGTGCGACACGCTACTCAGCAGCCAGTCGCTCAGCCACTGCGTCAACCATAATCAGTTCAGCTACGGACCTATGGCACTGAAAGATACATTAGTAAAAATTTGTACAGGGGTATCTATGTCCAGAACCTCTTTCACTAATTCCCAGTACCGGAAAGATTGAATATTAACTAGTCCCGTAAAAGATTATGATATATAAAATCTTTAGAAAACATTATGATATAATATAGCAGTGATAGCCTAGTGGTGTGACCGTCGGACTCGCAAGTCATAGGTCTCGAGTTCGAACCCAAGGCACGCACCTCTGATTCTTCAGATTCATGTGCCTATTGTATAACTATTACTTGTTCCGGTGAAGGCAAACATCGTGAGGACCAGCATACCTGAGAGATATTTCTTGGCGGCATGTAAAGCCAAGTCAGAGGCGGGCAGGGCGGCCTAAAAACTCAGACACCAGGTTAGGCACTAACCACACGTTAAAGAGAAGAGATTAGAAAACATCAGCCTGTACTAGCTGACTAAATCCAAACCAAAACACACCACCATTCCTGCTTACCCCAAATTTACCAGCAACTAATTCATACCAAGACCACCCAATAAATCGTATTGTAACTTCAACTCAGATTGGACAAGCACAACTTGCACAAAACGCTCCCAGACGATATATGCGTTAAAGTTTAGATTTTCTCTAACATCCTCCCCCTCGCCCGCCTCTTGCGGATGGAGTTAGGATTAAAGGCTGGACTAGGGTTTAGGCGGACAATGAGATGAATGGACTTGAAAGTACTTATTATGGAGTGTCTGGAGGAAGTTACGATAGTGTATTACATGACCGTGAATACGAATGAGCTGTCTGGTAAATAGCTTGAAGCTGGATGTGTTTGTGTGCAGTTCGTTGTTGTTAAACTGTCTATAATTGACTGGTTTTTCTCACGGATTCGCATTCACTTGTATGGCGGATTTATCCCATTGTATCGTACTGCTGGGATAATAAGTACCCTATGTCCTAATCCACCTGTGTACAATACGCGCCACGAAAGATGAGACTTGACACAACACGTAGTTTGACTTGCGCAGTAGACGATTTTAAGGACTCTTTAGCGGTATGAGGTCTCCTGCACAAGTCAAACCACGTGTTGTGTCAAGTCTCATCTTACGTGGCGCGTATTTTACCTCATCGAAATCCGAGTAATGGTAAAAGACAGCAACTCTTGCATATTATTATAATGAGTGTAAAAAGACCCTTGACGAAGCCGAAAGGCACTTCGTCTACCGTCATTGCGATCATTTAATTTTTCGGACCTTACCGGGAAACCTTCTAGTTACGGAGATATTGGAAGTTAAAGTTCCACGGATCTTTACGTCAAACACCTCCATGACTTCTGTACTATTCAATGCAAGCATCAGCACAATGTTTTGAGTGCGTTACATGGACCACTATTGTTAACCGTGATTTTTTACACACCAAAAAAGGTCGTTTCCAAGCGGTAATTTTTGCGCATGGTTACTTAGGTTTACGTACAGAATACTGATGGGACATCATCAAATGACCCCTCTCGCCCTGGGCGGAGCGGGAGGGAGTGTCAGACTTGTACTGACTAAAACCCAACCATGTTCCTTCTTTTGCCCTTTGTGTTTCAGGGCCGCGGTATCTCTTTCGAACAACCCCAGTCCCGCAACCCTGGCAGTCTGTGATGGGTCCTACAGTTGAACTATTTGCATTGTTATGTAAAAACTTCACTTATTTTCAATTCTGGCTCGTAAAATACAATTTCGTCTTAATCCCATTGTAACTAAAACCCATAAAAAAAGCGACCTAAACGAATTTTCTTTCAGAGTAATCGCAAAAATAATATCAAAAATAGTGCTAGGCCGTGCACTAAATGATTTAGCTGAAAACCTGGGAGTGCATCGGATCTGATCTAACATGACCTAAAATAGAAATGAAGTGAATTTATCTAGACTGGATCGGCAGTATCCGCTTATGGTGGCGTATGGGAATTGGATTTGATTTAGATAGGAGTGTGATATGGGAGAGCATTCAGGAGTATCAAAGAACTACTGCCACATAATCAAGGTCTGCTGCAAGAAACTTTTAGAAATAAAGTGGAATAGTTTTAAAGATTTTTTATTGAAAATTGTTTTTTTTTTCTGATATAATATTTCTTTGACTCGTTCCTGACTGATTGGTTAGAGAAGGCAAAACACCGAGAGAGCTGGAAAGGAATTGGGGAGGCGATTTGCTCAGCCGTGACAGAATAGAATAGACGAAAAAACTGTCAGGCCTTTCATGACTGCAGTCTTCTAAAGGTTTCAGTATCCAAAATAGAATCATTTTTTTTAATATAGTCCGGTTGAGATAAAAAACTTTCTGCGAAAAAAATCCGACTTCCAAAAAAACACTAAAAAAGTCTAAAATAACTTGACTTTCGGAAGTCGGTGTCTTTGTTTTTGTATTATTGACTTTTTTGCCATCGACTTCCGAAACTCAAGTTATTTTAGGCGTTTTTAGTGTTTTTTTGGAAGTCGGTTTTTTCAGATTTTGATGAAATTTCTATGGGGCTAATCGGGAAGTTATATCCTTCCACATAAAAAGGAATTTTTCAAATCGATTTACAAATTTTAATGTCGGAGTTATGAGGTAACAAACATTTTAAAAAATACATCCGAATTGAGAATCTCCTCCTTTTTTGAAGAAAATCTTTTAAAAATAGATACAAAATCAGTATTAAATGCCATAGGCGCTCCAAAGTAAAGAATCATCACTTGTGTTCATTTAGTTTATAATGTTGAATCTTACTTGCCAAAATTACTTCAGAATTTAATTGCAGCTAATCCCACATAATTTCAGAACCCAAACATATTGCCAAAACCTATAAATATTCAATTATTCCCAATAGATCCATAACAGGATTATATTCGTCCGTACATAATTGTTGGCTACAAATGGCCACCCCCCGTGTCGCTTGATGTGTTGCCCGAATAAGAAACAATTACAAGATGAGAGGACGTGCTTAAGATCGCAATTGACAAGGAACTGGGACGCACTGGGTTGGAATAACGCTGCTGTTACGTGGTCCTGAAAATTATTGCGACACGGTAGATATTTTCGGACTCAAAAATCAATTACTAGGCTATATAACCGTCACGGCGTTGCTTACACCTGTTGTATTGCCGTATCTGAGACGTTCAGCTTTAGAAACCACGACGAACAAACAGATATTTAAGCATTATCGTTAACACTAGAAAAGGGATATTAACGATGTTATGTTTAACACGGTATATATCCCTAGTTAGTTCCCTAGTAGTTTCTAGTGTTAACGATAATGTTAGTGCCCATGACATTTTAAAAACTTAGATCCTTAGCAATATATTGAAATAAATAAACCTTTTTATTTCAATTAATATGTATTTTCTACGGTTATCTTGGACATCACCGACATCGGTGAAGGAAAATATCATATCGTGAGGAAACTTGGACTTATAATTCAAATAAGTTTGAAATCGCCAACCCGTTTTGAGCAAGCGTAGTGATCAATGCTCGTACCTTCTCTGTATGAGAAGGGCCTTTGCCCAGCAGTGGGAAGCTGGTATTATTATTTTTATTAAGTAAAACTATTTTGTGGAACTTTAGCATTGACGTTGTTCTGAACATTTATTCGTTGAAAATAAGATATAGGAACTAGTAAACTCAAAAAACAAGCTACCAGGCCGAACAACTGCTCATTTCTTAATAAGGTATAGACGGAATTTTAATTTTTTCATAAAGGCTTTCAGGTAAAACAGGATCTTGTCGGGAGAAGGTATAAAGTTAATTACATGTTTTCTAAAACTACGGTGATGTTTCTTTTCCAACAATATTATTAATTAATTGCATGGTTTCTTAAAATTCAGATATTTTTTCTTTTCTACGAATTAATGTCGCTTTTCGTCTTCTTTTTACTTTTTAATTAGAAACTAACAGCAAAATGTTTGTTACTAAAAACCTTACCTTGCCTATGGACTTTTTTGTCTGAAATAAATGTTTATTTTTAAATTTATTTTTACAGCAGCGATAAGCGCGCCACGTTTCACCAACCCAGTGCGAACACAGAAGGGACGAAGACGCATAAAGATCTTGTCTTAAACAAGGGTGTCGGGTCATCCGACGGCGTCTTGTTTAATTGAATCCCCTAAGTTTGATTAGCTGGGACATGTTACGATTATTGCTATACTCGATCTGAGATATGGATAGGGCGTCGTTAATTTCGACGTAGTTTTAATTGAGAAATTAATTAGTCGGAAAATATAACAAAATCTATCCCGACTGCTTCGAAAGACTGACATTTTCATCGGCTAGTAGAAACAGGAAACAAAGAACTAGCTAGGCGTCCATTAATTATGTTAATCGATTTTTCAAACCCACCTTTCCCTTTGGTGTGATGTCGTGAGATTTGAATGAACCCCTCTCCCCCCCTAATCTCACGTGGGATTAGTTAAAAGTCATATACTATTGTAAATACATTAATCATGCTTAATTGCGTTAGTTTTATTTAAAAATCAGCCATCACCACCATCTTTACGCGTAACCCTGTTGTACAATATTTAAATTTTAAATATAATTAACCTTTAACATGTCTAGAACATTTCTTGAAATTAAACTACCGACCCAGAAATAAACCCCGTAATTTACGCTTATAATAAAATAAATCCTCGTACAGAGTAGACGAAAGGTATTATAACATCAAAAACAATGACAAATGTCTCAACGTGTCACAAATTTGCAATCAAAATATAAGACTGCAAATGTGAGGAATGGCATCCTGGACTCTGGAGATCAGCCAAAGAAACTGCAATTTGCTCTCACCTCTGAAATTCCAACCTTAACACCTAAATAATTAAGCCGAGAATTCCGTCCACTAATTTAGCCTTTAACACTTTTTGTTACCAAGACTCTCAAAATCAATTACCACTGAAAATTGCGTCTTAGAACCCAACATTCAGAATCTAAAATTGAACGGTTTATAGCAGAAGATGTAGAGTTAAATACTTCACGTAATGCAAGTAAGGCATCCGGCTGAAGGACCCACTAATTGCATTGGTCACGCGCATTCCTGCGCGCGCGGCTGCGTTTGAGATGCGCGCGCGCCGCTTCCTTGGTTAATTAGTAGAGGGATTGATTCATTTGTATAGTTTCCTCGACGATTTGTCTTGCTGTTTGTTGTGGAGGGTAATGACAGGATGTTTTGTAATGAGATTATGAGGATTTTAAGTGAATTAAATTAATAATCATGAATATTATGAGTCTGAAGATGTCCTTTGTTGAATATGAACTTTCTATGAGGTTTTGCAAGCTGTACAGCACCTAGAAAATTTCTTTGTAGCAGCTGTAAATTGCAGCAACTGTTTTAAGATCCCGTCTTGTTCTTTTTAAAAGTCTCGGTACATAAAATCGAGGACAAAATATTGCAATTTTCGTGTTTGCCAAGTGTAATCTTCTTCTGAGCGTAACGAAAAAAAAAAAAACAAATCTGTGTGTGATTAATGGTGATGGTGATTGCACAGATAACTACAGTTCCTTTACTGGGACTGAGATTAAAAAGAAAAACAGATAAACTAATTCCTGCTGCCCTGTAAGAAGAAGTGGAACGTATTCATGGGGTTATATGGACAATAATCGCTAGGTATCTAATATGTTTGGGCGTACACTGCTTCTCCAACTTAGACCAGATCAGATTTAGCTGTAAAATACGGACTAACTATTCTCATTAAAGACATTGTATCTCGGATCAACCCTACTGCAAAACATTCCTTTCTGCTAAGACCTGCTAATACAACGTCTGTCTAGTTCGTCTCTTTGTGTCGTTTCGTAAACGATGTTACTCTGACTGCAGACAGAGATCGGCACTTTAATTAGTATGTAACAATCTCGCTATTGACTTACATTCCGGAGTTATTTCTATGTAGATGCTCTTTGGGAATTGAGTTGGATGGCATGTGGAAAACGGTTGTGTTCATCATGGTGAGTATTATTCAATAACCATGCATTCTGTACATGAAGCTAAATAACTCAACGCAATAGGAAACGACTTTTTTGTCAAAAATCACGGTTCACTGTAAGACTCAATGTAACGTACTCAAAACAATCATGTCTCATGAATGCATTGATTAGTACAGGGAGGTATTAAATGTAACTCTTATAACATTAAAAACTTGTATTATTAGACGAGGAGAGCAAGTGCCTTTCGATTTCGCTAAGGGTGTTTTTACACCTATCATATTTTTTTTTTTTCGCATTGGATATCATCAAATGACTCCTCCCGCTCTGGGCGGAGCAGGGGGGAGTGTCAGACTTTTACTGACTAAAACCCATTCATGTTCCTTCATCGCCCTTTGTCAAGTCAGAGGCCCATGGGCGGCCTTAAAACTCTGACACCAGGTTAGGTACTAACCACACGATAAAAAAGAATCGCCCTTTGTGTTCCGGGGCCCCGGCAGACACCTATCATACTGCGGGCCAATTTCACCTGTCAGTGTCATGAACGTTATGGAATTTTGGCTCTGACGGTTCACATGCGCTGGTCGCGTTCACTTTCATTCATTAATTGGCCCGTACACTGCTTTTGTATAATGCTTTTGAAGAGTATTCCTTGGTGGCTAGCTTGGATTAAAGATCACTGATGTTTTAAAACTTAAAACCCTGTTCTATAAACCTAGTTTAAATGAGAAGTCATTCCCAATTCATTTCTCACTACTAGTTATAGGCAGATGTCATTCTGTAAACCTATTAAACTCAGCCATCCGTCCGGATCGCTCTTTCCGTTTAACATCAAAAGACTCAAAGTGGTTCTCAAAGAAAAATCAATAAATACTAGTTATATTACGCGGCATTGCTTGCACCTGTTACTGGACGTTTCTGAGAAGTTCGTCTTTAAAAAACCACGATGAAGAGTTGATGTGGTTACTGAGGTTGGTTGACACTGACAGATGTGTACTATTTTCTTTCTGAGTAAAATGGGGTAGATATTTTTATTCTTTCATTGTTCTTAAAAGTGTTGATGGTTAATTGGTTTGTTGATTCTACCTTTTATAGGTACAGGGGATGTTTGAAAAGGCAATGCCAATTAGTACAATTATTTATTTTTATTTATCGTGTGATTAGTGCCTAACCTGGTGTCAGAGTTTTAATACCGCCCATGGGCATCTGACTTGGCTTCACATGCCGTCGAGAAACATCTCTCAAGGATGCTGGTTTGGTTTCCTCCACCGAAGCAAGTCATAATTTTACAATACGCACATTAATCCGGAAAATCAGAGGTGCATGTATGTCTTGGGTTTGAACTCGAGACCTGTGTATTGGCAGTCCGACAGTCACACCAATAAGCTATCTCTGCTGATATTCCTACAATTGACAGTTGTGATTGCAATGGACAAGGTCCGAAATACCTGTAGCTTAGCCATTTTCTGGGAAGGCATTTTCTTTTGACGACCCGAATGGCGCTGCGGTAGTGGGGCTGCCTTACGTTCTTAGGGTCCCGGGTTCGAATCCCGGTAGGAGCAAATGTTTGTGTGATGAGCATGGACATTTGTTTCCGAGTCATGGATGTTTATATGTATAATAAGTATGTATTTACAAACAAAAAGTATCTATGTAGTATTATCAGCTATCTGGTGTCCACGACACAAGCCTCGTTGCTTAGTGTGGCACCTAGATGGCGCTGTGTGTAAATGTCAAGCGAAGCGATATTTATTTCATTTTGCCTCTTGGTGTTATGTTCTTATTTGCAATTTTAATTATATCTCCATTATATCTCCACAATTTATTACTAATATCATTCACAATAATAAATACACTAAACCAGCTTAATCACGCAATTTTTCTCCTACCTCGTATAAACGCAATATCTACACATAGGGTACCCGTCTGCCCATTATCCATAGACATAGGTGCAATAATATGTATGATAAATGAGCACCATCACTTATGGGGCTTGACCAGCTATTTGTATTGAGGGTCCGAATATTGCTGCATCTAGATTACATGCGTTAGTTTTCATGGTGGTCTGACCATAGGTGATTTGTCTCTTTGTTTGTACATATGTACATATTAGTAGGTGTATGTATGTCTGTTATTTACTCATGATTCAGAACAGCCGAACTCCCATACAAAATTGGGCATTGCCTTTCGTTGACCGAACATTGGTAACTGATAGATAAATAATATTTTAAACTACTCGTACTCAACGAATCGTGGGTTTGCAACCCAAATAATGATTTAAAAAACTTATTAATAATTATTATTTATTTCTTTAATTTATTACAACGGATTTGTTTACAACCAATAACAGTAATTAAAATTATAAAAATTAAAGAGACAATTATAACACATATTAAAATATACACAATAACAAACTAAAGCAGGATTTGAAGTGAAAACATAAATATACGAAAATTAACAACATTTTCTTAAATTCCTCTCACACTACTTCTGGACATACCAATATAAAATCTTCGTCCATCCATTCGCAAACAGATCGCCTGTTGTTGTTCCTATTAAGTATTAAAGTTACATTACTATATAACATTTACAATCTGTTTTGTTCATCTTTAACAAAAACCTCAGTTTTAATATAAATGTTCCGCCATTTCTCTGCCTTTGAAAATATTTGTTCGTGTAAATTCGCTACTTAACACTAGAAACCAAGTCTCATGCATTCTAATACTAGCGACCCGCCCCGGCTTCGCACGGGCGCAATGTTATATGTACATACAAACCTTTCCCTTGAATCAGCCAATCTATTTAAAAAAACCGCATCAAAATCCGTTGAGTAGTTTTAAAGATAAGCATACATAGGGACAGACAGCGGGAAGCGATTTTGTTTTATATTATGTAGTGAAGCTTTTATTCTACCAAGCTTCATGCTCAAAGGAGAGATATGCAAATCCTGAGTGTTTATGATTCTCTGTGGAGACGACCAGCTGCTATGTGTTCTTAATGTTGCCAGATTTTATCCTTATTTTAATGTTTTATCACAGAGTTAAGTTTTACGAATTTTCCCTTTTGACTGGTGTCGAGTTTGCCTATGGTCTGCGCTGAAATTGACTTGAAAGGTATCTTCTCGTCTTTCGATAAGCGAATTCTCTGTCTTGTTATTATTAGACAAATGTATCTCGATGCGATCTTAGTCTACTTAATCGTATCGCTGTGACGACATATTTAAAATAGGTTACCTTTTCTTTGAGTGGCTAAGGTCAAATCATTAATAGGATCTATGGATACAATTTAAAAAATGATAAAATGTAGCCTATATTTTAAGTTAAGCATCTAGCAGTAGAGTGGTGAAAACTGAGTTCAAATCCATGCAATATTTTTTGCGTGATGCGCGTACAAACATACAGACAGAAAAACTGACGGACAGACAAAAATTCTAAAAACTGTTGTTTTGGATTCTTTTGCTCTAAAAAATAATATATATTTTCATAATAACACATAATATATATTTTCAATATCTTTAATGTCGGCCTGTTACAATTTTATAATAAAACGTGTAACAAGACCCTTACCGAAGCCGAAAGGTACTTTTCTCCCCGTCATTGCAATCATTTTTTTGTTCTAGATCATACCTGGGAACCTTTTAGTTACGGAGATATTGGGGGTCAAAGTTCCATCTGTTTCACAAGTTTAAAAAAAAAAAAAACATCACACCGTACAAAGTTTCGTTTTGAATGTAATGTTTTTACTTTAAACATCTCTACTACCCCCGCCATTATTATCCGCACAATGTTTCGAGTGCGTTACATTGAGTCCTACCGTAAAACGTGATTTTTCACCAAAAAAAAAAGTCGTTTCCCAGCAATAATTTTTGCGTAAAGTTACTTAGTTTTATGTACAGAATGCTTGGTTGACGGCTTTGTTAGGGTCTTGTTTACACCCTGTATGTATAGATTAAAGTATACTCATTTATATGTATTTCTTAGTTTTAAACTTACCCTATGCCACCCACGCCAATAAAGCCGAAAGCTCAGTGTTGGAAATCATTTTATGTACAGAAATCTCCTCCTAGAACAGAATTTAAATTTTAATTAATAACATTTCCCTGCTCCTTACATTTCAAAGGAACTTTTCCATTCAATAAAACTTGCAAATACCTTCGAATCTGAACGAATTCATAATGCGTCTGTCTCAACCTCATTTTCTGAGCAATAAGGTCGAAGTTGCTGGAAGAAGTTGTTTTTCTAAGGTATGTTGTGAAGAAAGGGCAGTAAGAAATTATTAGACGTGTCCCGTCGTTAGAAATCAAAACATTAGAAACTTTGGTAAGAAGGGTACATGGCTGTTTATTGAGGAAGAGAACGCAGTAGGTGGCATTTTTTTGACATGACTTTTAAAATGCCTTGCTTGGTTTCGATATTGGAAACTAAGTTAAAGAGAACAGGTGCTATGTATCTAAAAAACTGCAACCGTTTCTGCAGCCTAAATTAGACAAAGGACTAACTTAATAAAATAAAATGTTCGCATTTAAAGTTTTTTTTTTTTTTTTTTGTAATATCTTTATGAATTAAGGTCAGGTGGTACAATATCAGTCCTGGCGTTGCACAAGAAACCCTTGAAAAAAGAACACTAACTTTAACCGATCAAGCTCCGTTGCCAATGAGATTTTTTTTCGGGATTACCCCTCCACACTATTCCCAAACCACTGCAACTACTGAAAGATAGAATTGTGGCACAGTGGCAACAACCAGAAAAGTGACGAGACAAAGAAGCTCGGAGAAGTCCCAGAGAAACAATTTAACTGTCTTGTATCCCGCAAATAATCAGAAAAGCATAGCGGAGTAGTAGGAAAAACATAATTTCCATATCAGCAGGAGATATAGAACTAAATAAGGCCAATAGGCACAAAGGGACGTTTACAACTGGGAATAAAATAGTTATATTTATTTATTCCGAGTAGTTTCTTTAAGAATCACTAAATAGCATAAAACAAAGTCGCTTCCCGCTGTCTGTCCCTATGTATGCTTAGATCTTTAAAACTGCGCAACGGATTTTGATGCGGTTTTTTTTTAATAGATAGAGTGATTCAAGATGAAGGTTTATATGTACAACATTGCTCCCGTGCGAAGCCGGGGCGGGTCGCTAGTATTAATATATGTCTAACTCTCCTCAACCAAATACTCAATCCTGAATTTCCCCACCATCTTCAAAACATGGAAGTTACTCACCGTGTATAATTACAAGGTAAATGAGCGTGGCCGAAGAAGGGGCACGCTTACCCTTCACTCCGCATTTATTGTTTTAAATAAACTTGTAAACAGATACAAGTTATAATTGCAAGGGTTGATTTTGAATTTAATGATAATAACCAAAAATATTTTGCGGTGATTTGAGATGGTTTGGTTTAAATTAATATTTGAATTCATTATTGTATTTTGGGTAACATTTTAACGGTAGAAAAGGACTGGAATAACTACGTTTGGTTAAAACATTCTTGTGGTTTCAATATCAAAAGTTTTTGAAGGATACATAGGACTTTTACACACTGTGTCTACATCTCTTTTTATCTACTCTCCTTTCGCAGGTATGCTGGAAGAGATTTCTTTAGAAATAAGCATCACCTTTGTACTATTTTCTGTTCCTTACTCCTTTTCTGTATTTAGTGTGTACACAATCTGTTTAATAGGTATTCTAAGATAAATTCAAATCTATGTTTCGTGTAATTATGGAAATTGCAAAAGTACTAATTAAATTAGCTAGCTAAACGCGACGTTTTGATGAATAGCTAGATATGCGGTCGTTGACTCCCAAAAAAATATCGAAACCCATTTTGTTTGCAGAGTATAGCGAGCTCATTTAATTTTTCCTTGTAAATTCTAGTAGGCACCAGTGATAATGGATGTAAAATTATTTAACGAAGCCGAAAGGCACTTGTTCTCCCCGTCATTGCGATCATTTTTTAGACCATACCTGGGAACCTTCTAGTTACGGAGATATAACTTTTTCACAAGTTTTTTTTTTAAATAAAACTTTTTAATGTAACTTGACTTTAAATACGATGACCACCGTACTATTCAATCCATTCATCAGCACAATGTTTTGAGTGCATTGTATTGAGTCCTGCTGTAAAACGTGAAATCACCCCAAAAGGTCGTTTCCCAGCAATAATTTTTGCGTAGAGTTACTTAGTTTTATGTAAAAAATGCTAGGTTGACGGCATCGTGAAGGGTTCGTATACACCTTGTATATATGTATATCTTGTCAAATGTTTGGGGAACAGTTGGTGAGAAACACGTAGTTCTACAACGTTACCTTTATGTAGATTTATATACAAGTTAGAGCCACAGGTTAAACAATAACTCCTTTGCATTTGTAGACCACAATCACCGTAGTCCCGATTCGGACATTGCTTGTCGTGCGGGACATACATAATACTCCTTCTAGCCTGTACGATACGTCCAAAACCTCAGGCGATGCGACTTGCGACGCAATTTGCGGCACGACTTGCGACGCGACTTGTGACACGACTAGCGACTCGTAGCGACACGGCTTGAACGCGCCCTACGACACTACTTGAAACATAACTTGCGACACGACTCGTAACACGACTTGAGACACGACTAGCTTTCCGACGCGACTTGCGACACAACTAGTGAGCGGTAGCGACAAGACTTGCGACACAACTAGCGACACAACTAGCGAGTCGTAGCGTGACTTGCGATACGACTTGTGACACAACTTGCGACGCGACTTGTCGTTTGTTTCCTTCTCGTGAGTACCGTCACATCGTAAGTTGTTAATACGCGTGTCGTGTGAGCGAGTAACTCGTGGCAAAGCGGTTAGATTCTCCATAGCCCAGCCTTGTCTCGTCTCCGCTTTATACATGCACGTGTGAACCGTACTAGGAATTGTTTGTATAAAATATTATGCAAGGAACATACGACAAGTAAACCCTGCGACAGTTCACTGTCTGAGACTTGAATTCTTGAGACGACAACACATGATCATAATATGAGGAGTTCAACGTAGCTTTGTGCTTCAGAATTTCTGGTATGTGTACGTTTATGTATGTAAGAGCAGGGTTGCACCTAAATATATTTTGTACGTCTCTTACATCTGTCAAATATTTCGCTTTTCGTAAGTAACCAATCCATACTATCTACAGCGTGTAACAGAAAGGGTATAATCATATGGAATACTGTGGTACGGACCATCAAACTGAACAACTTTCTCTATGGGACCACCATGGAAATCGTAAAAAAATAATCAGCTGTCCTATACAAAATTTCAATACCTACTCGAACCAAATGTATGGGACAGCTGATTATTTTTTTACGATTACGTTGGTGATCCCATAGAGAAAGTTATTCAGTTTGGTGGTCCGTACCACAGTATTCCATATGATTATACCCTTTCTGTTACACGCTGTATAAGACTTTTCTAAATGCGCAAGTAATTCTGTCCGTTTATTTGAGTTTGTTACCTTTCCACGAAATTGGGAAAGGAGATAGTTTTTATCCTGGCGAAGGGTATAGTCTATTTTTTTCTCACATATTAGACACGTCAAATTTTTACGCGAACGAAGTCGCGGTCAACAGCTAGTATTAATTAGCTAGAATTATTATCATTGGAACTGAAAAATATAGCCCGGAGATGCACTAAAATATTGATAAATATTGTGACAAATGCTTTCCATATTGAGACCGTACATCAAATGGCTGTGTGGCGAATCTGGTCACGGAATACAGTCCCACGTTTCAAGCATAAAAATCCGAACCACAAAACACTCAGCAAAAATGCAAATCACACGCGAAACACATCTAAATACGTAAACAGCAACATCCCATGGTGTCCATAAAATAAAATGGCTGCCATAAGAGTTGACCATAAACAAGGTTAGACTTGTCCCAACATTCCCAGATTTGTACAATTAATTTCACAAATTAATGAAGGGTGGGTTCAGTTAATTTTAGGTCATTTTACTTGCTAATACACAACATTTTGGCACATGTGTTTGGTTGGCAGAATTTAAAGGTCTGTGAGGTCTACCGTTTATATGTTAACGGTTTGTTTTCCGTAAAATGACAGCTGCCTGGGAATAATTTTGTGGGGGATATTTTTTTTCGAACATTAAAATGGGTGGTTAAAATCTTGGGACGTTATATTATGTTACTGAGGTTTATTAAATTTTATGGGTGGAACGTACAGACAAGATAATTAATTAACATTGTGGGTATAAAAAGTAACATATTTAAATCGGTATTTATCCTACAACCGAATTATGTATATTACCAAATAGAAATTCGAAAAGTCTTGGCAAAGAGCCGGACATTTGCAAATTAGTCCAAACATATCGGTTTATAATATTTTGCTATTTCGGAAAAATCTGTTACGTCGATAAGGCCGGACAGGAGACCGTAAAGCTGAACAAATTCGGACAGATGGTAGCTCTAATCATGTGAAAAGGACATTGAATATTCCTAAAATCCATATCACCATTCGACACATCTGTATACCATCACACATCACAACAGAACGAGGTTAAGTAGAGGTTACACGTGTCGTATCTTTTATTCAAGTGAAGAGCTCCCCCGATTGCACCGTGCCTTAATTAAGGGGTGTACACACCTGCTTTAATCACAACAACATTATACATGCATTTGTATGTCGTTTTAATTAGAGATCTGTTCCGGAATCGGGGAGTGTTTGTTGCTTGGTGACGTCAGAGGCTTCATGATGGTTCTTCTTTCTATTAAACTGATTTTCAGGCCATAGCTCGTGGGTTAATATTGACAGCCGCTCGGGTCAATCTTTAGGTTAAGCCGTGCTTGCCTAGGTTGGTCCATGGATGGGTAACTACCCATTACATACCAAGTTTCCTCCGTACCTCGGAAAGCAAGTTAAGCCCCGTTGGTCTTCGACAGTCGTTATAGGTAGTCAGTGGCTCGCAAGTCTGACAACCAGTCTTAGCAAGGGGTATCGTATTACCCAGTGCCTACTGACTGAGTTGTGGAGGTCTGTCGCTCCATGTAAAATACTGGTATTCACTTCAGCTGCATCCTGTTAGACTGGAAGCCGACCCCAACATACATAGTTAGGAAAAGTCAGACGACGAATGAAATCAAGGATAGACCTTTAGGACAGTGTTTTGCAAAAATCTGCTTTTTTAGGGTTCCATAATCCAAGGGTAAAAACGGGACCCTAAGACTCCACTGTCCGTATGTCTGTCACCAGGCTAACTAGACAGTTGAAATTTTCACGGATGATGTATTTCTGTTGCCGCTATAACAACAAATACTAAAAACAGAATAAAATAAATGTTTACGGGGGTCTCCCATACAATAAACGCGTTTTTAGAGAATGGTACGGAACCCTTCTCGGACTCGCACTTGTTTTTTTTTGAATATAGTTAATTTTGCGTGAATAACTAGTTGGACGTGGACGAGGCGAAAGGAGTACGTAAGGATAGTATAGCAGGTGGCGATCTGCAGCTTCTAATCGTGACTATTGATGTATGTAGTAGTTATTATTTTCGGTTTTTCAGTCTATTCTATTGCTTTCTTTAGATAAATATCTCTGAGTGTCGTCTCCATCATCGTGACTGTTGATTTTTTGTTGGACGCTACACTTAATTAAAAAATTAAATTATTTGTAGTCCTCTTTCTTCCTTACGTGCCATTAATTTTACCACTCTTTTATGAACATCTGCACTTTTACGAAAAGCTGTGTCCCCAAATAACCATATTTTCACCAAAAATTGCAACCAAGGCGTTACTGCAATTTGGCATACTAAAATGTCGCCTTCAGCAATTTTAAACTCATAAAGACATAAAATTTGCACCCACATACAGCATTTTCAATATCTAAAGTATAATTTTACCTGCATATGTCGAAACCGAATTATGTTATTATATTTAATATACGTTTTTACGAGATATTGTCGTAAATTGCGCATCTGAGCTCCGGTCAGTGACCGCTTGAGTAGGTAGGGTGACGTTGCCGGGCCGCTAAGATGACGCTTCTCGCCTACCGTCTATAGTCTATTGTTTCAGCACGTAGGTGATGAACTGGCACGTTTACAAGTTTATTGGAAATTAAATATTTATTTTATGAAGCAATTTGCAGATTGATTCGTTTTACGGGTTTTACTTTTTAAACTAGTTATTTGACTGGTAATATTTACTGAAGCTTACTTCACAGTATTTTTTCGTTGCTGTTCATTTGTAAGTTTTATGGAAACTAGTGATGGCGTTATTACTAAGTTTGCAAGCTTAATTATTTATTTTTGCCCAGAAATGGCACTTCCCTGCTTATTTTTGATTTCTGCCTATGAACAAAAAAAAAGTGTGTGCAGAAACCTAAGTTTGATTAGTTCAAACTTAGGTTTCTGCACACACTTTTATAGTTGTTTTCTTCTTTTTTTGTATCGATGGTACGTCTTACCCCCGTGGTGGCTACTTTAACCACAGCTACAGTAGCGATTGTAGGTTCTCTAAAGTGTAGGGATACTGGCGAATGCGCCATGGTCCGATCGGCAACACCGCATTCACACTCTCTGTCAAAATGATCTTTAATCCATCAATTTCGTAGAATAACATTACACTTTTCCATAATCGTCAATAAGTGGCATTTTAGCTTCCATCTGGACCCATGATCCAAATATTAATTTATATCGCCCACCTCCGCAGCCCACGGTCAGCAGCCGCAGGTGCGAATAATACCTTTACAAATGATCCCCTACCCAAATGACAAGTGACGCCGAAGGACCCCGCTTGTATAGATCCCGTAAACTGTTTAAACGAGACGCGTTTACAAATGATTAATTATTATAGTCCTTAATGTCCAATGTGTGGGCTTACGGAATAAACAAAAAAGATTAATTTGCGATTATGGTGACGAATTGGACTGGCTCAAAGACTCCGGTTAAAATTCAGGTACCTAAATTCAAAGAACACATACATATTATACTTCCTATCTGACCTCCACGACACGATACTTTTTGGTAAGTCAGGTTATCAATACATCGATAGAACAGTAAACTACAGATTGACAAATGGTTACAAAATGACATTGACAGCGCCTTTGCGTCTTTGAAGCACGCGACTAACACAGTGCAAGTGTTTCTGTTGATATGCGGTTGACCATCTACTAACGAGTAAAACAACATGATTTTACAAATTTGTCTGACAGTTGTTCTATACTACTGAATACATAAATACCAAAGTAAATTATAACACACCAAAAGACACAAAGGAAACCCCTGAAAAGTTGTTCTGCCAGTTAATCCTAATTAGTCATTTAACTACCTATACACTTAAAGTACAGGTATTTAACAAACGTTATCGTTTGTCGCATTAAAATCCAAGTGGTTTAACAATTTCATATTTCAGATCCTAATTACAACATTATTAGAGTAAGAACATTTGTGTTGCCAGAAAATGTGCTCGTTTTATATTGTGGCACTTGTGGTAGCGACAAGCGACTGGAACTACTAAATAAAAATTAGAGTATACCATTTGCAAATACTACATAACCATTAGTATAAAACAATCGCAAACGGAGGTAAACCAACACTAGTGGGGGAAGCGTCAGGGTAGCCCGTGAAATTGGCTATCGCAGTCCACCGCTGGACTTAAGTTAGGCCCACCGAAATGCCCCCCAACACTCTGTCCTCTCACCTCTGCCTTCTGCGTCCAATCTGTCCCAGCTACCTTTATAAGGTCGTTGATAGGATTACTGACAATACGCGTTCTCCATTCCAGCACTAGTTTGTTTGTAGCAAAATTCACTTTACACCTGCCCAAATTAATAACAATTTTTTTAAACCGGTGCAGCATATTATTGGCTTTTTCTTTCATACATGTCCATTAGCCGTCATTTTATAATTCGCTTACGTTCTTTTGGTAAAATCATCATAGCACAGGACCATAGGTTATGATAACGTTTTCTACTCTTAATAATGCCCGCTCTATCTTTTAACTTAAATACCCCATTTTACGCAAAATTAAATCTGCGCGGTTGCTCATGGCAGACATTAAAATTACATACAGAGATTCAAATTCGCTATATATTCGTGTTGCGGCGCTGCCGGAAGTACCCGCCTGCATTATTTTCATATTTCCAGCGCTGAATGTTTCAGCCATTGTAAAGGGTTTTGCTTGAACGTGTTTTAAGTGGTTATTTATTATGGGAATTTTAGAATGAAGTGCCTTTACTATATTGTGTGGTTGGGAACTTATGTGAAATGAATGAAAAGAAAAACTAGTAGGCGTATCCTTGAGCGGTTTCTTTCTACCAATGAAAATGAACGCTGTCAGCACATTTGAACCACGTTAAAGGGCTGTCAGGGTCATAATTGTAGTACAGCACATCAAACTACTACAATCTGTCAAATTTCTTTAATAAAATTTCAACTTTATCGCAAAAGCATTAGATTCAAGGTTGATTGGAAACGTTTGACTGTTTCGGGTAGTTTCATGTGCTGGCGTCTGTACATCACTGTAGTGCACAGTTCTTGAACGCAGTTCAGATGCGCAGTTCAGACGTTTAGTTCTGTTGGTTGTTGACGTTTAGTTCTGTTGGTTGTTGGTGAGTTGTTGATAATCCTCCGATTATCCTGTCCTGATTGCACTTGGTAACAGGACAGACGCGTCCGTCTGTCCTGTTACCAAGTGCAATCATTCATCTATGCATAGTGCATCTATTATATAGTTGGAAAGACACAGAAAAAATGGCTGCATAATCAGCCTATAATGTTCCTATGAGAGGGAATTAGCTATAATCCACCACGCGGGCCCAGTGCTGGTTGGTAGATGTCACATGTCTTCGAATTATTGGTTCTAGGCCGGTTTCCTCACGATGTTTTCCTTCACCGTTTTGAGAGCAGTGGTGATGAAATAAATTACACAAAGTAAATCGCGGCCGCCACCACTGAGCCACCGCTGCTCAAAAAATGGCAGCAAAAAATGGCTGTTGACCAAGTAATTATAGTTCTAAATATCTGTTATATTTTAACAATGATCTTAATTTCGGTTTTTCGTGCCAAAACTCAGTGACAAGCCTAAATAAATTAGATTCCGTGTATACCAACACTTTCTCTTTTCTACAAATAAATTAAAATGCAAGTGTGCAACCTATACTTAAAGCAGGTACCGATTCCCCGAACGAATATACTTTATAGCCTTATAAATTTAGCTATCAAATAGCTTGCACTCTACAGCCTGGTATTAAGGGCGATATTAGACTGATTAAAATTAAGTAAATTCGAGTAAGTTAGCGGCAGGGGTAATAAAATGGCGCTTAGTTCTCTGTAATTGCTTTAGTACGTGAGTTTTATATTATTAACTGAATTAGTATGTGTTCCTTTTTTCGTATCGATTCTCATAAGCTTAAATATTTATAGGCCATTGTTACAATTATAGGATAAGGCAACACCAACAAAAAAAAGGATATTTTCTTCAAATACAATACTGTTCTTTTTCATATTTTCACACGAATGTGAAAAAGTTGTGTTTGAATGTTTTGGTCCAAAAACATTTGGCTATTATGGGTCTTTTAGAAAAGGCACTGGTAATCAATTTTCAAAATAAAATCAAAAGTTTCATCAAAATCTTTTTTTATATATTTGAAATCAACTCAAAAGCCATTTAGCTCAATCGCCTTTTCCCAACTTTTTTGAGATCGGCTTCCAGTCTAACCGGATGCAGCTGAATACCAGTATTTTACATGGTGTGACTCCACAACCTAGTTAGTGATAGGTAATACGATACCCCTCCTTTTAGTAAGACTGGTTGTCAGTCTTTCGGGCCACTGATTACCTGTAACGACTGTCAAAGATCTGCAATTCACAGCCGGGACCAACGGCTTTATGATAAGTCAATACAGTAAACGCAATTTTTCAGTTGGCAGTCTTGTTCCCAAAACACCTGTTAATCTGAATCTAGCTTCTATTTTGGCTATTGCCTGTTTCTAGCCATTACGTCCGTAGATTGGCTTAAAATGAGGTTCAGTGTATTCCCTTTGTACGCAGCTCCAGGTTTCCAAATTGGCTTTCATCATTTTCAGTGTTTGATAGTATAGCAAATGGTTTAGCTACTTTGACAGAATGTTGCTAGGTTATGGGAATAAACCTATCTGCTACCCTCGACTTTGAATGCCCATTGGTCTAGTGTTTAGCGTTAGTCTAGTCCTTAACCAAGCACAGAGAGGACGTAGTCTTAACTACAAGAGACGTATCGATTTGAGGCCTGCTACCAAATTGGCCTTGCAGATTGGACGTAATTGCTAGGTCGTCTGCTCTGTTAGGTATTATCTTACTGGAGAGTTTCAAGATGGTTTAATGTATAATATATGTTGTAAAGATTTTTTTATTTTTTTATTTTATCACCTATTTTTTGTCACCCACCTACAACAACAATAAATAAATATTTTTATTAAAAGCAATGAAAGTCACAGACAATTTTATTTTTCTTCTATTCCTACATTTGCTTTGTTCTCTACCAAAATTTTTATTTTATTATAAAAGGTGTAACAAGACCCTTAACGAAGCCGTCAACTAAGCATTATGTACATCAAACTGAGTAACTTTACGCAAAAATTATTGCTGGGAAACGACTTTTTTTTGGGGTGAAAAATCACGTTTTAAGGTAGGTCTCAATGTAACGCACTCAAAACATTGTGCTAATGGATAGATTAAATAGTAGTAATACATCCTGTATATCATTATCACTGTTTGATTACTTTTGTCCTCTAACACGTGTATCACGTAATAAAACTAAACGAGCCATTACATAACATAATTACAATATATCAAGTAAATTGCTGGTTTGTTCACTAAATTATTATCAATAAACGTTAATCATGTAATCGGGCCGTCCATCATTACGATCTTGTACTTACAGCTGAGGGTGGGCAGGAATGTCTGTTCAGTAAAAAGGTGCTACTTGGAAAAATTAGTTGCTTAAAATTCAGAATATATTAAAATAGAGTTTAAGCAAGAAATACAAAACTTTTTTATTTAAAAAAAATACCTTGTATTGGCCCATAAAACATTGTGGTACACTTGTTTAATTCTCTAATACAACACTTATTTTAAAATTTAATATTTTAAGTAGCGTGTTTTTGGTGAAATGGAACGCAAACACAAAACGCATCGATTCCGGTAGTGACATCAAATACTATGTATCGAAGAAACACTTTTAGTTGAAAAGTACTTAAAGTTTTACTAAGATTTTACTATAATATTGTTATTGCAATTCTTGCTTATATAAAGCACTTACAATAATTATAGTAAAACTATTCTATTATGGGCAAAAAAATAGATATAAACAAGGCAGATAGAGGGAAGTGACATCAAATACTATGACTTGAATGGCCGCGACAGTCATGGACGTTTGTACTGTCGTAGAAAATTGTAGGAGTTTAATTTTTTTTTGTGCGACAAGCAGTAGTTGAAATGAACTTTTAATTTTTTTCTTGGGTTGATAGAACTGCATTTTATTGATTTAAGCGAACAAAAAATACATGCATGTTATTGAAAGCTTTTTTTGGAAAGAACAGTGACAAATGACCCTCCTTATTTTAAGCGATAAATAAATTCTTTAATGTTCTAGTCTGACTTACCCAGTACTAATTGGGTTGTGGAAGTCTCATTAAATAGGCAGTTGCTCGATTTAAAATACGGGTATTCAGCTGCATCCGGTTAGACTGGAAGACGAACCCAACATAGCACATATCACTAGCCTCCACTCGAAAGAGACTAGTCTCCTTCATCTTACAAGATGACCAGGTACATAGGTAAGAAGCTACCTACATACATAGCATATGGCAGGTAAGATCTCTTAAGCGATGCTTGCCGGATTGTCAAGATTTATTCCATTAGACTCGGACATCATGAGGGCAGAAGATGGGTCTGATGCACTGCTTTTATTATCCAAAAAAAAACTTGAAATTACAATTCAACACAATAACACCGGTTACAATGAATCGGGTACAGTTCCGAGACGTCTCAACTCTGCTGCGATCAGATACTGAATCGATTCTTCGCTACGACGACTCAGTAGAAGCACGTTGTAGGTGTGGCGCACTTGCGATTCATTTTATATGCGTACTAATGACCGGATCGACTTGATTGCGACACGTAAACATTCTGACGTATTAGTATTTTTGTTTGACTCTCTATAAACAAAAACAGCAACGCTTGCTTGAAGAGGCATACTTAGGTGGACTCTTTCACGAACAACTCAAGACTCTGTTTCTTTCGTTTCACCGATAGGTCTTCTACAATTCATTTTTCTTCAAATTCCGCATAATAAAATACAAAGCAAAGCCCCTTCAGTACTAACAAACAGTCTTGGCACAGTGACAAAGTTAATTAAACCGCTCACATGTACTTATGTAACTTGTAAACACGGACCAACGAGTTCGCAACTCATTAACTGAAGTGTCATACGCACTACACTTTAGCGCGAGTTTAGTTTTGTTTGAAACAGTATTGTTTTCTATGAATACTTTATTTTATGTTCACTTGTCTAGTATTACTCGGCTCGTCTGCCTCGTTAGTCTAGTGGTCGCAAGCACGACTGCTGAGCATGAGGTCCTGGGTTCGATTCCCGGGTAGGACAAATTGTTATTGCGTTTTTCCAGGAATTTCTCTGTAGCAGTCTGTATTTGTGCTCGATTGATGGCAATGGGTTCGCCTCCTAAAACATAAACATGACTGGCGAAATGTGGGTCTTCTATTAGATTTTCGGTTTTATACCTTATCCATTTTATTTTATTTTTTACTAGCTGTTGCCCGCGGCATCGCTCGCGTTTTAGTTGGAAATTATCCCATGGGCACGTTGTAAATATAGCCTATGGCACTCGGGGATAATGTAGCTTCCTATTAGTGAAAGAATTTTCAAAATCGGTTCAGAAGATCCAGAGATTACCCTCTACATACAAACTTACAAATTTTACCTCTTTATAATCTAAATATATAAAAGCGAAAGGTCACTCACTTACTCACCTATCAACGCACAGCCCACACCGCTGGGTCCACAGATTCCAAATTTGGCAAGTAGGTTCCTTATGTAGTTTAGGAGTGCACTAAGAAAGGATTTTTCAAAATTCACCCCCTAAGGGGGTTAAACGGGGCTCCAAAATTTGTATGGGGAAACAAGATTAGTTAGACTATTTTATTCAAAACTTCACAGGAGTGCTCCTTTTGATATATCCAAAAAAACACTGATTAAAGTGATGACCTAATGGATGTTTATTCTAGAGTGCCGCCGGCAATTTGTTATTTTAGGTCAAAATAAAATCACTTTAATCAGTTTTGTTTTTGCTTGGATATCATTGGTTAGACTTACTGAACGCTGTGTTAAAATTTGCTCATCTATTTTAATGGGACCTTATATTTCACACAAATACATTTGATCTGTACAGTGTACACACCTGTGCGTGTTGTGTGTATATCATAATCGTTTTTTTTTACTTTTATTTCACAATTATGAAAGTACGTGTGAAAATTAATTCGTTTTGGTCGGTTTTTACTCCTTACAAATGTTTAAAACCGCGTCATAATTCACTTTGAAAAACCTAAAAAGATTTCACGAATAGCAAGCAATTCATAAACTTAACACATCGTAAATTAAATGTTGAATGCAATGAATAATTTCAGGAAAAAAATATGAAATATTTTGCGCTGAAATTACGCTAACACAGCATGCAGGAACACGAAAAAGCAAGATGAATATATTTAATACTTTTATGGCGGAAGTACACATTCTGTACGAATTAATCTAAAGCGAAAAGTACCGAACCTTGTTTGTAGTTCAATATGTTGAATTAATAAGGACTGAATTTATTGATAGTAATATTGGTAATGGCTATGAACGCTGTAAAAGTAATTAAGTAAGTATAATTACGATATAGGCATACGTCAATGAAAATATTTTTTTTTGAATAACAAAATTATAATAATTTTTATTATCATATTAAAAAAAAAACTTATACATAACCTTTATACCCCCTCCTTCGCCTTTATTATGAAATAATATCTTACTAGATTCTACCCGCGGCTTCGCTCACGTTAATTAGAATTTGACAACCAATTCGGGTTGTACTCTGCTTGTAATAATATAATTCAATCATGATACGAAAGACACGTGGTGCCATCTATTATCATAAGAACGTTATTGTTGTTTTCCTCGGGAACTGTACTTTTGCCGGGATGAAAGGTATATGACCGTTTCTGTACACCTGACAACGTATATGCAACATTTCAGTATAATCGGTTCTGTGGTTTAGGCGTGAAAAGTTCGGCGATCGGCGGCGGCAACCTCTCGCGTCCGGCCTTGGTTCAATCCATGGTCCAGAGCGAGACGGAATGGGACGCCGTCACTTCCTTCTGCGAGGCAGTCATGCTAGCGAAGGAGGTGGCGGAACATGAGAGAGAGAGAACATCACGTCCCAGCCGCCGCGGGAGACGCACCGGGCGTCGGGGGCTACGTGGTGGCCCCCGGCCACCGTAGACGCGGGCCTGTGGACCGCCGTCCGTCCGTGTTATGACGACAGGCCGTGTCGACAACGCGTTCGTGTTCCACGCGCGCCTCAAAGAGATGTCTGCAAACGGGAAGGAGTCCGAAAGAACCGATGCCTGCCAGGGTTGCGGGTCTGTTCGAAAGAGATACCGCGGCCCTGGAACACAAAGGGCAAAAGAAGGAACATGGATGGGTTTTAGTCAGTAAAAGTCTGACACTCCCTCCTGCTTAGCCCAGAGCGGGAGGATTTATTAGATGATTTCCCATCCGAAAAAAAGGCGTGAAAAGATAACAAACAAACATATTTTCGCATTTATAATATTAGTTAGGAAGTTAGGATTAGGAAGGTAGGATAAGGATAATCTGCATTAACTTAGGACACCCTTTGGAGAGGTTTCAATTTAATACTAATCATCAATTAGACGGGACATTATGTTAAGAGAAAGTAAAGAGAAATGAACCAAGTTAGTAACAGAATGGTATCCAAGAGATAGCAAAAGAAATAGAGGCAGCCAATGAATAGATGGGAAGATGACCTCAAGAAAATAGCTGGTCCGTTATGGACCTGTTTGGCAAGAGAGGAGTACGAGGAAATATTTAGAGGAGGCCTTTGTCGACAGACAAGCAGAACAGAACAAGAACAGAAATGCAAGTTAGAATTGATTAAATTAATTTAGTTATTAGTAAATAGACATTTATTAATAGTATGGAGAGAAACAGCAATAAAGGCTAATTTATTTTACTAAAGCATCAACGTTACTTACTGCCCCAGTGTTGTTTTCAGAAACAAGCTGCATTACATGCCGTTCACCAGCTTACTTGGAACTCCTGAAAGTCACCCTCCATGTTAATGACATCATAATGTCACTTCTAACACGTATGTCATTAATTATTGACAGCAATATAAACGAATGCTCGACCACGCCCCGCTAACGAGTTCACAAATTCATTGTTTATTAACTACACAAAATGCGATTAAAGCGAAAGGTGGGTTTGTGTGTACAGGGTGTAGTTACAAAGTAGTGAAGGAACATTGTAGGATTATTGCTGCTAACATAAGCATTTTTATAAATGAGAAACTCGACGAAAGTAGGGGAGGAGCGAAGAAGGGGGGGGGAAGAGCTCGTGGCAAAATAACAGCCGCTCGGTCGATGGGTGACCGCCCATTACATACCGAGTTTCCTCCGTGCCTCGAAAAGCACGGTAAGCCGTTGGTCCCGGCTGTCATCTGTAGATCTTTGACAGTCGTTACAGATCAGTGGGCCAAAAAGTCTGACAACCAGTCTTACCAAGGTGTATCGTATTATCCAGTACTAACTGGGTTGTGGAGGTCAGGTAGGCAGCCGCTCCATGTAAATACTGGTATTCAGCTGCATCCGGTTAGACTGGAAGCCGACCCCAAAATAGTTGGGAAAAGGCTTGGCAGATGATGAAACTCGACGAAAGAAACTGCAAGCTATTGTAATACTATGGTGAAAAATTATGTAGCCTACCTACCCTTCAGTGGTAATAATTATTAAATCTCCATTAAAAAGATGACAAGACCTGTTTTGGACGAAAGCAACCGGTTACAAGTAGTGAGTATGTTACTTAACTTTTAGCGGTAACAACTGAACATAAAACTAAAATTAAAAAAGCGTTTTATTAAAATGAAAATAAAGAAAATTGATTTTATCTATTAACATTGAACGCGTGTACAAAGATTCATGTCCGTGCTATCAACCGTTGAGGAGTTCTCTCATGAGGAGGCGATGCTGGCTGCAGGACCAAGTCACACAAATCACTATCGGTAGGGTTTAACTGTTTGACATTCAGTTTTGACTAAAACATACTAATTAACAAGACAAGTTAAATATAAGCTTATAAAAATGCCACTAGTTGCTTAGGTATACAATTTTTTTCCATTTTTTCGTCGTATGACTCAAATCATAGAAGATCACTCTCAGCATCGGCATAATTTTTCTGCCCTTGCCCCGTGTTACTCAGGGCCAACGCTTTTTTCTCTTCCATTCTTGCTTAGCACCGACACAAATACATGACTTTCAAATAAATTAAATCTTGATACATTTTCATACTAGTACATTAAAAAGTTTCAAACACCAGTTACTTTGCAAGTTTGACAACTCCCTGTACAGCAATGCACCGGAAGGGTGGACGGCATACATTCTTAATGTGACGCTGACAGCGGGATTGAGCTTTGATGTAACTGAACGAATTTTCAGTTAACGGGTTAACGAATGTTACCTGAATGTGGTTATTACATAACCGGTTTTGAGTTAGATGATTGAGCTGTCAGTTATAATTAGAATTTGTTGGGTGGATCGCTACTAAATAGATTGTTGTTTTAATTGTGACTTCCTCAATTATTGGATTCTAGTATGGCTCGAAATAGTGTCAATGTTTCTCGTTTTTAAACTTCAATTATTGCTAAGATCGTGCAACGAAAGTAATCTTATGGCAATGATTTTAAATCTTATTTGATTCGGCTTAAATAATGCAAAGGTTTCTTAAGAAATAGTGTGTAATGAAAAGTTACAAACAATCATTCCAGATTTTCTAATATCATTTGGGACCAGTCTACGTAATCCCCAAGCAGAAATTAGCAATGCGTTTGCGTAAACGTTACATAGGCAATGAATTGCAACGTACAAATAACATATACGCTAGCTAGAATCTCAGAAATCCAATCGTTCACGTCGAGAAATACTATGAGAACACACACACCTCCACACCAGTAAAGCTGCCATAACAACTTCACCTTCATAATACATAATAAATAATTGATAAGTTCGCCCCGACTAATGGTGCAGAAGAGATAATATGAAAAGTTGACGAAGAGCGGAAGCTCGCCCCATATACTAAGGTATAACTTACTCGCTCCAGGATATAGCTGTCCCAGGAAAAGTATGCGCTTCGGTAATCATCGGTTATCTTTGGTAATACAGATGCGTGCGATGATGGTGATCTAATATAGAGCAGCGATAACCATGGACGTACTAGTATTTTGTATTATCGTTTAACTCGCAAAATAAACAACCCTCTGCAATTCCAAAAAAACCTTTTTTGTGATAGATGACGTCGTAACTTGCCAGCGACAAAACTACATACAAACGCTCAATGATAAGTATACAATCAGCGAACTATACTAAACGGGTATAAGTACCAAACTTAAAAGGCCAGTGAGGCCTTAATCTGTGGTGTGACGTTCGTGCTAATTCGGAACATGAACATTACCGAAGCGCATATCTTTTTTGGTTCAACTGTGCTCAGGTTCACCTTTGTGAGGGAGGAAACAATGTGTGAGAAACGAGGAACCGTGATGTTATTCATTATAGCGGATGTGCGATTGATAAAGAATTGTTGGGAAAATGGGATATTTTCTATTCTAACGTTATCAATATGAATGGTACTGGTAGGAAAAGAAACAGGTGAAAAGGAACCACCATTTGACCTGTTAAATCAACCATTTCTTTTCCTATCTCGTATCTATATTTTTTCAATGCTTTTGGAATCCAGTTTATGTTGAGAAAGTAAAAAGTTTCAGTATTTATTCATCAGTGTTTTGCAATTTTATTATCAAAAAAATATTCTAACAAATTTTTCATTTTGTTGCAGGTAATAAAACTATTTTTCTACAAACGGCTCTCGGCAGGGTAAAGCTTTAGTCCTCTCCATCTAGACGTCACTAAAAGGTCCTCACATATTCTTTCGCATTTATCTAAGTCTGGTTAATAAAATTACAAAGAAGCATGTTAGGACAAATTGCTAGCCCGCCCACGCATGAATATTTTGTCGCATATGCAAATGTACTTCGGAAGCGTGCACGGGGCCCGCCCAAACCTCGTGTCTGTTTCCGGTACAGGGCGGCGGGGACAGTAAATCAAGTTCGTTGTTTTACTGAAATTAAAAAAAAATGGTTTACATTGCATCACATGCCATAACTGAATGGAAAGAACCAATTAATGCATTGATTGCTAATACATATTGTTATTAATTTCAGTTAGCAAATAATAGATAGGTAGAGTATACTTTATTGTACATTACAATTTTTGAATACCTAAGTAAACAATATTCATAAGCTTCTTCTTTGCGTGTCGATGGCAATCGAAGTGGTGACACGGCCCAGAATTGAGCTACTAGTTTGGCGCTTTCGGTAGCGTCCATCAGTTCCTGTAGTGAACAAACAGACAGACAAACAGGACACGCAGTACACGATATTAAGTTCCCCATCGTTTATGGAACAGCACCACATTTACACTCCAGAGCAGAGTCATTAATGAAACTCCACCTGAGCAGGTTTTCCTTGCTGCGACCTACCTGGGTCTGGAGTCTATTTAAAGACTTCCAGATCAGCCATGGCAACTCATGTCCAGGTGGGAGATTTTGAGCAGGTGGAACGAATAATTAATTCATAATTGTACGGGTACAGTAGCGGTGTTATCGCCGATGGCGATGTCTCCCAGATAACCTCCTGCATGTATGTCTAGTGTCTACCAAACTTCAGAGTACAAGCTGTCAAGCACAGGTATAAGTCGATCAAAGATAGTTTTTCTTCATCAACCATTCCAGCCAGTATTATCAGTTGTGTGCAAAACTACCTACCTTCTGGCAAATTGAACCACATAAATTATCTCGAAAGGTTTAGGAAGAGGTGTTCCTAATAGTACACCCAACATACCGGCAGTTATGTTTCAGTCCCATGTAATAGGGGCGAGCCTATTGCTCAACCGGGCACAAATCCAGGCTCCATGGTTGCTATTGAGAAATTCGTGATGGAAAAACCCAACACCACTTTGCCCGACCTGGGAATCGAACCCCGAACCTCATGCTCAACAAGCTTACAACCATTACACCAACGAGGCAGCAACAAAGCAACTGAATCGACGAATAATAATTGTTTAGTTTAATAATAATAATACCAGCCGATTACTGTCCCACTGCTGGGCAAAGGCCTCTTCTCAACAGAGAAGGCACGAGCATTGATCACAACGCTTGCTCAAGACGGGTTAGCCATTTCAGATATTTACAAGTCCAGGTTTCCTCACGATGTTTTCCTTCACCGATGTCTGTGATGTCCAAGATCGCATTGGTACTTGCCCGGATTTGAACTCACAACCTCACGTTTGGGAGGCGAGGTCTTAACCACCGGGCCATCACGACTTTTTCGTTTAGTTTACTTTTGTGGAAAAACCATCATGTCTACGATCACCACAATTTGGCACAAACATCCGCAATTCCATAAAACATAATAAAAACAATGGGTGTTTTGTTTCCTTCGTCGACTTTCAACTTGTATTACTGCACATTACACACCATGTATCCGGTCACAGGACTTCCGTAGCGCGCATGCGAATTAAGTCTCCGCTTTTGTCGAACTGAATGCTTTATGGCGCATCTTGAAAGGGTTGGACTATGCTGCGAGGGGGAGGATTTAAGTACCAATGGATTTGGACCATTATGCTGGCGTAATTTAATGGGATCTGTTGAGTTTTTTCAATTAAATAATTTCATATTGGACTCTTTTGTTATTAATTTCTTGAAAACTGTAATTGTATACAGTGAAAAAAAGACCTTATTTGTCCTGAACAACGTTACTCATATTCCTTCTGGGGCAGTTGAGTAAAAGGTTCAAGACCAAATAAGTCTCAGCCATTATCCTCTTCAAACCATGCCAGGATTTTCTTCTTCTTCGGTTTTCCAAGTCTAGGGACTCACTTTACCACCTGATCATGTGCCCGTTAACTTACTTACATCATTATTTTGATTCAAATACGTATTCTTTTGTTAAAAAGAAGGGTGTTATAAGTTTTACCGCCCTGTGTGTGTTTCAGTCTCTGGCACCGTAGCTCTTATACGAGTGAACCGATTTGGATGCCGTTTTTTTATTTGAAAGCTAGTTTCTTGGCGATGGTTCTTAAAAATAATAATAATATAGCCATTTACTAGATATAGGGGAGGAAAGTGGGAATGAAAAATCGAATATTTTCAAATATACCCAAGTGAGATATCAAATAAAAGCACATAATGTGTATATTACAATTAGACATGTTTTATCAAACTCGGTGCAGCCATTTACTAGTTGGGGGTTTTTTAAATTTAATGAGTATTTTGAATTGGTTCGATTAGTGTCTGTTCGGACATCAGACCTTGAAGGATATATTTTGTCGTGCTCAGTAAAACCAATGTCAGCCATTTTAGCGATCCGCCCCGGCTTCGCGCGGGTATAATGTAACACAAAACCTTCCTCTTGAATCACTCTATCTATTTAAAAAACCGCATCAAAATCCATTGCGTAGTTTTAAAGATATAAGCATACATAGGGACAGACAGACAGCGGGAAGCGACTTTGTTTTGTACTATGTAGTGATGGCAAGTTCATTATTCGTAGTTTAGATTAGCTTAGTTGGCTGTCGAATGAATAATCTGGCGAAAGGTGTTTGACCAATCTTAATCTTCCTGTTTCCCCTTTCCAATTTCACAAAACAAGATATTACGAGAAAAAACTAGACGCTATTATTTATGGGGTGTTTACGATATTGCATGGGATACCCTAATGTATCGACAAGACAGTCGATAACTTTCGGCAAGCACTCTGAAGATTGCTCGCCTCGTTGGCGCCAAGCGTTGGGCCAACAAGGATTAAACGTTGGGGTTCGCTTTTATGACAAACGTTGGTCAGGCGTGTCGTTAAAAATAAGAGTGGTTGGTGTTGGGGAAAATATGTTTTCTGTGAATATTCTTCAGCTTTTTTACGCATCTATCCTGAAAGATGCATTATACAGCATGTAACAGAAAGGGTATAATCATATGGAATACTATGGTACGGACCATCAAACTGAACAACTTTATCTATGGGACCACCATCGAAATCGTAAAAAAATAATCAGCTGTCCCATACATTTGGGTCGAGTAGGTATTGAAATTTTGTATAGGACAGCTGATTATTTTTACACCCTTTCTGTTACACGCTGTATAACATAACTGCACATCATATTTGTAATCCGCGAACGGTTAGGCAGAGGTGTACCTAATAGTGCACCCACAACTACCTCGACTCTGCATGAGGTCCTGGGTTCGATTCCCAGGTCGGGCAACGTGTAATTTGGGTTTTCTATCCGGAATTTGTCAGTAGCAGCCACGAAGTCTGGATCACCCGGTTGATGGCAATAAGCTCGCCCCCAATTACATAATATCTAAACATAACTGGCGAAATATAGATGCTTACTTTATTATAATCTGCCAATAAGCTTAAATATTAAAGTGGCTTTATTGCACTAACATTTTTGCCGTTTCTAGACAGTATATTGCTTGAGGTCAGTCCAAGGAGAGACTCAAAAGCGTAAGAACTTAAACTGTAATTTATTACTTGCTTTTACCCGCGGCTTCGCTCATGTTAATTTAGAATTTGACAATCAATTCGGGTTATACTCTGCTTTATATTAATAATATTTTACCATCATGATTCGAAAGATACGTGGCGCCATCTATTATCATAAGAACGTTTTTGTTGCGGTCATGTGGTTTAGGCGTGAAAAGGTAGCACACAAACAAACTTATTTTCGCATTTATAATATTAAATTAGATAGGAAATTAGGATTGAACATACACCACAATGCGTAGACTTTCGATAACACACACTCAATTTCGGTCAATTAACGATAACAAACGTATATATTCAAAATGTGGTTAAATATTGGAAAAATGGATGAGCTTCATTCGTATTTGAAACAGCGACAGTAAGATTTATAAATTACTCAGAAGAAAAATATCGCACTGTAATCATATCAACGGCTCCAAAAACCTATTTTTAAACCGTCAAACAGTCTACCAATTTTCTATGCCATATAACTCGCTTCCGTTCATAAAATACCAATTTCATCCCTCTAACGGTATTCGGGATCAAGCGTCTATGGTACGTCTATGATCGTCTATGGGGTGCATAAAAAATGGCATGCTATGTCGACGGAATGGCGCCGTGGATGATTTACCATCGTGCTTTTTAGTTGGGGTTTAACGATGCTCAAATGGTTAAGGATATCTAATGGTTAAAATAGGCTTTGTTTTTGAATAACAAGAATAGATGGTCTGTTGGTCGCTAGACATGAAGTACTGGGTTCAATATCCAGAACAAATGTGATGTGCGATTTTTTCAGTAGTAGCCCGGATTTTGAATTTGTGCCTGGTTAGTGACCATAGGCTCACCCCCTATTACATGTCATCATCGGCCTAGCCTTTACTCCATGTTGGGGTCAGTTTCCAGTCTAACTGGATGCAGCTGAATACAGTATTTTACATGGAGCGACTGCCTATCCGACCTGCATCAACCAGTTAGTACTGGGTAATACGATACCCGTAGATTAGACTGATTGCCAGACTTTCGGGCCACTGACTACCTGTAACGACTGTCAAAGATCTACAAATGACGGCCGGGACCAACGGTTTGGTGTGTTATCCGAGGCATCGACGAAACTCGGTAGGTAGTGAGTGGTCACCCATCTACGGATCAACCTAAGCAGGCGTGGCTTAACCTAAAGATCAACCAGAGCGGCTGTTATAAACTAGCGAAATGACGTTCCAAAATATGAGATTCCAACCTATTGGATAATGTCAAAATTGTGTGAAACTCAAGTTGGTTCTATCTTGCGGGCCTGTGGACGGTGAGCTATGGGCTAGCTCGCCGTCCGTCCGTCTTATGACGACAGGTCGTGTCGACGGCGCGTTCGTGTTCCACGCGCGCCTCAAAGAGAGTCAGCAAACAGGAAGGGGTCCGTAAGGACCGATGCCTGTCAGGGTTGCGGGACTGTTCGAAAGAGATACCACGGCCCTGGAACACAAACGGCAAAAGGAAGGAACATGGATGGGTTTTAGTCGGTAAAAGTCTGACACTCCCTCCTGCTCAGCCCAGAGCGGGAGGGGTTATTTGATGATTTCCCAGCGGTAAAAGTTTTAGTAAAATCAATCATTTTTTTATTATTTAATTCCAAATGTGCATTGTGGACCCTTAAAAAGCAGACTACTAAACAGGTTACTTAACACAAATATAAAGAAGCCACATTCAGTAACAATGAACTCCACATAAATAAATTAGTAAACTTTTATTTAAATAACACATAATGCATTCAAAGCCTGGCCATACAATGGTTTTATTGCCGAAATCTTCCGGCTTAACTGCTACCCTGCCTTCGGTGACAGGAAAGCATTAAGCGCCGGTAACATTGAGACCCTGTGGGCTTATAATGAACTATTCTGTATATAAAACATTGCATTAAAACCTCTTTTACGTTTAGAGAAAGGTTTCTCCTTTAATTATGATCCGGGAAAATCCGGGGACATTGTGGTCTGTGAGTTTATTCTAGAAGGTTTTAGGACTTCATTTTGATCTTATCTGAGGAAATTTGGCGAGATAAAAACAATGTTAAGATAGATTCAAATGACTGAGACAAATACTAAAAGTTAACCCGCTGTCAGGCTTACCATGATTGGAAGGAAATTGATTATTAGAAAACACAGTGAATAGGAAGAAAAACTCACCCAGGAAGTAGCACATGAATTATAACTATCAATTAATCAAGTGGCTCAATAACAAATTGGGCAACTATGAAAATGTAGTCGTCAATACTATTAAAACGGCCTTCAAACACCAATTGAACGTTTATTGTATTTGAAGAGGTCTCCAGTATCCAATCATGGTTCGTCTGAACAAATGATCACTTGCAAAAGATCAGACAATTTTGATTTATAATACGACTACTTTTCTAACTTTGAATCCCTAGCGATAGCAAATTTTCAGCTGGAATTTCACGCTAACAACCTGTTACGCAAAGCAAATAGCTTAAAAATGAGTTGTTCCTCACCACACTATCAAGTTAACAACATTAATAACTTTAAATAATTCGCCGGTGGAAAAACTAGCGAAAACCCGGAATGGTGACGTGTACTGCCGTCACATCCGGTGGCTGTGAAAAATGGCGTCGGCTGCATTTCCGGCCGGCCACCGATAATGGGTTTACCTTGCATTTTATGGCGTTTTGTGCTCGTTTAAACTGTTATTTTTTCGACGGTAGTTTTGAATAACCTGCCGATATCTTTGTGGATGGTTGCGCATTTCTTACAAACGGATTTTACACTAGCTTTGTCAATATTCGGCGCAGTTTTTGTGGTGTTAATAAATCATTCGTTAGTGTTGGATTGATAAACGATTTATTGTGACATTGTTACGTGAAAAATGGTTGAAACCTGTCAGTTTCTGTTACAAAAGCTCACAGCCAACGTTTTAAAATATACACCGGACAAAATTGCATTTTATCAGCGGTAACAATGATGGAGAAACCAAAAAAGAATGGGACGGACCGTATACATGGTAAAAGTGACATCGTCGCGCAAACGGTTCAGTGCATCTTTCGGTCTCCCCTCCCTGTCACATAGAAATGTTTGAACGGTAATTTTAAAAAAAAACAGCAGTTTCCTAATCCAATTCAGTTGAATGTTATTGTAAAAAGAAGAAAAAAAAAACTCACTTTTCTCAAATCCGAATTAGATATTCAACCAATCATACAGAATCACCATTCCATCTACCGTCACCATTTCCAAACCGAACATAGAACAAAATATCTGACCATTTCGATAAACTTCTGAAGTTCGAAATAGAAAGATAGATATGTTATTGAGAGTGAAAGCGCCCGACGCCGCGAGGTCTGGACTGCGCAATCGATACGGTCTAACCTTTCAAGGTCAGCTATATCTGGACGTCTACCGTCTAGCTTACCTGGTTTATTTTTGTCCTGACCCTGGAGTTACTGAAATGGAGATTGTTTTTAGGCAAAACTTTTTTAGGCTAAGTAAAGAGTTTCTAATCTGCGAGATCGGTTTCTGGGGTTCTAATATCTAGGGCACTATATATTAGACATTTTGGGCATACAGTTGGTTTTGTGGTAATGTAATTACTTTACGTATACTTCAAGTTTATTTAGAACTTGACCATTAGTATTGATTATTGACCTGAAGGTGGCCAAGGTCTCTTTTATTAGGGAAAACTATTTTTAAAAGTATGTTTAATTAGAATTACTTGTTTTGGATTTGTAGCTAAATAATAACAGACGCACGGGTCGATCTTCAGGTTAAGCCGCGCTTGTCTAGGTTGGCCCGTAAATGGGTGACCACCTATTAAATTCCGAGTTTTCTCCGTGCCTCGGAAAGCACGTTAACCCGTTGGTCCCGGCTGTCAGTTGTAGATCTTTGACAGTTGTTACAGGTAGTCAGTGGCTCAAAAGTCTGACAACCAGTCTTACCAAGGGGTACCGTATTACACAGTACTAACTGGGTTGTGGAGGTCAGATAGGCAGTCGCTCCATGTAAAATACTGGTATTCAGCTGCATCCGGTTAGACTGGAAGCCGACCCCAACATATTTGGGAAAAGGCTAGGCAGATGATGATGGATTTGTAGCATCGCAGCGTTATAGAAAGTTTGAAAATCATGAAAAGTTAAATATTGATGTGGACATTTAAAAAATATTGGCATATCCCCAATCCATCTATTTTTCTTACACTCCAAGGTTACCAAACAAAACTCATTGATTTTCTTGGCACTATTTTCATAATCACTATCAACAGTCATTGATCCCGGGAAATTCTTCCCGAATAATAAATCAGGCACCAAATCTATTACAACATGGGCTTGGCACATACCCAGGACTATGTTACTGAGCCCGATAACCCTCCAAGGACATAGGATGAGGTACTTTTGGCCGGCCTTAACCCTGCACGTGTAAGTGCTTGGCCACGAGCTTCACGCACAAGTGACACGTGTGTACGAAAACGACTGCGGAGTAAACAAATGTAAGTGCGGTCAAACAGACTTTGACAGACATTTCTGTTAAATTCCGGTGTCAGCATCTTGAAACAAATTGAATTGCATTCATGAAACAATTCACACGCAAAAACAAGGTGATACGACTGGCGATACATTGTCGCCAGTCGTATCACCTGAGTTAGTGGACCGGGGCCTTACATTGTTTTGGTAAGTACGACCTTCGGAAAAGCTTCTGAAATTAGATTAGGGACTCGCGTAGTAGCTAGGAAAAAGTGCTTTCTTGAGGCCTCTTTTAGCACTTAGATCAATTGAGAGGGGAAGAAGAAAGTTTAGTCATTTTAGGAAAGCCTATATCTATCAACGTTTTAGTTCATTGCTTACTATTTGGTAGCTGTTGTAATAAAGTGTAAGCGTTATTTGAACATTACTATCTACGAAAATCTATAAGTAATAATGATTTTGACGGTTATCAAGTTAGTTCCAAAGCCTGCAAGTAATGAATTGTCATTACTTGGCCTCGGGTGATTCACGTTGACCGGAATTTGACCGTTTGACGGTAGACTTCATTTGTCTTCTAAAATCTGTCATTTTCGTTAAAATATCACAACGTTTGATTGCGAACGTTAACGATAAGCACTGCAAATACTGCAATAGATAAGCATCACCTCAATACGAATCGTTCCAGATTATTTCTACGAAACTCACGTACTCGACACTCGACGCACACTTATAAGTATTGTTCCGGCATTTCCTCGAATCAGAATCAGCTTGATGAGCCGAGGCGATGCTAAATCCCGTACCTGTTTGTGTGTTCTGGCCTTGGCCTTTTATTTACTTGAATTTCTAATTCTATTATGTTCTGCTACATAACCTGCTCCTGCTGCGATACAACTTTTTAATACTGGACTTTTTACCAGACTGCCAAGGAAGGGTTGTATGTATGCATACATGCATGTAATATTCTTTATTACCTCCTAATATATCTTTCAAATCGCGGCACGGATTTATTTAATTTATATATCGTTAGATTCGTTTTGTTAACCCAGTGTTTTTGACAGGTGACGCGAAAAAAAAAACCAACATGACGACGGTGAGACGGTATAAAAAAAAGGTAAAAAAAAAAATTGATTCTGCATTATGGGTATAAAATTATAGGGCTCATCATGAGGATTTTCATTTAAATAAATCATCTACACGATGAAAATTCCTTTAAAGAATTAGACCGTTTACGGAATTTGTAACAAACGTAACAATAACAAAAAAAATGCGAAATTTCCTATCTTAATACAATCGTAACTAAAAAGTGTAAAATAAAAAAAATAATTTTAAAAATAAAAAAAATCCGACTGCAAAAAAAAACTAACTCTTAACTTTAACTGAAAAGAAAAAAAATAAGTACAGTCCAGAAGTGTAAAAGAAAGACAGCAATTTAATTACTGCAACATTAAAATAAATTTCTAATATACGGAACATATTGACTGCGATAGTCGGGACCCATATTGGATAGAATGATTTAAATCTAGGTTATTTAATGGGTGCCGACTGTTACAGTCAACATGTTACGTATTAAAAAATTAATTTAATGTTGCAGTAAGCATTAGTTAAATTGCTTTCTACACTTCTGGACTGAACTTGTTTTTGTCTTTCATTCTTTTTATTTTGTCTGACCCACTACTACGTGTCTTGATGTACTAACTTTATGAAATCATTTAATTTATCGGTACTTCAGTTCGCCTTCACAGGAAACAAGCCAAAGATAACTAAATATGAAACGTCGCGAAATGTCACAGAACCTTTCAGTTTTGAACCCCTGCCCCACAGGCGCCGGTGTGTCGGTACGTCGTAATAGTGTGGAAGTGCCGTGAGGAATAAATAGCTATGGGCTTTATTGTTTTATGGTGTTTTTCGAAGATTTCAGAAAGGAATTGTGAAGGAATTTTCAGTGTTACGTGTGTATGCGTACTCCTTTGATAAAGGGTGGGCGGTTTAAGAGAGCCATCTTTTGTTATTTTGACGTTCGAGAAGTGCTGAATCTCACCGTAATTTGACTAAATGAATTTTGATATTCTTAAGATTTAAATTGTCAAGTTGTAGATCCGAAAAACTAGTTTAAATACAAGGCCGTTGTCTCATAAACTAACTCAAATTCTATTTAAGGTTCGTGTTTTAAATGCGTCGTTTTTCCCAGCAACTGTACTGCGGCAAGATTCCCGTACCAAACCATATCCCCGCTGTCAATTAGGTGATAGGTCGTAACGGATAGATTATGATAGGCTTCGCATTACCTGGCCCCTCTTCCAAAGACGGAGAAGGAGATAGGAGCCAATATTAAGTACCTAATCCAACGCTCTGACTGTATTAGAAGCCTTCCGAAGAATAAGAATCTGAAAAATAGCTTCATGTAAGTAGTTCAAGTCACTATACTAACACGAGTAGATAAAGAGTCAGGTGTACAATCTCGCATGACGTGTAAAAATACTCGTCGGCGCACCATGTCTTCTTTTACCATACTTCTCTATTACTCGTCATCTCATCAGACACCTCCTTTCTAGCCATGTCCTCCTTCACACAGTCCATCCATCGTTTCTTTGGTCTTCCTCTACTCTTATACCCATCCACATTCATACTCAAAAACTTTCTTAGTATCGATTAAAATAAATCGACTACACTGAAACGTAGAACCGAGAGAAAACAAATGAAACTCACTTTCAGGGTGTTCAACAGTGACTCCACAGTTCCACAGTTTCCAACGTCATCTCATTCCGATTACAGGAAGCGTTGATTGACGCGTCGCCGATAAACAAGCGTACCGCGCGGCGCCGCCCCTCTTTTGTTCACCTTGTTCACCGGTTCCACCGTATTCACTGTACCATAGAGTAGGTGGTTAACGATAGATGCGAAACTTATGTGGACATCGAGGAAAGAGAAACTCCGGCTTTGTATTGCGTTTTCTCTGTCTGTCAAAAAACGTTTGACAGTTTCTTTTTAAAATTCGAATTTATCTTATATTTTATATAATTTAACAATTCTTGGGGTCCTTTGTGCTTAAAACATTGTCACTAAAATAATAATTGACCCCTGTTTTATCACACAGAGATTTAGAAACTGACACATAGATTTGCTGATTTTATATTTTTTAATTCTGTTTAATTATTGTACCTATGATCCAAAGAAGATTGAAATAAATAAATAATAATAATAATAGATATGATGTGGGGTACCAGAGGGGGCTCTACAAAGCCAATTGAGATACACTCATCGAAAACTCAATGTAACAAAGGTATTAACTACCGCGTATGATCTTTGGGATTTAATCATAATTGCTGCTAAAGTCATGGTTAACGATTATTTAACCATCGGTACATTTTTGGACGTTATAGACGTCTCTCAGCATTAACCATCGATTATGAATATGAAGAAAGTTTTTAGAATACCTTGATAAATGATGTTTATTTTGAAAATAGGTTCTTACAAACACTTTTACACGTATTTTTTTTTTTATACTAGATGTGGTCGGTTTTTCGTACCTGGTTACTCGGAGAAGAAACAGCTAAAAAACTCAGAGCTCATAGTCTCCTTTAAGACCTTAAAGGAGACTATGAGTTCTGAGTTTTTTAGCTGTTGAAAGACCTTTCAGAGTAGAAGACAAGTGTCGCATCTATTTAAATATTTTTTCCCCATCAATGACTGTGTTCACCGCTTTTCACATTTGACACTTGTGTGATGTCGGTACAGTTGGGGGACGTTTGAACGTTACTTTGACCAGACGTCAAAGTGGAATGTTTTGGTATACAATAGTTAATTGGAAATCGCGTTTGATTTCACTTCAATGCGCGTTGAGTTACTCTCAATCGACAAGCGAATATGGAGGGATATAAAATGCTTTTTAAAAAAAAAAAAAGAAAGTTGCCCCTCACTAGGAATTTGTCCTGTATAGTTTAAATGTTTGTTAACGCACCCAGCGTTACTGAATAATACACGCTTGTGGATGCTACAGACAAATATAAGGGGTCTTTATTATGGCAATCGAACCTGTCAACTGAATATAAAACTAAATCTAGACCAGCCAAATCCAGTCTAATTCCTGCTTATATCAGAGCTTTGTTCATAAGGTTTTCAGAAAATCAAATAATCGAATACTTAACCAATTTTTGGTTTATGATATGCAGCAAATATTTGTGTTGTTGTTTTTTTTTTACTTTTCCCCGCACTAGGAATTTCTCCTGTATCGTGGGTGCGTTTAAAAACATTTAAACTCACATACACAAACAGCCAGACCCGGAACAGCTATCTGTAGGCCATACAAATATTTGTTCCGTGCGGGGATCGAACCCGCAACACGCAACGCAGCAGTCAATCGCTCAGCCACTGCGCCAACCGTGCCGTCAAATAAAAATGAATATAAAATGTTTGGTCTATTTCTGATATAAGCACTTACAATAAGCGCTTATATCAGAAAAAGACTTATATTATTTACATACTGTATGATATTATATAGTTTTGTTCTAGACCATACCTTGGAAACTTTTAGTTACGGAGACATCTACGTCCCAACTTTGTCACAAGTTTCTTTTTTAATTTTTTTGTTATGACTACTTCAAATACCTCCACGACCCCTTTAAATGCATCCATCAGCACAATGTTTTGAGTGCGTTACATTGAGTCCTACCGTAAAACGTGATTTTCCACCCCAAAAAAATAAAGTCGTTTCCCAGCAATAACTTTTGCGTAGAGTTACTTAGTTTGATGTAAACACAGTTATAAAATGCTTGGTTGACGGCTTCGTGAAGGGTATGTTTACACCATGTATAGCTGCTAAAATTAATAATACGCACTTTCCCAAACAAGGGTGAAAAAATAAACTCCACAGAGCCTTTTGAAGCGCAACTGCGTCCTCTATTTCCATCCCATAAATCATTTTACATACAAAACACGTTCCTATCTTAGCTTAATATTCATATAATTTAAATAATTTATACTTGCAGTCGTTTGCCCGTCTAGACACTGATTTTTGGCAAAGTCAAGGCTACGCTGAAAAGTACAGTCGATTTAAAAATGGCAATATTCCATATACATAAATATTGAAATGAAAAAATTGTGAATATTTCGTTTTCAAATTGGATGGACTGTAGGGGTTTATGCGTATTATTTTGTAGCTTTTTGGTGCATTTTATCTAAATTGGATTGGCCCTTATACTCTTTTAGTGCTAGCAAAAAAATTTTGTTGGTAACTAAAGTTCTTCGGGTATTTTGGCCGAGAGCAGAGAGATCGGTCATTGCAGTTATAACAACTAGCACGGCCAAAATAATGACAGGTATCTTCATTTGGCTACCCACGCTGGAAAAGCTAAAAACAAATATAGAACGAATAACGCAAACCAGCGGGAAAATCGGAAAATGTATTTCCACTGAAATTCTCACATTTAAAAGGCAATATCCGAAACATATTTCAGTAGCATTACTAGATAGGTACTCCAATTTTCGAGTATTCAATACCTACAACAGTTTTAATACCCGTATTTAAAATATGTACATATTTTAAATACGGCTTTTTTCGACTGCCTCTTTGGTGTAGTGGTCGCAAGCGCTACTGCTGAGCATAAAGTCCTGGCTTCGGTTCCCAGGTCGGGCAAAGTGTTATTGAGTTTTATTTTTCCATCAGGAGTTTCTCAGTAGCAGCCACAAATTTGTATTTGTACCCGTCGCCTTTTACATGAGACTTAACATCAACTGGCGAAATATGGGGGTACATTGGGTAGACTTCTGGCTAACCGAGGATTACAAGCATTATGTTATTTTATGTTTACGTTATATATGGTTATATTTTAATAATTATAAGGTCCCATTAAAATAGATAGACACATTTTAACACAGGGTTCAGTACGTTTCACCAAAGATATCCAAGCAAATAAACACTGATTAAAGTGATGTTAAAATTTGTCCATCTATTTTAATGAGGACCTTATAATTAACTTTGTAGCTCGACTGTACTTCGCCAATGAATAAAAGTGATCTCGTATCCACTCTATACGCCTTACGTTGGTTCACGTCCAAAATAACAAATTTAAAGCGACCGAGCAACGTACTCTCAAAAGCGAGTACTTATTATATTGAATATAAAAGGAGTTTCGCCTTTGTGTCTGTTAATGTTCGAGAAAATTTAATTACGTTTGGGTATGTTTATTTGAATAGAGACGTAAGTAAAATTAAAAGCTTCGAAATGAGAAGAGCAACTATTTTCTGCTATTTCGAAAACTCAAAATAAGTAATTCATGTCATGAATTTCGAGCCTAGGCACAGAAAATCATGGTACGACTATAACAGCAAACTATAATAGTAAATACAGTATGACCACATTATGTGTGCAGTTCAAAGTGGCGCTGCTTGTCAAGACAAAATGCATAAATATGGAAAACTTGGAACATTTATTTTAGTTCTGTGTTTTCTCGCCTGCACAGATAAGTTGGCTGAAGTGTACTGCATGTTTATCTGGCATTTGAATGATATTGATAGGAGGAGACTGTACTTAAACATGGGACCCATGTGACTGTGGAATTTGTTCTGAAAAAACAAAATGGCGGCGGTAGTTTCGTGCCTAAAGATCCATGTACAATGAGGGCTATCGTTTTTGAGCTCACCAGATAGGCCCACTGTCGCGTAAGGTTATGTCAATAATTCAATTTTATACTTTACAGTACCAATAACTTCACAAAAAGTTTATTTTATTCTCCCTAAATTAGCAAGCATGAAACTTTTAAAAATCATTTTACCTCCAAGTACTAACAAATAAAATCCTAAGTTGCTATTTAAAATCTTCAAGTCTTAATTAATCAGGAATAGCTCAATCTAGACCGCAATCGTGAATATTAGTTAAAAAAAAAAGTAAAAGTAATATTAGTAAAAAAGCACGCGACGCGTGAAGTATCTATGAAATCTGTCATTTCAGTGGCATCGCGCTACTCTAGCGCCTCTAGCGGCGAATTCACACGCGATACCCCCATTGTACATGTGGTAATAGGTACACTAAAAGGTTCTTAATAAACAAAAGAAAGTCTGCAGCTCTTGAGGCCTTTCCTACTATCTGTAACTTGACTAAAACCTTTGATACATTTGATCCGACCTGTCAAAGTGTCTGAGTCGTATCAGACAACAGTAAATATTGCATTACATGCAGAAGTGAGTTATCTAAAAATAAAATCCTTTAAGCTGATACTATTTTTAGTGATGTGTGTTTTGATAAAGAATAGTGTCGAAGATTTTAAAACGTCATCTGAATTGAAGAAGAATTAGACTTAAGATTTTTTATTTAAAACGTTGGCCCCACACTATTAATTTCTCCTGTATCGTGGGGTCGTTTACAAATATTTGAACTTTATAAACAAACAGATAGACCCAAAACAACTACCTGTAAGCTATACAAATATTTGTACCGTGCGGGAATCGAACCCGCGACACAACGCGCAACCAGCCACGCCGTCAAAGAAATGTTGTAGAAGAAACAAAATCGCAGCATAAAAAATGGCGTTTAAGACAAATTCTTCTTTACCTTTCTTTCCTTGACTATTTAAGTATTTACCAATAATAACTACAGGAAAAAAACCTAAATTGAAACAATACCCATGTAAAAATAGATTTATACTATAAAGACCCAAAACAGGAGCCAAATCTTACAAAACTAGGAATAATTTGAAATTTACAAATACACACGAAAAGTCTTCTTTAAATTCAAAATTATAAAGTCATCTTTTACATACCACACCTACTTTTACATCGGTAATTCCGACATTTTTATCGCCTAATCACAGTGCAAAATATGTCTCGACTCTTGAAGATAAACTTACACAACGTTGATACTTCAAAAGTTTCATCAAGAAAAAACATTTGTGATGCTGATAACACATCTCAACAATTTATCATTATGGTATCCGATAATCCCACGTTTTCACAATGACTTTTAGTCGCCAAAATGTATTCCCTTTATTTATATTATCTTGAAGATTATTCAATTTTGGTAACACATACAGTCCCATAACGTTCAAAAATAATTTTCCCAACATTACCATTTTTACCAAATTCAAAAACAATATCTCCATTACTTGTTTCACTAGTTTTGAAACTTCACCCAACGTAACATATTCCCTCTTTCCTCAAACATCTTTAGGAAAAATATCAGTCAATTCTTCAGGTCTTGCAGCATACACAAACTTGGTTTCAAATTTCGAATCAATATCCAAACACAGCTTCTTCAATTCGGCATTAAAATTCAGCAGCACCATTTGATGGGTCTTATCTAAGTCTTTTATGATAGCCATCAAATTGAATGCGGCTGTAAAATCCAGTTTCTTTAAATTTGCACCATCTATGACAATTGGTACTTCTGTAGTACCATCAGAGGTAGCTCTCATTACTCTTTGACGAACATGTTCAGCAGCACAATATGAAACATTCTCACACAACGTAACCACCATGAGATCTCCTTTCTCAGTTTTTAGTTTATTGACTTCGACAGTAGGTCTTGCTACGTTATACAACAACAATAAGGCTTCGAGAACAATCCCAGTGATGATTCCATATTCTAGCCCAGTTAGTAAACAAACCACCATAGTCACTAAACACAACAGCAACTCCTTTATACTATTCCTCCATAAACTTGCAAAAATGCTGTAATCGATCATTGAAAACATAGCAGTTATAATAAGACCAGCCAAAGATGCTTTTGGTATGTAATAGAACGTTGAAGTCAAAAAGGTTAGTGCAACAAAGAGGAGTATCACTTTAGTGATTCCACCAGCAGGTGTCTTGACGCCAGAAACATGGTTCAGGGCTGTTCTGGTGAAGGAACCAGTGATGGGCATGCTTTGTCCAAATGACCCAACAATATTACAGAGCCCGACGGCGATCATTTCTTGAGTAGCGTCTATCCTCCCACCATCAGCAAAAGCTTTAGCAATAGCCACTGTTTCTAATATAGCCACAAAAGGTATAACAATTGATTGCACACCCAGTACTTCTAACATCTCTACAAAATTGTATGTTTGATTGCCAACTACTGTGCTGAATGGTGGCAAACCAAACTTTGGCAGTCCGCTGCCAATGTCACCAATTATTAACAATGGTTCAGTGCCAAAGGTTGCTTTAAAGCCGTAGGCAATTATCATTCCTATAACCACGACAACAGCATTTCTTGATAAAGAAAGGAACCATCTCGCTTGTTTTACAAATCCATCTGTTCGTTTGCATCCCTCTCCCATCTTCTTCAGCAATATCAACATTATTATAGTCGCAGTACTGAGCACTGGTTCCCAAAGTCTTGCTGTGGTTATATTAGTAAAAAAGTTCTGAATCGACTCTAAAAAGTAGTTTCCTGAAGATCCTTTCAATCCGAAGAAGGATTTTAACTGTGCAGCTGCAATTTGTAGAGCAGCAGCCGTTGTAAAGCCGCTTATCACTGGCATTGATATGAATTCGACTAGAAAGCCTAGATTGAGGACACCCATGAGAAAGATGAACACTCCTGACAAGAAGGCAGTGAGGATGGCGAAGTCGGTAGAGTAATCAGCAACGTACTTAGCTATCATGGCGGCGATAATAGCAGTGGGTCCAACGGTAACATTGTAGCAGCTTCCAAAGATCACGTAAATGATTCCAGAGGTCAGAGATGCGTACAGTCCATACTCGGGTGGTAATCCAGCGATGACAGCGTATGCAATACCTTGGGGTATAGCAGTAAGTCCCACTGTTATACCTGCTATGACATCCTGAATGAAGTATTCAGATTTATACTTCGGGAGCCATCCAATAATAGGCAGTCTTTTCTTTGCGACATTCAAGCTGCACGTTTTTTGGAGACACTTTCTAGTTTTTCTTCGAAACACTCTGGTTTTTGGTTCGCCTTCGATTTCGACCGTCATTTTGAACGTGGTGTGTTCACTGCGGTGTTGAAGTGACTGAGCACTAGAAGTACTGAGTTTAACACTCGAGATTTAGTTGTTTATCTGAAGTCAAGATAATTATCTTTATCGGTTATGTCAACAATACGTGAGCCACTTATGATTGCTATGACTTATGATTACCGGAGAGGAGAGGAGAGGAGCCGCTCCGATACCTATTATCGGAGCGGCTCCTCTCCTTCCGTAAATTGGACCGAGTACTTATAACTTTCACATGACTTCATATCTACGACTATTATTGCTTTGTTTTTGGTAGGTTTTTTCGTATTAAATTGTTCCTAATTTGAGCATTGTTGATTCGTGCACGTAGCCATTTTTGTGTTGCATCCATGGCAATCATCATCATCATCTTTTCAGCCGAAAGACGTCCACTGCTGGACATAGGCCTCCCCCAAGTGTCGCCACACTGACCGGTCCCGTGCGACTCGCATCCAGCGGATCCCCGCAACCTTCACCAGGTCATCGGTCCACCTAGTGGAAGGCCTTCCAACGCAACGTCTTCCGGTTCGTGGTCGCCACTCCAGAACTTTCGGCCCCATCGGCCATCCGTTTTGCGAGCAATGTGCCCTGCCCACTGCCACTTCAGTTTGGCAATTCTTCGGGCTACGTCGGTAACCTTGGTTCTCTTGCGGATGTCTTCATTTCTGATTCGATCACGCAAGGAAACTCCGAGCATAGCCCTCTCCATTGCTCTTTGGGTGACTTTAAGCCTGCGAATGAGGCCCATTGTGAGCGACCACGTTTCGGTCCCGTACTGGCAACACACACTGATCATAGACGTTCATCTTGAGACACTGCGGTAAGTTGGACGAGAAGATACCGCGCAGCTTCCCGAACGCTGCCCAGCCGAGTCGGATTCGACGGTTGACCTCTTACTCGAAGTTAGACCTACCTAGCTGGACCGTTTGTCCCAGGTAGACATAATCGTCTACAACTTCGAGTATAGAGTCTCCGATCTTGATAGGAGTGGGTGTTACATGGCCATTCAACATAACCTTGGTTTTGTCCATGTTTATTTTAAGACCCACTCTTTCGGATTCTCTAGTGGTAGTGGTCATCGAGCATTGTACTGAGGTCCTCCATGGTCTCAGCCATGACCACTATATCGTCGACAGGCCGTGTCGACGGCGCGTTCGTGTTCCACGCGCGCCTCAATGAGGTGTCAAAGCAAACGGGAAGGGGTCTGAAAGGGCCGATGCCTGCCAGGGTTGCGGGACTGTTCGAAAGAGATACCGCGGCCCTGGAACACAAAGGGCAAAAGAACCAACATAGATGGGTTTTAGTCAGTACAAGTCTGACCCTTCCTTCCGCTCCGCCCAGAGGGGGGGGTCATTTGATGATTTCCCAAATGAAAAAAAAGAGGCCCGTTGGTGGCATAAAATACTGACACCAGCTTAGGTTAGGCATATTTTCGATTGATGTACCAGCCGAAAAAAAAAGGTGATTTCAGAATGTAGGTACTCCTCTAAGTCATAAAATACATTATTAAATGTACCTACGAGTATATGTTCCTGTAAAGTCTCGATGTAAATCGCACAAACTTACATAAACTGAAACTCAAGAGCCCTCTTAATTAAATTCCCTCATTTATGATTAACACTAAAACGCTGCCAAAAGTGCAAGGTATCAAATTTAATGGGTGATCGTAAATCCGGGCATGCGATTCGATTTGTCCGGATAACATAAGGGTAGGTGAAACCATAAAAATTGTTCTAATAAAGACACCGCAGAATTTTATGGGTTAAAAACATTCCGTTTTAGGGTGTCATTTTATGATACCACAGAGTTTTTGAGTTAGTCCTCAAAGTGTTTTGAGTTTTTCATATTTGAGGAGTATGAACCAGAGAAAACAAAAAAAAAACTGTTTATTTCTAATTATTATGACATAACAATCAAATGATAGGAAGTACCTTTTGAGCAAAATAAATTACTTGTATTAGGTACTTCCGCTCTTTCAGTTTACATTAACATTACATAAGTGAGAAATTTAAAGTAAAATCAAATTCAAAATCAATACAATAAAAATTAAATTAAAAAGTAAATCAAACATTAAATTAAAAAGTGAATCAAAAATTAAATTAAAAAGTAAATCAAAAATTAAATTATAAAGTAAATCAAAAATTAAATTAAAAAGTAAATCAAAAATTAAATTATAAGGTATATTAAATTAAAAAGTACATCAAAAATTAAATTAAAGAGAACCTATGAGACCTTACAAAAAACGGCATTTTCTTCATATCCCAATTTTGCTTGAGCTTGGTAATGTTTTGTTCACAACCTACGTTGTTGTAAGTTCAAGCTCTAACTAACGTTTAGTTAAATTATAAAGCGCATGTTTGGGTAACCCAAGACGATGTTTAACTACATAACATAGGAAATGGTGTCACAACCGTGTCAAAGGTAGGTTACATGTTTTAGAGACCAAATTTTCACTCTGATCTTAACATGAAAGTTATTTCAAAAGCTCGTTTGAATTCTTGTGGTTATTCTACTGTACATAGTTCCCGTAGTTCGTGATTTAACAATGTTTGTAAAAATACAAGGTATAAACGGACGCTTCGTGACGCCGTCCACCAAGCATTCCGTTTATCAAACTCGTAAATCTACGCAAAAAATATATTATTGCTGGAAAACGACTTTTTTTTGGGTGAAAAGTCACAGTTTACGGTAGGACTCAATGTAACGCACTCTAAACATTGTGCTGATGGGTGCATTGAATAGTACAGGAGTCATGGACGTATTTAAAGTAAAATTATAACAATAAAAAATCATGTGAAAAAGTTGTAACTTTGACCTCCAATATCTCCGAAACTAGAAGGTTCCCAGGTATAGTCCAGAACAAAAAAGTCACAATGACGTGACGTGAGAACAAGCGTCTTCCGGCTTCGTTATCTTATATTCTCTTGGTTGCCCTCAGCAACTGACCTTGACTTTGAAGCATGTGTCACATGCTCACATACCTGGACAAATACTTCAGAATATTTGAATGTAAATCATTTCTAGATTTCTAAGATACCTACAGGAAAAGATTAATATCTACATAAAGATACCGGGTATAGGCATAGATAATATCTTTAGATAGTTTCAATGTTTACAGTGATTTTTCATAGGTTATCTACTATAATTATGATGTTTCCTACATATACAAGTGGGTAGGTAAATAGGTTATAAACAACTATTCTTCTATTCTTACGTAAGGAACACAGATTTGCGTATTTCCGCCAACGTGATGTTTTCAGATCAATAACGTTGACGTAATATGATTAAATTCTGTTTTTCACATGGATCAGATTCCGTGTGGAAAAATTCGTGTGAGTGATTTGTTTTCATACCAGCTGTCATTTATATGACTGCCAAAACATTATGACCGATTATATACCTAACCCTTGAGTGTTTTCCCAGCGACTTAGTAGTATCTACGTCATGCGTGTGCATACCTGCTTAATACCTAGTTTTTGCAATTTATTTTGCACCGCTACACCCAATTTTCTAGATATCATTAGCGACGACGTGAACAATTAAACACACTTTAACTCCAACCTGGCTAAACAATATCAACATACCAAATAAACATATACCAATACTTTCTATACATTAACATATACACATACGAACAAACACAACGCTCTATTTCGCAAAGCTTAACCCTTAACTAACCACCGAGGTACTTTCGACCCAACGCACTTTGGTTTGAGCACAAACACGGTAGGTAGGTATTAATTTCTCGAAATATTATTGGCTGAGGAATTAAGCCTGCTTCATACAGATTATGGGACGTATATGTGACATGCTTGTAATATTCACGGGTATATTATTAATTTTGTAGTTTAAGTAAGGAGTTAGGGAAATTTTTGCTTTCACGGATTTTCAGTTAAATCAGTACAAACCGTAACTTGAAATTTATTGTAATCCCAATATCAGATGGGTAAATAGAACTCATAAATATTCAAAAGTGTTTCCTTTTTAAGTTGTTTTATCTTTTTTGTGCATTCTTGAACAAATTTTCTATTTGTTGGCAACCTGAATTAGACATTTATAATTTAACCTCATTATACACATGAAATAATTCACCGTAATACAGTTTATAACTAGTACGGGGGTCAGAGTGAATCGGTTTCGTAACAACCAGAACTTATTATTGTGTACTTAGTAACTAATTGGGTATCTGATCTTTTAGCATCCTAGAAAATAAGTACTAGTGTTATTGTTTTTTTTTTTTTTTTTTAAGGTTGTTATTCTTTTGGCTAATAAAGATTATGATATGATTATGATTATGATGAATAATCTAGAAATCTCTGGAAAGTACCTGAATAACTATAATACAATACTTTTTCATAATTTTTGTACCTAGCTTACGACCAAGGTCGCCGCCATAATTCATATGTAAGCCATTTAGCTATAAAAGGCTTACGTTTATTTAGGCTAGATTTTTTGTGATACCGAACTTACTACAAATTGTTTTTCTTTGTATTTTCAGGTATGTACAACAATAAATTATAACTAATGGTGCTTAGACCTCACGTAAGTACTAACAAGTTTTATATTTTACTGTAACAAAAACTGTTAGACCAAGAAATCGTGTGTAACAATAATTTGTTTAGACCAAATTAGTCCTAATGAGTTTTTTTATATGTCTTTTATTTTTGTTATTAGATCTAAATGTTACACATTTTGTTTTGGGCCCTTAGATATGGTTCTTACGTAAAATACTTTGAAATTAGCCACTGCTTTTGGTATACTTCGGGGTAAAACTCCTGTAATTAATTTATGAGTTATTTCGACTGAGCATGATGCTTTATTAAGCGACAATTCAAATACCATCTCATTGTTTTCCCATTAACAAATAAATCCTCTCGCGTGTCCATATTGTCACTTGGCTATAAACTCGAAATTTCCACAACAATAGATTCCTTAGACTTAAGTGTAAGTGGGTATTAATTCCGCCATATATCAGTGAGGGTAGTTTCTTCGGCAGCTGGGTCTTAGCGACCCTTCGAGCAACAAAGGGTTTAATAAGATCGGCGCGCAGTGAACGGTTAACTCGTCTATGATTTAGTCATTAGTTCAGTGAGGAATGTGATTCAGAAATAGTTGTATTGTATGTTCGGTGGCGGATATGTGATTTTCGCGAAATTCTCCGCTTAAATAGTTTTACCAAGCTAAGGGTAATACAGATATTTGGCTGGAATCACAAAGATCTCTTCTTCTGTTCTCCTGTTTAGTATTTTTTTCTTTTAATCCCTATTGTCCCACTGCTGAGCAAAGGCCTCCCCATATCCTTCCAGGCGCTCTTCTCCTGTGTCACCTCAAACCAGCTTTCGTAATGCGCGTCTAGATCATCTCGACACCTCTTTTTAGGTCGTCCCGGCAGTGGGCCAATCAAGGTTATTGCAAAAAAAAAACGTTATTGTAAACATTCTTTCTTAATCTTGCTTTATAAAAGTTTAAATGTTTGGGTACACATAGGTTATATTGAAACTATTTGTATAATTATTTACGGTTGAAATTCACTTATGAATGATCCTGTAATGTACTACACATTAAAACTCTGTTCGCTTCATGCTAGAATTCTTACCGAAATAACAAAAACAAAAATACAAAAAAAAATAGAGCACTTTCTAGCCATCTCACTACCCAATTAAACTGATGATTCTTAATAAAAAACAGTTCATAACACTCCCTAGTAGCTTGCCTCTCATAATGATGATGGATCATCGACAGACCCCAGTAATTATCACTTTATTGACTATAAAGACCCCCTCCCACGGACCGACTGACTATTAAAAATAGTTGTTTAGTCAACTAAGTTCGTGACGCAGAAATGATTTATGAGATGAATTTTAATACGGTTGCTGTGTAGCTTTTTAATGAGGGATTTGTGAATTTGACTTAAGGCGCGGACTGACTAGGATTTTGATCGCTACTAGACCGCGTAAACTACTGTCACCACTATGGAGCGTGAATAAGGTTGAAATAAAATGTATTTGTGTTGACATGTGACTAAGCTGCGAATGACATTTATTTTACAGGTTTTCTTTAGATTATTAAAATATAGACTTTCAATTTAACAATTGTTTGGTTAAAGTTAAAAGAAATGCCAATTCTATTTAATTCTTTAAAAAAATTGTTATTATCGCTGGAAATACAGAGATCTTCTTAAGATAGTTTATTTTTGTGCCCCAGTTCCCAAATTTTTGGGTTATTTTTTTAGAGGTTTTAATACCTTGTTTCACAGTTAAGTTTTACTATTTTTTTCAATGGCCATTTAAAAATATTCTTTATCTTTTCCTACTCTTCCTGCTTCCTGCTTCTATGTATTTTGTACTTACAATAGCAGACGCAGAAGGGTCCGTTTACACCTTGTATAAATCTATGTCATGTGCTACTTGGAATCTTAAATGTTATAGAGACTCCTGGTTGGTTACTATGACGAAAGCAGAAGCAATACCAGTGTGGGAAAGAGATAGCGCTACACAACCTGTATAGCTCTCTCTCTTTCCCACACTGGAATTAGTACTGCTGTAAGAAGTCATGGAAGGCCACCTGAAATCACTGAGGAAACTTGTTCTACCAGTTTACTTTTTCCCCGACTGCGCCAGATGGAGGGTTATGTTTTTCGAGAGTAGTTTCGAGTGTATGTTTGTATGTATGTATGTCTGTATAATTGTTTGGCACGCTCTGTAGCCTGAACGGCTCGATGGATTTTAGCTTGAGAGATGTCGTTAGATTCGTATTTACTGTGAGAGTGACACTGGGTATATCAAAATAAAAATTATTCAATAATAAAACAAAAATAAATAAAATAAAAACGGTAATTTAAAAAATTAAAAATCCCGACTGCGTAAAAAAAAAGCATAGAACATAGCGACTTAAACAGTCGGGACCCATCATTGCGACGATTTAAGCCGGTCTATATTATGTTAATGGGTTTTTTTTCCGGCCGTGCCTATAGATACCAAACCCTCACTTAAACAATAACTTAATTTTCATCACTTTTGCATAACACCATTCTTTCAAAACCATACCTAAAAAATAATGGACGCATAGCTAAGCCAATGAGAGGAACACCTTTCCTTTACCACCGACTCTGTCTCCTCGCCATAAGGTTGCTTTTCATCTAACAAAAGTTCGTATGTTTATATGTTATCGGTAATATTGGGAACATATGCGGGGGCACGCGCTCCTACATCACCGCGTTATCAGCACGACTCGGGCTCGAACCCGCTACCCTATCGGACGAACGCAGGCTGAAATGTCGATAACATCACGACGTATAGGATGCGTGTTGAATTAAAAAGATGGTGTTTTATGTAGAAATTTTATGCCTAAGTGTGATAGTAGAAAATGCGGGGTTTGGTGTCTTTGCATAACTTTAAGTAAAGATTTGGATATATCGCGGACCAGCTGCGGACATCGCACACTGACAAATACTTACTTGGACAAGGTGTATACCGACTCTTCACAAAGCCGTCAACCAAGCATTCTGTACATCAAGCTTAGTAACTACACCTAAATTATTTCTTTTATCGTCTTTTTTTTGGATTGAAAATTCACGTTTTACGGTAGGACTCAATGTAACGCACTCAAAACATCGTGCTGATGGCTGCATTGAGCGGAGTGGAGGTATCTATACTAATATTATAAAGAGGTAAAATTTGTTTGTAGGTTTGTATGTAGGGATCTCTGGATCTACGGAACCGATTTTTAAAATTCTTTCACTAATTGGAAGCTACATTATCCCCGAGTGCTATAGGCTATATTTATAAGGTGCTCGTGGAATAATTTCGGACCAAAACGCGAGCGAAGCCGCGGGCAACAGCTAGTTTAAAGTATAGTTATAACATATTAAAAACTTGCGAAAACTTGGAACTTTGACTTCCAATATCTCCGTAACTAGAAAGTTCCCAGGTATAGTCCAGAACAAAACAAATGCCTTTCGGCTGCGTAAAGAGCCTTTTTCCTCCATTTTACTCCCATTATTTAGAAACTGTTACCATTCCGAACTTAGCAAGTTTTCGACATGTTAAAAAACGACGAATCATAATGAGCCGCTATCGCAAAACCGTAGAAAAATTCACATCCAGCGGTTTCCCATAACGATTGAGTATTTCATATATTTTGATGACAACCCCATATACATTACACAGCATTTTTTCACACATGGCTCATCCCTCAGGCTAAAGACATGATTACACGATACAAACTTATCATCACTATTCCTTAAACGAAAATCTATACGAGGATGAAAAAATAAATCTGTCAAATTCAGAAGTGCTGATTCACGTTAATAAATTTGGGTGCAAGTGTCCCCATTTGACGCGTTCAAGCAATAGAAATATTGGGGTGATTGGGATAAACGTGGGCCCCTTGTCCCTTGGCGGGGGATATTGAATGCTTGTATCAGCATTGATTTGTTTCGGTAGATGGAGGTGGGACTGTGGGAGTAGGCATTTATGTGACGTCACGTTTTCATGGTTAGCTAAGTGTGACTTTTCTTTAAGGCCTGCGGTGGTTAGATTTCTTTCGATACGATTAGCTATTTGGTGCATAATTACGAGCTGCCTTTTGCCTAGTGTGCACCGAACGTTTCCACTTATTGAAGCTATTTAAATTAACTTTACGAGTCAGAATGATACATTCTTATCGATTTCTCAAATACTTATTAGCTTTTTCCTATTTGTTTTTTTTTTCTAGCAATGGAATACCCAAAATGCATAGATTTCAAAGTAATTTGGAGCTAAAAACCCAAATTTCCAATTTTTACCACAATAACCGACTCAAACTTTCTTAAAACCCTCAATCCAAACCACAGAACTAAATCTCCTATAAGAAAATTGTTTTCAAAGATATCATGGGGTATGATAAATGCCGGCATTAGTCCTGGCCTGCCACATCCAGCCATGTTAATCTAAAACGTCGTCTGCACGCACCGAGGAAGATATATCATGGGAAATGCTGAGAGCAATCGGGGATTTTTCACATCATATTTTCCAGTTTTAGTCTAGTTGTTTTTGTAGATGTTAGTTGGAAGGAGGTTTGAAGTAAGGTTTAGATAAATTCAGCAGGTATCTTTAGGAAGCGTCAACAAATAGTTATTTATCAAATTAATTTTTGATTTTGAGTCTTGAGCGAACGAAGGATTGAAAAATAGAATCACGAGCGCAGCGAGTGATTATAAATTTCAATCCTGAGTAAGCGAAATACTCAACAAAACGAATAGCAAATGAACTTGCTCACATGTTGCATACAAAACTTTTCACCACTCCCAGCAAGAAAGTATTCAGTCATCATAGGTAAATAAATTAAATAGTCACAAAGCTATATTTAAAATAACAAAAAAACCGAGATATGTCTCATTCGTGTCGGGTCTGGGTCACAAATGACCGTTCTTCTTTGACGATGTAATTTTTTCAATATTTTATTAAACTTTTTTAATGTTTCTGAACTAATTTGACAATAATTTGATAAATTTTATCAAAAACATTAATCTTAACTTATAAATATTTCTATTCTAAGCATAAAATTATTTATTTTTTAAAATATCTTTAAAACTTAACATAAAAAAAATCAGGCAAGGTTAGTTTCGGAACGGGATCATTACTTTCCTCACTGTTCAAACAGTGAGGAAAAACCAACTTTCCTCCCTTTTTTCGTAGAGGAAAGACCCTTCTTTCGTGCGGGAGTGGGGAAAATGATATTTTATCAGTCATAACAATGATGGAAAAGTCAAAAATGTAGATATGACTGTATGAGCTACCTAAAAACTTTTCTATCTTGATTAAAAATGAAACGCTTTCAAAGAGATAGGTACTTACTTGTCTAGTATTGTCCATTTTTCTGCTAAGATAGACTTTGCGATCTGCATCTGAAATGGGTCGTTAATTTATTGTGAAAAATTATTGTTGTTTTCGATCAAATTAATCTATGGCAATAAACCTGGCAATAAACCAAAAAAATATACATATTTTAGAATAGCCATGCACAATTACTCAACCATGATGTTTTTTTTTTTTTTTTTTTTTTTTTTTTTAATCATGCTTAAGTTTTATCAACGGCATAAAAAATGCATAAACTATTCCAATGATCCTTTGCCTCAACTTTCTCCATAAAAATAATAAGAGTCAGAATAGCATACAATATTTTCACCTGACTCTACCTATTTTTAAAAATTATCTCACATCCATGGCATTGACATGTCTAATCACATGGAAATAATGGCTGAGCGAGCACGTCGTTGTTGTCCTTTAAAACCAGGATACTTTGGACTGCCACCCCCTTTCCAACACCCACAAATTCAACCACAAGGGGCATTGGAGCTATGAAGACCGAAGGACCAGGCGAAACTGGTCCTTTCACCCGGAACGTATCTCCCTAGGACCGTTTTTTCGTAAAATTTCAAGCTTCTGAATAGAGAATAGTTTCCAGATGATTAACTTGCACCGTTAGGCACCGATTTGTTGCGAAAAAATACGTCATCTGAAAGGAGGCTACGATAGGAGTCCGTATTTCTTACATTTTATTATGATTCGGTTAGTGGGTTATAGATACTCTCTCTTTGGGTTTGTTTACTTCGTGATCGGGATAATATAGACGAACTAGCTGTTGCCCGCGGCTTCGCTCGCGTTTTGGTCGGAAATTATTCAACGGGCATGTTGTAAATATAGCCTATAGCACTCGGGGTTAATGTAGCTTCGTAATAGTGAAATAATTTTCAAAATCGGTTCAATAGATCCAGAAATTACCCGCTACATACAAACTTACAAACAAATTTTACCTCTTTATAATATTAGTCTAGATGTACCTACCATTTGTATACCATATATGTCATTACGTGTTATTTTAAACTTAGTAAAAGCAAATTCCATCAATAAGACTGAACGCAATCGACACGTCTAAATCGCGTTCGAGAATGGAGCGACTGCCTATCAGACCTTAACAACCCAGTTAGTACTGGGTATTAAGATACCCCTTGGTAAAACTGGTTGTCAGACGTTTGGGTCACGGACTACCTAGATATAGATCTTATCATTAACACTAGAATCGGGATATTTAAAATGTTTACTGTTCGTTTTTTTTTTGATAGATCTTTGACAGTGGTACACAACTGTTAAAGATCTACAGATGGCAGCTGATGCGGTTTGTAATGGGTGGTCACCCATCCACGGACCAACCTAGGCAAGCGCGGCTTAACCTCAGGATCGACCCGAGTGTCTGTTATTATTTAGCTACGAGCTCCTCTGCCAGCTGCCACTGTCAATTATCCACAAAAATGTTGACACCGACAGTTCTTAAACGTGGCATGTGCTAATTGTGTTCAGTTTCATTATGGAATTTCTTCTTGAGTCACTTGTATCGTAAAAACTAGCTGCATTGAAGCGGTGACATGTCACTCGACTTATACATATCCAAGACACATCACAATATTTCACAAACTGGACCCCAATCATTAATCACTGTTCCACGTTAAACGCCTGTATAATTGAGGTCACATCAAAAACAAACATATTCATATTAACATTACCTGATGCCTCTCAAAGTCGAACAAACTTAATGAAGCATCTCCATTTACCTTTACCCACTTGTAATAAAACTGAAAATTGCCTGTGCGAACTTTAATACAAATTCGAAACACTCAAACTTGATCTCCACACTTACAAATGCGTATCACCCAACTCTTAAGTGCCAAAAAATAGTGTCGATATTCGATTGTAACAGTTATTTGAAAAGTTTGTAAATGTTTGGGTCGCTCGGCCCTCATCAAACGTACTCTGGTACAGACAGAGGTAATGAAATAGCTAGCAAATGAGGCGTACGTAGTTGCCAGTAGCAACCTTTCGTATCAGTCATTTGTGTCGGTAGGGATATACTGCCGTGTTGTGTAAGAGGGATGCCACACGGGCATTGCCGGAGCGTTGCGTCGTCAAAACGCAATTGTGAGTGATGCGGCAAAGACCTAAGCTTACTACATAGCTCACAGAATAAGCACGCTGACCGCCAGCAAATCAGCAACCGTAATATGGGTCGCCCAGGCTAGGTGCAGTGACATCTCCGCAGGGTGGCTGGTACCAGGTGGCTGAGAGTTGCCGAAAACTGAGCTGTGTGGTGTGGAATTAGAAGAGCCTATGTCCAGCAGAGGCCTAATATAGGCTGATGATGATGATGAGTGTTACGCGAGCAACACAACGACGCCATTCAAACGTCGCATCGTTTCTAAAATCCTTCAATTTCATAAACTGTACAGCGCTGCGCTGCGTTGCCGCTCCGACATCGTACCGCAGCCCCCGCTTTTTCACTTTTTCCGACGCGCCAGCGATCCGTCGCCGCACGTCTTTTAAATGCACCGTGTGGCATCGACATAGAAAGAATAAAGTTTATTTGACGTCAGTTCCATAAATAAGAACACATAATAAAAAAAAAATACAAATTAAACAAATTAAAAAATAAGAAAAAAAAAACAAAGTGAAATACATTGTACTTATGTGCTGTGTGCCTCACTCACGGCTGCGCTAAAAAGCAGACAGGTGAGGCTATCTGACGCTGGTCTTCCAATGAACCTTTGGGGATTACCCCCCAAAGGTTAATTGGAAGACCAGCGTCAGACATCAGGTTTTTATTAGGCGTTTCTCCTTACGGAGATGACGGAACAACAGTTTCAAACATATCACATGTCTTTCTGATATATGTAGAACGACACATAATCACCGCACCGACAACGCATCGTGTGGTATCCCTCTAAGACTGCTTAGTGCTACTAGTTATTCCATGCGCAGTAATTACTGGTCTGGTACCCGCTTTAGTACATACAACAAATCGATGGATCCTTTGACTGTGCTCGCCTACCCTAAAAGCTATTGGAGAGGACAAAGGTCTTTGAGAGCTGAGGTTATCTAGGCCTCCTAGTTAAAAGCTTGAATGGTACATGTCGAGGAATTTCACCTAATTTTGCTTGGAGTGTATTTGTACTTGAAACTGTTGGTATGAAGAAGATAGGAGGTCTATTTAACCCTGAAAAGCGAAGGGTAAGACAGTAGTGTCTACAAAAACAGCATCAAAATCTGTTGCGGAGTTTTAAAGAAGCATACATAGGGACAGACAGCGGGAAGCGACTTTGTTTTATACTATCTACATAGTATAAAACAAAGTCGCTTCCCGCTGTCTGTCCCAGATTTTGATGCGGTTTTTTTTAAATAGATAGAGTGATTCAATAGTAAGGTTTATATGTACAAAATTGCACCCGAGGGAAGCCGGGGCTTCATAATATATGAGAGATATAATTTTTATATCCTTTTTAGAATCAGCATATTCGGAAACATCAATTAACAAACATGCTTATTCAGTAAATCCAAAATGATGGAACTGAAATGGACATGGGACTAAGTGAGCCGTGAGCCTATTGGCATCAACCGAACACAAATCCAGACTCCATGGCTGCTACTGAGAAATTTCTGATAGAAAAACCCTATAACAATTTGCCCGACCCGGGAGTCGAACCTAGGACCTTATGAACATCAGTCGCAATAGAAATTAAAATGAACTTACCCACTTCAAGAAAAAAATTATGAAGTTTTTTCTTGAATTATGTAAGTTTGAATCCACTTGTGTACCTACAAGGGAAAACTCTTGTTTGTACTCTTTCTTACAAGGAGCATCAAGTTTATTCGATCGCGGGTTGTATATCGCTTTTTCATTGGCACCCAATTTCCCGCCTAATGCCATGAATATAAATTGAAAGTGTTGCCAACTATCCGCAGCCAGAGTTGCTAGACTACTAAACTTTTTCAGAGGTTATTGCCTTGGTTATATTTGCATGGTCGCTGGAAAAATCCTACATTATAAGAAAAGTTTATAATTGGGTGGATGTTGGGAAAAAATGACGATTTCCGGAGTCTGCTTGGGCACAGTAGCGAATAAAAGCTACAGTTTGAAATAGTTTGGTGTTTGCACTGAAAAAAAAAAGTAGTTACCATAATCAAGATTTTGTTTACATTGACTATTGACTGCTTGCATCTGAGCCTATCAAGCACAATGATCACAGATACTACGTTTATTTGATTGAGATTTGAAACGGTAATCAAGTCAAATAGTAATAAACACAACCAAGGAACTTATTTAGCGCAAGATTTGATCGAGTGATTAACACAATTAATTAATTGCAATGATAGATGCTATCAAGTCAAATCAACTTAATAAAGTTTCAATGATCTTATAGGTAATCAAAATGCTTCATTGACACAACTAACTTATTTTGTCAAAGTTAACATTTTTTTAACGTGTATCTTTTTTAACTCTTCTACAATGATGTTATGTTAAGGGTAATCGAGAAACTTGTTTGAGCGTTCAATCATTTGAACTAGTATTGCTGCAATCATGTCGTGATGATCAACCTATCTAAGATTTTGATTAATCTTAACAAGATATCGTCAATCAAACTAAAAAGTCACTTGATTGGAGTGCATTTTTTCAGTGGTCATCGTAGTTCTTATGAAAACATTGTAATCATTTTCCTTTAATTTCATCGTCATCATTTCAGTCAAAAGACGTCAACTGCTGGACAGTAAGCCTTCCCCAAGTATCGCCATGTTGACTGGTCTTGTACCTTTAGCGTCAAGCTTACTATTTTCAAGTTCCAAGAGCAAAAGAGATTCAAAAGTCATGCCATTGCTCCTAAACAGGGTGGAAGGGAAACGACGCACATACGTTTACCACGTATTCAGTACAACATTCTGAACACCCCCACATCGAAATTTTTCGTCGATAATTTAAGGTGGATGCGCAAGGGTAGCCCGCGAAATTTAAATTTTCTTACGTTTATTGCAATTTGCAGGTCTGTGTCAGGTTGTATGATGATGAATCGCGCCAGTAGCACGTATGGAGTTACAGAATTATAGTCATTTAAATCATCAATACAACCCTCCAAGTTCATATAATCTCAAAGAGTGACTTTTTCATGAAATAGCTATTGAATGTGATTATAAAAAAAGAAAACCGCCGTTTCCTACAAAAGCGCAATACCGACACGGTCAAGATGTATGGAACAGGCTTTTATTTTTAATTACCGAATGATAGACTGAATCCGTGGTTACCGCTTGTCCGTCGGTTCCCAAGCATAACAATAAGTCAGATTATAAAGACCTATAACTCCTATAACTTATGGTTTACTAATTTCGAGTTTCCCGTTCCAAGTTATTAGTTGTGTACTACAAAAGCAGTGGAGTCAAAACTCATGCCATTTATCCTTTACCAAAGCAGAAGAATAAGACAGATCCTTTGCATATTGTATCGCTAAAAGAACACCCGATCTCATTTTACTGACAATAAAACCAATCCATACACGTCTCCAGTTTATCTCGCCAACAAAAGGGGGTTATTTTGAAAAATATCCGACATCAACTACGCCCATTAATATCCGCTTTTGTTTACCAACTATTTTTTTTCCGGGTTCCGTACCAATAATGTGCTAATAAAACCTTTTTAATAAGCCTACCTAAGTCTGTCTGTGATAGGGTGGTCTCTTTTTAATTGAATTAGGGAGCCACAGTTTATCACAAAATATGTCATAATATATAAGGCCAGTTAATAAAAAAAAAAAAAAATATGCTTAAATTTTTTCACTTGGAATTTCTCCTGCATCGTGGATGCGTTTACAAACATTTAAACTGACAGACACACAAACAGCCAGACCCGGCACAACTATCTGTAGGTCATACAAATATTTGTTTCGCGTGTGGATCGAACCCGCAACATTAAGCGCAGCAGTTAATCGCTCAGCCACTGCGCCAACCGCCGTAAATAACAGGAAAACCAGTTTATTTATGAATCCGGAGTTAAATAAAAAAAAACTTCGATTTAACCATAATTTTCCTATGATTAATTAGCCTTAGATAATTTTACTCCTGGGTTTATATAATTATATTTTTTTATTATTATTGCAATTTAAATTCAATTAATTTTATAATCTGAAAATGTTTAAAATATCAAATTATGTAATTTTTTATTAAGGAATAAACAAGGCTTTATTATTATTTCATTTATTTAACTTATATACAAATTATTTACATTTTGAAATATTTCTTACAAAAACAATATAAAAACTATAAAAATATAAAAAAATGTTGCCCACCGGTATCGGGAACAGGGTCCAAGCTACCGGCGGCCAGAGCTCCAGAGAGAGGAACCTCCTAACAATACGAGCTGTGTCCAGGAGTACCGCTTTCTGAATCAAGCCCTTGATACAGCTGCCTAACGAGAGCCTCCTCAGGTATTCATCGAGGCTCTTGGCAATTAAGCTCATCGAGGCTCTTGGCAATTAAGCTTATTATTATTATTATTAATTTTACTCCTACCAAAAATAATGATAAAGAATAGTTTCGGTGATACGGAACCCAAACAACCAATACGAGTCAAACTTGGCATGTTTTTTTCAACTTTTCATAATTTATTTCGACATTTTTAACCTTTGACATGCAGTTTACCCGCTTTGCCCGGACGGATAGTAATGGAAATTTTATGGTGCTTTTTATAGCTTTTTGAGAGGTTTCTTCGCGAAATTGTGTGTTTTGTTAAAAAAAGCGTTTTGAATGAAAATGAGGGACGGACGGTGGGTGACGAAAACGCTTAGAGGGATATTTTTATGGTGTGGACAAAGGTGCGTTTAATGGTTTTTATGTTTGTGAGATTTTATGGTAAATATATTCATACACAAGGTTGGGAGGTAGTGGAATACAGAAAGCTTACTGAAGGTTTAAATAGCTGTATCACAACTGAAACTCCTTACGTAAATCTGACGAAATAATTATTTTTGTCTTTTATTTTACATTTTTATTGTACACCACTTTTACCATTATAAAATTTGTCATTGAAGAGCGGAATCTCCTAGCACAGGTATATCTTTTAATTAAAAGGAGATTTACTGTAAAAGTTGTACAAGTTTCTGCAATAAACCTTTTTTTTTTAATGTGGGCTTTGCATTTGATTGAAACAAAAATCTGAATTCTAGAAACATAAATACAAAGACTAAGCAATAACTTAACATCACGACTGAATCCCGGAAGGGTAAGGCAGAGGTGTACCTAATACTGCACCCACATTTAGCCAGTTATGTATTAAGTCCAATAGGGGGCGAGCCTGTTGCCATCAAACGGGTACAAATCAAAAGACCGCGGCTGCTACTGAGAAATTCCTGATGAAAAAAACCTAATAACACTTTGCCCGACCTGGGAATCGAACCCAGGACCTCATGCTCAGCAGTTGCGCTCGCGACCACTCGACCAATGCGGCATAACACTTATTTTACAAATAAGTTTCAGCCCCATTGACCACCACTACACAAAACACTTTCAAAGAATCGGATAACTCCCACAAAAATATTCTAAATCTAACATTAAAACTCAAAGAAACTTTAATCCGTCACGTTTAAAATCCACTTGAAACTTGAATCTACAAGATTTACAACGTCATAGCACTTTGCTTCAGGAAAACTAGATAAATATCGGAGCTAATATTTTCCAACATAAATTGTCTAGGTTCGATATTGACGGTGTAATAAAAATATTGGACGTACACACGTACACACTGTACGAGACCTAGGATGCAGACCGTACTAGTAGAATTCTCGGATTATTGTCACGTGGAGTTTGGCAGTCCAATTTAGGATAAATTATTGGATTTAGAGATTAGCAGTCATAGCCTAGTGGTGTGACCGTTGGACTCCCAAGTCATAGGTCTCGAGTTCGAACCCAAGACACGCACCTCTGATTTTTCGGATTCGTGTGCGTATTGATAAAGCAAAAAGGGTATTATAATAATAATATAATAAATAATACGACCGCAGGGAGGTATGGCAGAGTAAGGAGCTTCACGGACGCTTTTTCCAGGCCCTACATTGGCCCGATGTAGACCTATCAGCGTCCGTAGCCTGGCTACGTTCCGAGGACCTCTTCGGAGAAACCGAAGGTTTTGTCTGTGCAATTATGGATGAAGTTATGATGACGAATAACTACCGGAGATTTATTGTGAAGGACGGCACGGTTGACATATGTCGGGCATGCCACCGTCCAGGCGAATCAATCCGTCACATTATCTCCGGGTGTTGTCGTCTAGCTAACGGAGAGTACTTGCATAGACACAACCTTGTAGCCAGGATTATCCATCAGCAACTCGCTCTTAAATACAGCCTTGTGGAATCGGAAGTGCCGTACTATAGGTATGTGCCCGACCCAGTTCTCGAAAAAGGCAGTATCACATTGTACTGGGATCGATCCATCATCACTGACAGGACTATTCTAGCCAATAAGCCTGATATAGTGGTGGTGGATCGATTAGAACGGCGCGCAATGATTGTTGACATAACGGTCCCGCATGATGGGAACCTCGTGAAAGCCGAGAAAGATAAGCAAATCAAGAATCTTGACTTGGCTCGCGAGGTTGTCAACATGTGGGATGTGGACTCAGCGATCATTGTGCCGATAGTCGTATCAGCCCATGGCTTAATTGCCAAGAGCCTCGATGAATACCTAAGGAGGCTCTCGTTAGGCAGCTGGATCAAGGGCTTGATTCAGAAAGCGGTACTCCTGGACACGGCTCGTATTGTTAGGAGGTTCCTCTCTCTGGAGCCCTGACCGCCGGTAGCTTGGACCCTGATACCGGTGGGCTACTATTTTCTATATTTTTAAATGTTTTTATAATATAATCTTTGATACTAAAAATATTTAAAAATGTATATAATGTGTAAAGAAAATAAATAAAGGATCTAATAAATAATAATAAATCATTTATTGTCAGATCATTCAATCCAATATGTTAGTAATACACACACATCTTAAACACTAGTGTTAGTATATAATATTTAGTACATAAAATTTTAGTATTAATAATGTCAAAATAATTAATAATAATAATGTCAAAATCATTAAAAATATGTCAAAATCACCATTAATCATGTCAAAATCATTAATAACAATATAATATTCAGGAAATACAAGGAAATAAATATACTTACTTATACTAACATTTTTACACGTTTTTTTTTTAACTGGATGGGGCCGGTGTTTCGTACCTGACTACTCTGAGAAGAAACAGTCGAAATAAAAAAAAAAAGCAAAAGTAATACATAGCATAAAAAATATTACTAAGTAAGTAATATATTTTTACACTACTTCTGTTTTTTATGCACGGACGGTCGGAATGGTCACCGAGGTTCGCTCGTTGGTATTAAATATTATTTCGCCAAATACCCGTTGTAAGTTTTATTGTTGTTTTTATTTTTAAGTAAGGACCTACTTATGTGGATATAATTCTAAATTATGTAGTCGAAGATCTTGGTGCACGGTAAAACTCTAATGAGTCTATGTTGGCACCAACTTAAATGTATAAAATGTATGTATAGGTACATACATTTTATACATTTAAGTTGGTGCCACTAAATACGTGCCTACTGAATAAATAAATTCGGAGGTCATAGTCTCTATTAAAGTCCTGACATAATCTTGGTCAACTCACATGAGGACGATGCAGATTAGTGTCTGAGATGGTCCCTTGAAGAAAGAACCACACACATTTGAGTGGACCTGTCCAGCCAGTGCAAGCATTTGTCAGTTATCGTGTAACTCGACTTATAACTCAAGGACCTCATCGACACGACGAGCAATACCAAACAAAGGACATTTGGGTAGGTCGCTTATACTCAAACTGCCAGTCGACCGTGGGAAAAAATCAAACAAAAAATCTCACATTCACAATAATCAAATAAAATGAATACATAATACTTTATAAAATAAATATCAATAAAAATCATTAAATGTCGAACACAATAATCACAACATAGTTATAAAACAAAGTCGCTTCCCGCTGTCTGTCCCTATGTATGCTTAGATCTTTAAAACTACGCAACGGATTTTGATGCAGTTTTTTTTAATAGATAGAGTGAATGGAATTGGATTGACCAATGGAATAGCATTGGTGATGGAATGGTGTATTCAAGAGGAAGGTTTATGTGTATGGCATTGCATCCGGATGAAGCCGGGGCGGGTCGCTAGTAAATAATATTTTTTTTTTGTAAAATACCAATCTTTTTATTTTTTATTTTATAGTTATCACTTAGTTTGCTTCATGAGGAAATCTTCGTGAGAAAACCAAACCAACATGGTTGAGAGCACAGCTTGAGAGTTATTTAATAAAATAAAATAAATAAAATAAAATAAATTTCTCGATGGCTCGTAAAGCCAAGTCATAGGCCCATGGGCGGCATAAAAACTCTGACTCCAGGTTAGGCACTAACCACACAAAATATCAAAGCAAAGCTCAATTTAGTTGTTCAATTCGACGAGTGAGTTCTAAACCCGTAGTAGTCTCGAAACAAACATTAAGATGGCTCTCTATAACAAATCACCTGGACGGTGATTTTCATCTGTGTACGGTAAATAGGTATCTTAGACGGATTTCTACATTGTCTTCATCAATTTTATAGTAGCTATCTTTTCACTTTTGTAGCAAAATATATTCTTCGAGACTACGTCATTACCTAATTAGATAGGCTTTTGATCCATATACCTTCATCGGAGTAAGCCTATGTATTCGTCCGTGTGTTCTCTTATAACCTCTTTCTACTTCACTGTTTTTCATGCCATCTCGTTAATTTTACTCTTAGGTCTAGTAGTCGCAATCGCGACTGTTGAGCATGAGGTCCTGCGTTCGATTCCCGGGTCAAGCAAATAAAACTATAATTGGGTTTTTCCATCAGGAATTTCTCAATAGCAGCCACGGGGTCTGGATTTGTGCCCGGTTGATGGCAATAGGCTCGCCCCCTATTACATGGGGCTTAAACATAACTGGCGTAATGTGGTTGTACTATTAGGTAAACCTCTGTATACCCTTTCTGGGCTTACAGGCGTGATGTTACGTAATGTTACTTCAGCAGAAAAAAATTAATGTAAAAATCCAAGCTGCGATCATACAGCACGTTGTGGTATGAAAAATGCAACGTTTTTAACTGATAATTCAATATGTATCTTAAATACACCTCCCGAAGATTACCTATTAACTTCTTTCTACTTTAAAATTCAACGACCTTTCCACTACAGGAAAGAATCAACTGACTCTCAAATACCTATTCATTCGCCACCACTATAGAACAACCTCGTCTTTTCTGTGCCCGGCCGTTGCCCGTCTGCTTCATATAATAGAGATGTGTGCAGATTTGTATGGAATACCTAGGTCCTGCTGCTTTGTACCAACCCCCCTGCATTCCAGCCAGGCTTTAGTCTAGACTCAGTGAAGGTTTTATATCAGACTTTGATTAGAAAGCTCAAATTAGTTTTAATTGGAGTCCATTGTTTGAGGTTATGATGGGAGGTGTTGGGTTTTAAATTTAGTTGTTAATTAAAAAAGTTTCTCCACAAGTTTTAACTTGCTGGGTGTGTATATAAAGGTATTGCTAAGTTTATCAAAATAATAAAGACACTAAGCGAGGTGACTATTCATTCTTAAAGACCAAACCCTAACTAAGAAATAAAAATAAATTACAACGCAGATAAGCTAGGACAAACTACGGTTAAAAAACCGTATTGTTCGAAGGAGCACAGCTGTTTAACGACCTACCAAATGACATAAAAGATTGTGATAATATTAACAGATTTAAACTAAAACTGAGAAATTACGTTTATGAAATAATGTGCATTTAGTCATACCGCTTATTAAATGTAAGCAATTACAAACTTCCTATATATTTGTTTTGTATAACTTCACCAACACGCATCGGAGACAAAATGTATTTATTTAGATATAAACAACTACTTTGTATCTCATTGTAAGTGAACCTATGTATTGTTCTTATGAGAATAAATTCTTTAAACCGAACCCACGTGATTGCTAAAATTAACGGTAAAAATTGGAACCAATTTTTTAAACAACAATGTTTCGTCGCCTTAGATCTTCTTTAGAAGAAATCAGAGAAATACCCTCTGTCTATGGTTTTGATAAGCAACAATTATACAAAAGAACTAATACAGAGCCAAATTTTAGATCAGTAAGCTTGCTTGTTCAGTTCCATATTTCAGGTCTTTCAGGCAATAAGCATGTAATTAAATTAATACAAATTATAACTGCCAATGTACATATATCGAGAACCTCTAGTACCTCAAGTGTCACTAATGACAAGCCCCGCGACTGACAGAGTATACGGTACCCACTTCACATTGCCCGTCGCTCTGCCGCTCACATTTGAAACGTCATGTTTAATTAAATGGTCATGAAAGGGGAGAGTACAGGTTGAGCTAATTTTGTTTAGCAAATAATATGTAGATATATGTGCAGTACTTCGATTTTAAGTAGATAGCGTATGTAAAGATGAGTAACGATATCAGTGTGTGTTAAGTTTTTAAATCAGTTAGTGTAGTTAAATAATAACAGCTGTTCGGGTCGATCTTTAAGTTAAGCCGCGCTTGCGTAGGCTGGTCCGTGGATGGGTGACCTTACAAACCGAGCTTCCTCCGTGTCTATGAAAGCAAGTTAAGCCGTTTGTTCCGGCTGTCATTTGTATTTCTTTGACAGTCGATACTGGTGTCCTGGAAGTCTGACAACCAGTCTTACTTACCAAGGGGTATCGTATTACCCAGTACTAACTGGGTTGTGGAGGTCAGGTAGGCAGTCGGTCCATGTAAAATACCGGTATTCCTGCATCCGGTTAAGTCGACCACAACATAGTTGGGAATAGACCGATAAATGATGGGTGTATGTATTTCTGTATTCACAAGAAAACATAATGAAAAGTTTTTTTTTTATGTAATGTCTTTTGGGTGTACACGTCACTTTTGCTTGTTACGGAATTGAAACAACATGGCCATTGTGTATTTTTCCAGTATATGTTTGCATTAAATTAGAAGAAATGTGACATGAACCAACACGCATTAAGGTTGTCTGGTGGATTACAGCTCTCTCCCACTCATAGAGGCCTTTGTACCAGCCGTGGGAAGATGTAGGCTGGTTATTACTTACAATACGTTTCAAATGAGAATAGGACTGACTTCGCGCCATGTTGTGACGTCAATTCAATGACTCTCTCTGTCAGCTGTCACTTGAAAGTATGATGTCACAACATGGTGCTAGGTCAGTCCTATTCTCATTTGAAATACATTATATTGTTTTCACATTCTTAGGTACCTCTGGTTCCATTTTTTAAAATATTATTTGTCAAAATCTTTCTTTCTTAATTTTTCTTCACCTACCTACCTTTATTTACTTATCTTTATCATCTCTATCTGTTTGTGTATCGAGAACAAATAGTACCACATTACCAAGTGACACAGGATGACACTCTTGACAAGTTGACGCGAGTGATCTTGAATACAGTGTGACAGCGTTGATCTGACTCCACTTGACATTTCGTACTCGTGTCATATGATACGTTTGGTTAACATCCTGTATCAAACACTTGTGTGTGTATTTGTGGCGTGGAGAAAGTGGTATTGGGTAATCTTACTCTGATCAAATAATGGGATTTGGTTTATGCTTTAAATTCAGAAAAAAACTTTTGTGCTTTGGAAAATGACGACTGCTGTTGTCTGCAACCTTTTTTTTTCGGATGGGAAATCATCAAATAACTCCTCCCGCTCTGGGCTGAGCAGGAGGGAGTGTCAGACTTTTACTGACTAAAACCCATCCATGTTCCTTCTTTTGCCGTTTGTGTTCCAGGGCCGCGGTATCTCTTTTGAACAGTCCTGCAACTGTTGTCTGCAACCTTAACTTTCAAAGAACCTTAACTTTTAAAGGCTTAGAGTATGTTTCTTATACCTATTCGATTTCCTTTAAATTAATTTTAATTAATATTCACACTGAATTAGCGTCCTTGAAGAGGAGCTCCTGGCAAAATAGTAACAGCCACTCGGGTCGATCTTTAAGTTAAGCCGTGCTTGCCTAGGTTGATCTGTGGATGGGTGACCGCCCATTCCATACCGGGTTTCCTCCGTGCCTGGGAAAGCACGTTAAGAGCGGCCAACCCGACATAGTTTTCATACAAACGCTCGTTCGTGATTATGCCGTTGTTACACATCTTTAATTTTTTTGAACTAATTGGTATTTTGTGCACTGTATCTAGGTTTCTATGGAAACAAAAAATAAAAAATTGTAGAAACAAATTCAGTATAAGCCTCCAAAAATTTCTGTTTTGCACAAATTTTAACTGAACTTTGGCCGTTCATAATGTACTCATAAACTGTAAAAGTAAAGAAAACATCTCGATAGAAACCTTGCACATGTAATGGAGATTCTTAATGACAAATATTTATTTCACACACTTGTTAACACTTATTCAAAAACACGTATTTCCTGGAACAAGTTTAAGAAATTTTCGAACACTATTTTTCGTTCAATGTCATCGCTTTAGGCGGCATGAGGTGCGCGGGAGACGAGATGTGCGGGGTCGGGGCGGGGTAAGACGGGGGAGTTGAAAGAAAATCGCCGCTGTGGCTCTGGATGAAACAACAAGCTTTTCGACCATGCTCGCGTTGACGATAGACGGGCCGGGAATCGGTCATCTGTAGATATTAAAATACTGGTATTCAGCTGCATGCGGTTAGTCTGGAAGCCGACCCTAACATAGTTAGGAAAAGGCTAGACAGATGATGACTGAATTAGGGTCCTTTTTATTTTTTCGAATGTTACATCATCAAATAACTCCTCCCGCTCTGGTCGGAGCAGGAGGGAGTGTCAGACTTTTACTGACTAAAACCCATCCATGTTCCTTCCTTTGCCCTTTGTATTCCAGAGCCACGGTATCTCTTTCGAACAGTCCCGCAACCCTGGATGAATTAGCGTCCTTAAGTGACATAACAAGCATGTCTACGCTACATAGTTGTTAAGTTTTGTATGTTTTTCTCAAAAATTGTTAACCTCTGTTCAAAACGTCGAGAAATATCCAATTCAATGAACATACAAAGTTAATCGAGCTGACGGATAAAACTCAGTAATGCATCTTACATTGTTACAATCGCCTTCCAGAACTTTTCCTCTTTTCTACAAAATTGAACTTACAAAACGATCTCATTACTCTGGCAACTTAATGCCAGGGAGGTGGCAGAGTATGCCAAGCTCCCAAGTGATGGATCGGCCAGTTTTACCGGCAGCGTAATGAGTGAGATCGCGGCTTTATCTGCCGGGTTGATGTTTGATGGATGCCTGCCCATCGGTAGTTAGGGGGAGATAATGTTCAGGGAAATATGTGCCGTCACGCCTTCGATCCGTAGTGGGGTGGACAGGGAAGTAATTCTGCCAATTTTTGGTTTTGAGGCTGGTGTAGAACAAACTTTTTTAATTGCAAAAAAAAAAAAACTGTTTTTGACTTTATTCTTAAGAATCCTTATTAAGTGTATTGCCATCATTTAAAACTGTTATTGTATCATTACTTGTCGGACCTAGGAAGTCTAACATAACGCTATTACTGTTACTGGATATTATTGTCCATTTCAAGAACACTGTGCCTTATTAAGGCATATTGCATTAATACAAAGTCAGTTGGTACTTCAATGCTCAACTGTGCTTCGAAAACCCATATTTAGGCTTTTATTTAGGCATTCATTTAAGTATCACCTAGTGTAAGTAAAAACGGGTAAAAGTATCATATACTGGATAGTTAATCCAGGGAGGTCTCACGAAGGCCCTGAAAAAACAAAACAAAACTCGATTAGACTATCGTATCTTTTCCCGATCTCAAGATTTTTGAAGCCCTCATTACCCCTAAGGGAGCCATTGACACGAAACTAAACAAAGCACCGATATTTATTCCAAAGACTAAAGAAGTAAGTCAACACATGTTCGTAAACATAGACACGTACAGTCGAACAAGCTTATTGTAATACAGGCAAAAATAGTCATGTGCATAAAAACTTTTTAAACTTATGGATAAAATATTGATGTTTATTTTAAAATAATGCTGCACTTTTACACGTTACAATAAATTATGTTATAGGTAAGGTCGTTGTTTCCTAACCGACTACTTTGAGAAGAAATACCGAAACAAACTCAGGGAACCTCTTTTCAAGTTATTATTTTGGTAAGGTAGACTATGTATGCATGGTGGCCAATGGCATGCTTAAATTGTTATAATGAACTACTCAGTTAACTCGCAACATTTTTTTAAAGTAGCTGCTAGTTAACTGCCTGTTCACCAAATCTCTTGTTCGACAGTACCTATAAATAAATTAATCATATGTTATGTGCGGGGGTCCCACGGTGACGACTATTTTCGTTGCATGCTTTCGATCACAGCTGGTGGACTAATTACGTTGGGTTCATTCATAAAATTATGTTTATTAGACGTGGTTTTTCCTGTACACAGTGGGCCAAGTATGACCATTCGTGAGCGACTCTTGGTTGACTATGAAACTAGAATTTACGTTCAGAAACTTTTGCAAGCTAATGGACTTCGATTTCTGAAGCAGCAGTTCTTCCGATTGTTGGTTCAATAATATTTGATGTTATTGAAGATGATTTAATAATATTAGTTTTTGGTTCAGTAATTTTGTTGTTATCATTAGCAATAAAAATGGGATATTTACCATGTTCACTATTCATTTTGAGTTCCCGATATTTCGGCGCTGTTGCAAGCACCATGATTCCGGATAAACATCCCATTTTTAGTGTTAAAGATAGTGTTAGTCACCATTAGTTTAAAAACTTATACCTATTTCTTGTTGTCATTTCCTACACATGATACTATTATATTTTTTCTTTTTTGCAGGTAATCAATTAATGACATAGGTCGAGCGAGACAGTACCAAGACCCTTTAAAGACTTCACTTGAGAATAAAAGCTACTTTTCCAGTAAGTTCTACCCTAAGGCTACAGAAAGACGTGGTAGGGTTTTTTTCTAATGCTTAGTTCTTTCTTCCGTATACAAAACACGTAGCCCTTTTCCTAAAACTAAGATAGGTAAACAACTCAATTCTTTCGTCTAGCACTTTGACATTTCCAATTCTATTGAGTTTAGAATTCTTTGGTCTGGATCTGAGCAAAATTTAATGGACTTTGGGGAGCCAGACTTAGTGCTTAGTTAGTGAATTTAATTTAGTTGTAAACTGCGACTCCATCTTATATTCAAGTTCATGTGCCATGTATCACTACATATTTACTATAAAACAAAGTCGCTTCCCGCTGTCTATGTATGCCCCTATGTATGCTTAGATCTTTAAAACTACGCAACGGATTTTGATGCGGTTTTTTTTAATAGATGGAGTGATTCAAGTGAAATGTATAAATGTAGAACATTGCACTCGAGCGAAGCTGGGGCAGTCGCTAGTAATGTATATAGCTAATAGACATAATATGTCCGTAACAGCTGCAAGTTTGTGATTTGGAGATTATGGTTTTGATAAACAACAAGCGTAGGTGACTTAGTTAGATATTTTTTTCTAGAAAGCCTGCGATATTTCATTGAGTGTTTAGTTCTTAAGAGCGGCCAACCCGTCATACTTTTCATACGAACACTCCTACGTGATTATGCAGTTGTTACACATCTATATTTGATTTTTTTGAACTAATTGGTATTTTGTGCACTATATCTAGGTTTCTATGGTAACAAAAAATAAAAAATTTTAGAAACAAATTCAGTATAAGCCCCCAAAAATTGCTGTTTTGCACAAATTTTAACTGAACTTTGGCCGTTCATAATGTACTCATAAACTGTAAAAGTAAAGAAAACATCTCGATAGAAACCTTGCACATGTAATGGAGATTCTTAATGACAAATATTTATTTTACACACTTGTAAGACTTATTTAAAAACACGTATTTCCTGGAACAAGTTTAAGAAATCTTCGTACACTATTTTTCGTTCAATGTCATCGCGTTAGGCGGTATGAGATGAGTGGGAGACGAGATGTGCGGGGTCGGGGTGGGGTAAGACGGGGGAATTGAAAGAAAATCGCCGCTGTAGCTTTGGATGAAACAACAAGCTTTTCGATCATGCTCGCGTTGACGATAGACTGGCCGGGAAGGGCCCTCTTAATGGTAGGTTAAAAGTGAACTAGGAAATCTCAAGGACACGTTACATACTTAACCTTTAAGTTGTGCATGTCTAGCTAGAAATTGCCTTAAAGTTATTCCAATCTCTAAATGTTTTATACACTTTTTTATAAATCTATGTGGTTCCACTGCTGAGCAATGCCGCCCCATCACCGTCCACTCTTCTCTCCGTGCAGTTTTCCCCGGCCAATCTCTCAAACGCCTCTAAGTGATCACGCCAGCGTTTACCAAGCCTCGATCGGCGACGACGACGTCGATATACATATTCAGTAAAAAATAACTAATCAAAGAAGAAATCAAGAACACAAAATAAAAAATCTCCATGAAAATCACAGACCGTAACTACATAGTACCTAGTTATATTTCCAAAATGGCGACTGCGAGTAAAGACCCCAAAGTAGTTGAATCGCCACATTGTCTACTTGTTGAAAATAAAACGCAGCTGAAATAAAATTTTCAGGATTTATTGCAGCATATTTCACTTTTAGTATGTACCAGGTACCTACTAGCATTTTATTTTTATTTTCGCAATATTTGAGCTCTTTTTCATCGTTATGAATTTTATTTTCTTATTTGTTTTATGGGCTCTTTGATCTAGTCTGTAGATTTTAAAGTATCTACTATGGTAAGATAACAAAATCCAATTTTACGATTTTGGCGAAACAAGATTTATTTGCCCCTAAACGCGGCATTTTAATATAGCTGGAGAAATATGGTCCTACTCACCTCGGTTTAAACCTTTGGAAAATACAAGCATAATGATATGTTAATTGTTGTATTGATCACAATTCGCTTTTTTATGAAGTTTGTCAAATGGTTGATGCCAAAATCAAAAATCAAAATCAAATTATTTCAAGTAGGCCAGCTACAGACACTTTTGATTTGTCGAAACAAAGATAACAATGAAATTAAACTACAGTCCCAGTCACAAGGCATAAAAACTGTGAAAGAACTGTTGTTGCCCAATATGCTCGCCCCCTATTACATGAAACTTATATCATAACTGGTGAAATATCAACCTCTGCCTATCCCTTCGGTGATTACGAGCGTGATGTTATGATGATGATTGCCACCCATCCCTCCAACCAACCATATGTGGAATTCTTTGCATTTATTTTTATTATTATTTTTTTTATTCATATTTTTACAAACCAATTAAATTTTTAAATATTCCTTAGAAAAAACAATAAAAAAAACATTTAAAAATATATAAAAAAAAAAAATTGTTGCTCGCCGGTATCGGGAACAGGGTCCAAGCTACCGGTGGTCAGGGCTCAAGAGAGAGAAACCTCCTAACAATACGAGCCGTGTCCAGGAGTACTGCTTTCTGAATCAAGCCCTTGATCCAGCTGCCTAACGAGAGCCTCCTCAGGTATTCATCGAGGCTCTTAGCAATTAAGCCATGGGCTGATAAGACTATCGGCACAATGATCGCTGAGTCCACATCCCACATGTCGACAACCTCGCAAGCCAAGTCAAGATATTTTATTTGCTTATCTTTCTCGGCTTTCACGAGGTTCTCATCATGCGGGACCGTTATGTCAACAATCATTGCGCGCTGCTCTGATCGATCCACCACCACTATATCAGGCTTATTGGCTAAAATTATTATTATTATTATTAAATCGGCACTAAACCTTCACTCTACCATCGTTACCTCATTCTCCTCACACGGATTCACTTCATCAAAACCTCATTAACGTTCTGTTATCTTCAAATATACTAATATTATAAAGAGGTAAAAGTTTGTAAGTTTGTATTTAGGGGGTAATCTCTGGATCTACTGAACCGATTTTGAAAATTCTTTCACTAAAAGAAAGCTACATTATCCCCGAGTGCCATAGGTTATATTTACAACGTGCCCGTGGGATAATTTCCGACCAAAACGCGTGCGAAGTCGCGGGCAACCGCTAGTCCTTGATAAAAGTAAGTAACGATTATAGAAGCTAAGACGGTAAAGTCTTGTTAGTAAACAAATACCAACATTCACTAAACAGCTGCTCACCATATCGCCCTCTCTGTCCCTCCCACCATAGTTTCTATCAAAATACACAGTCAAAATACGGAACTATTAACAAAATTCAATATTTAAGGTAGTAACACTAAAAAGTGTTATCCTCTCGATTATTTAGTGCACCATTCTATTATGTTATCGCAAAACCGTAATAATTTACCCCTCTTAGGGACAACAAAGAGGCTAAATAAGTTTGGCCCTCTCTTTGGGAGTGAGCGAGAGTTCCCTTCGTCCTACACTCCTATTCAGTGTGGGGTCGGAACCCAGAGAAAGCGGACGTGTGTTCAGTCGTAGCTGGTAAAGCGCTGGATGGATCGCGAACAGACATAACCGAATGTATTAGTGCGAAGTGACCTTGTAAGAACGATAGTATACAAACATTTACGTGTTTGGATCGATTATTTTCCCGCTGTCGAAGTTTCTGTCGTGTTTCCGTGCATCACGTGTTACTCTTATCAAGTCGCGTGTGGTTTTCAAACGAAAGGAAGCGATAAGGAGTCAAAAATTATTTTATATCAATTTTTCAAGGTGATTTATCTTACATTGTTTCGTTGTTTTCTTCAGTAAATTCATAATTATATTTTTATTAACAATTTTCAGTTACTTATCTATTATTTGTTTTATAATTTCATCTGTTGTTATGTTTTTTCTCGTTGTAAATATATTTATTTTATTTCATTGTTAGCACCAAATACCGCTCATGTTACCACATCACGCAATTAAATAGTCCCATTTCAGGAGAAACGATAATTAATGTAATAAAGCAATAAATTCAAAGATTTTATTGTTGTAATTAAAATAGTAATTTACTGATAATAGTTACTAGCATCTGTAAACCATAAAAAATACTTTTTGTAAGTATGACCAAACCAATTTCCAAAAATCTCTGAATGAAGAATCTGTGTAAGATAATATCATTTTTAAAGATAATAAGATGCGTTTTAATAAAACAATTTGATAGGATTAGGTACACAGGCAATGTAATTTTTTTATGAAATTCAATAAAGTCCTGAAAATAAATGAACCTTCTTTCCAAATAACTGACCAATCTATCTTACGTAACAGACTCTACTTGTAGCAGTATTTGGCAGCAACTCATTTATCCTAATGCTGCCAAACAGTCTGCTTATTTCATTCACAAAACGAAGCTGTATTTAGATCGCCTACATTAGCCAAAAGTCGCATAAAATCTTTAAACATGGACAAAGCAGACATTAATTCGCCCTGCACAGAAGCACTGCCACAGAACTTATGTAATTGCTAATTTAGCAAAAACTCATTACTGGTTGGTTGTACTGCTAAACAAGCAGCTAAACTAAACATACATACATAACATCACGCCTAATCCAAGAAGGGCTGGGCAGAGGTGTACTTAATAGTACACCCACATTCCACCAGTTATATTTAAGTCTCATGCAATGGTGGGCGAGCCTATTGCCAAAATATATAATCACTCTAAATTATAATATTGTGTTGAGAGTGATTCATCTCTCAGCAAAACAGTCAAATCATTATACTTAATTCACATAGTAACACTGTCTCTAAATACTTTAAAATAAACACTCAAAAGTAACCATTGCCAAAAAATCAACTAAACTAACCTGTCCATAACGCCTAAACAACCCTAAATTCAAAACTAAAATCACTCTAAAACTAAACCTTTTAGCTGACACTCATTCATTTTAATGTAGGTGAAACACTCCCAAAATACCCATCGAATAGACAAACTTTTTACAGAACTTCACACAAAAAACTAAAATCACTCGATAACTAATTCATCTCTATCATTGAACGTATAAGTCACAAAACTAATATAATAAATAGGAACAGCTATCTACCTATAAGCTTCTCATATTATTTTACGAAGTAACACTGTCTGAAAATAAGTTAGAACAATATATGTTTAACAACACAAGACTAAAATCACTCTAAAACTAAAACGTTTTACTCAAAACTCATTCATCTCACAGCCGTCCGTTTCAACGTATCATTCACAAAACTAATCTATATTAGAACGGTTACTACGCGAGGGCCCAACCCTTCGTTTGCCTTATTTAAAACTACGCTAACTCCAATATCGATCCATGTATTGTGGTCCGTTATGCACTCGGCCACATGTCTGCTAATGACGCTTTTGGGTTACACCAAATAATTATTAGGGGAGAAGCATGGACTTATTACAGAAAATTTTTGAGGACGACAGCGAAATATTTGCTAATTATAGAAATTATTAAAACAAATGCACACAGGAAAAATGGCTTTAGTCGCTGTTACAATATTAATCCATGTCTTCAGCACAGAAGATTATAGAAAACATGTCCACATACAGGGTCAGAACTCGATAGTTAAATGAAACTTTTAAAAATGAATCAAACATTACCAGCTTAATTTATTGAACTAATCTTGGTAAATGTTAAGATTCCCATTAACCATGGGTCTCCTTTCTGTCAAAACTAATCACATGTCAGTAACATGAAACCATCAAAGCAAGAAATATTCAATACGAACATTACCATCCACATTTGGTAAATCTAAAACAAGCTAAGTTTATCGATTACTAAGCCGAATGCAGGTCGGTGCAGGATGACTCACTGGTTTTACTGCCTACCCCACGGGCCGCGGCATAATAAGGGGGAAACAAGGCCTATCTGGACATATGCTCTAGATTGCTGATTATAATCTGTAAAATTTACACGGTTCGGGGTGTAAATTGATGAATTTAAAGTTGACCACAAAATGGAAATTAAAAAATTATAGCTCTTAAAGGCACGACAAAAATTACTTAAATGATTCGGAGCCAATGTATATTTAATTTTTTGCTAAATTATCACGATCAAATCGTCATGCAATTGACATAAAATCGTAAAATTCTTTTAAGTCTGCAACAGTTTTACGTTTGCAGTAAAGAACTGGTGAAACGTAGGGAGAAAAAAAAAACAATTCCCAAGAGAACAGACAAGAAACTCTAACCAAATAAACACAAAAACCAGTATATCATTCACAAAACACAGTTAAATTGCAAAGTGAGAGTATGGCCATTGATACTTCGAATCATACTTGATCGCCCACTCGCACGTGGGCTTGAATGAACAAGACCTGCCTTTTTTAGGGCGATGTCGTAAGCAGTGATAAGATATTGACACATCTTTACTCCGGTTCCATGATGTGGTAATTTTGACAGATTTATTATTGTTGATGTTGGTAGTAATGAGATGTTTTTTTTCGTGTGAATGTTGGTACTGCTTGCGTTGCTGATTGATTAAGAAAACGCGGTTTAAATAAGAGAAATTTAAAATTAAGCGGATCGTTTATTTTATTTTAATTTTGGCTATGGGTATGTGATGGATGATGATGTGAATTAGGGATTTTAATTTATTTATTATTAATTAACTTCTTCAATTACTTTTACTATCTAACATTTTAAGTTTAATTTTATGTTTAGTGTTTTGACTTTTCCTTGTTCCTGTTTTCCTGAAATATCCGCAAAATTATTAAAAATCTAAATTTCCGTTTCAGCTCTTCCGTGAACTGACTGTACCAAAGTGGCTTTTACTAACAATTAATTATATAAACTGTGTTCAAAATATAATAAGACTATTGTGATAGTGATTGTCCAAGACATTTTGTGTCCTAAACTGTGCCAAATATTTCTTTAAAATTATACAACAGACTGGGAATTTAGACTCTATGTGTACGAGAATAAGGTTCAAGTTTAATTAGAGGTTGTTGGGGAGGACCGGCATTAATGGCTACGAATGGGCACCAACCTATCTAAATTGAACAAGACCAGAGTCTCCGGTGTCAATCATGTTAGTATCTTTTAGCATTTTTAATTATAAATGTTATGCTTTTAACCGGTTTTATTTTGCTTTTGTCATGTGTTTTAATTTCGCGGCCTTTTTACGAGGTCTTTAAATAATGAGTCGATAGACACATTTTGTTTTAAATGTCTTTAGAGTTTAATGTTTGTTGTTAGTTATTTTTTTAAGGGAAAACATTTTTCAGCATTATCCAAACGTTTTGCTCAGGGGGCCTAAATTGGAAGCTTTGTCAGAATCATAATATGAATCATGTTAAAAATTTAAAAGTCTTAAAATGGTCTATAAGGTTATGATCACAAAGTCCATTTTAAGAGTTTTAAATTTTTAACGTGATTCGTATTATGATTCTGATAAAGCAGCTATTTTACGCCCCCTGATGAACAACATTTAGCGAAAAAAAATAACACTTGTAAACATAGGTACTCTCGATTTCAGAACTAAATCAATAACGTCAAAACAAACATAAAACATGACAAATCTACAGGATGATGTTACCAAAATATTTTTACATACAACAATTATGATCAAAACGGCTATATCTCAATAATCCAGGCCACGGTATAAATCCACTTTATTGCACACATTTCCGCCTCGATGATACATATACCATTAAAAAGAGAGTTATATGCGACGGCTCAGCTTGTAAATCAGTGTTATTTGTCGAGGAAACATTTTTTTCGCCTTCCGAGATGACGTATGCTGAAGTTATTGTCGCGGTTTTTTGGGTGCCCGCGAAAAATCGTGGTTCTGAAAGAAAGGAAGAAAAATATTTAAATTGAGACACAAACAGGAAATTCTATTAAAAGAAGATATTTTAAAATTGACAAGCAGAAAAAATACTCCTATCTTGGAGTGACGCTACAATATTTAAAAAAATATTGCCGGCTTCAAAATTTCGGTTGAAGGAAAACTTTCTAGGTTTTTTCCAAGCTCTTTAGTTTCACATTTCAACCACAGCCAGACGCCTAATATTAAAATTATTAATCTAAACCAACAGTACGATAATATTATAGCCTGACTAACATCGTAGTAGACTCTTAAAATAAACTTCATCAATATTTAAACTGAAATAGAACGTATCGACTGAATTTATTATTCAAACCAAGTAGACAGTGAATATTCTTCAGCGTCTTATAAACACTTGAGATGTTCTCATAAAGTTGGAACTTTCAAAAGACAAACTGCCGTCGCAGCCATCTTAAAATTGTTCTTCGTGTCTTTTGCAGTCTTGAAAATATTTTCTTATCGTTTTCATCTACTACTTATTTTTCAGTGTTTATATTTTGATTACAGCAAAATTCAGTAAGTGTTTGGTCTGAATTATACATTTTCTGTTTTTTTCTATATGTGCATGAGGCTTGTATTGACTAACACTAGATAAAATCTATAGAAAAGCACATGATTGGATTTATCGGTTCAACACCGAGATATGAAAAAAAACAGTGAAAGTTTCGGAATTCATTAAAGTGGCTTTTGAAAACCGCGATTTCGTCACACTCCAAAATAATATAAATCCTGCTAGCAGCATTTTGTAATAGTTTGGATTAAAATCAGCCCACGTTTGACGGTTTTCGCTGTAAACCACACAAAATCTTTATGTTATATTGCATACGATTCGTCAATATGTTCAAAGCCTATATAAAAACAAATTATTTCACAGACCTCTGCCCTATTGAACGTAATTGTAATAGTTATTGGCAAAGGCAGTTTTATCCGTTTTATTCGTCTCGCGGCCATTACTGAGCGCCATAACTCAGTTGTCTGGCAACATTATTATGTGCCACGCTAATCGTGTTGCCATACTTAATGGCAAAAATGGCGAAGACGCCCGAGTATTAAAGTTATTTATTGTATGGATATGCGTATTATTTTTGTTTATGTTTATCTATGAATAAGGTTTGTAATAAACATTTTGTTAATTTTATTTTTGTGGTCGTTCTGCAAGTAATGTGTAATTTCGCTTTATCTTTGTCAACAGCGTTGCCAGTATTTTATAATTACAAATATTTATTTGTGAGCATATCGAAACGTCGGCTCTATATACAATTTTATGTAGCAATTGAATCATTTTACATTAAAAAATATTTGTATAGTAACTGATAACTGCAAATATTCACAATAATTACGTAATTTTTAAGTACAAAACCTGCATCAGCACGTGCTGTGTATCAACATAATTTGATTAAATAGCTTATCAATTAAGAATTGTCATACGGCAAGAAAAAAACAAATTATTCTAATATTATTAAAAAAAACCAACGCTGACTCCAACAGCTGGCTCATTTCCCCACTCCACTCTCCTAACAATATTATTACACGTTTCTAACGCACAGTCTATCACAAATCATTCATCATCGGCGCAGCAATTTGTGAAATTGTGTGCGTCACCGCCCTCAGATGTGCTGTGATATGATGTGATGTGATAATACATCACGATCATGATCGCGTGACGTCATCACATGTAATCGCACGTTGTCGTACGTCAATCACGCGCGTGTCGGTGACGATTTTGAAGATAAGCGGATTAAAAAACGATTATCGTTTTGCAGCGGCTTTGAGCTTTTAAAAATATTGAAATTGAAGAATATTCTTTTTGGTAATGGATGGATTTTTTTGCTGGTGTCGTGGGATTGTGATGATTTTTCATTCAAGTTTATGATTGGAATTTACTATTAAGATTAAATTAATTGTTTTCGTAGTTATATTTTTTTTCGACTCAATGCGATCTCAGGCAAAACAAAGAAAAAAACAGTTTTTGTAATTGGAAAGATCAATCGATGTTTGCACCATTTACAAAATTTAAAATAATAGTAACAGAAAGCCTTCAAAGTCCTAATCACTTTTGTAACTAAAGCATCTGCTGAGACACGAAATAGCTCAAGTTTATTGCTACATCAGGAATAGATCAAACGGGGTCAAAATCGCAGTTACACCAACAAAAGAAAGATAAAACTCATAAATTCATAAAACAAAGTAAAAGTTAAGAGATACAGTTACGGAGTTTGTTTACTAGCAACATAAACAAGATAAAAAGACATGGCGCCGGCCAGCCGACCAATCGGATTGAGCCGCGACGACTTCCGGTACGTGCGCGGGAAAATTCAATATCCGGTGAGATATTCGATCAGTCGATTATATGGGTCTGGATTACCCCAGTCTCCCCGGACGAAGACGGTTTAAAAAGTCCGGGAGAAAAGGATATAGGGGTATTGACTGGTGTGGTCGTGGTCAAGGCCTGGGTTTTTAAAAGCAGTTGAAAGCTATTATTAACTTAAACGAAATGAATCAACCAGTACGAGTAACAATTTTATTAGACCAAATTTTATCAATGTACCCAAACGCGAAAGACATAATTATCTAAATCGCGTTCAAGAGCTTTCAATGTAAATATCCACACAACCATGATGAACATCTATAAACCGAGTAACAGAGCTGTCATTGCTCTTGAACTCAGTTTCGATGTGCAAATCGCATGACATTTAATTGCATGGTTTCACATGTATGTTTGTATATGAAAGGGTTTTCTGTGTTTCCGTCAAATATTCACAATGTTTTATGATTATTTTAATACCATTTTCTGATCACATAATTTTTTCTCATGCTCTTTGACAACCCAGTGTCACATTAATAAACTAACTTAAATTATTTGAAACTAAGATCACTTATTCGTCATCAATGAATAATCAATCCTTAACAAACTTCAATAACTTAATGAAAGCTTCATTAAATTAAACCCACTTAAAACATGACGTCAATCAATGACTAAAGACAATTGGAAGTCAATTGGTATACTTATCCTGGCAAGGCTAATACATAAGAGACTATAATAGGCGGTTACTATCTTACCATATATAGATAGGTAACAAATAGACAACAAAATTAAGGACTGCTCTAATTATGATAATGTAGGTAGAAATCATCACCATCTGCCTAGCCTTCTCTAACTACATATGTTGTGGTCGGCTTCCAGTCAAACTGGATAACCTGAAGACCAGTATTTTACATGGAGCGACTGCCTATCTAACCCCCACAACCCAATGAAGACTGGGTAATCCGAAACACCGTATTTTTTTTTAAATTTTAATGTTTTTTTTTTAGATTGAAATATTTAAAAATGTAATTTATAGTTACAAATAAAGGTAAATAAAATTATGTCCTTTCTCGTTGGTCTAGTGGTCGCAAGCGCCACTGCTGAGCATGAGGTCCTGGGTTCGATTGAGGTTGGGCAAAGTGTTATTAGGTTTTTCCATCAGGTATTTCTCAGTAGCAGCCACGGAGACTGGATTTGTGCTCGGTTATTGGCAATATGGTCGCCCTCTATTGCTTGGGACTTCAACACAACTGGTGAAATGTGGGTGTACTATTAGTTACACCTCTGCCTAACACTTCGGGGATTACAGACGTGACGTTATATGCTATTATGTCCAAATTCCGATTAATGAATAAAATACTTCTAAGCAGGTCTTCTAAACCTTTTTCATTGCTTACCTTTCCTAAAGAAAGAAAGAAAAAATCAATATTTATTAGACCGCACAGGCCAAAACATAAATAAATACAACAAAATTATTAAATAAAAAAAAAAAAAAAACAGCTACATTAGTCCTGTAAAAAAAAAACGAATTAGTCCTAAAACGATCCTACCTATTTCCAACCCTAAGCCACATGACAAAAAACATTAAAACCCAAAAAATACCCCATAAAAGAGTGTTCAACATCTGTTTAACTAATGTACGGTGGATAGCTGAAAGTTTCAGTGTTTCAGTAATTTATTTTGAACGTAACTTGATCACGTTGCGACCGGCGGCCATTACGAACGCGTCCAGCTGTTTCATTAAAAAAGAAGATGGTTCTTGCTTTATTCAGTTTGTGGGGATGCATTTGAAGAATGTTGTTTACTTGTTTGTAACTATTCTTCAGTAACACATGATACTGGTTAACTAACATTGTTTATAAGATTGAGTTAAACATTATGTCTATTTAAAGGTTTTTATTTTTTAAATAATTTAAATGATTTTTTTTTCTAATCACTCTTCATCTATTTTAAACTACTAAGCTGCAGGGTAATTACGTAACACAATTGTAATGGCGGTGCCTTTCAATTTTCAAGAATTCGACAATATTCATTGTGTTCAAACAACAAAGTAAGCAAGGGATTAGCAATTTCAATCCAAGAAACTGTGATACGCAATTGAGGTTTTGCTCTGAAATTTCATTAGAACCAAAAAATGCCACAACAATACAAATCGGTCTGATGCCTGCTTCAATAATCAGCAATACACAAATGACGGGTAACCAATACCTCTATTCATGCCAACTCGGAACATAACCAACATACACTGTCATGGCATTGTAGTCAACCTGCCAATTGTGCCAACCCTACAAACACGCACGTATCGTTTGCCGCATCTAATTGGTAATTGAAAACGGCCGCGGCGAGATCAAAGCGTCGCGCGACCAATAAAATGTCAGGGTGCATCGCTGACGTCAGTGTCAGCTTAGGGCTGTCGCAAGTGTCTTATTTCATTATCAGTAAAAACCTTCCGGTGTCCGCAGCTGGTCTTAATTCTGTTCGTACCAATATGTCTGTTACTTTACTGAAATATGTCTCGGCGTCTGATGTCCGCAGCCGGTCCAAAATCTGTATCTGTACCTAGCTGTATGATTGATATTTTACTGAAGTATCTCTAATGTTCGGTGTCCGCAATCTGTCCGTACCAGTATAGCTGTTCGTTTACTGAAGTATCTCTTAGTGTCCGGTCACCATCTGTCTCTAGGTACCTGCATGACTGAAGTATCCCTCAGTGTTCAAAGTCCACAATCTGTTTGCAATTTGTCAGTACCAATTTCTTTTTCCCTTAAGTATTTTTTTATGGATGTCCTTGTCCGGAGCAGTGCCCACGTTTTGTCCGAGGCAGTTTGCCCGAGCCTTAATTCAGTTACTGGTTTTAGGCTAAACTGGCTAAGTTCTAGTATCGTGTTTGATTTGGAAGTTTATTTGGAGTGCCTTAGCTTTGAGCTTAAAGCTCTGCTCAGGATTTGTAAAGAGGATTTTAGAGTTTCAGATATCGTCTTAGCAAATGGCTTGGTACGTAAGCTAGTTTATTGTGATCCTTTTTTTAATAGGAAAAACATTAAAGATGAAATGAGGATTTTAAAAGCGATCTCGAGACAATTAGTTGAGGTTTTGTATTTCGAAATGACTGAATATTGAAATTAGCTTCACTTTTGCTAAGATTTATTATTTTATTTAAATACAACGGCTGTTAAACCAATTATAGTAACTTAAAAAGAACTAAAAGAGTTATACATACAATTAAAATAAACAAAATAACAAAGTAAAGGTTCACACTTTCATAAATTCCTTTCACAATACTTCTGTCATGCCAATAAAATCTTCGTCCATCCATCTGCAAACAGATCGTCTGTTGGATTAGAAGATGAAGAACGATTGAACGTAGACCGGAATTCTTCTCCAAATTATTATTATAGCTAGCTTATTCTGCAGCTACTAAGCATAAGAAGTCTTTTTCAAATAAAAATGTAGCATAGATATTTGTTTATGTATTTGTACTTCATGCGTAAACCGAAAAACGGACTTGATTACAAAAGTCATTTCCTGCCAGTCAAACATTTACCGTCCGCCATTTTTTGCTTTATTTGCCTCCAAAACAACTGAACGTAACTCCCGAACACAAAAAGCACACGAATTAAATAATCTTAAGCCTCTTCTATTATTTACATGGCCCTCAAACAAAACGACGGACTTCCAACCGTAAATCAAGCGACACAAAGTTGAATGTCCATTGTAGTGCCAGTATTTATGGACCAACGGCCACCGGCAGCCAATGCATCATGTTATATATCGAATGAATTGCATTTGTACAAATAGAAGGGGTGCTTTTAGCTCGCCATTGCAAATATTGATTTATTTTGTTAGATTTATGTGCGCAGGCGACTGTATAATACGATGCGATGTAGTCAGATTTTATGCGTAAACGCGCAATTTTACGTCTGTAATTTATGAATAGTCTGCTAAGTTCAGGAATGAAACATCCTGTATAGAGGTGCGAGAGTGTGGAACACACTGTATAGTGCGGTGGATTTAATCCGGTGGTCGTTAATTGAAAGTAATGGGCGTTACTTATTTGGTATCTGTAATTATTTGCAAATTTAATTTTTATTTTGATTCAGCAACTTGCATTAATAATAAACAAAAAGGTTACTTTTAAAAATTTCATGAAAAACGATAAAAAAATTAAGTATGCTTTTTCCTTGTTCGTACGATGAAAATCAGCAGTCACATGTTGTAACTTATCGACTCAACTTTGTATATGTATTTATCACTTGCTTTGAAACCAAACCAGCATGCCTGAGAGATATTTCTCGACCCATGGGCGGCATAAGAACTCTGACACGAAAAAGAAAGAAAGACTCAACTTTTACATTTTCAGCTGAAAGTGGGTACTTATTTACACGCTATGGAAACTGACACCCCACTATTACTTGCAGACACTCCTAAAAGCCACAAACTCATCTCCAATAACATAACATCTTCATACAATCGAAAGTGACAAAAGCTTGCTCCCCCCACTCCATAACGTTCAAATGATAATGCTTTTCGTCGAAAAAATCGCTGTCTACGAAAAAAATCCAATAGATTTAACGCCATTTCTATGTCCAGTAAGGTGCAGTTTTTTATTTAATTCTGCAAATCCACCCTTGTTTTTGTGGGGTGCCATCGTTTGTTCGACAAGTTACGGGCGGTCAGCGATTTTGGGTGTGCCCTGTGTAAAATATGCCTTTTTTTTCGGATGGGAAATCATCAAATAACTGCTCCCGCTCTGGGCGCTGCAGGAGGGAGTGTCAGACTTTTACTGACTAAAACCCATCCATGTTCCTTTTTTTGCCCTTTGTGTTCCAGGGCCGCGGTATCTCTTTCGAACAGTCCCGCAACCCTGGCAGGCATCGGTCCTTTCGGACCCCTTCCTGTTTGCTGACATCTCTTTGAGGCACGCGTGGAACGCGAACGCGCCGTCGACGCGGCCTGTCGTCATAAGGCAGACGGACGGCGAGCTAGCCCATAGCTCACCGTCCACAGGCCCGCGGTGTAAAATATGCCTGCGTTGATAATGTGCCATATTGTTTTAAATATTGGTCGAGAATCATTAATGAGTGTTCAATATATTGGATAATGTTATTCAATTATAATAGCAAGACATTCTTATGTCGCAAATATCCTTCATCAAATTTAAGTAGCACTCATTATAGTCGTGATTGTAGGTAGCATTTTGTATCTACTGTCCTGCACTTCTATAATTCTCTGCGATACGTACTTTTTTGCGTATTCTAAGGATTGATGATAATATGATGCATTTCCACTACATCGTACCACTTTATGGCAGTGATAGCCTTGTGGTGTGACCGTCGGACTGCCAAGTCAAAGGTCTCAAGTTCAAAACCAAGACACGCACATCTGATTTTTCGGATTTATGTGCGTATTGTATAATCATTACTTGCTTCGGTGAAGGAAAACATCGTGAGGAAACCACGGCTTGATAAGCCGAGTCAGGGGCCCATGGGCGGCATAAAAACTCTGACACCAGGTTAGGACGAACCACACGAAAAAGAATCACATCACAATTATTACTAAACAATTTTGTATTTTTATTCTCGGACAGCTTCACCTCTCCGCTAATACCTTGCAGATTGCACCACACTCCACTCACCATTTGAGGGCAGTAGAAATCAATACTCGACAACTGTCGGTTTTGAAGCGTTTAGTTGAGAATTATTCAATTAATTCCCTCGAGAACTAATTTGTTTTGATCCTCCCGAGTATTTGTCAAACTTTCAACTGTAATGGACACAATGTTTCGAAGAGAACCTGCGTTTGAGGCAGGATTATTGTTCGCAACTTTCTATAGTTTGGGCACTGTTGAACTGGCTGTTTTATGTTGACATTTTCAGTCAGGTATTGTTGGAAATTCTACAGTTATTGTATTATTTAGGGTAAACTCTAAACTAGAGCAATATTGGACATACTTCTAGTTCAGAAGCGGGGTTAAATAGGCGTATTGTTGTCAAATATTTTATGCTAGATTTTCCTCTCGCCTTCACTCGCGTGAATATCAAAACTTATCACGAGAACGTACTACTGTCCTACAACAGTGTTACATCCTACCTGTGTACCAAATTTCATCTAAATCCACGCAGCCGGTAATACATTAAAAGGTAACCGACAGACATACAGTTACTTAAAATTAAAGCGTTTATTTCAAGTACGCCAGTTACCGCACTTTTGAATTGTCGAAACTAAGACGATATTAAAATGAAGGTACAGTCTCAGTCACAAGGCATAATAACTGTGAAAGTACTGTAATTTCCCACTCAAAAGCGTAGATCTCTCTGGAGAGGAACGGGCAAGAAACTCCACTTACTATTGTACTCGTATCTATAAAATTAGTCAGTGTTTAGGGTAAACTGCTACCACTTCATTGGGACAAAAATTACAAAGTAGGCATCGTGCGATCAGGGGCCTTAGTCTGCTATTGCAATAGTGTCAGAATGGTCTATCATTGATTTAATAAGGCCCCGCGCAGACGAATTACCCTTTGTACGCACGTCAAACGAGTTTCGAACGCGCTTCAATACGCCGTGGGCTAGCGGCCTTATTAAATCAATGATAGACCATTCTGACACTATTGCAATAGCAGACTAAGGCCCCAGGGTTTATGCATATTGTTATCCGTATAATACCGTCATCAAATATTGATATCGAGAAATTTTCAACCACAATATTTCAAATAATTGCCACGCGCTGAATTATGGCAATTTATACCCCACAGGATTGCTCATTGTATAGTATATAGGGACGACCTATTTTGGGCACTGGACATTTGCAGTGCGGTTAGCAATACTGGTATTTGTATTCATAATAGCAAGTTCGTTCATTTCGCTATGATTATGTAATTTAGTATCATCCGAGCTGTTGCCCTGTTGGTTGATAGCGTTAACGTCGTACGTTTAATTAAAAAGCGGTTCAGTCATTTCGAACAAAAATTACTTGAAAATTTGTATGAAATGCCGTACGTCGTCAACGCTTATATGGCCTCGAATATGCAATCTAAATAGATTTTTTTCTTCTAGGTTTTTTTTTATTACAATCTTAATATACTAGGAGATTTGAACAACAGCTTCAAGCTATCTAATTGTACAGACGCCAGCACATCAAACTACCTGAAACTGTCAAACATTCCCAATCAACCTTGAACCTTGCTTGCTTTAGGTAGCGATAAAGTTGAAAATCTATTGAAGACATTTGATAGATTGTAGTAGCTTGATGTACTAGCTTCTGTACAGAAGATTAAAGAGTTTCAGACTTGACTTAGCAAATGGTTTGCTACTTTGATCTTAGTTCAGTGAAAGAAGTAAGAGAGTGGATGGGGAGGATTCACCAAAACAGAAAGTACGATTACTTAACTTGCGGTTTTATCTCAAACTAGCTGTTGCCCGTGGCTTCGCTCGCGTTTTGGTCATAATTATTATAATATTAAAGTTTTGGAAAATTATCCCACGGGCACGTTGTAAATATAGCCTATGACAGTCGGGCATAATGTAGCTTCCTATTACTGAAAGAATTTTCAAAATCGGTTCAGTAGATCCAGAGATTACCCCCTACATACAAACTTACAAACAAATTTTACCTCTTTATAATATTAGTATAGATAGACCGAAGATTGAAACTTATTTACTAGTTATGAAGGTACGCAGCTGTGTCAGTATTTACAACGTGTTTATCGTAAAAAGGGTTTTTTCTTCGATTAACGTTACGTATCTAAAAATTAATTACATCCCACAAAAACTGCTGCTGAATGCCTAATGGCATTAAGTCCGCCTATGTACCACTATTGTACTATTGAAGTTTAAATAAATAAATAAAAACTCCTCAATTTAAAACTGCTTGCAGCCATCCCACTTTTTGTCTGAAGCTTGAACGTAGATAGTTTAAAACCTCCTTTTAGATACTCAAGCGACGAATAAGGGGGATGGGCAAAAAACTAAGTCCTTTAAGAAAAAAGCAGCTGAAGCGCTGAACGGCTTGTAAGCAAAACAAAGCGGAAAGCTTTTGTGGAGACTGAGGCAACTTGATTTTATGGAAGCTTCTTTATACGTTTTGTTTTGGCACAACAATTAAGTTTAATTATGAGCTTAAGGAAAAAAAAGCGCTATTATGGTTTTAATTTAATTCACATGACAATGATCCATAATGGTTAGTAAGTTAGAATTATTAATTAATGGGGGGAGGCCTTTACTCAGGAGTGGGATAGTTCAGGCGAGCAAAAAAACAAATGCGAGTCGGACTCGAGCACGAAGGGTTACGTACAATTATCTTTAAAAAAAATCTTAATTGGCGGCAACTATGTACTTTATTTTTTGGAATTTTGACTTTATTTATGCTGTAAGGCCTTGTTTTTTGCCAAATTTCATGATTCTAGGTTTACGGGAACTACCCTATAGGTTTTCGACCCAGAAACTATAGGGTACTTCCGGTTGACCTAGAATTGGGACTAGACAAGTTAGTGACAAACGCTGTGAAAGAATTTCGTATTTCAACAACTTTTTTCCGCAGAATTGACGGTACAGTAAGATTTTCTGTTGCTTATGTCAGTCGAATACATTTTAGACCTTAACAGTATCCTTATCGCATATACAAGGTGTAAACATATCCTTCACGAAGCCCCTTAATTTTACGCAAAAATTATTGCTGAGAAATTACTTTTTTTTTTGGAGTGAAAAATCACGGTTTACTGTCGGACTCAAAGTAACGCACTCAAAACATGGTGCTGATTGATGCATTCAATAGTACAGGGATCGTGGAGGTGTTTAAAGTAAATTGAAAATTTGCATTAAAAAAAAAACGGGTGTGAAAGTTGAAACTTTGACCTTCAAGGTTCCCAGATATGGTCCAGAACAAAAATAATAAGTCATAAGTCATTTAATCATTTGTTAACACAGGTACAATAAATAGTTGTTATAAAACATTACAAGCGCGCTATGTTATGCCCGAAGGCGTACAAATATTCATAGAGGTCATTGACATAAAAATTTATAACCTTAAAAATTGTATTATTGGAATGCATATATTAAAGTATTAATTGATTTTGACAAAAATAAAAAAAAATAAAAATTAAATAAAAATATATAAATGTCAAAAAGTCACTGTAATTAAGTCAAAATTCAAATTATGTTTAAGCAAAATAAAAATAAAAAAGAGAAGACAATTAATAATATCACCATGACGGGGAGAACAACTGCTCTTCGGCTTCGTTAAGGGTCTCTTTTACACCCATTAGAATATCACTGTATACTTGTATTTGTATACTTTCAAGATGTACTGGAAGTACCTTCCTAGTTTTAACGTAAGTGGAATTTTGGAACTGCCTCGTTGGTCTAGTAGTCGCAAGTGCAACTGCTGAGCATGAGGTCCTGGGTTCGATTCCCGAGTCGGGCAAAGTGTTATTGGGTTTTCCATCAGGAATTTGTCAATAGCAGCCACGGAGTCTGGATTTGTGCCCGGATATTATGTATGGAATTTTGTCTCTATAGCTGTAAAAATCTAGCATCATATCAATAAATCACATACAATTTTAAAGTGATCCCTGAAAAATCAAATCACGCAGAAAATCCTTTCACACAGTCACAATTCTTTCAAGAAAAATATTGAATACATTTTCCAATACCTTCCCATTCAAAGGTACACCAAGATCAAAAGACAACATTTCACATTCATGTATTACAATAAAATGGACCATCCATCTCTCTGTCAGCACATTAGATATATCGGTGACAGTTTTATGTTTGTCCACTATGTAAATCGCTGGCCACCCCAGTGATGTGCTGGCGTGAAGATTTATATTGATACTGTTTGCCCACCGTGACTAGGGATGGGATTGTTTTGCTTTGGTTAGATTTTAGGATAGTGTTGTTTTGATTTTTAGTTGCGCTTTCCTGTGGTTCTTTGGGGATTTTTTTTAAATCAAATTGATAAGTTTGCTAGTAAATTACCGCATCATGAAGAATTATGATTTGTCGTCTTATCTGTAAACTAGATGTTGCCAACGACCTTCGCGCGTCGTCCGCGTGAAATTATTATAAAAAAACTATTTTCCGTTTTTGCAATATTTTTCATTAATGCTCCGCTCCTTTTGGTCGTAGCGTAATATTATAGCTTATAACCTACCTTGATAAATGGGCTATGCAGCACTAAAATAATTTTTAAATTCGAACCATTAGTTCCTGAGATTAGCGCGTTCAACCAAACACACTTTTCAGCTTTGTAATATTGATATAGATAGATTACTCTACTTTCCTGACCACATCGCAAAGCACAACACAGCATCTGTAATATCTAAAGGAACGGGTGTATTTTTTCCCACCTTTCGCTGGTTACTTTTCTGGCAATTATTTTAATACTGTTCCGAATTTTAAACTACTGTACCACAAATCTACTCCCAAACAATTTATTCTGGCAGCCAACAACCTAAAACACACCAATACTTCTAAAAAAAAACAATTCCGAACCGGCAAAAGCAAATCCGGAACCCCTTAAAACAAACAGCTGATCCCTTACCTATTGATTGTCGGAAAAACGTCGAAAAAACAAGAGGAAAATTATCAATTAGTATCCAAACAGGGTATTGTCCCGACTTTGTCGCTCTCGTTAAAAATACGCATCGGAGCGGACGCGTCGCGAAAGACCAACTCGCCTTGTTTAAGCCACTCTCAAAGTTTGGATTATGTAGCGTCAGCAGAATATATTTTTGAAAGTTTGGTGGGGTGTTTTTAGTTTTTATTTTTATGGTGACAATTTATTTGACATATAAATGCGACGGGATAAATAATTGGTCCAATTCATCCACAAAGAGATTTCTACTGGTCCAAGAAATAAATACATCATTTGCCTATCCAATAAATAACAAATACCTATAGAGAAAACTTAAATTGGTTTTTTGTCTCCATGTCGCATCTTCAAAACGTATGCCTTTAAATACAAAACTCACCTTCCATAAACTGATTAAAAGCTTCAGTCGCCCTGTAAAGGCTCAAAGCCACACCTATGCAAGTATGCATATGAAGAGGCTTATCGATCCGGATTGCATAAGTAATGCCAGTTTGAAAATGCGGCTACAAACGCCTCGGTGATCCAGTTCCCGCCATCGATTGTTTTAGTTCGACAGCTACTATAATGATAGATGCCCTTAAAGTTTTAACAACTAAAATGAAAATTTGTATCGGCGAGGGATCAATTGACCTTTTACTATTCTTGATCGTTGCGGTCTACCTTCAGAATAAGGCCGATATTTATTGGATTGAAACGTCGAATTGTACTTAAAAATAATAATCACTCGTATGTAGCAATGTTAAACTTATTGTTGATGGTGCTGATCCATGCGTCATGTTCGTGAAGGAGCGCTGTCAATTTTGACCGGTCATTTCTTAGTTGGCACGGCTAATTTGAATTTCTTATTTTTATTTTTGAATTGTCTTTACTATGTAATTTTTAACGTGAACGTGACTTGTTACATCGTTCTCATATTATGTACAATCTCAACTTGAATGATGTTACAGAGGTTTTGTATCAATATTCTGATTTCAAAGAGTGTCCATGAAGTTTCTTGTCCATTCTTCTCCATAGAGATCTACGCTTTGGAATGAGCAACTACAGTGTTTTCACATTTATTATACCTTGAGACTGGGATTGTAGCTTCATTTCATTGTTATCTTTGTTTCGACAGTTCAAAAGTGCCTGTACTTAAACAGGAATTAAAATTGAAATCGAAAATACTCAACGTAATACAGGTTTAAATTACTTGTTTCCCTACTGAATTTTCGCTGATTTGACATAGCCTTGCAACTGTACCAACAATAATGCACACATTGGTCGTAATAAAATCTTCCAGCTTACAAAAAAAAGCTCCCTATTTACACAACTCAAAGCACCTTAATTAATTATCTGTACCCACAACATTTAATAACAAAAACACGACTAGTGCATCACATTAATTCCACAAACAAAATCTTTTTGCAATCCCTACTCCGTTGGGATTATAACCCTCTGGACTGGCTGAGGAGTCTTAGTAAATAGTGAAACCTCCCGTCCCTCTGCTTACCCTAAAACCAATGGCATTCTACTCCAAAAGATTTACTATAGCATTGCTGGTGAATGAATAAATGCCCAGGAGAAGAAGAATTATCTTTTATTTTTTTTTGGCAGCATAATGGGAAGCTTATTTGTCAAGATTATTTTTGTGTTTGGAGGGAATTTCCTGTTTATATGGTTTGGCAAAAGGTATTTTTGCTTGTAGTTTACCCTACTCATAAAACTTTTAGATGTAACTCCATTTAGCAATACCTTTAACAAAAATTAGTATGTTTTGGGATAGAAATAAGAATTTAAATCAATTTATTTGCTGGACATAAGTATTGATGTTGTGGTATTTTAGTTTCTACGGCTTTTACTATTAGCAGCTCCACAGAAACTTATATTACCTAGAAGAAATAAAAAAGTAACTGTTTATCTGTTGCCTTTTTATTGTACTTTGTGTCTAATTAAACCAATGAACCAATCGTTACAATAGTATCATTATCAGATAGGAAGCATGCGATTTAGAGGAAGTTTCCTTTTTATCCAGGATAGCTGTTGCCAGTTGCTTCGCTCGTGTTTTGATCGGAAATTATCCCACGGGCACGTTGTATATGTTTTCAAAATCGTCTCAGTAAATCCAGAGATTACCCACTATGACAGAATTAAAACAAAATAGTTACCTTGTCAGCACTAAAATAATATTAGAACATGCTATTATGAAATACTTTGAGGACATACCTACAACCGCATTATAATTATAGTGTCATCTCAATGGTGCAGATGAGACTATACTATCAATGCGGTTTCGTTTGCACCATCTCAATGGTGCAAATGAAACCATACTATCAATGCAGTTTCATTTGCACCATTAATGGTGCAAACGAAACTAATTAGTCTCCTCTGCACCATTGATGGTGCAGGTCAATGGTGCATACGGTACAACGGGCTACATCCTCACAAACTCACAAACTTTACCTCTTTACAATATTGGTATAGAATTATAGATTAGTATAGATAACAACATCATGCGTGTAATCCCCGAAGGGCTAGACAGAGGTGTACCTTACGGTACACCCACATTTCGACAGTTATGTTTGAGTCCCACGTAATAGAGAGCGAACCTAATTATTTTTATTTTTTATTACAAAATGGACCTCGATCACGCCTGATGGAATGCGATGGATGAGGTATATGGTCTATTGCCGTATACCGGGCACAAATCCAGACTTCGTGGCTGCTATTGAAAACATCCTGAAAATCCCAATAACGCTTTGCTCGACCCGGGAATCGAACCCAGGACCTCATGTTCAGCAGTTGCAGCGCTTGCGACCACTAGACCAAAAAAGTAGTTTATCCAGGATATTTGAATGATTAAAATGATGAAAATTGAGAAAATAATGAACATTTAAAATATATGCAAGTGAAGAAGCAGACAACAGCTAGCGAGAATATAAAAACACTGAACTTTAACTGAAAGTACTTTTTTAATTTCCACTTATAATTAAAGAAATTAACTCACAGCACAAACAATTATTTCTCAAAGCATTTTCCTTTACCTGCATACCATAAATACTTCTCATTAAAGCTGAATTCTCGATGCTGAAAAACTATCTGAACTACGCACACGTTCGGAATTCCTGCATAATTTCCATGTAAACAACTTCTGATAACGCGTTCAAGTTGCATAATCATAAAATGGAGTTTTTATATCCATTGATAGTAGCAACTATACTAGGAATTGTGAATCAACACGCATGGGGAACGTGAAATGGAGAAAATGGGGCTTTCCCTTTGTGATTGTAATTGGAAAACTAGCTTTTAAAAACTGGGTTTTGAGAAATACACAATGAGAATTTTTCGTCGGAAAATTCAGTTTCATATTCTGTAAATTAAATTTCAAACTAAACTAACGGTAAATGATAGTTAGCTCATTCTTGAAAAATATACATAATATACACATACAACAATATACATATTATCATATATCTACCTACATATTTCTAAACAGAAACAACATTCGACCTGCGAAATTGAAATGAAAAAGATTTTCGTCTTTTAACCGACTTCCAAAAGGAGGAGGTTATCAAGTCACCTGTTTTTTTTTTTCGTATGTTCAGCGATAACTTCGCCTGTGAACCGATTTCGATAATTCTTTTTTTCTTTGGTAGAATATTGTTTCGCGGTGGTCCCATTTAAATTTGGTGAAGATCTGATGCTGATCTTCTGATTTATACAATGGAACTCTTCAATTATAGATAGCAAATCAGTCGTGACTCCTGCAATCGCTTGGGTATTTATTGTTTACATAACATAATATCACGCTTGTATGCTCTAGGGGATACGCAGATGTGTACTGTACAACTTTTCGACAGTTAGGTATGTTAAGTTCTATTTTATTGGGGATAAGCCTATTACCATGAAATGTATTGTTAGCGGTTTACTAATGTTTCACCAAAACTCTTTTGACAATATTTTAACCGACTTCAAATAAAATGAGGAGGTTCTACGTTTGACTGTGTGTCCCGTTCACCGATTTCTCTGCTAATAGTGGACCGATTGTCAAAATTCTTTTTTTATTCGGAAGCCTATACTACTGAGGTGGTCCCGTTGTCACAAAGTTAAAATCTGATAATGGTATCCCAGGGAAATCGAGGGCAACCCTGACATTTTACAATGTTTTTCATATAGGTACTTTCTAACGTTATTTGTACCTGATAATCATTATCTCATGTTGCTGAGCTGATGATGGAAGGTATAAATCAGGATCTGATGCTGATCTTCGGAGATATACAATGGAACGCTTCATTAATAGACAGAAAATCTGTCGTGATTGCTGCAATCACTTGGATGTTTATTTTTTACACAATATTAGAACATAACATAACGCCTGTATGCTCTGAGGAGCACCTACGCAGATGTGTACAGTACACCCAGATTTCGACAGTTAGGTATGAACGATATAAGTTATATTTTATTGGGCATAAGCCTATTAACATGAAAGGAGTTGTTAACAAAGTAAAATAAATGTATAGCAAATATTTGTGTAGAATATTGAAACAAAAATGGAAAAATAAAAAAAACTTTTTTGCAAAAAATATAACCGACTTCGAAAACAAAAAAACCTATAAAAATAACTTTAGCTTCAGAAGTCGGTGGCAAAAATATTCAATCGAACAACCAAAAGTCACCGACTTCTGAAGCTAAAGTTATTTTTCCAGGTTTTTTTTGTTTTTGAAGTCGGTTTTATTTTTTTCAAAAAAGTTTTTTTATTACACGTTTTTTTGTTTTTGAAGTCGGTTTTATTTTTTGCAAAAAAGTTTTTTTTTGTAGATTGTAATTTTCACATAGATTGTTTTTTTTTTTACATTTGATTGATTGTAATGTACACCATACAAATTATGATTAGTGACCATGTCATTTTAAAACTTATACTTTTTGATGGATTTGAGAGAGGAGGAGACATAATACTACAGGTAGTCTGTGATGTCCCAAATTAGATAATTGAAATTACAAATCAAAGTTACTGTTGAATAAACCTTCCATTTGAATCATAACTCAATTTCATCAGTTTATCCAAACTATAACCTCTTCGCCAAAGGTTGGTTGTTGAATCTAATTTAATATAACCGTGGATAGGTTTCATTAAATCAAGCCGGTCTTCGAGAGGTATAGCAGCATACCTCCAGTGTTAATCCAATTCGGACTGACGGGGTTATAGAATAGGTACATACTTGCCTATTAGGTGATTGGGATGTGCACACTTACCTATGCTAGTGATGTACACAATATCGATTATGATATAGGTACTGGTTATACTCAGGGATGGTAAAGTGATTAACAGTTTGGCTAATGACAACATTACCGAGCCGTTGGCTAATCGAAGTGGCCATTTACCTACCTGTACCTATACAGCGTGTAACAGAAAGGGTATAATCATATGGAATACTGTGGTACGGACCATCAAACTGAACAACTTTCTCTATGGGACCACCATCGAAATCGTAAAAAAATAATCAGCTGTCCCATACATTTGGGTCGAGTAGGTACTGAAATTTTGTATAGGACAGTTGATTATTTTTTTACGATTTCGATGGTGGTCCCATAGAGAAAGTTGTTCAGTTTGATAGTCCGTACCACAGTATTCCTTAAGATTATACCCTTTCTGTTACACGCTGTACATATAAATATGTATGGACAGACGATAGATCCCTCAGTTGTGACACCTTTTCTTCTCTGGGTAGTCAGTTGGGAATTGTCTACGCCATCAGCTTTTGTCAAAAAGATGATGTGTAAATGTGATTCTGATATCCTTATTACGGAATAAATCATTTCATATAATTTTGTTGCAAAATGTCTTGTTCCCCACTTTTTGTTGCAAAATGTCTTGTACCCACTTTTTGTTGCAAAATGTCTTGTACCCCCTTTTTGTTGCAAAATGTCTTGTACCCACTTTTTGTTGCAAAATGTCTTGTACCCACTTTTTGTTGCAAAATGTCTTGTACCCACTTTTGGTTGCATAATGTCTTGTACTCACTTTTTGTTGCAAAATGTCTTGTACTCACTTTTTGTTGCAAAATGTCTTGTACCCACTTTTTGTTGCAAAATGTCTTGTACCCACTTTTTGTTGCAAAATGTCTTGTACCCACTTTTGGTTGCATAATGTCTTGTACTCACTTTTTGTTGCAAAATGTCTTGTACTCACTTTTTGTTGCAAAATGTCTTGTACCCACTTTTTGTTGCAAAATGTCTTGTACCCACTTTTTGTTGCAAAATATTTTGTACCCATTGCGTGGTCATACGTTTCATAAAACTTTCACAAAAATTTACCAATACCTCTTTCAACGAAATTCGGGCAAAAAGAAACCTTGTGTAACTGTTATTTAATTTAACTCTACCTACAACTACAACAGTTCGGCAACATCGATCCTCCGAACAAGCAATCATAACAACACTACCCCAACTAGTTATCCAGTAGTTGCCAGCAGAAATTCCACGATAATTAGACGCTCACCGTTCAAATCAAGGGTCAAAGCGACCTGCCTCGTCCCTTTAACCGAGCAAATTACTACAAGGTTTCATCAACGAAATTGTAGACCTTTGGTTTTCTCGTCGAATCAGGTATAGCCCTTTGTTTATTTTAGAGAAGTGTAAATAGTCAGGTTAATTGGATTTTGGCATTTTGGAGGATAATATTAGCTAAAGTGGCCAGTCCTTCTATTAATCACTATACATAGTATAGAACAAAGTCGCTTCCCATTGTCTGTTCCTATGTTTGCTTAGATGTTTAAAACTACGCAATAGATTTTGATGGGTTTTTTTTTAAAAATTGAGTGATTCAAGAGGAAGGTTTATATGTACAACATTGCACCCGTGCGAAGCCGGGGCGGGTCGCTAGTTCCAAATAATTTTGATATTTCGAAAACGGTCAAAGCTCCTTTTTATCCGACTGCCTGAGAAAGTGTTTCAGTAGTAAGTGACATGGTTACACAATGTTGCTTGGACAGGATATAGCCAAAAACTAATTATCTCAAAGTTCGAACTAGATACAGCAACCACCTGAAATTAAACCTCTATCAATGGCAAACGTTCAAAGGCTGCTCGGTGCAGGTTCGATTCTGCTTCGGGCAAACTCGACCGCACAAAACGCAATGCATTTCGGAACCAAATGAGGTGTGCAATTGTGTGTTATAACTCATAGCACGGGATTCGGTACTCGGCTCGTGAATTGCTTATGAACCAAGTTTTAAAGACGTAATAAGTTCACCCTTTGTGAAGTTGTTCAGTAGTTTCCAATGTAGGAAAGTGTGTGTGAGTTGGAAATATGAGGAAAAACTTTTGAAAGTAATATGCTACTAGCCGTTGCCCGCGGCTTCGCTCGTGTTTTGGTCTGAAATTATCCCACGGGCACGTTGTAAATATAGCCTATGGCACTCGAGGATAATGTAGGTTCCTATTCGTGAAAGAATTTTCAAAATCGGTTCAGCAGATCCAGAGATTACCCCCTACATCCTGTACCTATGTTACTCAGGGTAAATTTAGCTTTCTAATGGTGAAAGAATTTTTGAAATCGGCGCAGTATTTTTTGAGTTTATTCATTACAAACATACACATAAAACTACAAATCTTTCCTCTTTATCACTTTTTTACTTAGTCTTAAGATAATTAAATTGTTACTAACAAAATATGGACATTATCTAGTCTGAAATAAACATTTTTATTTTTATTTTTTTATTTTATACTATTAGTGTAGATTACTTTTCTGTATAGGTTTTTTTTCCTAGTCTGCTCTGTCCCACTCACAGGGCTATTGCGTATCTCTGTTGACAGTTCATAGTGATCACCAATTGGCGAGTTTTGATATACAATGACAGTTCTGCACGGGTAGCGTCAGTTGAAACCAAAAAGTACGGTCATTGTATATCAAACTCGCCAATTGGTGATGACTATGAACTGTCAACAGAGATATGCAACAGCTCTGCAGTTCGTCCCGCCACCTCCTTCGTGGCCTGGCTGTAAAGATTTTAGGGTCGCAAACATCATCCAACCTCTTTGTTGGTCCTTTTTATACTAAAACTGGAGACCTTGTCTTAAGGAGCTGGGGAAATGTATTTGACTAAGAAACAAAAATTTTTGATTAGCCTGTAAGACTACACGTTCGATTGGGTCGGCCGGCTTTTGGGACCCGGACCGCGGTCCCTGATTCCACGTAAAAATACAATAATTATTTTTGAGTAGTATTTTAGGACCACAAATAAAATAAATAAAGTTATGTCTTGGGAAAGTATGGTCAACCAAAGATTGACCATGCTTAATTAAAGGTAACAAGTATTTTTATGTGGTTACGGCAACCAGCATTATGATTACTTTTTCTACTAAGATGGTTATTTTTGCAAGGGAACCCAATTAAAGCTTTTAACGTAACTTGGTGATGGCTTCTTACCGTCCAGCAAAAGCCGATTTACAGCACTTTTAGCCCAACTAACTCAATTCCTTAAATCCTAAAGCCCCTACCATACGATATTGGATTATACTAAGCAGATTACAAACTAAGTGCAGACATCGATTCTGCATCACGGTACGAAATTGTTTATTGAATTATTTATAACTATAATCTGAGCTTTAGGGCGGTCGCCCACAGCGATGGATTTTCTGAGATTGAACGATATTTTGCGGCGAAAATTTAACAATATAATCGTAAACAAGACTATAAAAAAAAAATAAGCAGCATTACTTTTAAGTATGGGTGTGACGTCATTTTTTTCCTATCTTTCTTAGAAAACCTTTTTAATTAATACCCATATAATAGTGCAAAAAAATTATCTACCATATTGGATTTAGAGTTGACGTCACTGAGCTAACCATGCATTGTCATCCAAATCCAATCGGTTGGAGATGACTGTTCTAAAATTCGGTTCAAGATTTTGACCAAAACAAACATAGACATACACATAAAATCGTGTAAAAATTACGATATTGCCACTGCAGTATGTCTTCGCACACGTAACCACAATTCCACATCGCTACTATAGCGATAAAGTCGCGATTCAGTAGCGTTACATTCGTGACCCACTCCTCACAGACAGACCGCTGTGTCCCAGTTGTGCGAACATTGTAAGCCGAATATTCTATGACGTAGCGATGCAGTATTTTCACAATGCACATTCGTACTCTTTAGCGACTACTGTAGTCTGCCTCTCCACATGATGGCGTTCGAAACAGTTGCGCATTAGTAACGATGCAGAAGCGAATGCTGAATCGACACTATGCAATTGTTTAGCTTCTATCGCCGGCCAAACGGCCCAGGTAGCGTTGCAAACGCGCATTAAAAAATCGCGCTACAACTACAAAAGTCGCAATAGGAAACCGCCCTTAGATGTTCATGTAACATAGGGTGATGAGTCATTTTAGGGTCGAAGGGATTAGCAGATAATTGGGAGTACAACTTATTGATTTGGGCAGCTGCTGATATTATTGGACATCCCTATTTTTTAGAGCGTTATGATTAATGGGCAGAAGTTGTATAGGGATTTACTTTTGGACTATGCACTAATGGTAATCCTTTATTTATTTTTGTAATTAAATCTGGAATTTTTCTCTGGAGAAAAAAAAAATCTTTGTTGGAGCTGCTCCCTTTGAGATTGGTTTACCTGCATAAACGTACAAGTGATCTATCTACATATTTTAGAAACAAAATACTTCTTCTTTCTTAGTCCTCCATAGTTTTTCTTCAGTCCGCTTCTGCCCAGAATTTACTTAGAAGTACCCAACTCACACCCTCTCAAAAACAAAACATGATTTAATAATCTCCCATTGTAACAAAATATGACACACTCCGAGGGTCAGAACTATAGAACAAAACTAAATTACCATCTATTGTAGCGTATCGTAAATCATACTCTCTCACGAACTAGCCGTTGATGACGTCATAGTCAAACAAAGCCCTCCCATTGGTCGAAACGGAGTCACGTGACCGGCACGTGGCAACTCTTTTACGAAATTAGACGGGGAGCTAGAGACCAAGCGTACCCGTTTTATGTCATTGAAAAAAGGAAAAATTTGCATATTTTTTTCATTTCTGTACGCTGATTGGGTAATCAAAGAGTTTTATGTTAATCGTTCCTTGTTGGATTAAACGGGTCATTTTGTGATTCGAAAAATGGCAGTTTAATTGTGTCCGGAACGCTAAATGGCGTACGATTTTGCTCGCGACAGTGAGTCCTTTTATTTTATTTACGCTTTTTTACAGTACGTAACTGTAATACTCCAATTTAATTGGATATAGCCAATTAGACATGAAACTAATACAAAGAACATTTACTGCTATTTTCTCGCAATTTTGTCTTTAGTAGTTTATAGCTTTTTGTTTGATTGTGAATACTCAGTATCTAGGTTAAGTAGCCGCTTCATCTAAAATACTGGTATTCAGCACCATCTGGTAAGACTGGAAGTCGACCCTAACATAGTTGAAAAATGATAGCCTGATGATGGTTACCTGTAGTGATTTGTCAAGCCAAACAAATTGTTGAGAATGAAGTCTAACGTTTATAACGTTATTCATTCTTGTTTGTAAAACCCCCATTTCCAGATGACTTACCCGCAACATCCAAAACAGGAGTACACAACTGATTTACAATATCAAACAAATATTGATCTTCACTATTTATTTGTGTGCCCTGTTCACCCCCTGTAAAGTCCCCTTCGAAGGGTTTACTTAATACCTAACGCCTAAGCAAACTGTGATAGTACCCGGCTGCTGTCAATAAGGGATGTTTGGTGACGAATTAAGGGATGCAGGGGTCTTAGAAAAACGAGGAAGTTTTTTTCTGAATGACAAGTTAGGGGAGCATGTTTGGGGAAATTCGATATGACTAAGTGTCTATGTTAAAAAGGGCAAAAAAAATAACTGGCTGACCAATTAAAATATTGCAAAAATAGTGACACATTAATATGACCATTAATAAGAAGAAAGAAAGAAAAAATTTTGATTTTTCGCAGGCACATGACGCGTGCATACAAAAAATATACTAACAATACGCAACGCTAACGCATAACAAATATTATAAAAACACAGCATAAAAAAAAAGTTAACATATGGTTAATGCCTAATGGTTTTTTAGTCCTGATAGCACAAGATAACCGAAAAGAATCAGAAAATTGATCTTCTGCGAATCAAGCACTTTTTGAATCTATACTAATATTATAAAGATGTAAAATTTGTGTAAGTTTGTATGTAGGGGGTAATCTCTGGATCTACTGAACCGATTTTGAAAATTCTTTCACTAATTTGAAGCTATATTATCCCCGAGTATATTTACAACGTGCCCGTGGGATAACTTCCGACAAAAACGCGAGCGAAGCCGCGGGCAACAGCTAGTACCTTTAATAAAACAGCTGACTTCTATTCGTAGAAAACTATAGTAATCATTGCCTATTTTCCGATACGCACGCTCCAGGTTCTGAATGGTGTACAAAATTATATTCTATCTTTAATTTTGCGCAACTCTTTGAGAAGAAAAACAAATCAACTCGAACATTTTATAATAACAAATGTAATTCAACCATCTCAATCCAGATGATAGCTGAAACGTTCCGTAAATAACAGAATTCACTCTATTAACACAAGTTTTTAATAATTTCATAAGGAACATCATCAATCAACGTCGGATCCACTGATCAGTCTGTTACGTGCACAAGTTATATTTAACCGCCTCTTTATATTAGTGACCCAATTTGAAACGATACTACTTTTTTGAACGGGACTTGAGTATTCTTCTGCAAAAGAAAACAAACAAAAAAATGTCTTGTTTTTCATTTGTTTTTATTGTTCTTTCATTCACTTGCTTGCTCATTAAAACTTGCACAAAATTAAGAGACGATTTTACGTCAATATAGTATGGAGCAGAGACTAATTATTAAATTACTTCAAATATCATTATCATTATTTTGCACTTATCCCAATTTATTTGCGCGCAGCATGTCTTCTTCTTCCATACTTTTCTATTACTTGTCATCTCATCAGACACCTCCTTTGTAGCCATATCATTCTTCACGCAGTCCATGCAGTTTCGTTGGTTTTCCTCTACTCTTATAGCTATCCACATTCATACTCAATATTTTCCTCACTACATTTTCCTAATTTTTCCCCATTCTTATATAAAGAGTGTAACAAGACCCTTAACGAATCCGAAAGGCACTTGTTCTTCCCGTCATTGCGATCATTTTTTTTTGTTCTAGAGCATACCTGAGAGCCTTCTAGTTACGGAGATATTGGGAGTCAAAGTTACAACTTTTTCACAAGTTTTTTCTTAAATACATGTTTTAAATGTAAGATTTTTACTTTAAAAGCCTCCAAAATCCCCGTACCATTCAATCCATCCATTAACACAATGTTTTGAGTGCGTTCCATTGAGTCCTACAGTAAAACGTGATGTTTCACCCCAAAAAAAAAGTCGTTTCCCAGCAATAGTTTTTGCGTGAAGTTACTTAGTTTGATGTACAAAATTATTGGTTGACGGCTTCGTGAAGGGTGCTGTTACACCCTAAATGTATTACTTCAAACAACGTTAAATAATAAATAAACCAAAATAACCAAAAAAAGGTTACTATTCGATCATCAATCTTCGCAAAAAGGATCGATGATCACAATCACAATGCTAGAATGCTTCTGCCCACTATAGTAATTCTGATCAGAACGAATATGGAATGATAGGTCTATCAGACCGTAATCGCCTATTCATTTATGGTATTCTGGTATATTGTCTAGAAAAACTATGAAATACCGAATCGAAATCGAATTATACCAAATTATAGAACAAAATACAACCAATTACGACCGAAGCAGACATAAATAACGTCTACTGAAACATTTAAATAAATTGCATGGTTATGTATCAGTAATGAAGTATAGTAGGTGATGTCACAGAAAATCAAGCACTATGATAATTTCAACCAGTACCTACTTCTATAATTTCATACGCCATAAGCACAGGTCTCCACTTATTTCCTCATTCCAGTAGGAAAGTGCATTGGCTGGTCGTTACGCTACGTACACACTAGACGATTTCCTAGCCAAGTAGTTTCCCCTCCTAGCCACGTACGTTCCTAGGACGTGGCTAGGAGTATAATGCTCTCTACCTGTATATAATGCGAAAGTTTAGTGTTATACTTTGAAATTGAATTTGTCGTGAATTATACATTGTGGAGTGGTGTTTTTTACTGTGTAAAGGACTGTTACTGTGATTAACGCCATTGCCAGAAATCTTTCTCGGTTTTTATGTCAGTTTCTTGGTTTTTCAGGAAATGTTACCAATTAACGTTTATCGAGCATATTAAAAAGGTTATAATTTCATTTTATCTAGCACTTGAGTTTATAGCAGGTTTATAAGGAGCTTGTGGGTAAATGTTAACAGCTGCTCGGTCGATCTCCTGGTAAAGCCGCGCTTGCCTAGGTTGGTTCGTTGATGGGTGACCACCCATTACATACCGAGTTTCCTCCGTGCCTCGACAACACGTTAAGCCGTTGGTGCCGCTGTCAAATGTAGATCTTTGACAATCGTTACAAGTAGTCAGTGGCCCGAAAGTCTTACAACCAGTCTTACCAAGGGGTATTACCCAGTACTAACTGGGTTGTGGAGGTCAGATAAGCAGTCCCTCCATGCTAAATACTGATGTTTAACTTCATTAAAAGAAGAAGATAGCAGTCCTTGCTAAAAATTGGTTTTTCAATAACAATTTAATTTCCATATTTTATTTGTAAACAACACAGGAAATAGTCCACATCTAACTACTACTAGTATGAATACTAATTCATATTTATCAATAATTAATCTTTATTACACAGTAAATGGGTTACAAATTGTGTGAAGTTCCTATCTCATGTGTTTGGTGATTAACCTGCGTTACAAAAGCCAAGACTAGGATAACAATTCTCTAATTTTTGTGTTGAAATGAGTAGTCAATGCACCAACAGTGTACACCGAACTCTGCTCACATCGCAATATAAACTCCTGATTGATCAACTCCAAAGCTCTAAATTACTGGTTTCCATTCAAATGGAGACGTGTGATACGTTTTGCTGCAGTTTCATTAGTATGCTTTATAGGACGTGAATTGTTTAATATGGAATCATATTGCGAAGGGATGTTTACGTGATCTGTATTAAGAACATTTTGACAACTAGATCTAAATAAGATAAAATTTAGTAAGAGAAAATTATAAAAACATTTTTTTTTCTAACCTAGTTTTAGACATAGAAAGTTCCCAACGATTTGCCTGCATGTAATTTGTCTAATTTGATAATGCTCTACATACATAATCACTTCCCAAAACTTTACCACAACCCCAAGAAGGTTTATCAACCCAACAAACTTATTAAACTCCATCACTTTACTTGTATCCACATCCTAAACACAATAAAACTTCTCCCTCCAATTAATCACCAGAAAACTTACCATACGGCTGCAAATTAAACATTTTGTTTGCTTTACCACTTACCAAAGTGTTACTATGTACAAACATTTTACCAAAGTTGGCTCAAGGGCGCGCCACGTCCCTACCGCCAACGTCACGGAGCTGTCAAAGTGACAGCTGTCTACTTGACAGTTGACAAGTTGACAGGTGTGGAATAGTGGTATGTTTTGACAGTTATTGGGTGGTTGGGGTGTTATTGTTGGAAATAATAGTTTTCTTAGAAGTTTAAGGGTATGAAATGATACATAAAGTATGAGTGTGTTGTCTACTGCATTGAATTTTAAATGAGGAAATTTTGTGTTGGTCTGTTATTAATAAATATTATGCACTGGCTCTAAACGTTTATAGGTATGGTAGTAGTTTCAAACTAAACAAAAAATCAGCAATTGTTTTTTTTTATAAAATCACTCAAAAATTGTCAGTTTACCTTTGGCTGGAAATCTTTTTTCCAGTGATGTCTTGAAATACAGTAGTAAAGGAACCCAGAGAAAAGTTGCACTTTGTTCGTTTCATCGCACCAATATCAACATTTTTAAACATTATCCCTAAAAATACACAATTTTGTCATATTTACTTTCCCATAATCGTCTCGACAACATTTCCAAAGCGGCTTCAGCTATAAAAATATATGTTGAAACTCCGTTAGCCAGTGAGCCGAGCGTTAACGGAAATAGACGAAAATAGCCGAAACGGTTTCCTTTTCTACGCCTCCTTTTTTATTTTGTCTTTCAAAAGACTTGTGTACTTTGCACGCGTGGGTTGCCATACTAATTTGTGGTTTTCTTTTGCTAATAGAGGACCATTTTTAATATGTTTTAGGGTTTATTTTTGTCTGTAAATGAGACTCAAAAGTTATGGTGCGTCTTAAATGTTTAGCATCGACTTTTGAATGGGAGATACTGTTTTGTAATGTTTAAAATGCTTTAGAGTTGTTATTAATTTATTGCCACTTTTCTTTGTAGCCGTCTTCCTTCAATATGAAGAGTTTGATCTAACTGTTATGCTTTTATTGATTAAGAAATCGAACTTAAAATAAATATTCCAAGGTAACTACGAATCTTTAGTAAGCATTTGCGTTTTTGTCTTAATGCGTCTGGCAGGAACTTATACCGAATGATTTCCGCTAAATGAATCAGTATTGTTTACGATTGTCGCTGTTAAGTATAACAGCGACAATCGTAAACTATACTGATTGACTGAAAGGCTCAACTAGGTAGTAACCTATTTTAGCCTTTTGGTACCTTGGATTTTAGCGTTTCCAAATCATTCATACCATTTATCATCATTATCAACGAAAATACCAGTTTCTCACTAAACAAACTGAAAGAGAAACGGCATTTCATTCAACATCTATCTAAAAATGGTGTCATTTGAAATTCTTTTCACTTAAAACTCAAAAACAGTGTGAACGTAAATAGACGTAGAAACTCGCTTCTCCCTTTCCGATCTATTTCTGAATCTCAAGAATTAGTATCGGAATAGGATTAGGTGCATTAACGGCCACTTAATGTTAATGTTTCGATGTCTATGGTTTGTTTGTTATTCTTTAGATTTAAATATAGAATCGATTGTTCTGAGAATTCAATTTTTCTGGTCGTTGAAAGTATTATGATCTTGAAAAGAGATTTGAATGAGCATTCATACTTTTTGAGTGTTATTTCTGTGTTTAGTTTTTTTTTTATGTAGAATATTTGCAGCCACACACACCTATGAGTAATTTTAATATTCATTTGTACTTAAAGAAATTTGACGGCACGGTTGGCGCAGTGGCTGAGCGATTGGCTGCGTGTCGCGGGTACGATTTCCGGACGGAACAAATATTTGTATGACCTACAGTTTAAAAGTTTAAATGTTTGTAAACGTACCCACAATACAGGAGACATTCCAAGTATTGGACAACGTTTAAAATAAAAAGAAAAGAAAATTTATTTGTGATCAGTGCAGCGTACCTTTTACTTCTAGTTATACATCTCTTTCAGCTGTAATGTCAATGAGATGGGTGACATACGTAACTCTCTAGTCGAAATAAGAATTTAGTGCATTTTAGCTTACCCATTATCTAACCTATATCAATATTCATAAACAATGTAATATTATCTACACATACTCCTTACTCTATAATGACGTCACAATTTCACTACGATAACCAACTCCTCAATTTCCAAAGGCCAGCCCAGGCTCCCTCTCAAAGACAAAACTCTACTCCGACCCAACATTCTTGATACTTTGGTCTTTGTAAGATTTCGGATAAGTATCTTATCTATAAGCACAGATTTTTGTGGCCGTTTACAAACTTGGCCCGGTCTGCTGGGCCCAAATGAACTGGAGCCAGCAAGATACGGCCAAGACTAATTTTCAATTAAAACTTCATCAAAGTTTAACGGTACGGAGTACGTAACGGAGTACGGAGTTTGGTGGTGGTTCAAGGTAGGGAGACAATAGGTTGGTTTTTGAACGATGGAAATGAACTTTGCGAATGTTTAAAAAATATAAAGTATTTGGAATGTTGTTTTGGTCTTCAGATGGAGCTGAGGTTTTTGTTATTGTTTGCGAAGTTAACGTGACCTTATTAAAACAAATCTTTGTGTCATACAACACAGAAACTCTTTCCTTTTCTACTCTTTTTTTATATCTTCATCATCATCATTTCAGCCCAAAGGCGTCCACTGCTGGGTAGGCCTCCGTCAAGTGTCGCCACATTGACACACATTAGCAAATAAGTAGTTCGTGTTGTGGTAAAACTAAAAATATTTGCCAGTAAGTAAACCGATGACGTGATCCACGTGAATCTTGCTGGCTGGCGAATATTTCAGCTACTTTTAGCTTTATTTATACACTAGCTGTTGCCCGCGGCTTCGCTCGCGTTTTGGTCGGAAATTATCCCACGGGCACGTTTTAAATATAGCACTCGGAGATAATGTAACTTCTTATTAGTGAAAGAATTTTCAAAATCGGTTCAGTAGATCCAGATATTACGTCCTACATACAAACTAACACTATTTAGCTCTTTATAATATCATTAGTACTAGGTTTCATTACCTATGAAATCAGCGTTTTGAGGATTTTAAAGAAGTTCCATTCTTCATATTAACATTTTCATAATTTATGTAACAACTATGAACACTACTGTTTTAAAACTTTTATGCAATAATGTTTAAAAACTAAGATAACGTATGCCACTTAGATAAAGCGACAAAAATAAGTTTTGCCAACAAAAAAAGGAGTAATTTTTAAGGTATTTTTTTGTTTAGAAAACTATAAGTAATAAAGTTTTATTTACTATTGGTAGTTGTCTATGATGGTCATTATTCGATATAATATCAAGCAATTGATGAACATTTTAATTCATAGAAGTGACGAGGTTCTCTATTTGTGAGAAAAAAACGCCAATTTCATAGGTGGGGACCTAATATTAGTATATTAGTACAGACTAGTATACTCTGGGTTTACCAGATTTACATCATCAGCCTGCAGTCATCCACTGTTGGCCATAGGCCTCTCCAATCCCCAGCCAAAAACAGTATGATCTTCCACTGCCACACAAGACCAAAAGCGCAACAGACTTAACATAAGCCCATAACTTGAACCACAGTCAAGATAAGATCTTCGCTAAACTAAGTACAGGTAACTTTGAACCACGGTTAGTGGCAAACGGCTTATGTTTATATAGTTCTTGCCATTAATCGTTAAGACTTTGTTCAATACCTTGATTATAGTTTTAATGAACTTTGTCTTAAGACTTGTATTGCTGTATTTTGTTTTGATTTAATATTTGCTCTGTGTAAAGTTCAGATTTTAGAAATCACTTACCTGGCTAACCTAGAAGACTCCTCACCTGGCTTGTCGAAGCAAGGATGCTCTGATGGAGATTCATTTATTTAAGCTGTACGAAAAATGCTGGGACATTTTATGTCGCGTTCTGTCGTCTGCGCATTAAAGAAACTATGAAGAAGAAAATACTGGTCAATGTTGCCATATTTAACCGTGTTCTTGACCTAAGGCTCCGTCTGAAAAGAAAAGCTTATCCATTTCCACTGTCGATTCGACATTACTGATTCTAACTTCGACTTCCAAAATCGAACTCTCCGCTTCATGGTTTTTTCCGACTCATAATATTTCAACCGTAAAATAGACCCCTTCAAACAATACACGCCAATTTTCAATATCGTCCCGCTATCTGTCGTCCGTCACGACACGAATCCGATACGTCATGTCGTACCATATGACGTCATAGTCGGACGACCGATCCAAATTGGATTTTTATCCGATCCTCCGACGTCGCTTCCGTTGTCGAAGCTGAGAATAAATTGTTTTTGTTCTGAAGATGTCTTTGTTTTTAAAGTTTTTCTTCGATAAAAGCTTTTGTCCTGTGTTTGGGAATTAAAAGATAGTGATGTAGTCAGTTTTGTTGAGATGCTAGTTTGTTTCCTTTATTATGGCAAAATCCTTTAAATCAGCAATTATTTAATATATTTTAATTATATTTAATATAATTTAATATGATTTAGTTATTTATTATACTATTATGTGAACTAATTATAGCAGTAGTTAGTTGAGTAGGAAAGAATAGTACAGTCACGCACGAGCACCAATACGTAAACACTTACAACTTTTTAAAGTGTTTTTCTCCTTGTGTTCTGATTAAAATTTCATGTTGTTACGAACATAGCATTATGGAGATCCTTTAACTCCAAGTTACAATAGTTATTTCTTGCGAAAATTGCTTTTAAATTTAGGAAAGTGCTCATATTGGTGCTCGTGACTGTAAGCACTTAGCAACTTTTAAAAGAGATTTTCTTCTATTGCACTGATAGTAATTTCATTGATTGTTGTTACTGATATAATATTTTGGAACCCATATTTTTATGAAATTGGTGCTATGTCAGCGTTCCAATGGTTATAACACGAGAGAATCGCATTTGAATTTAGGTAAGTGTATACATGTTGATGCTCGTGACCGTACACTATTTTCGATCCACTTGTATGAAACAACTGACTAGGTGTTCAAATACTTGTATTTACTTTGTCATCAGCGAAAATGTGAAGGAAGTCCTTCATCCAGAACGTCCAGAGAAGATACGTCTTTCGGATAAATTCCGATGTTAATGATGACAATGAAAACAGTTAGAAGTACTCCACCGTTCTGGTATGCGAGATTTGGACGATATTTTGGTGGAACAAACACTGCTGATCCGAGCAGAATTCTGAACTTCAAATGTCTTGGAATACCAAAAACAATTGAGGCAAAAATGCTATCCATCTTTATTAATAAACATTGCTTTAAAACTTAAGTTCGTATCTTTTAAAACTCCACCTCTTTACCTATAAATCATTCGCAATAGTTGTTCAAGTTTCACATTGCATATTACAAAATTTTCTTGGGAGGAAATTGAAATTGTTTCAAGAGAGAGCTACTGACAGGTTCTGTGAGGCAGTGTGAGAGATAAATGAATATCTAGCTAGTTTGATGGTACTTCGACACTTTAGTTTCTTAGTTCAGAAGATAGTGTGTCTTGGAATATTTTGTTACAACATAGATTGCTATGATGTTGTAACAAACTATTGATTCGATGTTGTTAAGAGGGCCCTTCCCGGTCCGTCTATCGTCAACGCGAGCATGCTCGAAAAGCTTGTTGTTTCATCCAGAGCCACAGCGGCGATTCTTTCAATTCCCCCGTCTTACCCCGCCCCGACCCCGCACATCTCATCTTCCGCGCACCTCATACCGCCTAACGCGATGACATTGAACAAAAAATAGTGTTCGAAAATTTCTTAAACTTGTTTCAGGAAATACGTGCTCTTGAATAAGTCTTACAAGTGTGTGAGATAAATACTTGTCATTAAGAATCTCCATTACATGTGCAAGGTTTCTATCGAGATGTTTCTTTACTTTTACAGTTTATGAGTACATTATGAAAGGCCAAAGTTCAGTTAACATTTGTGCAAAACAGCAATTTTAGGAGGCTTATACTGAATTTGTTTCTACAATTTTTAATTTTTTTCTGCCATAGAAACCTAGATATAGTGCACAAAATACCTATTAGTTCAAAAAAATCAAAGATAGATTTGTAACAACTGCATAATCACGAACGAGCGTTTGTATGAAAAGTATGACGGGTTGGCCGTTCTTAAGGTTGCTAAGGGGTATTACCCAGTACTAACTGGGTTTTGGAGGTCAAATAGGCAGTCGTTCATGTAAAATACTGGTATTCAGCTGTATCCGGTTAGACTGGAAGCCGACCGCAACATAGTTGGGAATAGGCAGATGGTGATTATGGTGATTGATTGCTACGATATGGATAAATTTGAGAGACATCTATTATATGATATTATGTGAGAATTTGAATGCCAATAGGGTTAGATAAGATTGTGATTTTCGTTGAGTGACGTAATTAAGTGCGAGAGAAAACAAATATTTTACTTAGAAATCATACGATTACTAAAAAAGAAAGAAAAGCTAGTGCTCTTTAAAGAGCTGTCTAACACATTAGCTAGTAAAACTAATCATAGGTCAGTCGGTACTTAAGTGAGACTTAAATAGTAGCCACCCGCAACTGATCGCTGACGTTAATTGGTCAATGTCTAGAAATAGAATTCTAGGTCATGCACTGGTTGTGAGCTGGTGGTGACGGGTGAAATGTAGGTTTACTATTAGGTACACCACTGTTTAACCCTTCGGGGCGTGAAGTTATGTTATTAGCTCATCTAGATCGCATTTAAGGCTTTCAGTGTCATCATTGTAATGGAATAATGGCACTACTGTTTAGTTTTATTGGTGGAATTATCTCTATAATGTCTTCTTTTCTTTGATATTAATAAATGGTTCCCTTGTCAACAGCGTGAGGGTGCTGCCCGCAGCGATGCGGAGCGCGAGCGGCGCGCGCGCGGCGACTGGGAGGCGCGGGCGCGCGTCGCCGAGGCGGACGCGGCCAGGCTTGCTGCCAAGCTCCATGCGGCCCAGCGTGAGATTACCAGGTAAGCAGGAACTTGGAATAGGATAACCTTAAAGCGCTGAGCAGATAATTGATTATTTGTCCGCCGGACAGACATGATCGGTGAAATGAATACTGTCCGTTGGTCCTTGCGTTTGTTGTCATCATTTCATCTTTTGGTGGACGTCCATTGGTTGTTGCAAATTGTCCGCAGACAAATTGTTCGTCGTCAGTTGGCGCTTAATCAGAACACCATCTAATGCCGCAACGACCGTGGCCATTTATTGGGCCCCAGGCTCCCCAGCAATGGAACATAGATTTAGATATCGAAATTATTATTCCAAATTATAAGACGGCAAAGTTCCGTTTATAAGTGTCGACTCAATTTGTCTGTAATTAGGTATAGTTGCTGAATGTAAGAAGCTACACGTTTGAATGCGCAAAAAACTGCAAGTTGCGAATAGATACTTTTTAAACTGTTTTCAAAGACATTTGCCACACTTCATTTGTTGAAGATTGGTCTTGTACTGCAAGTTATCCTCTCAAAAAATTCGCATTTATTTACATCTTGTTTAAACTTGCAAATCAAAGGCAAAATAACACAAAGAAAACATCACAAACCAAAATCGCATTTGCAACTCCAAAAAGCAGAGACGCAAAACCGACAATAATTCGTTGAACAGCAAACAACCACTAACGAGATTGCGGACACACCGTAGTTGATAATTAAACAGAATACCAATTAAAATATTGCCTTTTGCAAACAATTCAACGAATATATCTGAAACAGAAATTCAGAATATTAGGTTCGTTAGTACAGACTCGGTAATTACAACGTACAACTTTTGTGATTTTTGACAGGGACGGACTTAGGGCGTGGTAGGTGGTAGTTTAAGTTTTAATTGGTACGAGCATGTGTTTTAAAACTTATTCTTTTGAGCACTAATCTGCTTAAATGTAAGTAGTTTTAATTCAGGCTTATAAAAGAAACATTTAATACATACGTTGGTAAGACAAGAGAAAAATGAATTCTTATCTGAATACTTTTTTGTCTTCAAAACGTTAGCTGTATTATGGATGCTAATAGAGGTACCGACATTAATATTCCCACTATTTATACTACACAATTTCCATATCCATTTAGATAACACATAGATAACAGCCTGAAAATCACTAAACGTAATAATAATCCATTATTTTCAAGGAAACAAATATTTTCCCCTGTAACAAGTGACTTTTAGATGTCCTAATTGCGTCCCTGAACACCGCCGTGTAAATTGATGAAGCCATACCAATTTGGCGTTTACGTTTCGATGCTATATCGATAACCGATGTTATGGCACTGTTCGATTTAATGAGCCGTTTAAATCGAGAACTACAATCGATTTCATTGCCAAATTTTCGAGTCACAATTATACTTAGGCGTTATTTGACTGTGGAACAATGGTATTCTGGGTAACGTTCTTAATTGAAATAAGAGAGGAAATAGACTGGAAATGTAGATAAAAAAAAAAGAAAATGATTTCGATATACGGCCATTGCGTTAGATTTTTTTATCAACTCATTTAAGCTGCATTTGCATAAAGTCCTTCAAATATCTAATATAAGAAATCCTCCATTCCCAAGGAAACATAATAATAGTACTCTTGCCCATTTAAAAATATGCAAGATAGCAAACTACCCATATTCTGCGTTCATGCTCTGGACAGGATAAAATCTCTCCGTAAATAAACGCCGAATCATGCCTTCTCTGCAAAAAAATCTGTTGATCCTGATAAAACACGCCAACAATTCACAAATTCAAACGAAAAAATACATAATTCGCATTTTCGATAATTTAATATCAGAAATTAGAATCGGGAGAATCCGAGCGATGCCTATCGAGCTCACTTCGGTAATTAACGAAGTTGAGTTCCAATTTCGAATTTACGGTACGGCACGGTAATCGGCCGGTGTCATTCGATGGCGATAAGCGCTCGTCCGATTGGCCGATCGACCGTAACTTTTCGGGAATACGAACTTCAGGATTTACGGTTCAAAGTCCGTTATGGATTTGACCCAATTTGTTCGGGACTCGAATTGAAATTGGATTTTTTGGACCGTACCGTCCATCTATTTATGGTTATGAGGTTCTCTGTTGACTAAAAGGGACTTTACTCGACGCTTATTTTGCGTCTTTCGTAGTTTGGGATAGAGGAGGATAGTGCCAGTGTCAATTGTTTTATATTGTCGGAAACTTTCGGCTGCTCCTTTTCCTTATGTTCCTAATGGTATTGGTCCTTTTCAACTCAGCAATATGAAGGAGTTCTTATCACTTTAGAAAAATGAGCAACACTTGCCTGAATGGAAGTACCTAAGTCATCGTGCCCAATTACAGTTTTATTGACAAAAAAATCCTGAATTCTCTTACATACAAGGTGTAAATGGACCCATTCTGTACATGATACTATGTAAACTCTACTAAAAAAATATTGCTGGGAAACGACAGATTTTTTTAGAGTGAAAACGTGAAGTGAGTGATACGGTAAAACTCAATGTGACACAATCAAACATTGTGCTGAAGGATTCATTGAATAGTAAACGGATCATGGAGGCATTTAACGTAAAGTAATAACCTCAAAAACGTTTTTTTTTTTAACTTGTGAAAAAGATGGAACTTTGACCAATGTCTAAGTAACGTAAAGGTTCCCTGGTGACGGGGAGAACAAGTGCCTATCGGCTTCGTTAAAGAGTCTTGTTACACCCATTATACAACAAACATAATACAATACAACATTCCTCTATCGAGCTAACCGCAGTAAAATCCCCTTGAATTTTCCAATTTTCCTATTCTATCATATAACAGTTGAACCGCACTCAAATATATCCAATGTCAATCAAAAAACGTGAGAACAAACATCTGGTCCTGTATAAAGACCTCAGTGGGAACACAAATTCGTTTCGCGATGTACAGACAGCGAAAAAAGTAGGAGAAATGTGCAATGTGACGAAAAATGGTTTCATAAAGAGAAGATTTTCTTCCGCGGCCGGTATGACTAGACTAGGCTTGCATGAATGTAGGTACGCATTAGTAATTCTTGCAATTGAGGGAACAAGACTGAACATTAATGTTCTTAATGTTTTTTTCTGCGTCAAAGTTACAAAGGTTTTTTCTTCCCGATATTATGCTCAAATTATATTACAACTTGAAGCCTTTATGGACAATAATCAAAACCTATGTCACAATTCTATTTTTTCAAATGTAAACAAACTTACACTTCGGCAATTCTGAAAAGAGTGCAAGCACTTGTGTTACCAACTGTACTAAGGGCCATAAGAGGATTATTGCGGTCTAAAAAACACTGATACAGTCTGAATGTCTGTTTGTTTAGTCTGTGAGGTACGTTTAATGTTATTGTGAGTGAAATAAGGTCGTACAGAGGAAAGAGGAACACTCAGATTAATCTGAAACGATCGAAACGTAATGTGCAATCTGAGGGTAGTTTTGTTTTGGAGTTATTACTCTGTCATGTGATGATAATAGGGTATTTTTGTCTCACAGAAGTATTTTCAATATCTGCTGACATTTTACTGTTTCGTTTGATAGATACGCGTACCGTACGCGTTTTTTAGTACGCGTACCTAGCTACCTACGTTTCTGTAGCTAATAAACCCAAAAACTGCTGAAAATTATAGGCAAGTGAAAAACCTGTTGATTGTTTGATCTGGTGACCTACACACTTACACACACTGGAATTACTTCTGCTGTAAGACGTCATAGGAAACCCCCTGAAGCGACGTCGACTGAAACGACTTACTAGTATACTCTTGATACTTTTGTATTTTACTTTTAACTTTTTTATTCCGTCAGTTGCCTGCCTCAGTTGACTGCCTCGTTGATCCAATGGTTGCAATCACGTCTGCTAAGAATGAGGTCCTGAGTTCGATTCCCAGGTCGGGCAAAGTGTTATTGGGTTTTACCTTCAGGAAATTCTCGGTAGCAGCCACGGAGTCTGGATCTGTGCCCGGTTGATGGCACTATTGCCATCATGGGACCTAAACATAAGTGGCGAAATGTGTGTGTACTATTAGGTACACCTCTGCCTAACTCTTCAGGGCTAACAAGCGTGATGTTATGATATTGTTCCCTCAGTATAAGCCAAATCATTATGGCCAAAAAAAAACATTTTCACTCGATTATCTTTGAACAAGGGCTCGCTCGTCTTTGAAACTATTTTGAAAACATTTGCAGGAGAGTGAAATCTACGACATACGCCCCTATAAAGGTATCTTTCCATCAGATCTACCTACATCATAGCCTCTCATGATTCAAGGCACGTAGGTGCGGTAGGCTCGACCCTTGCCTCGAATTTGTATGAGACTGATGCTGTTACATCGATTTATAAAACGCTGTTCAGTATGATAGTGTGGTGTGATAAACTATGATACATCACTCTGACCCTTGTTGAGAGATTGTGTTGATGTTTAGAATGCGAGTTGGTTGTGAATATGTTTGGGTAGCTTCTGCCCCGCGACGTCGTCTGCGTAATGTTCTTGTTTTAACGTTAACACATTATTTTGTGACACTCGGAAATAACGTTGCTTTCATAATGAAAGAATGGAGAAGACGGTTACCACAGCTAGGTTTCGATTTGTCCAATGAGGTCAAGCTATTTTGAAATACAAAATGACATTACCAGATTTTGACTAGTTTGATTAGTTCCACAGTTGCCATCCCCATTGTTTAAAATCAGATGAGTAGTTTCGGACACCACCTCCCATATCTAAAATTTACTAGGCTTGCATAAATTCAAAGTTTTATAGCTAACTACATAACACGAATAATTGAAACACCATCTTGAACGTATGCCAGCCTAGTACTTACTTATTTTGTGAAATGAAATTTCATCGATTGTCAAATCATATCATATGTCGTGATGGCCCAGAGATTAAGGCCTCGCCTCTCATGTATGAAGTTGTGGGTTCAAATCCGGGCAAGTAGCAATGTGACTTTTTCAATTCATATGTACTTTCAAAGTTTATCTTGGACATCACAGACATCGGTGAAGGAAAACATCGTGAGGAAACCTGGACTTATAAAAGTCTGAAATCGCTAACCCGTCTTGAGCAAGCGTGGTGATTAATGCTCGTGCCTTCTCTGTTGAGAAGAGGCCTTTGCCCAGTAGTGGGACAGTAACAGGCTGGTATGATGTCAAATCATAGTTCGAATTATTTTAGTTATGACTTAAAATAAGAATTGCTTTGATTCTAATGCTGATTCATCAAATAAAAACAATGATTGCGACATTAGTCCACAGCCAATATCGATTATGCAATAAGCTTCGTTAGACATCAAACAGCATCTCTATGTAAACAGGATATAATCTTGATCAATGATCGTAATCCATTCATTACTTTATAGATCTACCGGAGGAGTGCAAATGAAGCCATGACGCAATGCTCTAACGATCTAGTATTTCCGTCGAGAATACCAATCTGCTATTATTTTTGTACGAGTAGATACTGGTGTAGGAAAAAAACGCGAAAAACAGGAGTAGAGGAAGGCCTTCGCCCAGGAGTGGGACTGAGCAGGCTAGGAAAAAGAAGATTCTGCTGCTGATCATCTAAAATAAGTAATTGAATCACATCATTAAACACTTATTACTACGAAACATGGTATCGAATTAACTCTGGTAGATAGCTAAAAGTATATCATCGAAACTTCTATACTAATATTATAAAGAGGTTCTCTTTGTAAGTTTACAAACTCCAAAAATTATTTCACTAAAGGGAAGCTACATATTTTTTACAAAAAAAGTAAAAAAAAAAAACAAGAAAATAAATAAAACAACACCTCATCGATATCTCATATTTCACGGACGATACCGATTCGTATCGATTACACACCGAGCCTCGGCACGTGCGCTTTACGCAAACACCGCACGTTGTGCCATCAATATTCATAATCGGTAATCTTATACCGATTCATCGGTACTCGTATTAAATCGACTTCGCAAGTGCTTAAATCTTCGCGTGGATTTTTATTTAGGTACCATGAAAGTAAGATGCTTTATGATCTGATCCTTCGTTCTGAGAAAGGAAGGTAAAAAGAAATGAAGAGAAATAAGTTCGAAAGTTAAAGGTCAAGGTTAAAGAAAAAGATAGCATGACTAATCGTGAACAGCAAACCAGAAAGGACCAAATCATCTGCCGATTTTTCAACGTAGTTGGGATCGACTTTCACTTCAACCGGATGCAGGTGAATAAATTATTTAAATCATATTTTAAATGGAGTGACTGGCTATTTGATCTTCACATGTCGGTTCGTATATACTGGGTAATAATACGATACCCCTTGGTAAGACTGAATGGCTGTCAGACTATCGGGCCACTGACTACCCGTAACGACTGTCAAAGATCTACAATTGACAGCCGGTACCAACGGCTTAACGTGTTTTCAGAAGCACGGAGGAAACTCGGTATGTAATTGGTGGTCACCCATCCATGGACCAACCTAGGCAAGCGTGGCTTAACCTGAAGATCCACCCAAACGGCTGTTATTTGTGTGTATTTGACGACCCGAATGGCGCAGCGGTAGTGAGGTTGCCTTACGTCCTTAGGGTCCCGGGTTGAATCCCGGTAGGAGCAAATGTTTGTGTGATGAGCATGGATATTTGTTTCGAGTCATGGATGTTTGTATGTATAATAAGTATGTATTTATAAACAAAAAGTATCTATGTAGTAGTATCAACAATGTGGTGTCCACGACACAAGCCTCGTTGCTTAGTGTGGCACCTAGATGGCGCTGTGTGTAATGTCCAGCGATATTTATTTATTTATTATCTAGCCGCGAGCTCCTGAAATAACTAAATCATCATCACATATAATGTGGCGCGTGTCCACTGCTAAGAAGATTCTTACAGCAAATATCTTCGTTTTCCTGCCCTTGTCCCATTCTACTTGGGGTCGGCGCAACACATTTTCTTCTTCCATTCTCCCCTGTCAGACGTCACGGCATCATTTACTCCTTTCTCTTTCATATCATTCCTCGCACAATCCATCCGTTTTTTCTTTGGCCTTCCTCTCCCTCTCCATTCATCAACATGAATATCCAGATTAAAAATAATAAACAAGACTAAGATTAGGTAGTAGTATTTACAATAAGTAAGCTGAAGTGACAATGGGTCCGTCATGCTCGTATTAGCCGCAGAACCGATGACTGTTGGGGTAGACGTGTTTTTGAGTGGAGACCGCGAATCGGCAAGCGTAAGGTCTCGCCCTCGGGCTCGGTGGAGCGACGATCTTCGGTGGCTGGTAGCAACTAGATGAGAGTTGCTGAGAATCGAGTTGACTGCGTGCGATTGAGGAGACCAGCAGTGAACTGCCGTAGGCTAATGATGATGATGATGAAAATCCTGATTCTAACAGCAAATGCAAAACAAAAAGGCTTTTTGCACATATTCCCATGGCTTCTGGAATTCAATCCTTTTCTGTCCTACGGTAGGATACTAACGGGATGAAAAGGGATAACTTGTATCCAACAAACCCAAATTCCATTGAATTCCGTTCATCCGTTGAAGCGTAAAAGGTAACACCGATGTCGGACAGAATTTCTTTCGCATTTATAATAATATTAAGACTAGTCCGGTATTATTATGTGAGCAGCAAATCCCGGACAATATCGGCAGGTATCGATTACAGATCGAGCTGTACCTAGTCACGTGCTCCATTCACAAACACCGCACGTCGCGCCATCAATATTCATAATCGCTAATCTTGTATCGATTCATCGGTTTTCATATCGAGTTGAATTTGTATGTGAACATTTGCAAGTCTATCTTGTGAAGACTATAGAAGATAATGAATGTGGCTAGGTTGGTAAATTGAGACATAATAACGTAATATAACATCACGCCTCGAAAGGTTAGATAGAAGTGTACAACCGCATATGGCTGGTCACGTTTTAGTCCTATAATATTATACAACGTAATAGGAGCGGACCTTTTGGCATCAGACGCATAAGTCTTGACTTCGGACTGCTACTGAGAAATTCTTGATGAGAAAACCTAATAATACTTGATCCAATCTAGGAATCAAAATCAAAACCTCATGCTTATCAGAAGCACTTGCGACCAATAGACAAACCATCGAGACTGCCAAGTTAATTGAGACCTGATACTAATTAGGTTCCTTAGTATTGTATAATTCACAATCCATCTGGTCTTTCAAGGCGCATACTTTTGATTTTATTTATGGGCACAAAATGCAACCATAAAGCAGAAATGCTTTCACAATGGTGTCAATACCTATGATTCCATACTAACAATGACAGCCCGCTTAATGCGATGACAGACAGTAATACATTCAACTATTGTAGGCAATTGTCGTTAAACACAAATGGGCTTTCTTCTTTATCGTGTGGTTAGTGCCTAACCTGGTGTCAGAGTTTTCATGCCAACCTTAAACATCGTTCTACATCCATCATAATTATATGAAATTCCACTATCTATATAACAAACTTCTTTCCACGCCTCTCTATTAACAGTAAATCCATCACTTTTAATAACGCTATTAGTTCTCTAAACAACTGCTCCTAATATCTTTCAAACTATAATTGAATTTAACCGTGAACTTCGTCTGGGCCGGTATGATCCATGTATATCTATTTACGTAGGCCCCTTACATCGTAAAACTTATAAATAATAAACCCACGGCCATCAAATTGGGGGTTGGGTTCAGTAGAAAGAATTGGTTGGATCGTTCGAATTCTTTTGACGGAGAATTTAGAATATTTTTGTCTCTAAACCAACAGGTTTTAGGCATTTTCCCATAATTTAAAGATAAAAGCATGAAGCGTACTGTTCAGCAACTCCCTGTAGTTGACATTTTCCAGCTGTTGTAAGATGCAAGATTGAACATACCCATAGATACAAACCAGCACCTGGTGCCCTAACATCTAGACTAGACACCTAGAGATCCTCTAGCTAGATATTTATATCTTGATTAATTTGAGTACTATGATTATTTTCTTATTGTCTATTGCCAAGCCTTTACAACTACAAAAAATGACCACGCACGTTTTAAAATTCATAATTATCAAACCATATCATCTCCAAAAAAATAATTTCCTTGACAACCCTAAAACTAAAGGCAAACAGCTGCACAAGGGAGATACAAGTTTATGTGATACTATCACATAGATCATTAGACATGTGTTCGTTTGACGATCGTGATACCCAGCTTTGTTCCACCCTTATCTGGACCATAAAAATGTTATGTCTCTGGCTAAGCTTGAAGAAAAAAAAACTATGATTTTATGTGTGTATTAAGTGGCACGTCTCTTCGGAGCAATTTTATTGTGAGATGAACGGAAATATAGAGTTTACTGTAAAGGAATAATAGTATCTACCACAGGCAAGAACACTTACGTCTCTGCGCGCTGAAAAATGGTCCTTATGACCTCAGAATTTTTATTCTTTTGTCGCCTGGACTGACGCACTCTTGCGTAAAGGCTTTTCTCATTCCTCATACTTGTCTGTTTATGGTCTTAATAGCAAGCCAACCATTGTGACCTCTACAAGCACATACTACTCATATTTCCTTCACTAACGACCAATTTCCGTTAATTTTAAAACAATTGACGATCGTATGTCAATCGATCTCACATCCTATGCAGTATAAACAATGCCTTTGTCGGAGAAATCTTCATCATCTTTGACATCTACAGCCACATTGGTGACAGAATTGTTTACTCTTCCTAGTTCTGCTTTCAAATTACCAAAAAGAATCACAGACACATTTGAGTTTGAACGTTGTCCATGTGGCATCACAATTGTCTCTGGTATTATAGGTGTCGAAACGCGACAATGACCACTTCCCATGAGATGAGCTACTAAAATAGCTACTTCATACTTGTTTCCCAAACAATAACAAAAAAAAAAAACATAATATGACCGATATTAGTTTAATTCGAAACCGTTTCCCTAAACCAGTAACTGACACTCCTCACACAATTAATTTGGAGTAAAAATCAATAAAATTCCAAGTGCTATACGATATTTCTAGTAAAATATTGAAGCAGCTGTCGCATCGTTTGACGGCTTGTGAGCGCTCGACTAAAAATAATAAGACACCCGAAACCACCTCCCCGAGTACATACCCTAAAGGGAATGTAGCAGCATAGATATTTTGATTTTGAATTTCTATACTGAAGTTTCCTTTAAAATGATTTTGAGTGACAGGTTGATGGCTGTGGATGAATTTGGAGATAGATTTACTTGAGCTAACAATTTTGTTTCATTGACTGATTATAATTATTATGTATTATTGATGAGATAGTCCTTAGCGGCAAAAAAAATTCAGCGTTCACATTTGACAGCTGTTAATTATATGTGTTTCCTTGAGTGGTTCAACACAGAAAAACACATCCCGACCTTAACAGTATAAAAGCTTCCCAGTATAATATTTCTCAAAAAGCTCTCTCCTCTACTATTTTTCTCTTATATCCTCCGCCACATTCCTCTACTTTAATTTCACGCTTACCGTACAAAATTAAGATGTCATTGCAACTCGATACCAGCACATAACGACACCCCCTCCGACCCCTTCACCCCTCCCTTCTCTAATTGTCTGTTTTATTTGTCATCTGACACTGAGGACTTCAAGCCCCTTGTTTTTTCACCCGAAGAACAAATTTAGGTGTAATTTTAGACTGAACACTTGGTGGACGTGTAATTATTTCCATTCCCGGAATGTAAGGAATACTGGGTGTTGTTTGTCAAGTGCAGTCGTGAAAAGCTGCGTTTGGTTTTGATAAGGGCTGTTTCTTAGAAGTCATGTAAGTATCTAGGGAAAGACAAAATGAGACAAGAATTTATAGCTAAAATACTTTTCTGTAAGATAGGACTCATTTGAAAAGAAAAAGTTGAAGCTAAAGGAATTTAAAACTAAGGAGTTCCGAAACAAGAAGTGTCAGTAAATGGCCAAAGAAACTAAGACGACTACCTAGTAACTACCGTGAATACAAATACTCTACTTAAAATCTCCAACTTACTTAAACCTTAACACACACAGGTAAACAGCAACAACTCACAAGGGAAACATTACCATTAAGATAATAGAAGAGGATTTATAACAACACAGATAAAACACCACTCAAGTACGTGAGTCGTTCTCTCGCTTACTGAACATATTAATGATCAACATGTGTTCTCTACTGTACGATGCGGATAATAGTTTGAATTAGTATTAGTAGAAGTAGATTATGGTTTATTTATAGCAGTGTATGAAGTTGCAATTGAGATAGAAGAGAGCGATGATGTAGATCAGGGATTCCCAAAGTGGTCGATATCGACCCCTTGGGGTCGATATCGGTTTCCTAGGGGTCGACATAAACGAAAACTGATTATGGGGGTCGACGAGGTCTAAAAATCGACCCCTATTAAATTAACACAAGTTCTTATTTAAAACTTTCAAGATAGGTAGGTAGGTACTGTATTGTTTATGTTGTGTTACGTGTACTAAGAATAATTAATATTTATGTAGGAAATAGCATTGTTGTAGTAATATAAAGCCTCAAGTTCGTACAAGATAACAGATAGCTGTAGCTAGTTGAAAAACTCGGCAAGTCAGTGTGGACAAGTTTGTGCAAGATAATGAGTTCGAGCGTACGTCTTTCAGGCGCGTTTTGACTTGCTCTCTATTTGACGCTTGCGCGATTTAACACGAACGAATTCATGATCAAGTTGCAAGTCCAAACATGTTCCTGATATTTTACTATTTAACGAGGTTGCACTTAGGTTGAAAGTTCATTTGCGTTTTGAAATTCGTTGGAGCTTGAACGATAATAACTCATATAAGTACTCATTTATTTCAAGAGATTACAAAGTTATTACATAGCTAAATTAAGTGAAGTAAAGTGACTGAAAAAGAATTTACAAAATGCTGAGCTCCCTACGCGAGTTAATAGCGTAACCACACAATATCTGCAGTTTATGAAAAATTAACAGGGTAAGTACCAAACAGTTTTTATCCGGCACAGCGCATCAGCATTGCCCCACTGCACACTGTGTGATAGTGATCAGTTGAGCTATCTGTAGATTGTTTGCAACAGTTTGCAGTTGCCTCAGTTGTTTCAATTGTAAAAATTTACCAGTAAATTTAACAGTTTATTAGGTATTGTTTTTAATTTAGGTACTTAGTTTCTTATTTTTTTATTTGCAGGATTACTGAGAGTTTTATGATGGCGGACACGAAAAAAAAATGCAGACAATACAGTTTGGACTACTTGAAGTTCGGATTTATTGCATCTCCATCAAATCAACACTTGCCGATGTGTCTCATATGTGAAAAAGTATTCAGTAACGATGCCATGAAGCCTTCAAAAATGGATGACCACTTATCGAGAGTACATGCTGACAAAAAAAGTAAGCCCTTGACATTTTTTCAAGCACTTAAAGAAAAACTAGACAAAAGGCCATCCATAAGATCGATGTTTGCGTCATCATCTATTAAAGACGATGATGGTTTACGAGCGTCCTATAATATATCTTTACTAATAGCGAAGTCGGGGAAACCCCACACAATTGGAGAGCAGCTTATCTTACCAGCCATTGCGGAGGTCCTTAACAATGTATTGCACAAACCCGCACATGATATTTTAAAGAGAATACCTTTGAGCAATAACACCGTTCAGAGACGCATAGACGAGATGGGACGCGATGTGGAAAACATTTTATGCAAGTTCTTACAGACCAACAGATTCTCTCTCCAGTTGGACGAGTCTACATTACCCGGCAATGAAGCTCTGTTGTTAGGATATGTTCGATATATCAAAGATGAAAATATGTGCCAAGAACTGCTTTTTGCTACATATTTAGAGACTGATACCAGAGGCGAATCAATTTTTCAGGCCGTGGAACATTTTTTTACTGACAAAGCTATTCCATGGAAGAACATTGTTTCTGTTGCGATGATGTACTGGTCATTCACTGCGTGATTCACAGGCAGCATTTAGTAGCAAAAAAGCTGAGTCCTAGATTGCATAAGTCTTTACAATATGTAATAAATGCTATCAACAAGATTCGAAGCAATTCTTTGAACTCTCGGTTATTTGCTCAGCTATGTGAGGAAAACGACGAAGTCTTTACTCGATTACTTCTTCACACTGAAGTTCGCTGGCTATCAAGAGGCTCTTGCTTAGAAAGATTTTCAGCCGTTTTTGAATCTGTGTTGGAGTTTTTACAAGAAAAAGATCCGAATTTGAAAGAAAATCTGAACAATTGTAAAACAGATATTTATTACTTGACTGATATCTTTGGAATGTTCAACAAAGTTAATTTGCAGCTACAGGGTGACGATCTTAACTTGATTAAAACAAAATCAATAATATCGGCCTTCGTGGGTAAACTAATCCTTTATAAACAAAATTTAGGCAGAAAAGAATATTCGCAGTTTCTGCATTTGTCAAAATTACCAGAAACGCTTCAAGATGATGACATTTTATTATATGTCACTCACTTGGACGCATTACACAAGGATTTTACGGAGAGGTTTGAGGATCTTTTAAATTTACAAATTCCTCAATGGATAATAAATCCGTACAATACCACAGCCATAGAAGAAGCCAATGTGATAATGCAAGAAGAGTTGATTACCATCAGCACAGACGAAGAGCTTAAGCAGAAGTTCAACCAAGGCTATCAGAAGTTCTGGTTGCAACGCAACATTGAAACACAGTATCCTACATTGTGGAACATTGCTGAAAAATACCTTATCGCTTTTCCATCATCATACCTAGTTGAAAAAAGCTTCAGTGTGGTAACAAACATTTTGACGAAACAAAGAAACCGTTTGAAAATCAACGAACGTGGAGATTTAAGGCTGCAACTCACCAATATTGAACCGGATGTAGCTAGATTGGTAGATAGTCACCAGGTTCATCCATCACACTGAATGTTTTATTTTCTCTTTGCGAATTAATACTTTTTTAAATATAATTTCCTACCTACTTAAAATTCTTTAAGTACCTAATTTGTAATAATCGTTATAAATTAAACTTGATATTTACTGAATTGTATGTCTTTTTATTTTGTTAAATTTTGATACGAAAATGAAGTCAATTTTACTCACTGAACCAAGTGCAAAGTTTTCCAATTGGTACCTTAGTACCTAGGTATTTTGTGTCAATAGGAAAAAACTAAAGATAGGCCCCCTTATTCATAATAGTCTGCTAACTTAAAGCATTGCTAATTCTCACTCTGTCTTCTTCTATTGACCTAAGTCAGAATGAAAAATAACACACTGTAGCAGCTGTTTTAAGTTAGCGGACCATTATGAATAAGGGGGTTGATCTTAAAAGTAGGTCATTTGGCCATGGGGGTCTGAGGTAACAGTTCATTTTGGAAAAGGGGGTACTTGTCCAAAATAGTTTGGGGATCCCTGATGTAGATGATACTATGATGGATGGCTGAATCAAAAGTGAATTTTGACGATGAAACATCATTAGTAGCACAAGAATTGGTAACTCACAGAATCCTTTTTCGGTTCGTACATAAAGAAAGTATTTTAGGAGAGCTTTAAAAATCTATAAAATTCCAAGATTCCCTTTTACAAGAATTACAGTCGCTTTTACAGCACTCTCTTTAATTGAAGAGTGATCGAGACGTCAGCTCAATATAATCAGAATTCGATTCAATACTTCTTTTTTCATTGTACCAGCAAAAAGTGTTATTAATTTAGTCCTCCGTACCTTTCGAGTTCTCGACGAGTATTTTTACCGTACAGAATTTGTTCTCACTTTATTTCCATTCACATTTTACAATCGTTCAATCGTGTTTGTCATTACTTATCCGTAATTAGAAACATATTGTGCGCAACTTGTGTTGAGTTTCCTATTTTTGTAATGAGTGAAGATGTGGTGGCTTATTTTTAGACTAGTATGTCCCCGGGTTTCTTTCTCAAAGTCGTCTTAATAAAGTGGCTCTCTCTATTATTTGGTGCTATGGTTACAACAATCAGCGAAACTTTTTTAAACAAGCTTAATTATATCTAGCTTGCGATTCACAGTATCATCATGTTCCATCACGAAATTGGTTTAATTATCGTTAAGAATGCCAACTATATTTACAACGTCTTAAAGCAATTTCCCTATGCGATTCTCCAAAACTCCGTTCACTTTAGTTTTTTTTGTACTATTTCATAATGAGTATCGATCATGACATGATTGTCTTTTTCGACATTTAACTTAGTTGTAGCAGCTCTCATATTTATCTAACTTGCAACATTATCAACTAGTACATTATTTACTACTTCCTCATTCATACTACTACGTTTCTTCAAAACAAAAACAATACAACACGGTACACACTCGTCATACCGTCTCAATGTGAACCGTGGACCGTGAACGCGAGGGGGTGAGCAGACATGTTGCACTGCGAACATCTGCAGCTCTTTTATTAACAACTGTTTATGATATCTGACTGCCAGGGGAGGTTTTATTTTTAATTTTCGTTTCTGTGAAAGTAGCTTTTAGAGTGGCGTCCTGGGTCAGGTTTTTTATTTAAAACTTTAGGCGTCTGTTACATTCTAAAAGGAGGCTTAGCTGATTTCAATTACATCATAACCTAGTACGCTTATGAATTTGTGTCTTTCCTTTTTGCCATTGTTTAAAACTTGCACCATCGAACCCAACTAGGTCCTTCAAATTGTTCCCTCGCTTCTCATTTCCTGTCAAGAATAACATTGAAATATTTTTGTTTCAATAAATTCCCGAATGGAAATGAAAAATCTACAATTCCAAAATAACACACAATATCATCTAAATAACCTATGCCCTGCAACGCGCACCACTTGTCAATGAAAATTAAACGGAACACCCCTCATCTTTGTCACATCTCCTCTACCAACACACCCTGCAGCTAACAATCTATCTACTTCGCTAACTTCAACCTTATGTCTTGGAAATACGATATCGATTTCTCCTTTCAGAACTTCAAAATTAACTTTGCTCAAAACGCTCTGACATTACCGCTTGAACTGAAGATCAATTCTAAAACCGACTTTATTGCTTTGCATTAGCGTTTCAAATGTTAAAGCAAGATGTGGAGGATGTTTAGCTACAGGTCTTTCATTTCTATGTTTGTAGGAACGTTCGCAATTAGCTCTGAGAGTGGAACGGAACGTTTTTAATAGATGACATGTTTTAGACGTGTTCCTTTTGTTTATTATGTCTTGTCTGATATCGTGGGATCTTTGCTCTTTTTGCAGAAGCGTGGAAGAAATTTCGTAACTGCTTGTGATAAAAGAAGTTTTATTAGTTTTTAGTATTCTACGTTCCTTGTCTACCTGGAGAGGTCTCTCCCATGTTCTTCCATCCCATTTACTAAGTATTCTTTTCTTACACAAGAAATATATGCGGTCTTATTATAATTATTCCTGTAAAATCTGAATTCTATACACAGCGTGTAACAGAAAGGGTATAGTCATATGGAAGAGTGTGGTACGGACCATCAAACTGAACAACTTTCTCTATGGGAACACCATCGTAATCGTAAAAAAATAATCAGCTGTCCCATACATTTGGGTCGAGTAGGTATTGAAATTTTGTATGGGACACCTGATTATTTTTTCGTGATTACGATGGTGGTCCCATAGAGAAAGTTGTTCAGTTTGATGGTCTGTACCACACTCTTCCATATGACTATACCCTTTACATTACACGCTGTAGAATCATTTCCATAAAAACCTTCTCTCTAGGACCCATCAAGAAATCACAGTAAAAATCCTGGTTTAATATTTGCAACAACACCTAATCATTTTACACCATTTGCAATTGACAGTTTAATAAGCAGCTGACACATAATATTTTTCCTAAGGGTTAAAATATATCCTATAGGTAATACCTCAGTCCTATAAACGCGGGGGTGAACACTATAAACTTCCCCTACTGAGGGGTGAAATGCATTTGCATACAATGAAATTTAAATTTAAACTGATTCCCGTTTTATAATCAACGACCAATTTTATTTTATTGTTTTTACTTATTTTGTAGTGAGATTGGTATTTCAAAGTTATAAGGCTGTTCCTTTTTAAGAGCTACACTCTTGGTAGTTCGGCACCACATCGTAGATCTTTTTATTGCGGGCTAACTTATAAGCTTTTCGACGTTGGATGAGGCTGGCACAAGAACGTGGATCTTGGCACAAGTAAAGAGAGCCCTTACCCAGCGGTGGGTGAAGTCAGGATGTGGATGATAATGATGGTAAGCTTTCCACAAACCATTTTTCTTAGCTCCCTAATTAAAGTAATTGCTATCATACATATCTATATTTATTCATTACAACTTTATCCAATTTCTTGTATTAGTCCTTCTGACCTCTACTTAACCTTGCCAAGAATCACATGGAGAAACTATAATATGTATAACTGTTACAGTTATACATATTATAGTTTCTCTTGCACACTGTTGTGACCTGTGTTTATAAATAAAGACTATTGATTGATTGATTGAATATTTGGGCCAGCCTTGTTTTCTCGCAACTCGATCGACAAAACTATTATGACGGCTAAGTAATTAAAAACCTACTGCGGAATAACCGAGATAGACAGAAATAATCCGAGTCTGCGTTTTATATTTATACGACAGGGCAAATAAGACATGCTCGACAATAGAAGAATCCGAGAACCTTGCAGGATTTTGGCAATTAACTAAAACAAGAATGATACTATATAATATGTTTCCGACCAAACCCAATTACAGGCCAAACTAATTTGTCCTAGGCAAAGCTATAGGTCATCACAAAAGGACAATCATAGAGCACATCGACTAAATGGGTTAGGTTAGGTTATATTGGTGACATAGTGAGCATAGTGAGCGGTGCCGCGGCAGCGGCCTGCGAGCGCTACAGCCAAGTTGGGCGCAGTGTAATTGCCTTCAAGTTTGGGTTAGTGTATCCTGATAAGATAGACCAGTATACCGGTTTGGCCTAGGACAAACTAGTTTGGCCTGAAATCGGGTTTGGCCGGTAACATATATAACAATCCGATTACGACGTTTTATGACTTTTACCGCAGACCATATTAACGAGTGTCTGTAAGACTTAACGGCGATGGGCGGTACTTTGAACCTCACCTCTCATGAGACAGATCGAGAACTTACTGCGGTATAAACAGTCCAGGCTTATGCATTATTGTATGATAAATCTGGGCAAATAATAATTCTACAACAAAAACACTTATTACCACCATTTTAGAGGTATTACCAAATACGTCTAAAATCTTAAAACACGGCGTCACTCTGAACCTCACCTCTAGCCGTACGAAACAGACTGATATATCTCGCCCACCCCTACTTCGTATTCCGTCCGCGGCCCTCCGCGACCTACCCTTCTATCGATCCCACGTTTTATACTTTTTGCGGGAATCCCTCACGATGACCTTCGGCAAGTTCGTGGTTTTGTTTTTGTTACTGATGCTTTTCTGGAAGGTTCTATTTTGAGAATGTATCTTGGGGATAAGACAGTAAGGTTTATAATGTATTGGCAAACTTGTAAGGAGACATATTGGTAGTAAAGCTTATCAATGTCGTTTTTGAGCTGACTAGATGGCGCCACTGTCACTTATGGTCGTGTAAATAATTCAATTTTATACTTGAAAGTACCAATAACTTTATAAGAAGTTTATTTTAATACGTATAACAACATAGTGTAATCTTCAGATCATTTAATTACAATATTCTGCCTAAAATTAGCAAGCATGAAACATTTAAAAATCATTTTACCTCCAAGTACTAACAAATAAGATCCTAAGTTACTACTTAAAATCTTCAAGTCATAATTAATCAGGAATAGCTCAATCTAGACCACAATTTTGAATAATAGTAAGAATACGTGATAAAAAAGCACGCAAAGCGATGACATCTGACATTTCGGTGCCCTCGCGCTACACTAGCGCCTCTAGCGGTGAATTCACACACGATAGCCCCCATTACGAAGACAATACGAGAAAAAACATACAATCTGTAAGAAGACAGCAGGGAGTTAAACGTAAGTCTCTTTATTACTATTTTATGTTTCATTTACTCTTTGTTGATCTCAATTTTCATGTTTAGGCTGTTAATCTCTATTAAGATGACGACGCCTTCATCGGAGTACTAGCATGTTGTTACGTTATTAATCATGTACAAAATTGTACATAAGGACTTGGGTTCGATTCCCGGGTCGGGCAAAGTGTTATTGGGTTTTTTCATCAGGAATTTCTCAGTAGTAGCTACGGAGTCTGGATTTGTGCTCGGTTGATGGCAATAGGCTCGCTCCTATTACATGAAAAAAACATAACTGGCGAAAAGTACTTATTAGGTTCACTAGCCCTAATCATAACGGGTTGCCTAATCCTAACGGGCGGAATGTTATGTTAAAATTATACCACATCGAGCTGAATTCATGACTGATCCTTTTATTCAATAAGCTGAAAATATACTAGACGTTGTTGAAACCAGATACATAAGCCAAACATCAGAATATTACGTAGTCACGAAAAATCCCTTCTCATTTTCCATGATGTAACCGCTGAAGTAAAAAAATCTTCAAAGAAAAGTTGTAAGGGATATGACGCGAACATTCCTTATAAGTTTCCGATAAATGTAGGAATTTTCCGAAGTACATTGTCAGTTCATAAAGTGAAAATCTTTCATGCCAGCCAGATGGTGCTCCTCAACGATATTGCTAACTTGTATTTTCTTTTCGGCTTACTTCATTCTTTTTTATTTCGGGTTATAATTTTTTTTTCTGGTGTGGCATAATCAAATAACTCCTCCCAGCTGAGCAGGAGGGAGTGTCAGACTTTTACTGACTAAAACCCATCCATGTTCCTTCCTTTGCCCTTTGTGTTCCAGGGCCGCGGTATCTCTTTCGAACAGTCCCGCAACCCTGGGGCATTTGGGTTATATTTGAGGTTAGGATTGTTTTCTGTAGTTTGATGTGTCCTATAACATAATTCTCGGCTGTGAAAAATTCAAATATGATTTAAATCAATGTCATTTTTATTTCTGTGAACCATTCTATTTTTAAAAACATAAGACATGTTGCCTTAGTTGTCTTTAAGACACAACATCAAAGATTGCGTAAATTCTGAACAGCAAACTCTCTTTATTCTGTTTATTTTATTTTCTTATTTACATAAGTATTTCAAATATTTATGCTGTCTTGGCTCTCGTTCGTTTTTTACCGGGTGACCACTGAAAACCCGCGCTGTGATGGTCCCCCCATAGCACAGCATAACTGCTTGTCGCAGTTACGATGAGCAAGCTGTCAACTTTTTTGTACCGTCCTGTTGCATTTATAAATGTTTGTTATACGTTGTATGTTTATTGTTCATTTATTTTTTTGCCATTTTGTATGACCCTGACTACATGTCCCTGAGACAAATTTTTTTTTTTTCTTTTTTTAAGATTTTCATTTCTTCTTCTGTCTTTAATATGACCGTCTAGTCAAACAATACTAGTCTTAAATTGTTTAATATCGAAAATGCAACTCAGCAGCATCTTTTGCAACAAAGGTTTAATGACCCAAATACACTTCCATCCTTCCACGCAAAAACAGCAAAAATCTCGAAAAAACCAAGACAAAAAACTGTCATACTTGTGAGTAATAGCGGCTTGCATACCAGGCTCGCATGAGTACGGCGTCGTCTCGAGATTGCAGTGCTGTGTAACGAGCAACGTGACCTTTTGTGAGAGATGTGTGGAGATTGTTGCTTAATAGCGCTCTGTGTGTTTTGGTTCGTTAAGATTCCGTCGTTTATGTGTGTTTTATGAAATGTAGCAGTTGTTTGCTTATAAAAAAGTGGTACGGTTTCTGCTGGTATTAAGATGTCATCCATGTAATGGGTACGAAATTAGCATCTCAATCTATAAAACCCAAACGTGTCATTACCTGGCTTCCTAGATTAAATCTTGTACCTGACATGCTAAGACAAAAGCCATTAGTAGAAATGAGTGACGTTGATGATGATGCCGCCTTTGGTTCATTCGATCGCTTTCTAAGGTGTTTGTCGAGAGCTTTCTTTTTCATGTACTCTCAACTGGCTTACATATCCAACTTTGGCCGAAATTTTCCAAGCACAAAGCGGACATGACAGAACACCACTGACGACATTGTAGGCTACAGCTGTAGGTTGTCTGGTCTAGCTTTAAGTTCATCACGTTTTAAAAGTAACTGCGACCTTCTTTTCTCTGCATGCACATGACGACTCCACTTCGGCCGTTTTTGTGCCTGCTTTTCCCACACTTAAGTAGTCAATTTCGAATTTTTTGAGTGACGGTATTGATGCACTAGAAATCATCATCGATGAATCTTTCTTAGCTAGCTTGTATATCGACAACAATAATTCTTAGAAAAAACGTTCTCATCTATTTCAAATTCCCGTGTTTGTACTCAACACACCAACAAATTGTTGTAACCACTTCGTTTCAAATTGAAACGTACACTACTCAAGCGTAATATGGCAGGAGATAGGAACCACTAGATCTAATGCCTTCGCCCGACAGCTTTAAGAAGAGGCTTTCTATTGCTTCGAAAGGAATTGTGGGAGAGTTTGAAGAAATTGCTTTCGGGGATTTAAAGGAACACCTATTTTGACGTTAACAAAACTATATAGTTACTAACTTACCACTACTACTACCTTGCTCACTCTTACAGATAAGGAAAATAAACGAATCTCAAGCAATCTAGAATTTCGGAGGAAAAAATTCAGGAAATTTCGTTAAAAATTGTCTATTAATCTATATGAATGAAATTCGGATACACGTCACTAGATCCGATACGATACGATACGTTAGATCGAGTATCGGTATGTTGCAGATATGCAACAGAGCGAATTTAAGGGTTATTAAGACTAGCCGGCCTGACATTTTTAAATAGCCAACGAATATTGTGAATACTTGACCCCACCAACATACTAAGTAACTTCTAAGATTGAGGCCACTCTTTAACAAAATTTAAGCTATATCTATCCCCTATTTTCCTACAAGACATCTTTCGCCGATATTTTGCCAAACATTTCCTGAAAAAAAGTCGGAAGTTCAGCGATAATCTCACCAATGCTCGTCGTTTTTCTTATCTACGAGGAATGAGTGAATGATAATGAGCGGCGAATGAGAGTGGCGCAAGGAATGAAGGCGCGGGCGGTAGGAATAATATTGTGACGGGTCGCGTGCCTACGAAGACGTGACGTACTAGCGGATGATTGAATGTGAGAACGAACTATTTTTCGATTGAAAGATCTTTTGATTTTAAAATGTTGATGAAGTGGCTTGGTATTTTGAAGGAATCAAGGTGATGGCTTTACGTTTTGACGGTAGGTAAGTGATGCGTAATAATTTTCACCACGCTAATCTAAAGTACTAATTTGAACCAGCCTTGAATAATGGATTCTACTAAAATTATTGTCGTCGTTTATTGAGATTTATGTTCGCAACATAACTGTGAGAATTATGATTTATATACATATTATACCTTAGACCATAAAACGCAACTACCAAACCTGCTGCGTCGGCTATAATAGATCAAGAAGTCATAACACAAATACACACACGAATAACAACATCAGTATAAATAAAGATTAGCAATCATTTTTACGGCCTTCCTTATAAATAAACATAGCATCTATGCATAAAACAGAAACTGAACAGAATGCACCCTCAAGAAATCAGGGTGCATTCCACCCCAGCCTTTTTCCAAAGATATATGATTTTAATAATCGCCAAGATTACGGTAAGGAGGGACGAGAGACCTTCAGAGTGTCCCTCTGAGTGCTGTCTGTCTTGAGAAATTGTCCCTCTAGCTATTTCATTTGTGAGGGCCACTTGATATATGCCAACTCTTATGTTGTATTCAAAGAGGACTGGAGGACCTTTTTTCGTGTCAAGGAATTCCTTTTATTTGATTTTTGGATTTAAGATGTCTGTTGTAGTTTGCGGAATTCGACTGTGAATTTTCGGCTTGAATACTTTTTTGTTGTAATTTTTCCTTAGGGGAAGAAAGGAGCTTTCCTTTCCGATCCCCAAAGTCAGCCAACATGTTACTGGCGTAACGTCTTAATTTAAATCTAAATTCTCAAAGCAAACGTACATTTAAGCACGAAAATCTTAACACCCGTCAAAATTTTACATGAGAACAAATCAAAAACAGCTGTTTGTGAAACTGGTTGCTAAAGTAGTAATTAAAGTGCGCGTTAATCTCACGTCATGCGAAAGTCTTTCGAAGTTGGCGAAACGTAGCGAGAAATGAGCGAGGCGGCAGTTTGGAAATGTCACGATTGCGAATTGAAATTCTGTGAATATGACCCGTGCAGTGTTAAAACTTGGGAATTAAAAGTAAGTGAGAACTGAAATGGAAATAGTTGGAACTTTTTGAATATAATATGGAGCTTCTTCAAGTGTTTTGTTAACAAAGGAGCAAATGACGTTTTTGTTTTGTAATCTGTAGGTCTTTTTTAAAGATTTTGCATTAGGAGAAGTAGCCGCATGACCAAACACAAAATTATGCTTTTGATAACTACAAAAAGTTGGGCTGACGTTAGAGAATCTTGGAGATTCTCTAAAAGTCTCTGGTGTACAAAAGACTTCCTACATGATAAATTGCAAGCCAAGCTTGAGCTAAACGCATAATGACAGCTCGCGAAGAAGCCTCAAAACAAGATGGCGACACAATATGGCGGCGACCGCGAGAGTGACAAGCCATTATTGAGACTGCAGCGGGTGCAGTGGTTTCTTAATAAACGGAGCCGGAGGAAGTTATAAGTCGTCATACGCGTGAGCTAGGATTAATTTTGGATGACAGGTGTACTTGTATTGTTATAATTTGAGAGATGATTAATTTGCGCAAATTAAGTTTGTTTTTGAAATTATACGGAATTTGGCAAAACAGAGCACCTTTTCCCAGATCTGACTGAAGAATCTTTTAAATATTTCACGGAGTTTTTATAAAATAATACGGAAATGAAACTTGATACAAAACGCCATAAAACAAACAGAATTAGTTAAGTAAAAATCTTAATCTTAGCAGGTGGGCTTTCTTCAGTTAGTGGATGCACTCTCTAGGAACACAGTGTAAAAAATATTTCTTGATGAAAATAAATAAAAACTAAACCCAAAAGTGGCAACAATCACAACAACAAGGACTCAAAAATGTCCGAAAAAAAGGACCCTTGAAACATATTTAAAACACACCACCCTGCAATAATATGATCTTAACTCATCAAGAGCACAATAATGCAAGCAGATACCACACAGACGTTTCAATAGCACTCACTTTTGTCGTAGATCATATTGAAAACACGCTTCATTTAGTATTCTTTCTGAACCTTTTCCTTTGTCCCGGATAATAAGCAGGGACAGTGCAAGTTTAATTGAATTAAATATTGTCTGGCTGGCAACTTCTCGTTCGCAGCAAAGTTTCCTTTTATTTGTCAGACAAGACTATAACAGAGCAAATAATTATATTAGTGACAGTAGACTACAAAGTTAAACATGATAATATTAAAAATTTATGGCTGCGACGTTATTTGACTTCTTATTTTGATGTAGTTTTTTTTTCTTGACAACATAATACACCGAACAGTTCTTTCTTTGGTATTGATGTCAAAACATAATTTGTAAGAAAACCTTTTTGGAAAATCTCTATTACTGGTAAACATTTAACTTTAATTAAATTTAAATTTTACTGTTTACGTTTGTTTTATATTCCATCACGTAATGTTAATTGAAACTTGTTAATTTTAGTTAGTTAGACATTAATTTTAAAGTACAGTGTTTGTGGCACATCTTATATGTTTATGGGGCACGCGGTACTAACCTGTAAGATTTTTTACACTAACCTTCGATTGAGGTAGAAAAATTCTTTAAATATTTACAGTGTAAGCAATCCTTGGTTGGCCAGTAAAATAATTTACGCGTCAAAGAACAAAGGCGGCTAACCAAGGAATCTGGGGACCACACTTAGAGCTCGCGTGCATTCGTAAAAATACTCTCAAAATGCCGATCTTCTGTTGCTGTAGACTCAGGAAGGAAGAGAATCAAAGAAAATGATGCGTACTTTACTACTACACAGGGCTTATTTTGTACAGATTTGGCAACTTAAGAGTACACTAGTCGGTCATACTTTCATACAAAACAAACAAACGTAGTATGGCGATTACTCCACTGTTTGATGGCGTACGTTCAAAATAAAAAATGATATCAATTTGTCTCATCATTATCTAGCCCTTTAAGGAAACAAAAATTTAAAAAAAAACATACATTTGCAAATTATACATTTATAAATTAAAATAACCTAAAGTAAATAACTCAACATCAAACTTAAAAAATAAAAATTGAAAATAAAATGTTGAGTAATCGCCAGACTTCGTTTGTAATAAGTATTGCCGACTAGTGCATCCTTAAGATTTTGAACCAAAAAAGGCACGAGAATCTAACACCTGTAACGCAAACCAGAAGAGTTAATTCCGTTTCTAACCTAACATTTTTCACCAACACATGTTCTTCCAAACCAGCACTCAACATTTATTCGTGCACTTCGCCAGACACCACAATCTTCCATACATTTATGTTTATTATAAATCATAGCAGTGTTCTGGGCATTGCTGGAACAAAGCGGGCTTATGAAATTAGTGCACTATGAACAACAGACGAGGATATAAATTAGTTTATCGGAGAGGTACCAAGGATCGTGATAATTCGGTGTAAACTAGACTGGATTGATGGTCTGGTGGTAGTTGGAGTAATTTAGTTAAGGGAATTAAAGCCGAGGTGAGATGTCTTAGCGCGTTTATTTGAGATGATTTTAAAATACCAGGTTTCTGTTCATGGTTACTGCTTAAGAGATAAGTCTTGTACACACTAAAACCAAAGAAATAAGTGCATTCAAAAAGGGAGTTTAATGGACAGCTTTGGTACCTGTTATGACGTAAAATTTTTGTCGTCTACAATTACAGAATTTTGAAAATCTTCTTCAGACTACTAACTAAAGACGAAAGATCTATCGAATAATTAAGAAGCATTAATCTTAATTAGTATCGTTTCAACATTCGAACAAACTGAACACCTTTCTGGATCACATGTGTTTGTGATCGGAGGTGTTCAGTTTGTTGTATGTCCAAAACGGAAAAAATCTATCCAAAACTCATTTTCGACCCACACATTGATCCATCCACTCCCAACAAACAAGCGAGCCACTAACTACATTAGTTAACTGTGCCCTCCAATGCCTGGGGTCGTTTCAACTAAAAACTGCATGGGGGTGAACACAATTTGTCATACAGCAACTTTCAACAATTGACGCAAATGATTCCATTGCGTGAGTTTTGCATTTTCGTGGCGGATTTGTGTGTTCTTAAGTTAATTGAGCGTTGGAACTTTTCTACTTTTGTTATGAATTGGGATTTAAGAACTGGTGGTTTTTTTTTTCTTTATATGTTATTATGTGCCTAATGACTTTGTGATTAGGTGGGGTGTTGAATGGTCAAACTTTTAGTTTTGACACGATTTTTAAAACAATACTTTCTATAAGGGTTTCCTTAGACATAAAAGAAAAATCAATAGTCTACAGGGTGTAACAGGACCCTCCACGAAGCAGACAACCAAACATTCTGTACATCAAACTAAGTAACTTTACGCAAAAATTATTGCTGGGAAACGACTTTGTTTTGGGGTGAAAAATCACGTTTTACGGTAGGACTCAATGTAACCCACTCAAAACATTGTGCTGATGGATGAATTGAATAGTACGGGGGCCGTGGAGGTGTTTAAAGTAAAAATCTTACATTAAAAAAAGGTATTTAAAAAAAAAAAACTTGTGAAAAAGTTGGAACTTTGACCCCCAATATCTCCGTCACTAGATGGTTCCCAGGTATGGTCTAGTACAAAAAATGATCATAATGACGGAGAAAACAAGTGCCTACTACAAAGGCATTAAATACTTAGTAAGGAAACCGTTTGAGACACCATCACAAATACAATAAAATTAGGAAATATTCCGAATGAAATCAACGGCAAACACTAAGGGGGCGACGTGAGGGTTCAAAACGGATCTACGTCCTCTACCGGTTTGTTTTAATGCAATTGTCATGCAAATTCCAGAATTAATCGCACCCGCTTAGAGTTTTAGAAGTTTTATGACCTTTATTACCATCGGCATAAGTGTTATTTTATTAAAATTCAAATTATCTTTTGTTTGAAAATGATAATTGTTAAAATGCAGGGAAAATCTTGTATAGCCGTGCTCCGGATGTAGAAACCGGAATCGTACGGTAGAATTTTATGACTCATCTATATGGACTTATATCTATGATATTTTAATAACTATGTATTAATTTCTAAAAAAAATTGCTTTACCATACCAACATTTCAGGAAACTTTCAACTATATGTTGCTACATGATGTATTCAAACGATAAAGGAAATTATTCGGACAACAATCAAACAATTTCTGCCATATCCCCAATCATAATTAAAATCTGATCAATACTCATCCCCAGTGATACAGAAGACACATCTCAATAACATCCCATCTAATTTTATGCCCGAGCACACAAAAATGGGTATCGGAGCAAACAATACATCACGATTGACAAATATGAAAATTCATAAAGAGCACAATCGCTCCAAGCGACGTCTACAAAAGAGTTTAAAAAAAAAAAGATCCAATTACTCGTTCTATTTTTGAATTTCATTTTTTCCGATTCTGGCGACGTGTGACCCCTCTAGGCGTTTGATTAACAGCCAAATTTATCATGTTCCCCACTCTAAATTAAAAAAGTAATAAGGATAATTCGCGAATATTACTGTACCTACTGGTTCAAGTACGTTTTAGTATTCATCATTTGTTTTTATTAGGTAAGTACGTACTTTTGTTTTATTTGTGTTGAAGAGATTTATCAGCAGAATTTGCTTGTTATGCTTTGAACTCCTTCTCGTCTATATAAGAAGCAACGAAAGAGATACAAAAAATCTATGTTCCAACGCAATTCAGTGTTGATAGGGGGGAAAGCAATGAATAATACTCAAGCAAAAAACTTTAAAATTTATCTTATACTAGCAGTGCCTATGTTACTCAAGGTGAATGTAGCTTTCTAATGGTGAAAGAATTTTTGAAATCGGCGCAGTAGTTTTTGAGTTTATTCATTACAAACATACACACAAAAATACAAATCTTTCCTCTTTATAAGAAAAATCAATAAAAAAACAAACTTAACACAATAGAAAACTAAACTTTCACCATCAGAGAATATGGCCATCAACTCCGAATATTTATTTTCTTTTGCGAGGTGGAACAAAACGATTCTTCTACAGAAATGGTCCATACACCAAAAGATCAGGATCCAAGCCACATTAAAATATTAATATTCATACAGTTACCATAAAAATATTCAAATACGGACTTCCCATATCGAATAGGATGACCATACCGTGACAGGTGTACGGAACGTCCCTAGCTGCTGTTTATTACCATCATATTTCAGCCCCTGAAAAAGACGGTACCCTAGTTGATTTGCATCTGACAACGACTTGGCGTAATAACCGAAGGAACCCTAATTTTGGGGGAATTATAGGTACTGCGTAGGTGCTGCGTTTTGAGATTTTTATGGGAGGATTTAGAGGTGGTAATAAGATGTTTTTGCTATGAATATTGAATAGGTTACCACAAACTGTCAAATTTCTCCAAATGATTTTGAACCATAAAGTGTTGACGGTTAAGTTCAAAATCGACAATTTGACAGTTTGTGATAACCTGATACGCTGGCGACTGTATGATTGTGTTAGGAAAACGCTAAAACATTAAAAGTAACTATAAAGTATTGCTATGCCTCATTGCGTTTCCAAATATATTTTATTTGCTTTATCATCATTCTTTTTTCAATCATATCAAATCATACTGTTGACTTTCAACTCCTTGTGACTGAATTGAAGGGTGTTTTGGAGAAACAACCAATGTCAACTTGAAATTTTTTTTTGTTCTTTTGGTTCTCCCTAACTCATACTAAAACTTGACTATTGCAGCATTAATGCAAAAACAGCCAACATCCGGGAGAAATAAAGCGCCAAAATGTAGGTGTGTCTGGAAAAACAACCAACGTCCATACATGTGGCAAAAAGAGCCTAGGCCCATGGACAGTGACGGTTTTAAAAAAAAAGATGTTTTTATTCCCATATTTCCATTTTGTTAAGTTTTATTTACTTCCTGTAAACTTTTTAGAATTTGTCATTGGTTGTTTTTCAATTGTGTTTCCCGCAACACGAAACAAAATATTTGTTTAGCCAAAAACGGTTGCTCCCGGCTGTCTGTTTATGCAAACGTAAAAGATTTCTATGCAAACGCCACTTAAAATGCGGCAAAAAAAAACATAGACGTAGAAAACGAATATTTGCAACAAAAAAAACACTACCATTTCACACTCATCCGTATGTCATTAATGTAATGTCTTACTAGGCCTACTCCCCTTTCTTCGTTAATGTTCAACCGTCCCTACCACAGACTACTTAAGAACAAAAAAAAACCAACGTCCTTTCAAAACCGGACTACTTAAACTCTCAAGGCCCGAGATCCCCCACAATAATTCCTCTAGAACAATATACGATCATTGAAGATCGAGGACCAACCACGGCTGATAATTGGTTACTTTGACCATTGCACCAAATCGCAAGAAAAACAAAGAAAACTTGACTAATATAACATATTATAAACCGCTGCAAAGAATTTGTGGCACTTCAGGTAATATTGTTAGGAGATCGCGTAAACATTTGTAAAATTGTCTGTCAAAATATAATTAAAAAAAAAACAAGATGGCGGATTTTGTTCCGAAAATAGGCTGGCAATAAAAGATCCATGTTTAATTCAAAGTTAAGGGTATTTGAACATCAATGAGAATACAAGGTAGAAGGGACACCGACACGCTAAAACACGACTACCACGTATTCAGTACATCATTTTGAATCCCACAGATTTTTTTTTCGGTTATCCGAAGAAAATTTTCTTTAAAAAAAATTGCTGTTTCCTACAAAATTTCCTCATCATCATCATCATTTCAGCCGAAAGACGCTGGACATAGGCCTCCCCCAAAGGGGGGATTTTGCCATAATGGCCACGCTTGGCGGCGGGTTGGCGATCGCAGTATTACGGTTGTTAAAAAAAGCACAGAGAACGCTGCTACCCATTCTCTAGTATGTCCCTTAGGTGCTTCGGTCACACGAACTAAATTCGAAGCGGCGGCGTCAAAGCGCGGGCGCAGAATGTGAAGGAAGCATAGCCGCCTGCGCCTCGACTCCACGTTTAGAGACCTATACTCGGCCGTGCCGCGACGACGTCGCCTCGACTTAGCAGTGAGCGACGCGCCTATGTCGCCTCTTACGACACCCACGGGAACATATGGGATGGTGCTATTCTTTACGTCCGACACCATACAGTACAAAACTGCAATACCTACAAGGTCGAGATGTATGGAAGAACAGTTTTTTTTTAAATTATCGGTCAAAAATCCGTTTCAGCGGCGATGTCCCTTCTACCTTGTATATTTAAGTACTTTAAAGAGAACGGGTCTATGCACGTCCTAATTAATGATCAAACACTCCTACCACAAAGTACTAAAGAACAAAAAAATCCCCGTGTCCGTTAAAAAACCGGACTAGTTAAGCCCAAAGGGCCGAGATCCCCCACATTACTTCCTCCAGAACAATTTGCGATCATTGAGGAACTCGGACCACCCGCCGGCCACCAATTGGTCACTTTACCGCTGCACCAAGTGGCATTACCACTTCCTGACACAATTATCGATGGAATTAGGAAGTCGGAATTGAGGGCATTGTGGGAAGTGGGAAGTAGGCACTAAGAAATAGGGTTGATTTTTCTGGAATTTTGTTGGTGTCAGTTATTGTTTCTTAGTTTACTTAAATGGAAAAGATGTGCGTAATGTCTGCTGCGATATATGGTCGTTGTCGACCAATAGTGAAAAAAATCTTGCTTTTTCTTGGAGTGTCGATGAAAATCTGTATGGTCTATTCAAAACTTAAAAACGATTTTCGCGCTTTACTAGCGTTCATCAACTCCTGAAGCGAGCAATGCATGCAGTCTTATTAAGAGGTTATGCACACTGCGTCCCGCGTTCAAATATCATCCCATTCGCAGTTGGTCCTTTGCAGTCGGTCCCATTCGCAGTTGGTCTCATTCGCATTTCGTCCCGTGGAATTAGTTTTTAAGGGAGAGGTAGGTTTATACAGGGTGTAACAAGGCCCTTCACGAAGCCGTCGACAAAGCAATATATATATACAAGTAACTTTACGCAAAAATTATTGCTCGGAAACGACTTTTTTTTTGGGATGAAAAGTAACTTTTTACGGTAGGACTCAATGTAACGGACTCAAAACATTGTTCTGATGGATGGATTAAATAGTACGGGGGTCGTGGAGGTGTTTAAAAATCTTACATTAAAAACATGAATTAAAAAAAAACTTCTGTAAAAGTTGAAACTTTGACCCCCAATATCTCCGTAACTTAAAAAAAAATAACGCAATGACTGGGAGAACAAGTACCTTTTGGCTTCGTTAAGGGTACTGTTACTCCCTTTAGATCCAAAATGGACTAAAATGCAACTACTTTAACATAGTTCCTGCAACATAGAAGACAGATAATATCTAGTTTTCAACTGCAAATTCAGCAGCTTGTTAATACAACACATGTCCTATGTCCTCAAAGCTAGTTTTACCAAAACTCCGATCCAAAATTGAATGGCTCGCGAAATTCATCGGGTTTCCATCCGATAGCCTTTGATACCCAGACAGCCGACGGCGGATCAACACTGCATCACATAATGCACTCCCAACTACTGAAAATGCACTTTATCACATTGGCATAAAACTGGATATTACTGCTGGCGACTCTTTGGTAACACAAAGCTTTGTATTTGCAGAAGATTTAAGTGAGTTTGGACTTTATTGAGTGGGTTTAAGAGTGTGTGTGGGTGAATATAGATTTGTTTGCAACGGAAGGTGGTCACAGCATTCGATATAACGCCTCGAAATTAAGTACGAATTGAAAATATTTATTTCACATGTAGCCTTTGAGTGGCCAGTAACGTTATTTATTCGAAATTTAAAATAGTTTAAGTAATGAGGGTTGGCTGTTGATTTTAAATTTCGTGTTTCGTTTGAGTCCCAGCATCCTATCAGCATTTACTGCATCGAATTTCGGTTATTTTCTTTACGAAGTTGTATTTTTTACAAAATAAATTCGTTGGTCTATTAGTGATCGCAACCGCTACAGACTGCTGCACAGGAGGGCCTGGGGGTTGGATTCCCACGATGGCAGAAGTTTTGTTGAATTCTTGCATCACGATTTCGCAGTCTGGATTTGTGCCCGGTTGATGGCAATAGGCACGCCCAGTATTACATGGGACTTAAACATAACTGTGTAACTGTACTACATGACTGATTGACTGCCTAAGCTTTCGCGGATTACAAGTGTGAAGTCAAAATCCTTTTTTACGGTTCCGTACCCAAGAGAAAGAAAGAAAGAAAGAATAAATTTTATTTGACGACAGTTCCATAAGCACACATAATACAAAAAAGATACAAAATAAAAAAGTAAAATAAATTAAAAACTAAGAAAAAAAAAGCAAGAGAAAATACATTGTACTTATGTGCTGTGTGCCACACGGCTGCGCCAAAAAGGTCCATTTCAGCATTCAAAATCAAAATCAAAATCAAAATCAAAGCATTTATTTCAAGTAGGCCAGTTACAGGCACTTTTGAACTGTCGAAACAAAGATAACAATGAAATGTAGCTACAGTCCCAGTCACAAGGCATAAAAACTGTGAAAGTACTGTAGTTGCCCATTCCCTAGCGTAGATCTCTATGGAGAAGAACGGGCAAGAAACTCCATGGACACTCTTTTAAATCAGCATATTGTTACAAAACCTTGGTTACATCATTAATATTGAGATGGTACATTATGTGAGAACGATGTAGCAAGATGTGCACGTTAAAAGTGTCCATAGTAAACACAAAAAAGACAATTGAAAAAAAATTCAAATAATTAATTCAAATAAGCCGTGGCAACTAAGAGATGACCAGTCACAACTGACAGCGCCCGTTCACGAACATGACGCATGGATCAGCACCATTCAACTCAACCATTTTGAAGGGAACTAAATGATCCGACACACGCGCCACCATCAGCGAGACATTGAGTAAGCATGACATACTCTCAACCGCCAGGGCACATTCAAGTCGGGAAAGGACGTAGGTTTCCAGTGAACGATAGCTCTTTAGTACATAGCACTCACACAATATGGGCTTTATATAATACTAAAGATATTGAATCTATACAATGCAAAGATAGTTGTACAATCTTCAGCAATACTATTTAATGTTATCAATTTATGCATCCCTGTCCTTGTGGAGCAGGACCGGCATTGAGCCAAGCATTTTTGTCAGCGATATAATCGTCCAACTTGTAATATGCTTGCTTACATAGTGTGCGTTTAATGCATGTTTTAAATTTCGTCTCATTGAGTTCAAGAATACTTTGTGGAATTTTATTATAGCATCTCAAACAGTACCCCATGAATGATGAATCTACTTTAGCGAGTCTGAAGCCCGGCTGAACTAATTGGTCTCTATTTCTAGTACTGTAACTGTGTCTGTCACCTCTTTTACTAAAAAGATGCAGATTTTTTCTTACGTACATTATGTTTTCGTAGATGTATTGACAATGTACCGTCATGATGTTAATGTCCTTAAACAGTTCCCTTAGAGAATCGCACCTACGAAGATTATATATAGCTCTGATGGCTCTTTTTTGCAGAATAAATATTGACTGAATATCTGCAGCTCGTCCCCATAACAAAATGCCATAAGACATTATACTATGAAAGTAACTAAAATAGACCAGTCTAGCGGTATCAACATCTGTAAATTGACGGATTTTTCTAATAGCATATGCTGCTGAACTTAGCCGCCCGGCAAGAGATGTTAAATGAGAACTCCATTGTAGCCTTGAATCAAGCGTAATCCCCAGGAAAACCGTTTTATCTACGAATTCAAGTTTCTCTTTATTCAATATTATATCACAATCACTACTTTTAACATTCGGTAAAGCAAATCTAATGCATTTGGTCTTTTTTTCGTTTAATACTAAATTGTTTGCTGTGAACCAATTTTGAACCTGAAGTAGGGCATTATTCACGTCATCTAGAATTTGGGCCCGTCTATTTATCTTAAAAATTAGAGAAGTGTCATCAGCAAATAACACCATATTTTGAGGTTGGTTTTTCAGTAAATAAGGTAGATCATTTATGTATACTAGAAAGAGGAAAGGACCCAATATTGAGCCTTGCGGAACCCCCATTTTTACTTTTAAACCCTGTGAATTGATACCATTTATTTGAACATGTTGAGGTCTATCACTCAAATAAGATTTAACCAAACTAAGTGCAAGTTTTCCTAGTCCGTAATGCTCAAGTTTCAAAAGTAATGTGTCGTAATTTACGCAATCAAACGCTTTGGAGAGATCACAAAAAATTCCTATGGCGTCTTGGGACTCTTCCCATGCAGTAAATATGTGCTTTAATAAGGTTACACCGGCGTCAGTCGTACAACGTCCCTTGGTGAAACCATACTGTTGATCGTGTAGGATTTTGTTGGTGTTAAAATGATTAAGCATTTGATTCAGCATTACCTTTTCAAAAACCTTGCTAAAAACTGGCAACACGGATACAGGTCTATAATTATTAGTATCTTTACTATCCCCGGATTTGAAAAGTGGTATGACTTTACTGTATTTCATTAAATCAGGGAAAGCTCCTTGGTCTACACACAAATTAAAAATTAAAGCTAAGTAAGGTGCTATAGTCTCAACTATGGATGTACAAACTTTGATAGACATTCCCCATAGATCTTCGGTCACTTTGATTTTTATTTGCCGGAAAGCTTTGATAACTATCACAGGGTTTATGTGTTTAAATTTAAATTCAGCCGGGCATCCAGACACGTTGGCCCTTAATAAACCAATTGAGACTTCAGGTGAGGAATTTAGAGCTTCCGTAGTTTTTAACGGGATATCGGTAAAGAAGTTTACAAATTCTTGAGCTACTTCCAAATTAGAGCTTTTAGGACCACATGCTGTATCTAATGTGTAGCTAGTGTTACGTATTTTCTTCCTGTTTGTCTCGTTATTTATGACTTTCCAAACAGTCTTTATTTTATTTTCTGCTGTTTTGATCTTGTTGCTAATGTGCAGGGCTTTAGCAACCTTGCATGTATTTCTAAAAATGTTTGAATACTTAGCAACATACTTGTTGAAAGTTTCAGTGTTTATGTAAGGCTTAAGGCCATAAAGCTCAAATAGTCTTTCCCTACTTTTCCTGATACCTTTAGTAGCCCAATCACTAAATATAAATTTAGGGCAAATACTTTTTGTCTTCTTTTCAAATGTTTTGTTGAATTCAGTTCGAACTATTGAAAAGAAATTATCATACAATTGATTTATATTAATATCGTCCATATGATGGCTCATAACATTTAACTTGTTCTGTAGGGAAATATTCATGCCAGACAGGTGAGGCTGTCTGACGCTGGTCTTCCAATGAACCTTTGGGGGAAAAGGAGGTAAAACCGGGACCATATTCTAAGACTCCACTGTCCCTAGACATTTAAAATATTCACAGATGATGTATTTGTGTTGCCGCTATAACAACAAATACTAAAAACAGAATAAAATAAATATGTAAGGGGAGCTCCCATCGCGGGCCTGTGGACGGTGAGCCATGGGCTAGCTCGCCGTCCGTCCGTCTTATGACGACAGGCCGTGTCGACGGCGCGTTCGTGTTCCACGCGCGCCTCAAAGAGAGTCAGCAAACAGGAAGGGGTCCGTAAGGACCGATGCCTGCCAGGGTTGCGGGATTGTTCGAAAGAGGTACCGCGGCCCTGGAACACAAAGGGCAAAGGAAGGAACATGGATGGGTTTTAGTCAGTAAAAGTCTGACACTCCCTCCTGCTCAGCCCAGAGCGGGAGGGGGTAATTTGATGAATTACAATCGGTAAAAAAAATAAAAAATAAAAGTGGAGCTCCCATACAACAAACACGTTTGTTGTATGGGAGCTCCCCATTTTTTTTAGATAATGGTACGGAACCCTTTGTGCCCGAGTTGTTTTTTTTTTTGTGAGCTTTCATTCAACATTTTTTTCTTCTTTACAGGTAAATATGAAACGTTGGCGTAGTGTTGGCGTGTCCAGCTTTTGGGTGGCAAGGACACCTATCAGAGAATAAACAAACATTTTGTTTGACCAATCTGTTTGTTCCGTCTGACTGTGTAGGTAAGTTTGTACTTGTGATTTGAGTGTGTAATGACACCCACGTCACAGGAAATCCCATATCTGAAAATTTGTGTGGGTGGGTACGGTCGAACAAGCTATTTGGTGTGCACGCGGAAATTTTCACAATCCAATGCCGAAGCGTAATCTTTTCCAAATTTGTTTTAATAAAGCTTTTTCATTAAGAAACTGACTCTTAATGAGTGACATAAGCTTTAGAAAATAAAATTGCAGACAGTATTTTCAGTGTACTAGGATTGTTAATATTTCTGCGTGTATACCAAATAGCTTGTTCGACCGTACATGATAAGGTGTTAATTATTATAGTAAATGTACCTACTGATAGTTTTAGCTACGAAAATATCAGGTTATTGATTTGATGATTACCAAACAAAAACAAAACTAATTAAAACAAATTGTGCTCTTTACCATAATTAGAAATTACTCTACTTATTCACCTAATAATAATACCAGCGTATTACTGTCCCACTGCTGGGCAAAGGACTGTTCTCAACAGAGAAAGCACGAGCATTGATCACCATGCTTGCTCAAGACGGGTTGGCGATTTAAGACTTTTGTAAGTCCAGGTTTCCTCACGATGTTTTCCTTCGACATTTTCAATTGACACCTAAATAGTTAAAAATATATACTGACAGTACAACACAACCGTTTTGTCACTAAAACCATCGACGAAAAGGCACAATTGACAGCTGAGAGTTAACAAATAAAACTTTCGGTACCTAAACCCTAAAAACGACGTAAAAAACCCACTTAAAAAGTTTCCAGCTACAAACTGTGCCCAACTTCCCCTATAGAGTCTAGACTTCAGATGTCCATCGAAAAAAGTCTGTCCCGAACTTCCCCCCTATTAAAAACCTTTTCCCCATTTCACCTCCCAATTCTTCTAACTTTTCTAAACTCCAACAGACGGTTATTTCGCAATAACCTGTTTATTGCTCTTCCAATATTGTTAGATGTAAATTAGGGGAAGTTTCCGAAGAAGTTTTTCTCTGCTTTGTGTGTTTTTCAATTATTTTTTGTTTATTGATTAGGGGGATGTATCTTTAAGAAGCAGTCAGGTTTTTTAAATATTTTGAAGCAGACTCTATCAACATAAACAATCTTTCACTGTTTTCAACATAAACTGTCACTTACGGGATATCTTCCGTGATTGTCTTTTATTTTGAGCTCCCGATGCGCCTGAGCTCGCGAGTTGTCAACCCGCGATCATGGCGCTTGCAACAGCGGCGAAATATCGAGAGCTCAAAATAAAAGGCAATCACGGAAGATATCCCGTAAATTACAGTTTATGTATAAACAATCTTTAACTAAAGCCATCAGATTATCATACTTTCGGTTCTTTCTTTAATTTCAACAATAGAAAACAAGCAAACAAACAAAAATCCTTAGGTCGGAAAAGTTTTGACAGTAGACCGTTAGTATTTACAAAGTATCATAATAGAAAATCATGACATTGAATGGAACAATTCTTAAAACCCGTATTTTTTGGCTGTAATTCTAGAACAGTTGATTAGAATCTATGCATACCTAGGTCAAAGAGTAGGTTTCTAAATTCTATCTATAATTACATACATAATAATCAGTAAAATCACTCGGACAGAATTCAAGATGGCCGCCAATACAAAAGGGCAAGGGGTATTTAGAACCCAAAGTTTTTGAAGTAAATACACTCGCTTTGCATTCCAAAAGCCTAAACATTATTGTTTAGTTAATTGTTTCGTTGGCCGTACAATTCAATTTACGCTTTATTAATTTTAAGCGGTTTCTAGAAACGTTCGGAGTTCCGCAAAAACTTTGTGAATTGCAATGTGGTTATGTGTGGTGAAACTGGAATTGTGTTATGAAAGTTTAACGTGTTAAGATGTTAATTTAATGTTCAAGTTATGTTTGATTACTTTTGAGATTTGCATGCATTTACGAACTCAATAAATTAAGACTCCTGGTGAACAGTACCTGGAAGAATATGGGGGAGCCCTTTGCCCAACGGTGGCATAAACAAGGCTACAAAAAAAAAAACGGATCTCCTTAGGGCTGAGTAAAAAGCCTTAATTATTATGATAATAGGTACAAGAACTGAAAAGGCTCTCTAAGTTTAAGTAGCAGACATTGAAAACCCCTTTAAAGTATGAAACTTCAGTTAACAAGCTATCAGCCATATTTTATGAGTCAAGATATATCATAAATGATTACTTGTCGTGGTGTGGTTAGTGCCTAACCTGGTGTCAGAGTCTTTACGGCGCTCATCGACCTCTGACTTGGCGTTACGTGCCATCGAGAAATATCACTATGTTTTCCTTCACCGAAACATGTGATACTAATACAATACGCACATGAATCCGAAAAATCAGAGGTGCGTGTTTAGGTTTGAACTTGAGACCTATGACTTGGCAGTCCGACAGTCACACCACTAGGCTATCACTGCTGTAGGCAAATGAAAAACCTAATTACTTTTTTAGACTAAAAACATGTAGCATATTATCTATAGTGCAGACCAGTTAAGGTCACCTACAGATGAACCTGGACGTACTCTTATATCAGAACAACCTACATCCTTAATCAGCCTATAATATTCCCATTGTTGGCTACTGGCCTCCTCTCACAAGAGTGATCCTCTCCATAGAAATCTACGGTTTGGAATGGGCAACTACACCACTTTCTCAGTTTTTATGCCTTGTGACTGGGACTGTAGCTACATTTCATTGTTGTCTTTGTTTCGACTGCTCTAACGTGTCCGTAACTGTGCAATGCTAGGCTTTGATTTTGATTTTTGAGGGAACCGATGGTAATCCCCACGCGGGCCCAGCGCGGGTTGTTAGATGTCACATGTCTTCGAATTTACGGTTATAGGACGGGCATGCTATTTGACCATTCGCATTCGCATAAAATTTAATACATACAAATAATTTTAATGTGTAATTTTGTTCTCGTACAAATTACGGCTTAGGCTTTGTTTATCAGCGCTTTTAAGCATCAATAATTAATTCAAGCCACGCCGTTAAACTCCAAAGTATCACAAAAGTACAATATCCAAATGATTTATTCAGGTTTACACACGAATCGTAATAAACAGTCGTCTGTTGCAGGCTGCAACTTGTTATCATTTGCACCCTTCCATTGTTTGCATAAGTCACTAAACGCGCCCCTGCTAATGAAAACCTGGGGAAAATTCGGGAAAACTCGCAATAATAGAGGGGTCGAGTGGGGTAGTATAGGCTGACGCCTTTGTTGGGAGTGATAGCAGAGTGTGTTACTTTAAAACGAAAAAAACGGATGTGTCAAATGGAGTACAATGCCAGTTAATAACCAAAGTTTTGATTAGTGAAATCGAATATGGCTATGGTTTTATAATAGTGGTGCTGCTGTAAAATTTCTGAGGCTCAACAAACCTACCCAGAAAAATAGCAAAAAACCAAGATACTTCAAATACCAAAGAAAATGATCGATACGATACCGATCATGTGACTTGACCATTATGTCTTGACTCAAAAAGAAACTGTGACCTCTGCGTTTGTTTCGGATGTTTCTTCTCAGAGTTAGTAAACGGTGAAGAAACATCGAACTCAACTGACTTTAAAAATTATCAATATTGACGTGTCTAAGTGTTTTCAAACCAACTTGCATAAATAAATATCATTTATAATTAGTCTTTCAATAGAATTGTTGAATTACAGGTACAGAAAAACTTATTTTGAAAAGGTTTATGTAGATAGGTACTCCTCTTTACCTGCTGCTATACGTAAAAAACGTAGCTTTCATGAATTTTTCAGCTTCAAAATAATGTCATACTATCGCCAACTCCCTGTATAGCACACAGATAAATTCAAAAGGGCAGTGCACACTCAAATTGGGCGAAACTCAAACTTATGTAGATCCACGACAGATGTCGCTGCTCCCCTCGATTATCGTATGCAGATTAAGTGGGAATACCCCTCTATGCTCACCGTAATGTAGTTTTGAACCCACCTGTTTTTCAAAAATGGATTTTGGGCATTGTTTTTGCATTTTGCATTTTTATTGGTTGTTGTTGCAAAGGGATTCGGTTTGCATAATTTTTGTTGCGTGATTTTATACGTTTTATTGCTGCTTATAATATAGTTTCTAAAAAAAAATAAGAGTTATCATTTACTGCGATGACGGCAACAATTATTCTACATTTAAGGATGTCTAATTGCTGACTACTTTAATATTTTAAACAGTCACTAGGTTTTTAACCAAGCTAGATTTGTTTAAACTACTTAAGACGTCGGTACCACAGTTATAAAAAGTCTCTTAGCGAAACCTTTATTTATTCAAAGTGCACTTTAACTTTTATTTCTATAAAATCGTTACAAAGATATGGCTAGTAAAAGGCCTCTTAATTTTCACCATTACCCCCTAGCATCCCTCTATTTATTTGCACTAAAACCTGGTGTACATTATTAAGTCTTGTATGAAGCCATCAAAACCAAGTTTATAATCTCCTGGGCTATGAATAACTTAGACATGTTCTGACATCTTTGTGTAGGGCTGGCTACCTTTAAGGCGAAACTAAGAGCATTAGAGCAACTCATTTGTTCTTAACATATTTTTCGTATGTAATAAAATACGTAGAACTTTCTTTAAAAAACAAGGCAAAAGTAGTATTGGCTTGACTGTTCATAAAATTCATAATATTTCAGGCCTACATGGGCAATTGGGCACTTAGAAAGCGCCGAGAAAAGGTGCTCGGTTCAGATAGGTCGTTTTCTATGGAGACAGCAAAAAACGGCAAGAAATTCCATGGTTACTCATTTAAAATTGATAACCAATGACAGACTAACGTTTTGTCCATTTTGAATTTCTTGCAAAACTATTAAGGATTTTATTGTCCGCAAATTAATAAATAACTTTTCAGACACTTCAAATGATTAGTTCTAGAACATCAGGCAAACAGCTGATGTCAATTATAACTTCCTCCATAATACCCAAGTTTCACCACCTTCTTAAAGACTTACGCACACACATATTAACATTTATCTTAAAATATCTCCAAAAATCCTGTTTTTATTTAACTTGCAACCCTACAGGTAAGTTCACTCATCATTTATTTACGCGTGCGTAAAACTCTCCCCCTAATTTGGGTAATTATTTGAGTAGGGAATCTGCTATTCAAATATTGAAAGTGTAGGTACATCCCTTTGAAGTTCTTCTCAAGTTTCGGGCAAAATAATGAGTTATAAACTGTATAGGTTTTCGGCTTGACATTGTGTGTTTTTGTGTGTGTTTTTCCCCTTGTGCTGTAACCCTTATTAGTAATGAGAGCTTTGAGTTCAGAAGATAGGCAGATATGGACAGAGCTTTTATATTTTAACGATGAATTAATAAGCCGCTTTAAAGAAGGGTCTATTTATTTAACTAACTGAAATCTGACTGATAGTAAATTATCTGAAGACAGATATAAAATATTTATTTATTTATTTAAACTTCACGAATTGAAAAAGTTTCTAAGTTTATCTTGGACATCACAGACATCGGTGAAGGAAAACACCGTGAGGAAACGTCGAGAAAACGTCGTTTTTAGGGTTTAGATGCCGAAAGTTTTATTTGTTAACTCTCAGCTGTCAATTGTGCCTCTTCGTCGAAGGTTTTACTGAAAAAACGGTTGTGTTATACTGTACTGTCAATATATATTTTTTACTATTTAGGTGTTAATTGAAAATGTCGAAGGGAAACATCGTGAGGAAACCTGGACTTATAATGGTCTGAAATCGCCAACCCGTCTTGAACAAGCGTGGTGATCAATGCTCGTGCCTTCTCTGTTGAGAAGAGGAATTTTCCCAGCTGTTGGAGAGTAATAGGCTGGTATTATTATTATTATATTATTATTATTATAACCTTCATGTACAAGAGTGGTACATAGGCGGACTTAATGCCACAAGGCATTCTCTACCAGTCAACCTTTGGGTCAAATAGGACAGAATTATGATCGAGTACAAAACAATAAATAAGAAAAATACAGTTTTGTTAACATATAATTGGAAATATCTTGTTGGGGTCGGAGTTTTTCTGAAAACTGTTGGCGATCCCGCAATGGGCCTGCTTAGTGGATTATGGCTATACCGCTTCTGCTCAGAGAGAGAAAGCCAACGTCTCAGCAGTGGGAACATTGTGGGCTGATTATGTTTTATATTGATTATACCAGAGTTGAATGGAAATTTCAGCGAGGGTTTTAAGGATCCGCGAAATTCTTGACGTACAATTTGTTTCACAAATAACACTTGACTCAAAAATCTCTGTTGCCAACCAAACCTGAAGGAAGGTATTACTATTCCCTATCCGATTTAACAATTTCAAAAGGCACACAGTCCCAAAAAACTAATAAACGCCCACCTTTATTTGATGTTAACCCTTCGCTCGAATGGTAAAATGGTATAGCAAATGGTAAAATTTCCATTTCACTGGTATACCTAAGTCCAAAATAAACACCTTCAACCCTTTAATACGAACGGGGTACAAACGACCCCATTTCACGCTCCTATTAATTGGTGACGGTTTTCAAAGAATCGCTAAGGAAAATTTGTTTGAAAAGAAAATTTTGTGTCAACTGAGTTTATTGAAAATAAACAAGAGTGTTTACTTTTGATTATTGTTGTCTTCCTTTTTGTTTATAACAAGAAAATTCAATTACAGCGTATTTATTTTGAACTCGATAAATTTTAGTACCCATCTTTCAAATAACATTTCAGTCAACAATATTTCAAAAATAAAAGATATTTCGTTGTTAAAATGTTCGCATTAAAAATTCAATTCACTTTTGATAGATGAAAAAGCAAATTGATAGTGTTAAGCGCAAAATTCGCATATCCAAAATTGCATTTGCATGTATGATGAATGTAAATCCAGATTCAATATTGTTTTCAACCTTTATTTTGAGGGCTACGTCAAAGCTGACATAACCAAAAACCACTTACCAATAAACACTTCCATAATGATTTATAATTAAAAAAAATAAATAAAAAAACTTTTGATTCGACTATGTGGCAGTATCACAGCACACATAATTAAATATAAATACTTTCTTATCTTAATAATAATGTGAGGATGCATGAGTCTAATCAAGACCCAACCCCATGGTAACCATACACAAACACAATTTATGTCTATTACGCTCCAAATCGATTAACACCATCACGTATAATCGTAACCTCTTCTACCTGAACTCAGTCTATCAGTTCCGAGGTGTAGTGCCTATTGTGTTCTTTGTATGTGGGGTTATTTGGTACCCCATTAGCATTTAAGGGTTATGGCCTTTTGTAGGCCTTAACTTAATCGGTTTGTGGCCGCGCGCAGAATGAATTTGAACTCACGTGCCATCGATACATTTTATGCTGCTGAGAGTATGTTCAGTTTAAATTGTAAGCGTAAGCGGAGGGTTAACTTTAAAATACAGGAAAATGGGTGCTTCAACAGAATCCTAATAGGATAACAATATAAATCACGTTTTAATTCGATAAAACCGTGTACAAGTCAAATTATGTTAGCTAGCAAAACTCGACAGACGCGATGAGTATCGCTAGTTAATTTTATTTGACCCAGTATATCATGCAACATGTAAATAAAAGTTCAAAGAAGATAAACCGCTATTTTAAATTCTTCTTTTGAATATTAAACAAGGGTAAATTCATTACATTATCTATGTAGCTTGGTTAAAACAGCAAGAAATAAATAGAGCAGCGAACATGTCATATAGACAATAGCAAAACCTCAATACAAAAGACAAGTTACAATAAAGCCTCGGAAACTGCACACATTTCCAACATATTTCATAAAATGACCTTTTTCCAATCACACCGCTGATATTCCTTCCTACAAACCAAACCTCCATCTTTATATTGCTTCACAGCATTTCTGGAACAATAGACGAACACTATATTAAACTCCAAGCGAAGGTTTCAAGATGGCGGTCGATACCATTGTTCTGTCCATCTTTTGTTGGCAAGAGTCGAGTGTGTCGATGTGAGAGATGTCTTCATAATACACCTCTAGGTGAGGTATTACAGTTCATTTCTTGAGCCTTTTTTAATGAGAATCATGTGTCAATTGTGGCTGTCTTTTTACTAAATGTGATAGGAAATTGAAGGCTTTTGGGGTCAACTAGGGCATTTAAAAGATGCTTTATTCAAAGTTATTTCTATGAGGAGCTCGTGGCTGAAAAGTAACAGCCGCTCAGGTCGATTTTCAGGTTAAACCGCGCTTGCCCAGATTGGTCCTTGGATGGGTGACCACCAATTACATTTCTTCTGTGCCTCGGCAAGCATATTAATCCGTTGGTCCCGGCTGTCAATTCGTAAATCTACAAGTAGTCAGTGGTTCCCCTCGGTAAGACTGATTGTCAGACTACCGGGCGATAGTTTGACAACCAGCCTTAGCAAGGGGAACCAGTACTAACTGGGTTGTGAAGGTCAGATAGGCGGTCGCTCCATGTAAAATACTGGTATTCAGCTGCAACCGATTAGACTGGATTACACTGGACAGATGATGATACAAATCTTGATTGTGATATGCCTAACATAGTAAAATGACGTAATTTTTTTTTTTAACAAATGGCTACAATATCCTCGTTGGTCACTACCGCTGCGTTGGTCTAGTGGTCGCAAGTGCGACAGCTAAGTATGAGGTTCTGGGTTTGATTCCCAGGTAGGGCAAAGTGTTATTGGGTTTTTGTATCTGGAATTTCTCTGTAGCAGCCACGGAGTGTATTCTTGTGCCTGGTTGATGGCAATAAGCTCGCCCCCTATTACATGGGACTTCAACATAATTGACGAAATGTGGGTGTACTAAAAGGTGCCCATTAGTATACCTCCACCCCCATAGATTACCATACCCATACCCTATAGATTACCTACAGGTGTGATGTTATGCTACAAAATCCTATTTTTTTTCCGAACCTACCATGTTCAAGAAAGCAGTAAATATTTCGGAATCAGCAAAAGTATTTCCTTCTTTCTCGTATCAGCGCGTACGTAACTATCCGTCGATAAGATTTCCCTTGGCACGCCATCGGATTTGTTGTTCAGACACATCTGGTCGATACGGATTTGACAAACGTTGGAAATATCTGGGATGATGATTACTCTAGCTACGATCGCGACGATTGGGAAAATGTAAAAAAATATGGCAGCGGACATATTGCATTTCGCTAACGATGATGGTTCGATGGGACTATTTGTATGTGATAGCCATCGTCAATTTTTACATGCATGACGAATTGGATTCAGCTATTTTATCACGGATTTTGTTTTACCTCTTTTTCACGACTCAAATAACACAAAATAAACGGAATAAATTGTGCAAAACAATCCTTGAATCAGATATGCATATACTTAGAAAAGTATTATTTGAACCTTGGATTCCCTTTTTGTTTAACTAAGAACTAAACGTCGTATAAATATACCCGGAGTAAAGTTATACCATTCACTGTAAATTCGTGGCTGAAACTGCTGTAAGCAATAAGTGTATCAAAAATATCCCATTAACAAGAAAACTGTAGCATATAAAGCTCACCAAAATTGTTACGCAGCTCTTTTACAATCTACCTCCATTCCCTCAAACATCTATCATATACCTCCACACATCTCCCCTATTGTTTATAGCGAATTAAAACAACGGCAACATCCCAGAAGCAGGTGTCAACTGCTCTAGAACCCCTCCATCACTGGACCCTCACCATAAACAGAGCATCAGGTGTGTCAGGGCACAACGATGTGTTCTTGTATTTTTACTCAGTGATTTTGTGGAACAGTTCTGTTGGGAACACGAGTTATTGCTGTATGAGGTGGTGTAAGTTGTTATTTTTTGGATGGGGGATGTGGGGTAAGCAGATGTGGCTGTGTTGTAACTGTTTGAGTCGTCTAACAAATACTTATCTTGTTTTTTAAACGTGACATTTCCTACACTGGTTTATCTATTCGTCACTACATAGTATAAAACAAAGTCGCTTCCCGCTGTCTATCACATGTATGCATGTATATAATCTTTAAAACTACGTAACGGATTTTGATGCGTTTTTTTTTAATAGATAGAGTGATTCAAGAGGAAGGTTTATAATATGTTTATCATTGCACCCGTGCGAAGCCGGGGCGGGTCGCTAGTTATCAATAAATTGATCTAATGCTGCATAATTTCTCAGACGTTTACTATAAGGGTTTTTCTAATATCCAAGTCAGACCACTATTTACTTAAAAAAACATCCATCCTAAAAGTCGTCCTTTCACCATTTTTCACACACACACACAATCTTTATACTTTTGAAAGAAAGAAAGACTAAAGTTTATTTAACGTCAGTTCCATAAGCACACATAATAAAAAAAAGATACAAAATAAAAAAATAAAACAAATTAAAAACTAAGAAAAAAAAAACTTTCATAAGTATCTCTTTTTACAACCAAAACCGCCAATAGTTTTCGCTCCAACTTTGCCCACAAATACTACGTCGTCAAATCTCTGATTTTAATGGAGAATATGAAACTAAATGGCGCTAGCTAGTTCCGAGCTTCGCCACTGCTAGAAAATATGATAATTTAAAAAACTTAACTTTGCTCAGATTGAGAACTATGGTCAAGACATCTACAATGAGCTTTAAATCCTACTTCCTATTAATATCATAAATGCGAAAGTTTTTGAGGATGGATGGTTGTTTATTACTCTTTCACGCAATAACTACTGACCGGATTTGTATGCAATTTAGCACACAGATAGTAAAATAGTAGTAGTATAGTAGTTGAATTTTGATTTTATTTTTTATTTTAATTATAATTTCCGTTTTGTGTATGTTAATTTTGAATTATGTCTTTAATAGTAATTTATTTTAATTTTTGATTTTGATTGTAATGTTAACTTATTCTCTTTTTAATTTTGGTACTGATTCTAATGCTAATTTATTTTTACTATTTTATTCATTTTATTTTATATCTGAACGGCGACTGTATGGATCAAGTTATCCGAAATAAATAAATTTATTATTATTATAGTTTATAACCTAACACATAGGGTACTTTTTATCCCGGTAGTACGATCTCGTGGGACAATTATCGAACTCTACGCGGGCGAAGCCGCGGTTATAAGCTAGTAACTAATAAGCAGTTTTCCATTTCCAAAAATCACATCGTCATCCCAAAAGCGTGTTGTCGCGTTACTACCCAGTTTTGTTTACTCTATTCTTGGCGGTATAAAGTCTAACTCGGGCGTGTTAATGGCCGCGGTGAAGACCGGAGGGTTCCGCGATTTATGGATGCTTCTAGTGCGTGGTATGAGGGACGAGAGTTAAGACGTGTGGGCTTTGAATGAGATGAGGTATTTGGTAAGTTTTAAATTGTTGTTGGGGAAAATCGAGATGAAAAGAGATGGCTATTAGCAAGTGAAGAAATAGGCATGTGGCGGCTTCTACAACGATCTAGTATCTTAAAAGACGTGCCGAAAAAATCCAGCATCGTGCAAGCTGGGTTATCCGCGAGATTATAGGATAAACACACAACAGCACCACAATAACCCCTGGACTGTAGCCCACCAGTCCAATCAAAGGATCCTCCCTTTTCCATAGAGGGTCAAAAACTTGCCACCCTATTCTTCGTACATCGAATACTAGCTGTTGCCCGCGGCTTCGCTCGCGTTTTGGTCGGAATTTATCCCACGGGCACGTTGTAAATATAGCTGGAACCTAATCATTATGAATGTGATAGCATGAATCAATTCACTTTCAATTCAGAAGTAGTCAATGTTACTCAATGCTTTTCTCATTGTAGGTAGACCTCCTTAGTCCTCACCTAAGTACGAGCAAAATAGGATAGCTACCTTTACTTAGACAACATACAGGAATGGATTGATTTACTTAATTATCTAGCTGTTGCCCGCGGCTTCACTCGCGTTTTGGTCGGAAATTATCCCATGGGCACGTTGTAAATATAGCCTATAGCACTCTAGGATAATGTAGCTTCCTATTAGTGAAAGAATTTTCAAAATCGGTTCAGTAGATCCAGAGATTATACCCCCTACAACCTCACAAACTCACAAACTTTACCTCTTTATAATATTAGTAGGAATAGATATCATCTGAAGAAGTTTCCTTGATGTCTCAAATTATCAAATGACATAGCTAATATCTTCTATTGTCATGTAATGTGTACATCTGATGTAACTATCAATAAAACTATATGTAAAGAAAGAAAGAAGAAAGAAAATGTATTTATTAGCCCGCACAGGACGAAATAAAACAAAAATATGGTTGCATTTACATGAAGTACAACAAAATTATAAAAGTAAATAAAACTATAATTTCAAAAAAAAAACAACGAAATTAGTCCTGTACGAAGCCAAAAGGCCCCTATCTCAGCATGGTGCTGTAACATTTAGAAAACGTCACAGCGCGCGTCATAAATATGTGTAATTAATCAATCACGATTTTCCCTCTATCTCCTATCCCTTGCACCACAACCCAAGTACAGCACTAGGGTTCCTTTGGCGGCAGTATAAAACGCACCTGTTATACAGTGGGCGAGTGTGATTGCTTCGTATAATTGAATTACGCAGTGAAAGATATACGATTTCATTATGTTAGGTGGCGCTTTATAGCTAACTACGGAACCCGCCCCAATTTATTTTGAATATATTGAATTGGAGATTTTTTTACGACGATTTTATTTTTATATGATAAAGTAAAGGGCAACGGATGTGGGTAATAAATGGGAACGGAGTGCTTACCTAATAATATTTTTGTTAGCATTTACTTTACAAGCAGGCCAAATATTTATGACAATACTATTTTCTTTTCAGTAATTTCTTCGACTGTACATAATCTAATTAGGATGGCAACAGAAGCAACTCTTGAATTTTGTGAAGATAATGATTTTACATTTAACAGCATCATAAAATAATTGAAATCACTATATCTACTGGGATCTAGTTATGTGTTGCGTAAAAAGCGTTCGTTGCGTAAAAATTGCACTCGGTTGAATTCACCATAATATGTACCGACATATTATGCTAAATTCAACCGAATTCAATGCTTTGTCGAACAGCACAATCAAAACCTTACTAAAACAATTACAATTCATTTATTAATTTGCGAATATAGGTGCAAAAGATTAGGTCTTAAACAAATAATTAGTGTCCATCAGCCATATCCTACCATAAGTCTAACACTTCCTCCTGCTCAGCCCAGAGCGGGAGGAGTTATTTGATGAAATCCGTGCCGAAAAAAAAAATGAATGCAAATTTACACACATTTACAAAATAATTATGAGAAAAATCTTTTAGAAATTATAAATACAACGTTACAAATTAAAATAACTAAGTTTGCTATATCAATTAAGCAATTTCATTAAAACACTAAATAGATAATCCATCACTTCAAGCCCATCATCTTCACACACAACTCAATAACCCTGTGACAACAATAATATCCTCAATAACAATACAATACTACATAAACAAGATAATCAGCCAGCAAACACTGCTAATATAGTCAGGAATTGTAATCAAATGCACACAGATACTAACTAGCATCCTCAGTCAATCATCTTCTGTTTGCTTAGAGACAATGGGAATGGAACATACATGATACATATCTTATGTCAGTCACCAGAGGGTTAGAAGCGCCGACAATTGCTTTTTCGTGATACATTATAATGGGTGTAAAGATATCCTTAACAGCGCCGAAAAAAATATCATAATTACGGAGGAACTCCGTCATTATGATATTTTTTTTGTTCTAGACCATACCTTGGAACCTTCTAGTAACGGAGATATTGGGGTTTAAAATTTCAACTTTTTCACAAGTTTTTTTTATGACATAAGTTTACTTTAATAACTCCACGACCCCCGTACTATTCAATGCATCCATGCACAAATGTTTTGTGTGCGTTACATTGCGTGGAGTTACTTAGTTTGATGTACAGAATCCTTGGTTGACGCCGGCTTCGTGAAGAGTCCATATACACCTTGTATACTTACTCTGGTTAAATAGGAGTCAGAAACAGTCTACATAATTAGTCAAACTTTTTAAAATAAAACCCTCTTTGATTACAAAAGTATGTCATGTAAGCGAGTATACTAAAAAGGCTGAATTATTTTCGCGTCTATGGGTGTTTAAAGTGCTAAGCCATTAATTTCCAAAGGTTTGCAGGTTATACAAACCTTTGGAAATTAATGGCTTAGTATGCGACTATTCGCATAATGCAACAAAGTACCATGTCTGTATCAGATTAAACGAATAAATGGATCGTTAAATAAATAATCAGAAAAGAAAAGTGTTTTACATTTCAGGTCAAACATGATAAAGAAACAGAAAACTTAATTTCTCCTGTAAAACATACATCATTAGATACCTACTAAAAATACAACAGGATGCTTAAAATACCTGGGTTATAGAGCAAAGTATAGTTAAGTTTTACTAATGATTTTTTAGATATTATGATATCTAAACAATCATTAGTAAAACTTAAAAAGGCACGTTTTATTGTAATTTTGTAAAAAATATCCCATTTACTTACCTCCTACCAAATTTTGATAATAACATTGAAAGGGGTCTTTTTAAGATGGTGGTGCAGATTTGAACAAATGTTTGCCGTACGCATTAGAAGCATGTAGCTCATTAATATTAACCCTTCGTGTTCCAGGAAGAAAATTAGCGCCCTTGTTAACGAGCAGGTTTAATTTTTAATTTAAATCTACCTTGTTCATTTTCTTTGGGGAGTTTTAACATGAAACCCCCATTCTCATACTCAACTCAGTCTTAGATTTAATACACTGAGCATTAATTTTAAAATTGAGAATCTCAACTTTTAGATTTGACAAAAAACATACTTTTGTATAAACTCGACTGCAAATATTGTTATTACTATATTATTCATAATTAAATTTAAACATATAATTAATATGTATTTTTGTAACCCCCTTTAATTTCTTTTATTTTGATACCCTACTCGATAGGTTTGGTTATTTATTTTTATTAACGTATTACTATTTCGCGCTAAAAATCCGCCATTTTTTTTTTCAAACTCTTTAAGGACACTTGGGTTTTGTAGACGAGTCTAACGATACCTTAACTGTCGCAATCCAGCCAGCATTTCTTATGATACGAGGTAATGAAGAAAATTACAAACATCAAGATACGCGAAAAACATAACCCTTCCTTGGCAGTCGGGTAAAAAACATTTTATTAGCAGTGGAGTTTTTTGTGAATAAGCTCGTCCGAAGACTTACAACCATAGTTTTGAATGGATTTTGTCTAACAGTTGTAACTTGGCTTTCAGTCATTTTTTTAGAACTATTATATAAGAAGGATATAGAGGTATGTAGAACAGGGTGTAAAGTTCTTCATCCCCCATACAAAAGGGAGGATCCTCCGATCAGACGGTGTTGTATCTGGTAGGCTGCTGCCCGACAGTTGTTGTCGGGTATTTCTGTCGCGGAGAATTTCAATATCGCCATTTTGGAATTTGATGTTAGCTCTACATTTTTAGCATAGATGGCACTGTACTACTTTTTGAAGTACCACTACAAGGACATACACTGACCTTATTGGTGATGTTCTCCTACTCGCAACCATCGTGCATGTATGACCAGATACGTGGACGAAGCCAAAAGCAGGTGACGTTCTATAGTTTCTGCTTAGCCCTATTAAAAAGGCCTGAGTTTCTGTATGTACAAATTCAAATATCTAAAGTTCTTGAACATTTCATGGTGTGAAAACATATATCTTCTTGAAAACTAAGTTTCTAACTGCGTTTACGGTAGGCGGCAAACGTGTTGCTTCACTCTCAAGTCATATCACACGTCGGAACAGCGCACTTTGCAAATTGCCTTCAACGCCAAGACGTACGGAACTTGGCCTGCAGTTTAGTGGTACCTTTACTTAATACAGGATATACTGATAAAAATGTAATACAAAGTTTTCAATTCTAATGTTAACGGGAGAAATGGATGTTGTTGCTGGCTTTGAATATAGCTTGAGTAGATAGAAAAACCGGCCAATTGCGAGTCGTACTCACACACACACAGGGTTCCGTAGCACCAAACAATATAATAAAAAATATGTTGAAGGCTCATTCATGCTGTATTGTTTTACATTCAACAGCAAAACTAAATTTGTATTTCATAGTATGCTAATGAAAAACAAAGTTATTGCTGCTGTAGTTTGATGAAAAAATCCCATATCTCAAAAAATAACCATCAAATCTTATTTAAACCAATTTTGATTGAAAGTTTTATTTACCTTCTACAATCCTAATTTTTTTCACAACTTTCCTCCTCTTACTTTAAAAATTAGAGGGGGCAAACATTTGACTGCTTTGGAAGTGTATATCTTTCAAACGATTGAGTTTGAGAAAAAATGGTTTTACAAACGTCGATGTCATTTTTAAAGACCTATCTATAGACACCCCGCACATAAACGTTTGATGAATAACAAAATAGTTTCAGTGCCATGTATGGGGAGCCCCCCGTATTCTTTATATTTTTGTATAAAAATCGTAAAGCGGTTCACAGAATACATCTACCTACTCAGTTTCAACTGAGTAGTCCTAATGTTTCGGAATAAATGGCTGTGACGTACACGGACAGACAGATAGACAGACAGACACACATGGTGAATCTATAAGGGTTCCGTTTTTTGCCATTCGTCTACGGAACCCTAACAATCGACTTTAAGAAAAACTTTTTTCTTTTGAAATTGTAATATTAGTTATCACTTTAGTGTTTCCGATATCCTATTTTGAGAATGACGCATGCTTTAAAAAAACTGGATGGTGACGACATTTCCTGTTTGACTACCTCTTAAAAGGAGCGTGGGTTAAGACAGGGGGCGGGGTAAATTAAACTATTCTGTGCTGTGGAAATTAAAGAAATTCCCCAGCATGGTGACATTATTAAATCTAGATATTAAAATAAATTATAAAAACACTTTCCAGCCATAACTAAAAAGTCATCCTAACTAATATCCCAGTCTACAACGAATAGTTTCCACTTTCCACTGAAAATCCAACAACGTCGCGACGCTAGTACGCTAACCTAACCTAACAAGCGTACTCTGCAAATTGGCCCCAACCCTGCAACTGCGACGCGCCATCGTTAAGCGAATTTAGCGCTAATTGTGTTTGACAGACCATGCAGTGTGAGTGCATTGTCGTGTGCGACGTTTTGTCCGCGCCGCGCAACTTTTGTGATTCTGTTACAACGTCAGAATGTGAAAGAGAAAAATGTCGGGCGCTTGTCATATTCCTTTGTTTTTTTATAAAAATTCGCTGTTAAAGGGATTAGCTTTGTTCGTGTAATTGTTGGAGGAAACGAACAGGGTTATGTGTAATTTAATGGATAAGGCGATTAAACAACGCTGAAATTTCTATAATTTTGAAAGCTGCGGACGTAGTTTTCGCTCGTGTTAAGTCACTAATGAAGAAACTAATACATGGACACATGATGATTCAATCATATTTGCAGCAACCACAAACCACAATCTTCAAATAAAGGAATAAAAATGAAATAGAGGACGAAAAATTAAGAAAGAAATATTGACCAATTTTTTCTCACTTTTCCTGACAAACATCCCAAAATCCGATTACAACACAAATATTGACCGTAACACAACAAAAAACACAAAAAAAAAACAAAAGAGCACGATCAAAAAACAATAATATCGGGTATTTTCATTTTTAAAGGCCTATTGAAAAATTGACCAATTTTTTCTCACTTTTCCTGACAAACATCCCAAAATCCGATTACAACACAAATATTGACCGTAACACAACAAAAAACACAAAAAAAAACAAAAGAGCACGATCAAAAAACAATAATATCGGGTAGTTTCCCTCACTTTCTGTTAACCCTCCTGTAACCGTACACCACTTGGTATTCTGGTCGCGGCGACCAAGTGCCGTGATTCCATCGAGTAAATAACACTTCGCTGCCGGTTTAAGGCTGCTCCTATTGTTTGCAGTGTTCGTACACTAAGATGAACTGAGCCGGAAAATTGATTGTTTGGCCACATTATTGCAGTTTAAACCAGTTTTATTCGGTTTTAAGTATTCGTTTAGTGTTAAGCTAATTTTAGGGTTTATTGGTTGATCGTATGCTTTTGGTGTTACGGTTTGATGGAATCAATCTCACGGTTATATTTTCCAACAGTTTTTGACTGTAAGTATGCGTATCAGGAAGCACATCATCATGTTTATTGCTTCAGAAGTGTTTTATTGTAATAGATACTGCGAAAGGTCCATAAAAGAGTTCTAATTAAGAAAATATCTCATGTACTGCATTTGCATTCCAATAAACTTTAATTGCTGCATCTATTTAGATTTTATTACTGAACTAAAGCAGTCTACTGATTTGAATTCACTGTTAGATAAAATAAACCTCCTTTACAACTAGCAAGTAATAAAACAACAAGGAGAACATTCTCTCAGGAGACACTAAATTTCCCAATCATTATTTGCTCCAGACATCTTGTAATTCTGCATTTCCACCTTTCGCTCTAACCCTTTTAATCTAAGTCCATAGATACTTGTAGCTAAGCTGTCTGTCTATCCAACCGTCTGTCTTGAGGCGCTCACGACCTCAGACCTAGGATTACCTTAGTTACCATTACGGAATTCCCTTCGGGCTTTAATAGAAGTCAGGCGAACTAGTGCTTCGGTAAATATTGACAATGTTTGGTGTAGCTTGTTATGGCGAGAGGGTTAAACTTTAAAGGCTAGTTAGGGCAGAATTTTGGATATTGTTAGCGAAGCAGTTTTGAACTGTAGGTTAGAGAAATAAATAACAAAACAAACGTTCATCTTAGACTGACTCTGAGTTAGATATTTTACTTATAAATCTTGGCAATATGTTTACACCAACAATAAATTGTTGACATTTTTAGACAATTAGGTCCGTCTTATTTTATTATTCGTCTTGCTCGAGTTATAGCTAACAGAGCAATCATAATTATAAATTCATAACTTAGCACCATTCTATAAAATTGGACCTTTGTTATTTAAAATGGTTTAATACTGATCCAGAATACTTCAATTGCAGCCTTCAAATACCAATTCTTTATGAGCATCTGGCAATATCTTGCCAAACGCCAAATATTTTCAAAATTTTTGGGCAAGACAAAGGTGAAATGTTACGCGACATTCGAGTCACGTCGCCGCAAGAGATTACGCGGTGAGCTCGGTTGGAGCGATCACGCACGGCCGGCCGCCATTTTAATTTGCAACTGTCGAAAACTTGTGCCGTCGACATAGACCGTCACGCGGCATGTAAAGAGTTAACGAGAATTTTCTTTTTTCGATATTGTTTGGGTGTTTTCGTGTTGCATATTCTGTTCATTGGAAATTTTAATTTAAAATTAATTGGGAATAGTGATTTTGGAGTTGGAAATAGCACGAGAGGATTATTTCGAATTCAAAATGGGTCTTTAAAACGATGTAGTATGTACTTTAATTATCATATTTTTTACTTTAGTAACAGTTAAGTTAGCTGATGTTTTCTATACTAGTTATAATATATTTTAAACTTTATCAAAGCAAGAGTCAATTGATTAACAATATTTTATCCTAGACACTTAAATCAAGGATCACTTGCATCATAATGCCACTACTTGTTCACTAATCACCATTATAATCAAAAATCACCGCAAAACATCGTGTTACCAGAACATTAGTACCACCTAATTTAGATGGTAGATACAGCGAGTCAAAAGTTAATGGTTTTTGGAAACCCCTAGAACCCATAACTGTCAGGGACTGATATACTATGTTAATTATAACGTTTATTAGAACACCATACCATTAAAAATTTCATGCACTTCCCTTAAAAAAAGTAACATGCCTAGATGGTTCTGAAATATATTAGTAATTTTCATGCAAGTTACCAGTACCGTTGTGTTACCTATAGGAATTTCGTGTGATAGATGCCTTAGTTTTAAATATTTAAGTTATAAAGGAGCAGCGGTGGCCCAGTGGTGGCGGCCCCGACTTACGAGCAATAAGTCGTGGGTTCGAACCCAGGCAGGCGCATTACTTAGTGTAATTTATTTCATCACCACTGCTCTCAAAACAGTGAAGGAAAACATCGTGAGGAAACCGGCATGTCCTAGAACCAAAAATTCGAAGACATGTGACATCTTCCAACACGCATTGGGCCCGCGTGGTGGATTATAGCCCATTCACTCTCATAGAGAGGAGGTCGAGTGTCCCAGCTGTGGGAACAATAAAGGCTGATTATGCTAAGTTTTAAAGAAATCTTTTGGTTTTCTTGCTAATTTAATTAAGTTAAATATCGTCGGATTTGGCTAAGAACTTAGCTCTCACTGTTAGATGGGTTAAACCAAAAACTTGCACTTTTAAGCTGATTACCACAACATCCATTCATTTTCAGGCCACTTTGGCCCGTAGATATACAACATGTAACAGAAAGGGTATAATCATATGGAATACTGTGGTACAGACCATCAAACTGAACAACTTTCTCTATGGGACCACCATCGAAATCGTAAAAAAATAATCAGCTGTCCTATACAAAATTTCAATACCTACTCGACCCAAATGTATGGGACAGCTGATTATTTTTTTACGATTTCGATGATGGTCCCATAGAGAAAGTTGTTCAGTTTGATGGTCTGTACCACAGTATTCCATATGATTATACCCTTTCTGTTACACGCTGTATACCTTACAGACCAGCATTTGATAAAATACAAACTGTGTTGTTTATTTATTTACCACTAATTATAACATCATTACAGGCTCGTCCAATACGATGCTATAAGACATAAAGACATACAATATAAACACATCAATAAAATAGAAAAACAGACAATATAAAATAAGTAAGATTACACCCAGTAAAATATAATAATTTCTAAATTAATTGAACATGACAAGGTTCAAAGTTGCATATCTCTTTCAATTAAGACTTGTGCTCTCTGGACAAATTTCGGTAGGTTTTGCCCAAATATATCTTCCGATACCGTTATAATATTAGTAATACGTGCAGCTCGCGACATAGGGGCAAACTTGAGTAGGTTAGTCCTAGCCGCTGGCACTTCTAACAGCTTTTTTCTAACTTATTTACTGTTAGTAAATAGAACCTTATAACGATGCCAGATGCTTAATTGAAGCCATTATGCCCGGGGTCCCACAGTCGCGTGACGATATCAATAACGCTGTCCAAATAATAGGTGCGTTGAAAATCTATGACACGATACATCATCGTTACTTTGTACTATTATAATTAATAATAGAGTGAGAATTTGTTGTAAAATAACCAGTTGTAATTAGAGTTAATTGAGACACTCAGTTTATAAATAGGCAAACTGGGAGTCCTCAAAAGAAACTGTTTGTCTTAAAACTTAAATATTACCTAACGTGCAGGTACCAAGATTTTTTTTATTTAAGCCTCTCTTCTATTTTATGAAAAACATCAAAAACAATAATATCACTTAATTATGGTTTTCACTGCAATGATCGTGGGAAGACTTGATTGTCCCTATATTAGGCACTGTTGTAACCGGCATATTGCTAAGGTCTAATAGCTATTATCCTATCCTATTAATTTGACATTCATTTAATCGTCCTTATAATTTCACATTATGTAATTAACATTTTAATGTAACGATATTTTTTATTTATTTTTTTGACATTATTCCAAATCTATTGTGTATTTTGCTTTTGACCTATTAATTTAATTTAGAAAAAAAATGTTTCTAATTAGGTAATTTTGACAATTAGGCTTTTGCAATATTGTATGTGTTTGTTTGTATTTTTATCTATGTTTGTTTTTATGGGTCTCGGACCTGGTGGCCTAATATGACGTCTTAAAGCAGGAGTAATTCAAGTGTGGGAAAGAGATGGCGCTGACGAGCTGTATAGCTCTGTCTCTTCTAGTATGACGTCTGAAATAAATGAAATTATTATTGATACTGCAAGCTTCTCAGTCTCTTTTTATGATCAAAGTCATGTTGCTACCTTAGTATACATGGTGGAAGGGACGTATTCAGTAAATCATTCTAAACCCCTCCCCCACCCGCATAGAAATTTTTCATAGGCAATTTAAAAAAAAACTGTGCCATACATTTATACCGTGTAGGTATTGCGGTTTTGTAGTCAACAGCTGTTTTTTTTTTAAACCGACGAAAAATTAATAACTTGCATACCTACAGGCTGTAACAGGAGCCTTCAAGAAACCGTCAACGAAGCATTATGTACATCAAACTCAGTAACTTGACGCAAAAATTATTGCTGGGAAAAGACTTTTTTTTTTGGGGTGAAAAATCACGTTTTACGGTAGGGCTCAATGTAACGCACTCAAAACATTGTGCTGATGGATGGATTGAATAGTACATGGGTCGTGGAGGTGTTTAAAGTAAAAATCTTACATTAAAAACATGTATTTAAAAAAAAAAACTTGTGGAAAAGTTGGTACTTAGGCCCCCAATATCTCCGTAACTAGAAGGTTCCCAGGTAAGGTCTAGAACAAAAAATGATCGCAATGACTGGGAGAACAAGCATCTTTCGGCTTCGTTACGGGTCTTGTTACACCCTTTATATATTCATACAATGTTCCCACCACCTCCTATAATTCTTCTTCCTTATTTAAAGCACCTTTTGAAAAATCTATTCGTTCCACAGCTTCAGCGACGCCCCCATCTCCTATTCTTCTATCAAATTCAATTAGTCTTAGACCACCCGTCCTTTTAATTTTCAGTCAATAGAGAAATTCTCGTTCAACGTCGAACTTAATGAAACTCATCACGCTCGTATCGTAATGATAATGGTAGTTGTTTAGCCATTAGGTGTCGCCACCGTCGCCCGCACATTACACCGTCTAGACAACGATTATTGAAAAATTGTTTACCGTTCATGTGTGACCATTTTTATCGTGGGGTGAATGGTATCAATTTGTGCTTTGATTAAGACGTGTGAGTACTCGTATAAGTTTTAGTAATAACAGTTTTTGAACTAATAACACTCGTTTTTAACACGTTTTTATAAGGGTCATCTGTAACTAACTTTTGACCAGAAGTCTTGCATGTTTAGTTTGGATTACAATGCATGGTAAGCTCAGTGACGCCATTTTATATCCAATATGCGGACTCCCAAAGATTGCGGACTAGTTATTTTTCTATGCATTCCCATGATATGGGTATCAAATAAAAGAGTTTGCTGAGAAGAATACGAGAAATAAAATGAGGTCACTCTAAAATGCGTTTTTAGTTTTTTTAACTATAATTTTATTTAAAAAAATGCGGTTTGAATATTGATTTTTGGTTTACACTTCATTTTAAAAGGAAGAGACTTGAGACTTAAAAAAACTACTTTTGCTACCTCTTTCTATCTAAATTGGTCAAAGAAACAACTCAGTGCTTCAACTCAGCCTATCAAACTCCACCTGCTAGACATAGGCCTCTACCAAGCTGCGGAACAACACCCAGTCTTCAGTGCTCTGCAACCAGTCTGACGCCGCCGCTTGTTAAAGTTCCAGTACATTTTGCTAAGAGATATCACACACCGCCCTTGATGATACGCGGTCTCCACTTCAGGACTCATTTGCTCAATACTTGACTCCAAATAAATGAATAGAGACAGACAAATAGTTCTGTCAGACAGTTAATTAACCTAGGCTGTGTCAAACAAAGTACGGATTAATAAAAGAACTAATTACAAAATTCAAGGTGTATTTGTGTAAGCTCCTGTCTTAAAAAAAAACCGGTCAAGTACGAGTCGGACTCGCGCACGAGAGGTTTAAATTAAGAAGTTTTAATTAAGATATTTTTTTTTAGATAATGGTACGGCCATTATCTAAAAAAAAAATATCTTAATTCGCGTCAACTATGTATGTATGACACTCTTTAATTTTCATTTTTTTTTTAATGTTTCTTTTATTTGTGCTGTAAGGATTTGCTTTTTAATCGCGTAATAGTGCATAACTTTTGATCGCATTGACTTACAAGTTTGAATTTTTCATTGCTCCAAGGGGAGCAGACTTGAGTATTTGGTATTAATTCCAGCTTGATACCGCCACGCATTCCTGAGAAAAAGGGTCTTGACAGACAGACAAACGGACAACAAAGTGATCCTATAAGGGTTACGTTTTTCCGATGGAGGTACGGAACCCTAAGAAGAAACAAAACGTCTCCATTTAAAACTAAGCATTGCTCCTCCTGTACCTCGACAAACAACGACCCTCTTCAGAGGGAGTTACTCAATAAAATCCTCTTCATTTAATACTATTTAACGACGGCAATTATTTTTGTCGAGCCGTGTCATCTATTCATGAAACAAAAGGTCTTGCAGCAGGAGTCATTTGTTTTTAACATTTGAATGCTTTGTTTTACTCTTTGTCTAATTTTGGTTGCAAGGAACAATATAGTATTCATGTTTTTGTTTTTTTTTTGCATATTTGGGTACAGAAATGTTTAAAGAATCTTAAGAGTATCATTAGTTGTCTGTCTTAGGAAGTGCCTAAAGTTCAAACACTGTTTTAAGCGTTCACGATTTAAAACTAAACTTATACTGTGATTGTTCATTATTTTGAACTCCCAAGCTATTATTATAAGAGCTATAATAATATAAAACAACTAATTAACAAAAAAATATATAAGTTCTATCTTTTCATACACGAAATATTTTAACAGTTACTTCTGTAAGTGGTAAAATAGTCATATCAACTAGAAAAATATTTTATCGATGTGTTTTTGTTTTTACGAAATCATTATACGTAATTCTAAATTTTCTTGAGACATTTTGCATAAAACTGCCCGCTTCAATGAAAGTAGGTAAATACGACGTAGTAATATAGCGTAATGGATGTTGAAAAATAAGGAGCCAGTGGTTATTTTGTGGGTCAAGTAATTTTAAATTACTTTTTTTTTATTTTTTTCTTTAAATGGCTTCGTTATAACCATAATATGATTCTCTGAAAATATTTCGTGTATGTACAGTTAGACCTTATATATGGGAGCTATAGTAATAGTATAAGTTGGTGCCTATAGTTGTAGCTCTGTTTCTCCAGGACAATTTACACCCACCTGTTTATCAATTTCAACAGGTTGCTTCTGAGGCTCAATAGTGGAGTATTTAAATTATTCTGTCATGATCTGTCTTTGGGTTCATACTAGGCCTATCACTCGATCCTTGTTTTATTCATTGCATCCATCAGCACAATATTTTGAGTACGTTACATTTAGTCCCACCGTAAAATGTGATTTCTTATTCAAATAAAAAAAAGCGGTTTCCAGTAATAATTTTTGCGTTCGAGTACACTCAGTTTCATGTATAGAATGCTTGGTCGACGGCTTCGCGAAGGGAGCGGTTACACATTGTATAGCTCAAGGTGGATGCGCAAGGGTAGCCCGCGAAATTTAAATTTTCTTACGTTCATTACCCTCCTAGTTCATTTAACCCCATTGATGAAATAGCTAGATTTTCATGAAATAGCTATTGAATGGGGTTATATGAACTTGGAGGGCTGTATTGATGATTTGAATGATTATAATTCTGTAACTCCATAGGTGTTACTGGTGCGATTCATATTTTCATCAACACACAACTGGACACTGACCTGCAAATTGCAATAAACGTAATAAAATTTGAATTTCGCGGGCTACCCTTGCGCTTCCACCTTAAGTCCACTACTGGACATAGCCATTCAGCCACTATCAGTTTGACATCATAACCCATAACATAACAGCACACCTGTAATTCCCAAAAGATTAGGCAGAGGTGTACCTAAGAGTACACCCATCACACCATCTTCATGTTACATTACATCAGTGTTAAGCCTGCAACAGAAAATGATTTAAGCGAGAAAGTACGCAATTAACGATCCAACATCATTCATATTGCACTCATTAACAGACACCGAATAATAACTCGAGTAGGATTAAAACTACACATTAATTAGATAGCTAACAGAAAATTATGCATGCAAATTACATTGACGCTAAACTAGGACCTTCCGTCACAAATAGTTTTCCCAGAACAGTAGAATCCACTTAACGATAGAGGGAACAAAAGTATAACCATCCCTGTCACTCTACTTAACATGGAGAGCTATAGATCTATCGGTCTCGTTCCCGCTTCATAATTTGGTTGGGAGATCGAGGTCAGTTTTGCGTAATATGTAGAATTGACGTGGTAATCCGAAGCTTAGTTAAATACCGAGAATGTCAGTCTAAATAACAGTAGCTTTAGCAACGTTAGCTCACGTTGAGAGAGTTTAAAATAAAACACTATTGATTTTAGGAATATATTTGGATGAGAGTGGAGTTTATTTTGATGTTTCTGTTGGGTATTGAGTGTGTTAATTGACTAGCTTTGAGGAGCTCATCATACCAGCCGCTCGGGCCGATCTTCAGGTTAAACTGTGCTTGCCTAGGTTAGTCTGTGATTTGGTGACCGCCGATTACATACTGAGTCTCCTTCGTGTCTCGGGGAGCACGTTAAGCTGTTGGTTCAGGCTGTCATCTGTAGATCTTTGACAGTCTTTACAGGTAGTCAGTGGCCCAAAATGTTTGACAACCAGTCTTACCAAGGGGTGTAGTATTACCCAGTACTAACTAGGTTGTGGAGGTCAGATAGGCAGTCGCTCCATGTAAAATACTGGTATTCAGCTGCATCCTCCCACCAACATCTCCATTAGTACTGGGTAATACGATTCCCCTTGGTACGACTGGTTGTCAGAGTTTTTGGTTCACTGACTCCCTGTAACGACTGTCACAGTCAAAGATCTAGTAAAAAAATATATATAAATATTGTACTTTGTCAAAGCTAGGTAAAGGTTTTGTACAGAGAACTTGTACCCAGTTGAACGACTCCATTTATTTTCCCTAGACACGGCTAGATTAGCATCAACTCTAGAATTGAATAACTTTAAAATGGAGGCGGTTTAGTCCTCAATCCTGAATTCCGAAAAAATCACTTAACTCTCCCAAAAATACGGCTTCGATATCCTATTCCAATCCTCCATTAGAAAAAGAAAAACAAAAGCCGAACTTAGACCCTTCTCCGATTTTATGCCGGAATATTTATGACCAACTTAACAGATTAAATATTTTACGGGCACTTTTAAGTGGCTTCGCAGTCATTCGATATGCGTTAAGCCAATAGCTACTGTTTGTTTCGACATAAAAGGGAAAGAAACAGAAATTTTAGTTTGTTCAATAATTTTGACATGTGTGAGCACGTACGATCTTCTTTTATTTAGGACTTTGTCACTCAGGAACCGTAGACTGTCATCTGGCGGTCCTCTAATTCTATTTATTACTGCTACTCCGGTGTAAAATAATTATTTACCACAAAATTGATGATGATTTTCACATGAACTCAACAAAAAAATATAGTAAAGTACAATCGCATACCCCTTGGCTCTCATGCCGAAGTTAGGATTTGTGTCCCATAAAAAGGGTTTGGTAAAACCACACACATGCAGATTGCGGACGTGGCTTCAGACACTGAATCGGGAAAATAATGTACTGAAGTACTTATGTGAAGAGTACGTTTTTTTTTTTCTTTTTTTCGGATGGGAAATCATCAAATAACCCCTCCCGCTCTGGGCTGAGCAGGAGGGAATGTCAGACTTTTACTGACTAAAACCCATCCATGTTCCTTCCTTTGCCCCTTGTGTTCCAGGGCCGCGGTATCTCTTTCGAACAGTCCCGCAACCCTGGCAGGCATCGGTCCTTTCGGACCCCTTCCTGTTTGCTGATTCTCTTTGAGGCGCGCGTGGAACACGAACGCCGTCGACACGGCCTGTCGTCATAAGACGGATGGACGGCGAGTAAGCCCATTACTCACCGTCCACAGGCCCGCGCCTACGGTGGCCGGGAGCCACCACGTGGCCCCCAACGCCCAGGGCGTCTCCCGCGGCGGCTGAGACGTAAGGCTCTCTCCCTCTCACGTACCGCCACCTCCTTCGCTAGCATGACTGCTTCGCAGAAGGAGGTGACGGCGTCCCATTCCCTCTCGCTCCGGACCATGGATTGAACCAGGGCCGGCCGCGAGATTTCGCCGCCGCCGATGTGAAGAGTACCTGGAAGTATGTGGAGGAAGCCTTTGCCCAGAAGTGGTACAAGGCTAATAATAAAAAAAACGTGTCAGTGCCCGCATTGACAGTATATCCGTATTGGTTTTTTTTTTTTTTTATCGATGGGAAATCATCAAATGACCCCTCCCGCTCTGGGCTGAGCAGGAGGGAGTGTCAGACTTGTACTGACTAAAACCCATCCATGTTCCTTCCTTTGCCCTTTATGTTCCAGGGCCGCGGTATCTCTTTCGAACAGTCCCGCAACCCTGGCAGGCGTCGGTCCTTACGGACCCCTTCCTGTTTGCTGACTCTCTTTGAGGCGCGCGTGGAACACGAACGCGCCGTCGACACGGCCTGTCGTCATTGCCCAACTAGCAAAATATGTCATAAAAAAGCCAGCATTACGTTTCTATTTCAGCTATTGGTGGTGAGATAGATCTTTAAAATGTTGAAAGAAAGATCTGTGCACGTTCTCTCAACGGGATTTGGGCGCACTTCTCTCAGCTTGAAATGCTGTAAATATCGTAAGAGTATCGCATGAATAGCCAAATATGTAGTTGAAAGAATATAGAGTAATCGAAACTTGAATGCTACTAGTTCTATGATAGACATCTGTATGCCATTATTCCACACATTAGCCTTATACAAGTCGGTATAATCTCTTTCATTCGACTTACTTATGGTAATATAGCAGCGCGGCTGCAATCATTCGACTCTCTGGTCGTGAAAGTGCAAGCAAACGGAACGAACATAGAACGGGCATAGAACGTTTAATTTATGTTGAGATCGTTTGCAAAACTTGGAGTAACAGAAAAAAAAAGTAATAGTATTTTGCTCATGATGTTATATTTTATACCAGCCATAAATTATAGGTCGTAGGTCTTACTTTCATGTACGGATTTAAATTTTTCGTCTACATTTCTTAAATTTTAGTTAATATTTTCATGGGCCGCAAGATTTTTCAGCAGAAAATTGGTCTGAAATAATATTAATTATAAAGTTAAAATTAATTCGCCATTATTATCATCTCACTCGTCATCCTAAAGCATTCACTAAGCTTTGAGTGGAAAAATAGAATTGAGAATGCCTTTTTACGACTTAAGTAGTGCCATTTTGTGTTAGTTTAGGGGTCTTTATTGGTGAATGTTAAACAATTATCGTTTTATCTTTTTTATGTGATAGTAAAATGGTAGTTTACTTTGATGTGGACAAATTCATAAATACTCGTAAAACTGATTTAAAGCAGCTTGAGGAATATAAATTGGAGCGACTCATCATTCAAATTTTGAGTGTCTTCGGATTCTAAACCATCTTTGCTTTCAAACTCTGATTTCTCACTGTCATTATCAGTACTATCAATTGTAGGATCCGAGTTTTGATTAATGGGGATATTTCTGGTACAAGAACTAATAGACGTTTCAAAAATTTCATGTTCAGTAGAATCGTGAATATTTCCTACTGAACCCTCGTTAAAATTATTTGATGACACTTCACTCGTGGCTGAACCCGATGTAGCTGTTGTATGACGTAATACAGTGCTGTAAAAGATTTCAAAGAACTTTCATCCCACTATTACGCTGTATGATAGCCGTCCAATAGTATTTACAGCACCTTTGGCGCTGTAATAGATCAATTGAAGGCGTTTTCTCAACTTCAATATTCAAGTCGAAAGAAAATCTTGCAGACAGCTATTATATGATATTAAGTGCTATAAAAGTAACTGAAATGCTATTTTGTTGAATGAACCACTTTTACTCAGCAATTGTGCTGTAATAACTGAATGTCGAAATATGGTGCTGTAAAAGCTAGTTTGACAACAAATTAGTAATTTGGTTACTTTTATAGAACCGTCATAAGACATACAGTCGTAAGAAGGCGATCGATAGATATCTTTATACAATTATCGAGTACATGCGATATGACTTTGTCGAGAGCACGTTTAATAGTCAAGTTTAAGCAGCAAAAAAGCGTTCAATGCTAAACAATCTAGAGAGTTGCTTTAATACGGCTTTTTGATAACGATAGATCTTTCACACTAGCGTTTTTCGACTTACAGTCGTAAAAGTGAAGCTTATACGGTTTAGTTTGCTAGTTGGGTGGTTGGACTAAACTTTTAGAAGTGGACCTTCTGACTTATTTTGCTTTTGAGGCTCTAAACGTCAAAATGAAATATGTCCGTAGTGGCTATTGTATGAAATGTAACACTTATTTCCATTCACCCTGTACCTCGTAAATCATCTTTGAAGTTTTAGATTTTTGTTATGAGTAGTTTGATTCCTTCGGGGTTTTGTTTGTTTGTGGAATCTGATCTGAAATGTGGCTTTTAACTTCGATATGTTTTAGGTTTATTATTTACTAAAGTAAAGTACAACATAATGTTTAAGGTAGACAATACTGTCTACCTTAAACTTCTGTTGTACTTTAAATAATAACAGCCACTCGGGTTGATCTTCAGGCTAAGCCGCGCTTGCCTGGGTTGGTCCGTGGATGGGTAACCATCCACTACATAGGTTGCCGTTGGCCGTTGGTCCCGGCTGCATTTGTGGATCTTTGCCAATCGTCACAAATAGTCTTACACAGGTGTATCGTATTACCCAATACTAACTGGGTTATGGAGGCCAGATAGGCAGTCGCTCCATGTAAAATACTGGTATTCAGCCGGTTAGACTGGAAGCCGACCCCATCATAGTTGGAAAAAAGCTAGGCAGACGATGATTGAACTTGAATGCATCCTGAGATCCCTAAAACATACTGGTATTTATATTGCATTTAAATTGTCAAGTATTTCAAGTCGTTTTAATGCTTGACTAAGTTTTTCATATTTTCAACATTTGCGCTGTACAATGTACATATCACTTATCATCTGAATGTTATAATCTGCCAATCATACCATCATTGATACGTATCCCAAAAACCAAATATCCATTACTCAAAAAGGATATTCACACGTCAATCAGCGTCCTTTTCAAAATCAAGTGTCAAAGCGAACTAACGAAACTGGATATAACTGGATATAGCCACCGAAATCCGGTTTAAACCGGACCGGGCTCGAACATTCGTTGATACTACGCTCAAACTGAGTTTGCTAAATGCCTGACAATTCAGGTGTCGACGACTGTACCAATTAGCGCTTTCTGTCCAATTTACATGTCAAAAGAATCACCTTTTGAAATTAACTTTGACTTAATGGAGTTTGAAAAACGAAAATTAACGTTACTGAGTAATTGATGGCAATTGGTTGATTTGTTCGTGGAACCATTGACTTATCAGATTTGGTCGTCGGTCTTTGCTAAGGTTATCAGCACTGTACAAGTCTCTAATGGGTAGTTCTTGCCTTATTGAGCGTACAATATTTTACAGAATACGGACATGAACGTTAACGTTATAGTGTTTTACCATAGAATTCCATTGAGGAGCTCGGGGCTTTAATAATAACAGATTTGGTAGATTTTCGCGTTAAGCCGCACTTCCGTAAGTTGGTCTGTGGATGGGTGATTACTTACCGAGTTTCCTCCATGCCTCGGAAAGCACGTTAAGCCGTTGGTCCCGACTCTCAATTGTAGATCTTTGCCGATCGATACAGGTATAGTCCTGTTCAAACTTTATGGCGAAGTTAGCTGCGAGTGACGGTCTGAGCATGTATAACGGTTCAAATTTTATGGTGGCGTGGAATATCAGAAACAAAGATGCGCAGAAAAAAAATGGTATCAGTGGAGCGCAGAGGACTCATCGTTTTGACTGTATATTGGCAGACCGTCACTCGCTGCTAACTCCCGAGCCGCTATAAAGTTTGAACAGAACTATAGTCAGTGGCCCGAAAGTCTGATAACCAGTCTTTAACTGGGTTGTAGAGGTCAGATAGGCAGTCACTCCAATGAAAGTACTAATATTCAGCTGCATCTGATTAGACTGGAAACCAATCTCAACACAGTTTGGAAAAGCCTAGGCACATGATGATGATGGAATTCTATTCAAACTAAATTAAAGTAGCCGTCGGTCGTTTCATACAAAAATTCACGCCTTTTTCCGATGGAAGTAGGCAGAAACTACAGAACACCACCTGGGGGGTAACTATGACGTCTTAAAGCAGGAGTAATTCCTTTGTGGGAAAAAGATAGCGCTAGACGACCTGTATAGCTCTGTCTCTTTCCCCATACTAACCCCCCTGATCCTTACATACTCCTAGTGCCTTGTCCACGATTATGGCAGTGTCTGTTTGGTAATCGGTTATTTATTCATTTATTGCACAATGTACAATAAACAGTTTCATTTGCATCTTCTCTTAAATCATTTTCATTTCCCGAATATGAAGCTGATAGCTGATTTGAGGACCTTGCGCGGGCACAACCTCGACTTTTGGCCGCAGAAGCTCCGACCAGGAAGAAAATTTGGTCGCAGGTTTTATTCCAGATAGCGATCGGTCCGGCCAAAGTCTTCGTCGTGGCCGCGTAGAGTGTGAGGTCCCGTATGCAAACATATAATTTGTTGACAAATGTAATGACATTATTGATTAAGTACATAAAGCAAATCTATACTAATATTATAAAGAGGTAAAGTTTGTAAGGGGTAATCTCTGGATCGACTGAACCGATTTTAAAAATTCTTTCATTAATAGGAAGCTACACACACAGCTAATAGGAAGCCTCGGGAGCCATAGGCTATATTTACAACGTGTCTGTGGGATAATTTCAAACCAAAACGCTAGCAAAGCCGCGGGCAACAGCTAGTCATGAATACACACAAACGCAAATACACTAAAACTAAAAATCCCAATTGAAACAGTGTAAACACAAAGTATTTATTGGTTTCGACACACCAAAACAACTAAAAGTACCGTAAATATTTGTTTACCATCGATTAAATAGCTTACAAAAACCACCCAATGGTTTTGATTTTATGCCCCGTCACACACGTCTGTCTAGCTTTTCATAAATTCGAATTGTAACGCGAGAATGGCGTGCTATATTTGTTATATTGTCTGCTTATGCTCGTAAAGTCGATGCGTTATAGCATGGTAGCCTTCAACTGTTGGTGTGTGATAATGCACTAGCAATGCTCTTTGATATGGTGGAGATTCTTATCTCTAATGTTTAACATTGGGTAGTTTATGAATGTTTGCTTCGCAGTCACTTCCAACTACTTCATTATTTACTAGTTACGTAAATCCAGATTGTGCTTACTATAATATACTAACCATTCTCTTTATTTGTTTCAGGTATGTCCACAAAGCGATGGGTGCTCAAATGGGAATATCTTTTGTGCTCTCAGTATTGGTACTCTTAGAATTGGTGCTCAAATGGGACCTTGCGATACTTCAAGTCCACTACATATCCAAATCATAAAAAGGTTTATATTATATATAAATACATTTATAATATAGTTTATATAAAAGAGTTTCTACATAACATTACATTAAGTCCTTAATTCCCGTAGGGTTAGACTAAGGTGTACTCAAAAGTACACCCACATTTTGCCAGTTATGTTTAAGCCCCAAGTAATAGGGGGCGATCCAATTGCCATCAACCGGGCATGAATCCAGACTCCGTGGCTGCTACTGACAAATTTCTGATTGAAAAACCCAGTAGCACTTTAGCTGCCCCGGGAATCGAACCCAGGACCTCACGTTCAGCAGTCGCACTTGCTAAACTGGAACACCGAGGCAGACAATAAAAAAAAATCTACTTGGTGCAAATAACAAAGAAGTAGGATTACTGACCCCATTTGATAGTGCTCCACCTTTAACATTCCAAAGATTTCAAACAAAAGATGAACATCAAAACTCCCCTATCTATAACGGTCACTACACATAAGCACACAGGCAAAATAACCAACAAATCTCAATCCTAGGGAAGAGGTGAAATGTCAAACGCCATTCGAAAGGCTCCGCAAGATTAATGCGCCATTACAGCCGGAGCGAAATAAATATATGATATAAATCCGCTACCCCAGCCGAGTGTATTCGAGTCTGACTACCGCAATAATGTGGTGGAATATAAAATCTGAATTTGCTTCAACTTTCACGAAGGATTTTCGGAATAACTTGAGATATTAAACTGACATTCTTGATGTGGATGGTTTAAAAAGGAATGTTGTAAATATTGTGGATTTAGGGACGACTTTTTTGCTACCAACTAAACCCTTGGCCAGCAAAATAAACAATTGATATAATAATTCATGTTTTACCGAACCCCTTGAGACCCGCTTTGTCTTTGACGACAATTTATTTAAACAAATGTTTTGCAGAAAATAGGAAAACCTAGAACCCAAGATGCCATTCTCTGAGCAAGCAATCCCTCCAGACAGATGACAAAACCTTGGCGACAGAAACTTATAGGATCCTGTCTAGGCGATTGCAACTTTAAAGTAAAAATGGCAGACACAAGAAAACCTGAAATAGTTTTCTCGGTGAAAGTATAAAGATTATGAAGGAAAAAATATATAAACTGTACTTAAGTCAGTGGCGGAGAAAATTAAAATCAAAGTCAATGTGAAAATTGTTAGATAAAGCATTAGAAACAAACAATACAGTGCCATTTAGAACAGCAAAAGTTTTTCATTATACCTCTGCGGTTACGTAGATACCTACCGACGTTAATCGTGGTAACCCTTAAAATAAACGAAATAATCTTGCACAAAAGAAGTCCACAAAGTCGTAACTTGGAATATAAAGAATTTGCATACTTAGCTGAAAACTCAAAAGCTGTGAATCTCTTCATTAAAGCAAGAGTGAGCAAAGCGGACTCCAAGAGATCCATTTCACAGACTCAGAAGTTTATTTACACTTTTTCTTTAACACCGACATTAAAGTTGATGTTAGCTTGTGAAACTGTTCTTAAAATATGAAAGGGTTGGGGATAATACGAATTTATGTTAGTGAAATTGTAAACTTTTAGTAATGTTAATTGAAAATGGTTCTCTCCGAGTTTATAGTTTTGGATTTAGAACAAGGCTTTGATCAAATTCAGTACGCAAACATTACTTATTAGAAAATTTAAATACGAATGAGGTATTATGCATTTGGTTAGCTAATTCATGTATTGGAAATTAGTTTTGAATTTTTCAGTTTTAGCTTACAAATGTTTTGTAAACTAAAACATTGATTTATAAAGATGATATGTTTCCTTCCAATCCGTCAAAAAGTATTTCATGTTTTTTTTTTTAAATAAGAAACGGTAAATATTATTACATTTCCAATTCAAACCCCTTTTAAACTTTCCAACTTCCCAAGGAGCAATTCTTAATAAACAATAACCGTTCAACGAAGCTGGCAAAATCAAAGCCCAATCGTTCGCGTCCTTAATCCGTCGCAATAAAAGCAAATACAGCTTTGGGGGCAGCATCAGTAACTTGGTATGAACAGCTACCAAAGCATGGAGTCATTGTATGGCGAAAATTTAAATCAGTTTAGCCGAGTTTCGGATTATGACAGTGTGAAGCCCCAGGCCCGTCGCTCTGGCGCCATCTCCATGCAAATTGAGCCTCGGATATGTAGGCCGTATTTCCAGGCCGGATATTCCGGGGTGGATTTAAAAATTGTTTTTTGCTGCCTTAGCATAATTTGCAATTTGTTAGCTTTATCACTATTCGTATTTGGGTCCGTTGTTTTGTTTTGTTATTTGATTTGATTGTCCTTTCCGAGAGTCCCTGGTTTTATCAAAATGAAGGTCTACTTTTCGTATAATATGATCTGTTCCAACATTTGCTGGCTAGCTATCATTTGCACGGCCGCTTTGAAAAACACTGTATAAAAAAAAACCAGTTGTACTAAAGCTCTTTGAACAGGCGTAAAAAAGAGGCCAAAAGAAAGATGGCTACAACCTACATCATTTATATCAAGGTCTCAACAAGCTCAGACTGTCCGCAAAAACCCGCAGCAGCAAAAACATTTGCACATTTTATATCACCGCAAATATTTTCATAGCACTATAAAAAATATGAATCTTTACCTTTCTGTCACAAGCAGAACTAACAAACAGTAGTACAGTAAAAGCTAAATAAACATCGTTGTCTGGCCGCTGTATCCCCCTATTTATTTTTAATGTACCGCGGCTTTTGAACGCAGTATTATACCTAAATCTTTTGCTGTCATAACCAGAAATGGCGAATTTCATTTCCTTCTGCTTCTGTGTGTTCTAAATGTTGATTGAGCTTTAGTCGATCAAGCTTGTCATTGGTTTCTTGAATTTACTTATGAAGACGAAATTGAAACGGTGTTTTCTTTAAGCTTAGTTAGGAATGAAAATATAAATTGTTTGAATAAGTTTTCTTTGTTGCTGAAGGGAAAAGTGATTGGCTTTTCTTTGCTATGTCTGTTCCTAACTAAGCATGCAAATAAATAAATCTCAAGAATATATCTTATTCCCAGATTTATAGACGGATAACAAATCAAATCCCATCTCTTACTACAATTGGCCAAATACTTTCTTGATTCTTCCAAAAACATCGTTGGCCCAGAAACAAAATCGATTAGGCTTACAATACAAGAAGTTCCTAACATTGATGTTTTCCTATAAATCAAATGTAATTTCGAGAAAATCTACCCACTGAACTTGTTTCCACGGACTATTACAGCGGTGAATGTAGGACTAGTGTATAATAGGGAACATTACGTACGTAGGAGGAAACAAGCAAGTGTGATTGGGAAACTTTTTTATGTGTATATCCCGGGTGTTTCGCTTGGCACTGTTCAGTGTTCTGCTATGATTTATTTTATTGTAGTGTAAATTGGTTTTGGATGGCAACTGTATTGCTGGTTACCTAGTTTTTGATCTATTGCTGTATATGTGTTGGTAATGAGCTCATCTACTTCATCTAAATACAGTAGGTACCTATGTAGCATGCAGGCTAGGTTCTCTACCGGTTCTTCTTTGTTCACAAATATTTAATTTATCACAAATGTTACTAATCCAATTTTTACAGTATTTAATAGATGGAATTATAATTTATGAATTTTAATTAAATCTTCATTCTTTAATTAGCAAATTAGTCTTAGCATAAAGATTTTACCTTTTAAAAAGCTCAAATTTCTGGTTTCAAGCGCCTTTCACAAATTGTTCAAAGAATTATTTGTACCCTTATTACCGCTTTCCTTGAAGTTATCAAAAGCTGTTACAATTGTTTCGTTTTAATGCGAAACGGAATATAATAATGTACAATAATTTATTTTGAATTGCTGCTTTATTTGTATTGACCTGACCTGACCTGGGTCGGTAATGTTTCCTTTCTTTGTATAGCTTACCGTATCAAAGGTACAAATTCTAGCCATTTTTATTTTCTTAAAACATGTGAGAGTTTATTAGGCCAGGTCTATAATCCCATTAATATTATTGCACTTTAGAATTCCAATCGAGGTTGGGTAAACAAACCTTTTTGGTATGGGCGTGGGCTTAATATATTATTCTATTAAAAACGAGATGAGACCGGCGTGCATAATGATGTATATATGTGTGTAGATGACTTCCAAATAAATGCCCAAATTAAAACATGTTTTTTCTTTATATATTAGACACAGTACATTTTAGACAAAGTACTCTTTCTTTACGTAGGTTAAAGAAAGAGTATCTTCGTCTAAAATGAGCAATTATAGCAGATATTACAGCTATAGCAGATACTTTTCTGAAAAGAAACCAACGACGTCATTACATATTTGATGATATTTGAACCTTATTTTGCAATACGTGCTAAAGTATTTTAAAGTTAACTCTTTCACAAAATTACCATTACAACCATTAAAAGGCCAACTATATTCAAATTCAAGCAACCTTATAGCTTTGAAAAAGAAATAACGACACTCGTTACAGTCGCACAATGTCGCATAGATCGAGTTCCCTTTCAAACAAGAAGTCTGTGCTGAAACTTTGTGACATCTTGTGCTTGTACAGTTGTACTTCTAGTACTCTTTGTGTTGCTGTACTCCTAGTACTTGTACTCTAGCAAACTGAAAGCCAACACCACTGTCTGGGACCGCCTTTTTGTGTTATTTGTTAGAAAAGTTGCAATGTTTAGTGTGGGTTAGAATGTTTTTACTGGATATGGCTGTTTTGATGCTGTTTTGGACTGTTATGAGAATAGTTATTCTAAGCTAAGCATGTTAGTCTGGCTAAGTTACGATAATTTCAAAGCCCCAGTTAAAATATCAATTGCACCAGAAGCTACTATGACTTACTTGCACTAATAGCTTACTTGCACTAATAGGAGGTGAATCGGGTTTATTAATAACTATTAATAAACCATATTAACCGCCTATTAGTGCAAGTAAGTGTACCTTAATTCAACTAAATAGAATGATGCATTAGCAAAGTCTAATATCTGAAACACTAGGTACCATAAAGTTCATATCACAGCATTACCTAAGTATATCATTGTTTTGCACTACAATTAAACTCCATCCTACTTGTATAATACCTACCCTCACAATCAGTAGCTTTCATTTAGAAGAATTCAACAGTAAGTAAACATCAAATTAATTACATTAATGCATGAATAGATAAAGAGAAATCAAATGATGGCATTTTTTAAATTAAAGAGTCAAGCCGCATGATATCAAACCATGACTAAATCGCCTGATATGACAGTCCAGCGCCTTTAAAACCGCCAAACACCGCAATTAAGTTGTCAATTAAAATATAACAAACAACCCCGGTAGCCAAACAAATCCATAATGAAATACCAGTCACTATTAATTAGTACATGTTCGCACCAATGGTTACAGCAACCACCAGCAACCCCTTGTTTACTTTCCACGCTGGTTACCTTCCTAATTGCGATGTAGTCTTAGGTATGTTTAAGTTGCGGGGCTATTTACTGACATAACGAATTAGGGTAAATAGAAGACGTGATGGTGACGTCGTGGTATTATTGGGTTTTTCAGCCACGAAGTCTGGATTTGTGCCCTGTTGATGACAATAAGCTCGCCCCCTATAACATGGGGCTTAAGAGGAGACATGGCTTGCGAGGAATTTGTAAAATAGGTATTTGAATAAACTAGTGCCGTCGTGCAGCATCAAGCCTGCCCCCGTATAGTGCGATAAGGACCTGTGCAGCTCTGCAGCTCAGATCGATTATAACACAATAATTTTGACAAGGTCGACGTTTCGTATTCCCTTTTTACGAGAAATCGCTGCCCATCTGGGACTCTTAAAAACACAACTGGCGAAATGTGGGTGACCAATGAGGGACACCGCTGCCTATCCCTTCGAAGAATACAGGCGTGTTGTTTTGTTTGTTATGTTAACAAACAAGATGTTTTGGTGGTTAATTCGCAATTATGGCTCGTGGGTAAAAATAGATGTTTATAGATTAAAAAATGGTTGAGGAAGCTACAAATGTTTAAATCAATGAAAACCTGAGGTGTGATAATAATATAGACGCATCTTAAGCTTGAGCTAAGACAATTAGGTAAAGGGAAAATAAGATAAAACATTGTGTCAATGATATCACCTTGTACAAATAAATAGAATTTGCAGCATTGTAAAAAAGCTGAGTAACAAAAAATAGTAACACAGCTTTTTGATGTACAATAAAACATATTCTATATAAACAAAGTTGGTCACTTACTGAACAACTAAACTCCAAGCTTAAGATTTGACAGCGGGTGATAAAAGAGATCTAATCGAAAAACACCTCTTATTTAATTTACCGATTCTTTTGATCAATTCCTCCATTGATTAATATTATGGTATGAAATTTTAATAATTGAATACTTCAACCAATAATCACGACAACAAACTATTAATGGAATCACAACACGATGTTAGCACAATGAAACAAAGGCCGCTCGATAGCTATTGAAGTCAAGCGTCTGTCAACCACAGAAGCTGTACATAATAACAAATAAATGTAGACAGTATACATATTGTATTGAAATACCTACACTATACAGCATGTTTCAGAAAGTTGTGGCCATATTTAAGGGTGTAGTGCAGACCATCAAACTGAACAATTTTCTGTATGGGACCAACATCGTAACACAAAAAATAATCAGCTGTCCCATACAAAACTTCAATTCCTACTCGACCAAAATGTATTATGAAATATGACCACAACTTTCCGACACACGCTGTCGATATACATATATACAGGGCGTTTGGCAAACAAACCGGCACAATTTTCAATTCTTCCGTGGTCGCGCGAGTTTCAACCTTTTTCCGCGACCTTCTGAATGTCTTCCAACATTCTTTTAGCGCATTTTTCAAAAACGTTTCGGTAATTTGTTGGCCTCTCTAACATACACCCTGTATAAATACTATACACTGTAGAATATACGCTACCTATATTGTATACGTATTCATGATCGTTGTTGCCAGTAATACTCGTAGACCTATGGATGTTGGTAATAGTAGTGTACAGTTACTGTATGTAGGACCCTTCATGGTCTGTCAATCAGTGGAAACGATCAATGTCTAATTTATGTCTTGCTTCATTTTCTCTTATGAGAGCCTCTGAATGGACATCGGACATGTTAGAATTTAAAAGGTTAATAGGCTAATAAACAAGAGTTTTGAAATGTCTTTAGAGTCTATAAAATACAAAAAATACCGTTTCCATGGAGACAGAAACAGAGAACACAACATATGGAAAAGCCTCCAAGTTCATAAAAGCAACAGGATCTTTCTATGAAGTCCACAAAACGTACGAAAAACATTTTAACAAAATTTGAACACGTGAAAAACTTATTTGAATTCCAACATTTGCGACATCCAAATATATACACGTATTTACGAAATTCCCTGGACTTATTTCGTTCACAATTGCCAGTGGTTCACATAAAGAGATCTCATTCCACGATCGGGCTCGTCATTTCTAAGAGATACCCAAATAGGGTATTCTGTGAGGTTGCCGCGTCCCTGAACATCAAAAGAACCCGCTACTTATTACTGAATTAAAGTGAAATAGTTAGCGGCTGGAAATTTTGAATTTATTTTGGCGTTTGTAAATATACCTAAATAGACTCCCGGGCTTCATTTTTCATCGTTTGTTTACCTCGTTTCTGTATGTCAAACAACATCAATAATATTTCAGTGTCTTCTTCATCTAGGCCATCATTAACAATGTCGTATTTTTACTGACTTTGTTGTAGGCGTTCCTTTCAAACACTCTTTTTACTTAATACTTACAGAACTATATTATTATCTGCTTCACCTCCTAAATATTCATCACTACCTTTTTACAAAATATACTGCCACTCATGTTCAGATATTGCGTACACGCCTGATACTAGAAGCTTAAACTCTTACAGCCTATCAGTAAACATTGCGTACTTTGTATATTTTGGCTGCGTCATTACCTTCGCATATCGACTTCATTCATTAGTTGTGTGGGACAAGTCACAGGCTGCAGGTGCAGGCGATGTGTATTTTAGTCATCTGTTTAACAGTTCTGGAATCTATATACAGAACAGCATGAGTACGTAGCATGATCACTTCTATTTTCGCTATGTAGATAAATTGAAATTTCTTTTCTTGACTTTAGACATCGCACCCTCTAAATCTTCCCACAATCTGTCATTTTGCGTTTCTGCAGTGCTATTGCTAGCTGTTCTGTTGTGAATATCAATGGTCGTAACACTCAGTTTATACAACAATCTATATCTAGTATCTTAATCTACAAACGGTTTAGATTTGACTTGCAGTGTCAACTACTTAAGCCTCAGTATTTTGTTCCGATCATCCGCTAGTGTGAAAATTTTACACCACACACCTAATATCTACATGCAGTAACTAGGTCGCGAAGTTCACTTGCTATCTTATCAACATCGTTAAACGTGACAACGCAATCTACATACATAATTTAAGCACTTATATACGTAAACAAAGTGTTGAAAGTACTTTTCCACAAAATATTGCCAAATGAAATACCAAATCGAAGATCGATCCATTTAGATGCAAAGGAAAGGATCAGTCTAATTGGTACTTACAAACTGTGGGCCGGTAGTGAACTCTGGAGACTCAAAGATACTTTAATATAGTATTTGTAAGAGTCCGGTGTGAGGCACAGCGTCCACAACTTGTCCATACCAGTTCCACCGAAACATAAAGGAATGATGTCCATTATATTGTAGTCCTTAAACTGACAAAAACACTGCTTCTAAATCATTGATTGCATCAGGGTACTCCAATTTGTTGTTACACGAAGGAAAGTTGACCGTTTCGTGTCAATTAGGTGCCTGTGGTTTCACGCAAAGGCATTCCGGTCTGACTACCTCAATTCTCAGGTAATGCTCGCTTTTGGCCGAGTATATACCTTATTATATATTTCCTCTACAGCCATATGCATTATTTCAATATGTTAAACCGAGATATCGTCAAAATTATTATTATTAGTCTTTACTTTACCTTCATTTTGTCCCCTCCCCCCTAACTAAAACAAAGTCAGGCTTTCCAAAACCTTAATATTTTCCTAGTTACCGTCGAAAGGTTAATTTAATAAGGGTTCAAAATTATAACAAATTATCCCAGATTAAGGATGAAAGTTGAGTTCCAGTGCAGCCCCAAACAAACAAAGTTAAGCTGACTTTCAAAGCATTATCGTGTATTTTGCAGGTATTTGCAAAAATTTGCCGCCATTGCAGGGAGGACGTGACTCCGCATCTGAGTTGTAATTTTCGCTGCGTGCAGATTCCTGATGATTATTTTGTTTGGCAAACCCTTTTGGGGCTACGTTTTTAAATATTTAACGGTAATTAGGAAGGGATTGACTTGTAACTTTTGTTTGGAAGAGTTAATAGGGTGTTTGAACGGCATGTTTATTTAATGGGTTCTTAATATTTAAAGCCGTAAAAAGTTTTGTGTTCTACTTCGATTTTGTTTTGACCATCTATTTTCTTCGTGTCATCAATGACACCTACTACTATTATTCTTGTAGATATTTTGTTTTCTTTGTCATTGTTTTCATTCTAAAAAATTACCGGTCCTTCACTAACATTTGAAGTTTTTGCTTCTATATCATATCTTTTTTTATGTTATTTTGAATATTTACGAATTTATTTAATCATTTACATGTATTGCTTTTAAGCTATTTCATTTTGTGAATATTTGATTTTGTTTTGGATTGTATTTGAATTTTCGTTGTGTCATCATTTACACGTATTACTTTTATTCTGTTCATTTCGTGAATTTTACTTTTACGACCTTTCCTTTTTTATTCTAAATGACCGTAACAACAAACACCACGCCGCTTGGCATTCCTACTTCTATATTATCATATCAAGTGTTTCCAAAGCCCTTAACATCACAATAGCCATTCCCTTTGTTAGCATTCGTGTTATTGCATTAATGTCCAATTCCTAATACAAGCGCTCTGGACACTTTATATTTGTGTTTGTATTGCGAAGAATCAACAGGTTTTTTTATTACGATTTTATTTGTATTGTTATTGAAATTGGATTCAAGTATTATTCTTTTTTTATCAACTTTTCAACAGATTTTTTTTAAAAAGATCTTGATAGTTGTTATTTTAGGGTGGCCAGTCGTGATAACCTTCTTCCTTCTGCTCAAATTTAACGGAAACTTTATAGATTCATTCTGTCCGTCTGTAATTCTGTATATCTGTCCCTCCGTATGTCACAGCCATACCATAAATAGCTTTTATGTCATCTAAGTATAAAAACTACATACAAATTTCTTTGTTGCAGGCATCTTTTAAGTTTTCTTTGGTTTTTGGGAACAAGTAACAGTTAATTGCATGCTTCTCCTTCTTTATGTGTAGATTTGACTATCTAGTACGTAGTCACCTGCACAACTCTATTATTGGCTTCGTTTGAATCCTAAATTTTTATTGTTTACAATGGAAAATGTTATGGGTAATGTGCTAGGTATTTTTACCTAGTTTACCAAAAATTGAGGCAACTGATCAAACTCCTGCAGCAGCAATTAAATTTGCAATAAATTTTAATGTCCCCACCACAGGTGGTTTCATTTCAACCGTCACTAATGCATTTAGTTTAGCAACTGTGACACTTGCATCTGAGCGTCAGATGGCAGAGTAACTAGCGAAGGAGTCTAGCAACTAAGACACCTGGCTGGTCAAAGATAGCAACGTTACCTAGAATAGAGTAGAATAGAAAGATGTTTATTTTCCTGGTTCATATGTTACATTATGTCCACAGTTCGATGGTGTATTCGGCCTGTAGGTGTGTCAACTACTTACAGTCTACCTATTTTTGTCTTAGAGAGATCTATATAAGTGTCGAGTAGTGTGTGCTGTGAGCTTGTTAGTGTATACAAAATCAATTTATGTAAATTTATAATGTTGTTGTATACGCAACGTTACCAGTGCAAGAGGAGTTCGTGGCTGAAGTAATTACTTCTTTGCCTTTTGGAATCCTGGTACACAACATCACGCCGGTTTTTCTAAAAGGTTTGGCAGATATTTACCTATTGTACGGTTAGCGACATAACTTTTTTGTTAATCTTTTAATTTCCACTCAAAACCAATCATTTAGTTTAACCTTTGGAATACTGAATGTGAAATATCAAAAAGATAACTTTTCGTTTTGTTGACATGTGCCAAGTTATGCTGAGAGCTCCAAACAAAGTAAAAAATATGTTTATATATTTCGTTTAAATAGAACGGCCGAAGCCAGGAGGTAAACAGGGACAGGAGGCCGGGGCGAAGAGGTGTTGGGTTTTATAATGCTAACGAAAAGCTTACGTCAGCACTAATTAATTTAAGCGACGTCGCTGAGCGCAGCAGTAAGCATTATGCTTGTAAACACTCAATACCACAACCATAGACGCCAAAAAGATTCTATAGTATTCTATTTGACAGTTTATCGATCGTTCTATTCGCCATTAACATAAACAAGAACATCAACTCTCATCATTGTCTCCACAACACTGGCTTTTCGTAAAAAATGTCGTCCCATAAGAAATTTCTTACCATCCAATAACCATAAACTCAATTTTTTCGCCCGTCTACCGGTAAACACCCTAGTGGAAAAGAGGCAGAGGATTAAATGTATGGGGGTGAAAGAGAAGGAGGTATAGAATTTTCGCTTGAACTCTCGACACTCGTTTACTAGTTATTTATGATGACCTTCGTCGCAGAGTTTAAATACTGGAGCATTTAGAGTGTTCTGCTTACATTTTGTTTTAGGAACGATTTCATTTTGTTTTCGAAACGTTTTATTGGACTTTTAATTGAATCCAAGAGAGCCTTTCTGCTTCATAATATTTATTTATTAACTTTATGCACATAATGTAAAAAAACACTGTACAAAGGCGGACTTAATGCCTTGGGCATTTGCTACCAGTCTATCTTAGGGTGATGCAGTGACGAAACATAGTAGGTGCAATGATACAGAAAATTTCGAAGAGTAAAATATGATAATAAATACAAACATTAAGTGATCAATACCTGAGGAGGCTGTCGCTAGGCAACTGGATCAAGGGCTTGATTCAGAAAGCGGTACTCCTGGACACTGCTTGTATTGTTAGGAGGTTCCTCTCTCTGGAGCCCTAACGGTCGGTAGCTTGGATCCTGTTCCCAATACCTGTGGATCACATTTTTATTAAAAAAATATTTAAAAATATAAATAATTTAATTATCTGTTGATATTTATTGGACATAAAAAATTTGTTGTTTGTTGCATTGTGCAATCATTGGGAGCAGTGAATTTATATAATTATACCACCATCAGTTTGAGAGGGAGAGGAAGATCAAGGAAACGATGGATGGATTGTGTAAGGAATGGTATGAAAGAAAATGGAGTAAATGATAGCGTGACGGATGACAGAGGAGAATGGATGAAAAAAACGTGTTGCGCCGACCCCAACTAACATGGAACAGAGCCAGGAAGATGCTGATATTACCATCAGTTTATACCACTCTCTAACATAGCTTCATCAACCAGCCAACCATTACCACCAACTAAGCCAACTAACTTAATCTTTGTTCACTCGTATCCAGTTAGCTATCCTCCTCAATATACCCGTCAGGTTTCACAGAAAAAGAACGCATTTCCAATCAAAAAACCCACTGTAAAGTTCATGTTCTTTTATCAAAACGCATGACCGCACTAAATATTCTGGAACAATCTCCGACACGACTTCTATACAAAATTAATTTACGATGGAAACTTTAAAATTCACTACAACTTGCATTCTGCGAGTAAAAGTGTCGGGTCGTAATTCTGTCGAGACGTCTTGAGCATCTTACCAGACGTCGCGCGTCGGGAAGTACCCTTGTCACTAAATACAGTACTGTTTTATATAGAAAATGCTGCACTTTTTATACTTTTAAATCTTGGAAAGTGGTGGAGGTTAATAAGTTGTTAATGTTAAGGTGGAAGCGTCAGCAGCCCGCGAAATTTATTTATTTTTTACGTTATTTGCAATTTGCAGGTCAGTGTCAGGTTGTGTGTTGATGAAAATATGATTTGCGCAAGTAACACGTATGGAGTTATAGAATTGTAATCATTAACCTGTGATAATATCTACTGAGCATAAGGTCCTGAGTTCGATTCCCAGGTCGGGCAAAGTGTGATTGGGTTTTTCCATCTGGAATTTCTCAGTTGCAGCCACGGAGTCTGGATTTGTGCCCGGTTGATGGCAATAGGCTCGCTCCTTATTACATAGGACTTAAACATAACTGGCGAAATGTCGGTGTACTAATGGGTTAACCCCCTGCCTAACCCTTTGGGGATTAGGGGCGTGATGTTATGCTATCTTAAGATTTTTTCCCAATTTCCTCTTCATGACCCTATACCCAACAAGATAAGTACCAAAAAAAGAAATTCATAACGTTACCAACCACACATAAAATAGTGATTTTAAACTACCCTCAAAATTCACAAATCAGTTTCACGCGCACCCCATAACTTGCGATGACAGTAATTAGACAGGCGGTGTCGGGCGCAAAACAATAGATTTTCTGCATACGTCACTGGCAGCCGCCATGATGGGATTGTATCGCTGTTTGCTTGCCCATGCATATTTTGGTGTGATAGTGTTATTGAAGGCTTTTATACGATTTTAGGTGTGTAGAGAATTAGGTAATAGTGCAATCGTGCTGTAATGATTTTGCCAGGGTTGCGGGACTGTTCGAAAGAGATACCGCGGCCCTGGAACACAAAGGGCAAAGGAAGGAACATGGATGGGTTTTAGTCAGTAAAAGTCTGACCCTCCCTCCTGCTCAGCCCAGAGCGGGAGGGGTTATTTGATGATTTCCCATCCCAAAAAAAAAAAACCTGTAATGATTTGATCAATGTCGGTGTGAAGAACTTCTGATATTAACTTGCCCATTCTTCTCCATAGAGATCTACGCTTTGGAATGGGCAACTACAGTACTTTCACAAGTTATTATGCCTTGTGTCTGTGACTGTAGCTTCGCCTTTGTTTTTCTGACATTCAAAAGTGCCTGTTATGGTCTAATTTAAATAAATGCTTTAAGTTTGTAATATCATGCTTTTGTAAGAAGTTAATTTGAATCTCGTGGTCATAAAACTCAAAAAGAGAAAAACAAAAGTTGAGATCGTTTCTACGAGTATACAACATTAAAGTTTTACACTGAGTGCCAAAATAAATAGTACATAATTATTCCAATCCCATAAATGTGGATTTGGACGAATTTTTTTATACCTTTTAATGCTTTTCTATAAATATGTACTTATTTTTATCATCATTTTAATTTTGGTTATAAGTAGATAATTATGTAAATTGGAAAAATAAAAAATCAAGCTATTATTGCAAAAAAATAATCACATAAATATATTTCTTAAATAGTTGAATAAAATGGCCAATTTGCGTAATCGTTAATTCGCCTCAAGATTCATATACAAAAGGTGACAAAGGATATATCAAAAACAACTTTTATGCCAAAACAATTACCCAAGTCTATTGTTTTATTAACAAAGCATAATTTAAAAAGAGCGGCGCCAACGCTGACATTTCTAAAACAATGTGCGAGCGATGAACCCTAAAGCCGAAAGCCGAATGCCGAACGCCGAATTTACGAGCAAGCTTATCGTTTGGCCCTTCCCTAATTCGATGATTCGCAATTTTACTGTCTTCGCCTCCAGTGTCCATGTGTGAAAACATTGGTATAGTATTAAGAAATGGCAAACGGTATATTGAAGGTGCCGTTCTGGATTTCAGGGTTTTTGTGTTACAATTGATATTTGGATATTATAAAAATCGTAGATTACGGGCTTTTCATGTTTCTTTAGAGCCAGACAAGGCCATGTAACTGTAGCGATTTTTAAAGACTTTTTGAAGATTTTTTGAAGATATTTAATATGATATAAAAGTTGGTTTACCGAGTGGACTGAGAACAAAAAGTAAGTTTTACATAAACTAGATTGTGGTTTTGTTGGATAGTGGCTAAACTATGAAAATAAGTATTTTAGTCATTTTCTGAGGAGCTCGTGGCAAAGTAATAACAGTCGCTCGGATCGATCTTTAGGTTAAGCCGCGCTTGCCTAGGTTGGTCTGTGGATGGGTGACCGCCCATAACGTACCGAATTTCCTCTGTGCCTCGGAAAGCACGTTAAGCAGTTGGTCCCCCGGGACGTGAGAGGGAGAGAACCTCACGTCCCAGCCGCCGCGGGAGACGCACCGGGCGTCGGGGGCCACGTGGTGGCCCCCGGCCACCGTAGACGCGGGCCAGTGGACGGGCCGTGTCGACGGCGCGTTCGTGTTCCACGCGCGCCTCAAAGAGAGTCAGCAAACAGGAAGGGGTCCGTAAGGGCCGACGCCTGCCAGGGTTGCGGGACTGTTCGAAAGAGATACCGCGGCCCTGGAACACAAAGGGCAAAGGAAGGAACATGGATGGGTTTTAGTCAGTACAAGTCTGACACTCCCTCCTGCTCAGCCCAGAGCGGGAGGGGTCATTTGATGATTTCCCATCGATAAAAAAAAAAAAAAAAAAAAAGCAGTTGGTCCCGGCTGTCATCTGTAGATCTTTGACAGTCGTTACAGATAGTCAGTGGCCCAAAAAAGTCTGACAACCATTCACCAAGGGGTATCGTATTACCCAGTACTAACTGGGTTGTGGAGGTCAGATAGGCAGGCGCTCCATGTAAAATACAGGTATTCAGCTGCATCCTGTTAGACTGGAAGCCGAACACAACATAGTTGAGAAAAGGCTTGGCAGATGATGATCCACTTCCTACAAAAATATAAATAAACTTGGCGAAAGGCTTCAGATCTGAACTATACAAGAGACCTCTGAGTTTATTTCTGTGTTCCTTCTCAGAGTTGACTAATAGGAAACCTCAACCACTTACAAAGTTGTTGTACGAGATTAGCAAATCAATTTAATAAGTAACTATAGCACTTCGTCCGCAAAAGTTGTGATAGCTCGGCTAATATACATGAAATAAATATTATTTATAGACTATATAGCACACACGAATAATGAATATCTTTTTAGCAGTGTTTTTTTTTTAGAATTGGATCACTAGTTCCGGAGATTACCCCCTACATACAAACTTTTATCTCTTTGTAGTATTAGTATAAAAGGTCCCATTAAAATAAGTGGCCAAATTTTAACACGGTGTTCAGTACGTCTAACCAAAGATATCCAAACAAAAAAAAACACTGTTTAAAGTGATTTTATTTTGACCTAATGGATGTGTTTATTCTAGAGTGCCGCCGGCAAATTATTATTTTAGGTCAAAATAAAATCATTTTAATTCGTGTTTTTTTTTACTTTGATATCATTGGTTAGACATACTGAACGCTGTGTTAAAATTTGTCCATCTATTTTAATGGGACCTTATACTCGTTGATATCATTTATCGATATATACATAGATTAGAACTGTCTACGAACACTAAAGTACTTCAAAGGCTTTGACTGAACCTTAGAATATAAACTTGGGCCATCACAAACAACCCGACTTGCATGCAGTCATGCACCCCGTACAAAGCCACACCACAGAAAAGCGCAGACATTTTCACACCTGAATAAAATCACTTTCTGTCCTTCAACAAATTCGTTCTCAAATCCCCGAATACCCTCAAAGTCGCCAGCAAATTGGCAAAACATATCGGCGGCTTTGCCAGACGGACTGGCGGTCTGGCTAAAGAAATCGATTGAAGTATTGGTGCCATACAATCTGGCTGAACTGTTGAAGACTGCAGCCTGGAGCAACAGTTCCGAACGGATGATTCTCTAAAGTTGGTGGAGGGGCCGAGGAGAAAGCGATTTGGCTATAATTGGGATAGAGATTTCATTTCAATAGCAATAGTTTTTACATTATTATAGATAGAGTCACAATCTCACAATAAGTAAACTATACCATATGCTCTACGTAACACTAAAAAAACAAATTGAAGCAGTTTTTATCGTATGTATGTCGAAATTATTTTTATAGGTAAACTAGGTGTTATCCACAGCTTCGCTCGCGTTTTGGTCGGAAATTATCCCACGGGCACGTTGTAAATATAGCCTATGGCACTCGGGGATAGTGTAGCTTCCTATTAGTAAAAGAATTTTCAAAATCGGTTCAGTAGATTCAGAGATTACCCCCTACAACCTCACAAACTCACAAACTTTACGTCTACTCTACGTCTTTGGAATATTAGTATAAATAAAAAGAGAAACGATAATTCTGTGAATCCACCAAAAGATGAGTGTGATGAAATAGTTGTTTCATTACGAATATACACATATACAGACTTGAAAAACTTGGTACAAATTACGATACTCGCCACACGTACGTGCAACCAAACCGCTTATAAATCCCCGCTCACCTAATAGCCACAACAGAAGCTAGAGCGGTCGCGGCTTCAGATAAAGGCTTTCAGTGTTTTACAGTGGCGCGCAGCGAGCGCAATGAGCGAAGTAAGCGAAGTGAGCGGTGTGAGCGAAGTAAGCGGTTGGAGCAGACGTCTGATACAAATGGCTCGATAAATACTTTATTTATTTCATGTCTGTGTTTTAATGTGGTGGCAATGTTTGGAATTGGAAACATGTGTGTTTAATCTGGGTGTAGTGATTAGAGAAGAACTATTTTTATCTTCTATGATTGCTCCTAGTTATAAGATTAAATTTGAACTGTGTTGATTTTTCAAAATTAACTAGGTTGTCCAGTACTAACTGGGTTGTGGAGGTCAGATAGACAGTCGCTCTATGTACAATACTGGTATTCAGCAGCATCCGGTCCCTACCCCAACATAGCTGGGAAATGGCTAGACATGATGGGTCTTTAAAATTAAATCAAAATAAAAGGTTCGATCATCATAATACTGTCATAGTACAAGTTTTGGAAGCCAACACAAATGTGAATAACCAGAATTATCTCATGTTCTGATTCCCCCTCCTCCTCCTTTCCTCAACCTGCGCCACATCACCTTGTTCGACCATCGATCCAGCCTGACCCAGTCATCTGTTTTAAGATCATCGGAAAATTATTTGATAGTATGATTCGTTAGAGGGTGAACTTTTAAGAAAATCTGTGCATTGTGCTTTATCACTCCCTCACTTGCAAATACATATGGCAAAGTTTAAAATTACACGCTTTTTATGTTGTATACAGTACCTCCTGATACTAATATTAGAGCACTTACGTAAACATTTAAATCTTACAATAATAAAATAAACAAATTATCTGGAATAACATTATAGAATAAATTAATTCAAAATATACATAGACATCATAGAGATGTATTTGATCACAACTTAGTAAAATAATGATGTAGGTATTTGTGGAAAATAATGGGCACTGCTATTAACATCAAAAATCTAGAAATTATGTAAAAGAAACCGTTTTACGCGTTTATACGGTCTCGTACTGGCTACGGATGGAGCGAGCGAGGCAGCACGCGAATATCATGTGGTGAATATCATGTGTGGGTGATCCTTTAATTAAAACCAACCATTGATAACCTCAAAGGTGTCCACTTATTTTAATTAAGTAAGCACTGAAACTATCCAGATAAAAGTCAATCGGCATGACAGCTAATGAAACTGACAACCAATGGCGGCATTATCGAGAATTCATCACGTACCGTGGTCATTGAATAACAATAGCGAGGGGCCGTGATTGGTAATTAATAGGGCATTTATATTAAAACAGATCATCGTCAGCAGAATGGGGTCGGCGATAATATTATTGGCCAAAATATTTTCCAATAGACCGGTACTTTTAGAACGTAATCGAAAAGATACCTAATAGGTGTAAAAATGCTCTTAACGAAGCCGAAAGGCACTAGTTCTCCCCGTCATCGCGATTTTTTTTTTGTTTTTATAGACCATCCCTGGGAAACCTTCTAATTTATCCATATAAACTAATCCGTAAAAAACTTGTGAAAAAATTGGAACTTGGACCCCCAATATCTCCGTAGATATTGGGGGTCAAGTTCTTTTTTTTTTTAAACTAGTTTTTAATGTTATACCTTCACGACGATGAATATTTGTACGCCTTCGGGCATAACATAGCGCGCCTGTAATGTTTTATAACAACTATTTATTGTACCTGTGTTAACAAATGATTAAATGACTTAAATTACTTAAATGACCCCCGTAGAATTCAATGCACCCATCAGCACAATTTTCGAGTGCGTTACCATTGAGTCCTACCGTAAACTGTAATTTTTCACGCCAAAAAAAAAAGTACATAGTTTTTGCGTGTAGAGCTACTTAGTTTGATGGACAGAATGCTTGGTTCGCGGCTTCGTGACGGGTCTGTTTGCACCTTGTATTTCAGTAAAAGCCTGTGGGATCATCGATTTTAAAGCAATCGGTACATCTTACATTAAGATATCAGGTATCTAAGAAGTAGAAGTCAAAACCTATTACGAAGTGGACGATGAACCCTTCAGATGGTTACACTTTCCAGAGGGCCTTGGTAAGACAGTAAGTGGCTAAATCCAATACATTTTTGAATTTTTATAATCGTTACTAGGCTACGTGTAAAATGAAAACTGAAACCTAGTAATCAAAATAATAAACAAGCACAATTTCGTCCAAAATAAAAACACAGAATTCCAAAATTTAATCGTAAGAATAACGAAGTAACAAAAATGTTAAAAGAATCGTGATTTCTATCGCAAATGTATTGTGCTTCACAAATGGAGGACCAAAATGAATACGAGAACATTTCAGCCGGAGATGGAATGTGAAGGGAACCGTCCACGAATCGTGAACACTGGTATATCTTCATGAAATTGTTCATTGAACAATGATTTAGATTAGCATTGTGTGCGATATTTGACTGTACTAATAAGGCTTCGGATTTGTACCTGGTTGATGGCAAATAGGCTCGCCCCCCATTAAATTGGATTTAAACATAACTGACGAAATGTTGATGTACTATTAAGTACACCTCTGCCTAAACCTTGTAGAATTACAGGCGTGATGTTATGTTATGACATAGGGCCAATAAATATGACAATGTTTCAGTCTTAGTTCACATTGAAAGCTTATATGCTTAACTTGACTAGTACGCACAGGTAGTTTTTCTTTAGTATCGAAACCACTAAGTTTTATGCAGTTGCAGTAAGTTGAATGAGTTCCAGATGCTCAATCATAACTTTGTATTCGTTTGAGAAACTTTCAGAATCTGCCTCTGAGATTTAATTCAATATATTTTGAGATACGGCTAAGATTTTGTCAGATCCAAAGGTATACGCAGGTGGTTTTTAATTTCGTAGTCAATCTTTAATTTAAACCTCTCGAATATAGACAAAATTCAACATGTAGTCGAAATACAGAGCTTCTGGAATTGTCTCGGTAATTACGACGTGTACCTACAAGTACTTGTGTATGTCAGTAACACCTACAATATGCTTGAAGATAAATATTTACTGTCACCTTAACACTCACGGCTGTTAAGTTCGGTGAGCAAGAGTTTTAGAAAGTCATTAGGATATTATGTATTACAATTTTGAATATACTTACTTAAATTTCTTATGTTAGCCTCTCTTTAGTATCTTAAAACTCTTTGACTTGAAATGTATTCACCTTGTTTCATGAAAAGCAACTACTGCAAAAGATTTTACCAATGGTTCAGGAATAAACTTAGAGCTATACCTGTGTTTATTCTCTTTTAATTTATCGTCAATAGTTACAAAACTGAACACTTGTCATAATTGTCACACAATTGAGCCATCTTCACACCAAATTATTCATGTTCATGACCAAGCGTTAACAGCGAATTATTCAACTCCATGACTACGTGTTTAATCAGTCCGTGAACCAACAATCCCGTGTGTCCCTTCACCAGGCAGCAGCAGACGCGCGAACTGTAGGCTCGTCTCCGCAAACATTAGTCACACAGTACAACATGTGCACAACACTACTCGACCGCAGACTGGTGTAATTGTTGGAGCTACAACACTAGCGGATTAATAGCTAAGGTTTAAATCAATATGTCTCGAGAACAGGTGGCGGGAGACCTTTTAGATGGTGTAGATGTTCTTTTTAGTTCTTTGAAATGTATTCTACGGTTTAGCGAATGAAACTTACATATACGTAGAATGCTCAAAGTTGCTGTAACTGGAAAAAAATATGGGTAACTATTATTATTTGCTCTTTTACTGCTATCAAATAGAACATCTTTTTAACTGTACATGTTGAGTAAAGCATTTGAAAGGCAGCTTTTTCTTCACTACTCACATTAAGGCATATGCATTTTGTATGTACACACACATAGTTATGCAGAGGTGACTTTTACTAAGACTTTTCCAACGGTAAACGTGCATTGAAATTGAAGACAGAGTTAACTAAACAAGGTGTTTTTTTTTATATCCCTTAGGGGTATGAATGAGACCATTATCAAAGAATCAACTGACATGTGAATAATTTTTCAAATAGCGACCCGCACCCTTCGCACAGGTGCAAAGTTATACATATAAACCTTCCTCTTGAATCACTCTATCTATTAACAAAAACCGCATCAAAATCCGTTGCGGAGTTTTAAAGATCTAAGCATACATAAGGACAGACAGCGGGAAGTGACTTTGTTTTATACTATGTACTTAGTGATTATCTTATTTTTTGTTTTCATTTTTCATACAAAAAAAATCGACAAAGTCACAATTATTAATGTAATATGACAACGTCACATTTTCTTTGCTTTAAATATGAATGATTCGTTTTAATGAAATTAGTTATGATTGATGATATCTTCGAAATATCATCAATCATAAATTAATTATGATTTATAACATCTTCGAAACTATGTATTTTTGGACCTAGAATATGTATTCTAGGACTTTTTGTATAATTTTTCTTATAGAATATAACCCTAAGTTATGGGATATAAATAAAACACGTCGTAGACTTCTTACTCTCCCAAACGTCTTTCTGCACATCAATTCCCAAAAAATCCCAACACACAAATCAGTCTTATCAATCCTCATTCCTCCAAAACTCGAACCTTTCACCTTCGGAATCCTGGAAAATCTAATAAAACCGAAAGATACGGGAGATAGGTCCGAAATTACGGGGTCACTCGAGTCCGAGATCCGTAAATCTGTCGCCGGGTCCGTTTAGGGTCCTATCGTACGATAAGGAGTCCGTGCCGCAGATGTAAACCTGCCTTTTGTTCGTGTTTATACGTTTATGGACGTAAGTGTGATTATGGGTGGTGAAGATAAAAAAGAGGAATGGAATTACCTACAACGAGACAGGAGTAAAATGAGTTACGTGAAATTGAGTGAGTTGAAACAGATATTACCCAGCTGAAAATGAAATGGACAAAGCAGAAGATTTTTATCGAAACAATGATGTTATTCCTGATTTCGATGATTTGGATAATAGAATGGAACAAACTGTTGTTATCTTTCATGTAGAAAACTTCGATACCAAATCGACCCAAATATATAGTATACTTGATTATTTATTCGCGATTACGCTGTTGGTCCCTTAGAGAAAGTTGTGAATCTGAATATCATTCTGATACCTGCTGAAGAACCTTATATATAGATACATGAACAACTCATCTCCACCTTTTCCAATCAAGCTCTCGATGAGATAAATCCAGTAAGAACACGGAAACACGATCCCAATAAAATACAGTAACAAATCGATAAAGTAGCGTTACTTAAACTTTTTATTTGTTTTCAAATGAAACCCTTTCCAACACTGGTTACGTTTGGATTGCCGCCAACCGCGTAATGAAAAGCCAAGATCGATAGAAGTTCATGGCCAAGTCTTAAGCCAAGTTTAAGACTTAATATTCATCCGGTTTAGTGAAAACGCGATAGACTAAACGGGAACGTAAAAGGAGCGGATTTATGACCTAAACGCCTAAGAGTATTCAAAGTTGCTATTATACTTGCCAGAACTAAATAAGTTGATTGGAGTATTTCCTGGAGCTACAATAGAAGAAACGCCATTGATATCATCGACTAGATGCACTACACACTATTAGACTACTTTGATAATCCCAAAATCTGAAACTATCTTTATCCTGTAAGCAAGAACTTGTCGTTTATCTTTGTGACCAACTTCGCAAAATCCTCCTTTTTCGAAGTTGGTTCTTATTAATCGAAATGTTTTGTTTTTTATGTATTTTCTTTTATCTCTGTTATCAAAATTGTGTATCATAAATCACTAACTCTTGTTCCAAACAAGACTTACGGGACCGCAGTTATGTAACGATAGACCCCTGAACAGATTAGCGAGACCTCCCTGGAGATGATTCCACGCCATCGCACCGTTTATCGCCTATCTGTTTACCCTGGCACAATGACTTTAAAAATATCAGAAGATATGAATGATTTAGTAGTAAATAATACTTACACTTATTTTATTTTTTATTTTTTGGTTTTCCAGTAGATTCTTGTCTTTGTGAATTTAAAAAAATATATCAAAACATACATTTACAGTGGTTTGTAAGCAAATGATGGAACTTGTTTATGAATCCAAAAGCAAAAGTTTTAGTCCAATTTCAGAAAATACAGGGTGTAGAGTACATCGTCATGTTCATTCACAGTACCTAACCTGATATTAGATAAGTATATTGCCTTTTTACAAGAGTATTTAGTAAGCAATCCAAATTAAATGTTACTTTACCGTAATATAATACTTCAATATTTAAGATATTCACTCCACTCATCAATTTGCACAGAAATGTGTATCAATAAATTGTCTAGATACAAATTCTTTGCTCTGACGTCACCAGTCTCGAGGCAGACGTCGCAATTTCCTATCAGTGTCGTTCAGCACAGTCGGGATTGCTTCCTCATCTCGAATCAATTTCTAAATTATATCTATGTCCTTTCCCTCGAATATGTTTTCTAAATATAATCTAGTGTTATTGGGTTCCCTGGAATAGTTTCTGGATTTTTTCAGTAGCAACCTGTGCCCAGCTGATGGCAATAGGCTCACTTCCTATTATTTGGTGCTTTAACATAACTGACGAAATGTGGGTGTACTAAACAGAGTGTAACAAGAACCTTCACGAAGCCGTCAACCAAGCATTATATACATCAAACTAAGTAACTTTACGCAAAAATTATTGCTGGGAAACGACCTTTTTTTTTGGGACTAACTATCACGTTTTCTGGTAGGACTAGATGTAACGCACTCAACACATTGTGCTGATGGATGGATTGAATAGTACGGGGTCGTGGAGGTGTTTACAGTAAAAAATCTTATGTCAAAACATGTATTTAAAATAAAAAATGTGAAAAAGTTGGAACTTTGCCCCCAATATCTTCGTAACTAGAAGGTATGGTCTAGAACAAGCTTCGTTAAGGGTCTTGTTACACCCTTTAGATACACCTCTGCCAAACCCTTCGGGAAAAACAGGTGTTAAGTTAGGTTACATAGATATCTGGACCATACCTGCTTCGAAACATTGAAAAAAAATTTCAAAGTTTTAGAAAATCTTTATTTTTGTAGAACATAACATAACATAGCACCACGCCTGTATTCCCCAAAGGGTTAGAGCAGTGGTGTAGAACAACGTCTCCATAATTCTTACCTGTCTGTGGTAGGCAACGTATATCTGAAGCCTAAAGCTCCCTAATATATCATACAGTAGCCCGAATATAGTACGTACTACCAGTATAATTTTGCAAAATATATTATCATCGGTAACATAAACAATTAATTATAATATTGATTCTACGTTGAATTGAATCAACTCTGTAGCGTGAGCCATATCCACATAGTAATTAAACTATGTGAATATTATTATTTCGCCATTAGAACTAGGACTGAATGAAGTAATTGGAGAACTATTGGAATATACCTAGAGGTATATGCAAAGTATGATGAATTTTCAGCTTTTATCGACAAATTCAATAGTACTATATTTCTGTTAATATTTAAATGAACAAGAATTTGGTTTATAAACAACAATCTACACAGGTAACGTAATAAACATAAAACCATACCATCATCATTCGAATTAAATATTCAAAGAAAATTACGAACCGTAGAAAATTCTCCATTCCCCCATTTTCTTAGCGAATTGTTTTACTATGTATACCGGTCGGGCAATAAAAAAGTATACGCTATAAGTGCTCCAGCTTTGTCGTTTATAGCGCAACTTTTTATTGGCGTCGTTTAAGACGTAATATAAAGTTGGTTGGCTCGTAAATCAGGCTTTTCTACCAACTGATGGATGGAAAGGAATGGGACCTAGTAGTTGCCTTGTGGGACCACGTAACTGTTACGTGTGGGTAGCCTAGGTCAAACAAGGCTATAGTTGCGTTGAACTTTCAATTTCATTACAGTTTTCTGTCAATAAAACAATTTATTAGAATCAGCGATGTAAAATAGCATAATAACAAGAGGCAAGTGGACTAAAAAAACAAAACCGACTTCTAAAAAAACACTAAAAACGTCTAAAATAACTTTACTTTCGGAAGTCGGTGTCTTTGTTTGTATCTTTTTTGCCACCAACTTCCGAAAGTAAAGTTATTTTAGACGTTTTTAGTGTTTTTTTAGAAGTCGGTTTTGTTTTTTTAGTCCACTTGCCTCTTGTTATTATGCTATTTTAGAAGTCGGTTTTGTTTTCGCAGAAAGTTTTTTTATTTTACCCTTTTTAGTTGTAGTATACCACACAAATTCTTGTCATGAATTAGTTTTTACATTGTAACTAGAAGTTAGTTAAAGTACTCGTCAAGGCGAATCATACGAGCCCAAACTAGATGGGATTGTGTCATTTTATTACGGACTACCTGTGACCACCTTCCAGCTCCATCACCAGACCCTGGGTACCATCTAGAGACAAAGTACTCGACAAGATGAATTATACGAACCCAAACTCGACGGCGTTGCGTCCGATTTTGATGAAATTTCTATGGGACCAATCGGGAAGCATATCCTTTCAGATGAAAAAAGAATGTTTCAAATCAGTTTATAAATGACGGAGTTCTGAGGTAACAAACACAAAAAAAAATACAACCGAATTGAGAACCTCCTCCTTTTTGAAGAAAGTCGGTTAATGATATGATCATGTCACTCAAACGCTTCATCAAAAACCACACCCAATTTAAAAAAAAACATTTCCAAATCAGATCTCAACAAAACGACAAAGTATCTCTGCTGCTCATTTTAACTGCAAAATCCACGGACGCAGGATACATCAGTGCACTCTACATGCATGGGATGGCCTGATGTGGTCCCACTGCATCCATTGTTTACGTCACATTCCAAAACAAAAAAAGGATCGCAAGTCTGCTACAAAAACTCTCTTACATTCATACCATCCATTGCCATCTGTTTGGTCGGCCATCACGTACATCGCGCGTGCTTCCCCCCTTTCCAGGAAATGAATTAATTCGACCACCGAACTGATTTACACGATGCTGAGATTTCAAGGTTCGTTTTTATTTGATTTTCCTTTTTGTGGTAATGTTACTGGAGTGGGATTCTTTATTGTTTTGTTAGGCACGTTGGATCTGTTGGAAGTGCGTGTTTTATTGGATTTGTTTGCTCTGAAGAATTGTCGCGAAGTGTTTCGTAAATAATATTATGTCTTGCGTTTTATGTATGTCATGTATCTTATTATATTTGTTCATTCATAAGTTCAACCACTTCATTCTATTTATCCAGAATAACTAGTGAAGTTACAATAATGATAGTGCTTTAAAATTATAATACCATTCACCATCGTCGTCATCGTTAACTTTATTTACAGATTTCATTCATTCTTTTTTTATAAATAACGCCTGTATTTCCCCCTGTCTCTCCGCCTGTATTTTAAAGGTACATTTTCAGCCACATTTCGTCACTTACCTTTAAATGTCAAGTAACAGGGAGCAAGCTTATTTCCCTCGACCGGGAACTCCGGGTTACTACTGAGAAATTCCTGATGGATAGACCTAATGACACTTCATCCTATCTGGGAGTCAAATCCTTTACTTCTTCATCAGTAGAAGACTCCCATTATTATTACATCCAAAATCGCCCAATACTCGAACTTTTACATACCGTCTCCATCACATCCATACTCACACACAGATAAATACCTAACCCACTTGGCACTTGGTGTAACTAGCTCGGGATAGCAAAAAGCGGATTGCCACTTAAGGTGCTAATTAACTCGTGCAGTTCAAAGTGCCGTCAAGCGTCGAGTGTGTCTGGCCTTCTGGTCCTTGTGGAGATTTGTTACGTTCAACCGGCTGGATACTCGGATGTGATGTTTTGAAATGTAGTTTGCAGTTTAAGACTAGAAGATTACCGTATAATGTTTAGTTTTAAAATGTTTTGTATCTGATTTGAGCTTTAGTTGTATGTTTAAGCGACATCCACTTACATTATTTCTTATTATTTAAGACTTAAATTATTTCTATAAGTTTAAAGGTACAAACTAAATCAAACAATATCTCTACGAGTATCGGAACCACACCTTAAAATATGATCACACTTTTCAGGTACACGCTGTGTAGAGATTTTGTACATGAGATTAATTTGCTATAGACAAGGAGGTTTAGCAGACTAATCACATGAAACGACCCAATCTCACCAATATTTTTCTAAGCGTGTCGATGGCAATCTTAAGAGGAAATGCGGTAGGTATTTGAAGAAACTATCGCTGTCGCTCAACGACCGCAATTTCGACATTGGTGCGATAAAGACAACTACAGATCCGACAAATAAAAAGTCATAATTCGAGGTTTGGCTCTCGACTTATTTCGTCCTCCAATACTCGACCAATTTAAAAGATATTTCATAAACTTAATAAAAAGGATATATACTGTGTCCCTATGTTTTTCTTGTTTCATTAATAGTTGTAATTTTTTTTACACTACGCCTCTGTTGACAATTAGGCTATAGGCTATTTTGAGCATTTTGTAAAGGTTCTAGTGCTGATACAGATTATGTATCATCAAAAAAGAAAACATAGGGACATACTCGTATAAAAGGTTGATATTTATTTAACTGTAAAAAATCATAGCTTTAAAGTCATAAATCAGAAAAAAACACGCGAGAGCGTTTCTTTGGAGAAACGACCCCCCACATAGGAAATGTGGGGGGTCGTTTCTCTTAATTGAGTGGGCCCATTTGGCCACGAATTTAGCACAAATGATCCTAGTTTAATAAAAAGTGAGATTACAATTATACATGTACGAGTCATGTCTATATTTCTTGTATTTTCTCATTAAAACGTACATTATTCACCTTGTTCGTAAAACAAGCAAAAACATAGAGCCAAACATTTCACATCAAAACTGTCAAATGAAATCAACTCTATCAGCTCTACTCCTGTCCTGTTCACTAGACGTAGAGCTCGCGTCGCGTCGGTTTCAATTACAAACTCCATGCAGTAGTTATTTCGTAATTATCATGGAGAGCGGGCTTTATGTAAAGCTTAATTTCTCTCGGATACAAGAGCACATGTAGAGTCGCTGCTCTATTGTTAAACGTAATTATTTTATGTTTGATACTATTAATTTTGTTGTTGGTATTGGTTTCTGTTGAGTCTGGTTTAGGTTTTAGAGTAGGATTATGGTTAGGTTCGTCAATGTTGTTTTTTAGGCTCGCCCGCTGTTACATGGGACTTAAAGTTGTGTTTTTGTTTTCTCCCTTTGGTTTTAACGATTGTCTGGCAGTTTGAATACTATAAGCGACCTACCTAAATATCCTTTCTTTGTTATTGTTTATTTATTTATTTAAACTTCATGTACAGAGTGGTACATAGGCGGACCTCTCTACCAGTCAACCTTTGGGTCAAATAATGCTGTCCATATGATAGAGTTAAAAAAAAATAAGTACCATTTTGCTAACATAAATTGATATAGTTACATAAATAGATACATACTAAAACACATGCATACAAATAAAATTAAATAAACTAATATATATTATAATAAAAATGGTTCAAAATTCGATGGCACGGTTGGCGCAGTGGCTGAGCGATTGACTGCTGCGTTGCGTGTAGCGGGTTCGATCCCCGGACCGAACAAATATTTGTATGGCTTACAGATAGTTATTCCGGGTCTGGCTGTTTGTGTATGTGAGTTAATATGTTTGTAAATGCACCCCGATACAGGAGAAATTCATAGTGCGGGGCAACGTTTTTTATAAAAAAAAAAACGAGAAACCTTATAATAATTATGACTACTAATGACTATCATTAACACTAGACTTAAGTTTTATTGTAAGTCGCGTCGTTGAGCTCCGAAACGTAACTCGCGATTAAGGGAACAAAATTGACAGCCCGTCGTACTATTCGCAATATTTTTTTGACTAGAGTTATTAATGAATTGCAGTTATCCTTAGTGCATGCTCTTCACGATTATGAACGATCGATATGCTCCCGATTATTAAAAAAAATACTTCGAAATGTTGGGCAGCTCTCACAATCGTAACCTTCGACCTTCCATGCAAGAATCTACTTCTCCAAATTCCTTCTCACCGCACCGGTTTTAAGTCAAATTCTTACGCTACCTCTACTATAAAGCTCTGGAATGCGCTACCTTTTGGCATTAAGAAAGCTGAAAGCAAATTCAGTTTTAAAAGAAAAGTTCGTAACCACTATCTAAGTCAGAATAAATAACTCTCAATTTGAAGTCGAGTCATTGTAATTATTATTAGATTTTTCGTTTTATATTTTGGTATTAGTTAAATATTTATTAGTTTATTTTATATGTATTATGTGTATTAGTGTCACTTATGTACTTATATAAATAATTTTTTTAGATATTTATTTTGTACCCTACCACAGCGCTTTCTTTAACCCAAAGGTTAACTGGTAGAGAATTCCTTATGGCATTAAGTCCGCCTACGTACCACTATTGTATATGAAGTTTAAATAAATAAATAATATTCGTTAAACGTTATAACTACATATTTTTTTAAAGTATATAATACTCGCTCTTGTTGCGTAAATCAAGCGTTGAAAACTCTACCACTCCTTCCAAGGCAACACAGGCTAATTCACAAAATCTATCAAGCCAATAAACACCTTGTCTACAAAATTGTTTGTTAAGATAATGATCATAAAGAATAATGTTTAACAACCATCGTTTAGCTTAAATTATCATCACTAAGCTGTACCTACTTACCAAATCGAATCAAATCAAATAATTTATTCGCATAATGTGGGTAGATAGATGGTATGTCCATAAATGTTACATTACACAATATTTATAACAATAAAGATTATCATATTAACCATTTCTGGTATATAAACATAAAATAAAAACATAATACAATGAAACGAAATGGGTACATAACTATACATAGGTACTCTTTTTCATTTTCATTTTATATACTACTAGCTGTTGCCCACGACTTCGCTCGCGTTTTGTCGGAAATGATCTCACTGGCACGTTGTAAATATTAGCCTATGGCACATGGGGATAATGTAGCTTCCTATTAGTGAAAGAATTTTCAAAATCGATTCAGTAGATCCAGAGATTACCCCCTACATACAAACTTGCAAACAAATTTTACCTCTTTATAATATTAGTATAGATAAATGAACTAGCTAATATGGCACTGGAATAAGAACTTAGTGAGTTGTTACAATAATTTTCTAATCTTATAACTAAGGTATTCCTGGGTCGTGGTCGTAAGGTATTCCTTCTAAATTAACACCAGATTTAATTTCACCTGTAATCTTTCCCTTAAATAATAACTACCACACAATACATGCAAACACCTCATCCAAAATTAAAAGCCATTATAACATCCATTATAAAATTCACGCAGTAATTAATATAGGCAAGCAACATTACGCAACATGACTAATTAATACACTCCACTCCGATTCTAACCCAAATTCCACCAAAATCGGCTCAAATGAAGCTCCACCATCACTCAGACATAATGTTAATGCTACTTATTTATTGACGGTAATCCATTATGCCGCAACCAGTATCAAAAACCTTCGAAACTTACTATATTGTTCCCACTTACAGGTCCAGCTAAATTGGCTAGATAAACTTCGTAAACCATTTCTCCAAGATATGTTGTATCCTTTCATTTGCATCAAACGAAGGGTCTTGATTAAATGGCTACAGCTTGAGTTTCGAATAAGGTTCCTTCAAGTGGTCATGTCTTCGATACAGCCAGTGTTAGTTGGTCTTTCTCCTTCCCTTGCTTAGTTAATTTGGTTAAGGCTTTATGGAGATAGTTCGGCGGAGATGGGTCTAGTTATAATGGTTGGTTGCTCTGAAGTTGGGTGTGCGGTGACCGCATCTTTGCTCAGCGTCTTAGCGTTGTCTTCTAGTGTAACAATATTAGCTTATGTATTACATGTAATACATCCTCATTACATAATATACGCCCTTGGGTTAATATTTACTATGGAAGCTTCAACGCTATCAATCTTCGTATGATGTTTTGGCTTCTGTCCAACTTCCTAAATTGCTGCTGAAAGTGGAGGCCTTGTAACGAAAGAGGACATATTATTCACTTCCGTGGTAAACAAAATGTTTTGATGTATCTGTCCAATAAATTGGGCATAGTTTTTATTAACTACTTACAGTACCCGGTACGTTAAATATGATAACCAACCAACTTATCTGTGCAGGCACAACATAGAACTAAAATAAAACTACCAAGTTTGACATGTTGATGCAAATTTTCTTGACAAGCAACGCCACCTTTAACTGCACACTTGAAGTGGTCATACTATACAGAGTGTACCAAGACCCTTCACGGAGCAGTCAACCAAGCATTCTGTACATCAAACTAAGTCACTTTACGCGAAAATTATTGCTGGGAAACGACTTTTTTTTAAATTACGTTTTACGGTATTTTTTGAAAATCACGTTTTACGGTAGGACTCAATGTAATACACTTTCAACATTGTACTGATGGATGGATTGAATAGTAAGGGGGTCGTGGAGGTGTTTAAAGTAAAAATCTTACATTAAAAACACGTATTTACAAAAAAACTTGTGAAAAAGTTGGAACAAAACCCCCAATATCTCCGTAACTAGAAGGTTCCCAGGTATGGTCTGGTACAAAAAAATGATCGCAATGACGGAGAGAACAAGTACTTTTCGGCTTCGTTAAGGGTCTTGTTACACCCTTTATGTTGAGTTTTAGAAAAAAAACGTCGTTTCTACCACTCATACCGGTGTCTTTCTACATGTCAATATGTAATATTGACACACTAACCTCCAATGGAATCTCTAAGTACTAAGCTCCTTGATGTGTACTTATTACTGCCTGCTTGTCTCACGCTAAACCAAACTTCTTTCTTCTTTTTCAAACGTTTCTACTTTAAACAATCTCAGGCTAGCATACACAAGCATACACCAATTCTTTTTATATGGACGAGAACTATAAATTACTTAGCTCGCATTGTGACCTGAGACATGTTCCCATCTTTATCTTGCACTTGTAGAATGACAGTTGTGCGACAGAGACAAGCATGACATAAAGCCAAAGTACGTTCTAAATATAGTACGACCACTTTAAATGTGCAGCTCAAGGTGGCGCTGCTTGTCAAGAAAATGTACATCGATATGTCGAACTTGGTACATTTATTTTAGTTCTGTGTTTTCCCGCCTGCAAAAGGTAAGTTGGCTGAAGTGTAACGCTTTTGTACAGAGTTCAAGAACACAGAGCCCAAGCTGACACAGACTACAGAAACCTCAGCATCGACGTACAAAAGATTTTATTTCAAACCTCTCTCCAGGGGCTTTCCATAACACTCCCATGTTATTGCCAGCTTCTCTATTTCCCGATGATGATAATCCAGATCTCTTCAAAGTTCGAGTTAATCGGTTTTCTCTAGGCAACTGTGCCACTAGGCCCCATCATCGCTTCACATCACGCGAGTTGCGTCAAACACAACACTATTTAGCATAAAAAATACAAGAATTTGTGTGGTATACAACAACTAAAAACCCAACTACTAAATAATCACGCTCTGATGAAATTTAGAGTTTACAAGGTAAAATCGACTCCTCATATTGTTGAAGTCAGTTAAAATGTAGCCTATGTTACCCGGGCTATAGTAACGAATCGATTGACACATTATTCATCAAAATCGAATGAATAGTGTAGGCGCTACGGAGGAACATATGTAAATACAAACATACTTACATAGACTGCTAAAATCATAACCAATCCTTTTGACTTCGCCGTAGTTGAATAAAAAAATAATGTCTGTAAGCTAGAATAAAAACCGTAGCTCTTTCGACGTCGATTCTGGGGGCACCCTGGATAACAGGCTAAACGATTTTCTCTACAAAAAAAAACTAGTAACTATCGCCACTCAAATACCCCAATTCTTTTACGACCCATCCAGTCCTCACCATCACAATACCCAAGGCGATATCTCCAGAACACTCGATCGAAAGTACTCCCCGCCCTTTCCATGTCCATTGCCCCAGTATTACGTACATTTAATGTCTTGGATGATCTGCGGGAGGCATTAGGAGCATCTTGGACTTAAGAGGGACTACTTACGGTCTGCGGTCATTAAAACGGTCGGTTGATTACGATTTCTGATGTTTTTCGGGTGGGTGTGTAGCAGTGGTAGTGATGTCTTTGATGTAATGGTTATTCGCCTTGGGGTAAGAGGTAAGACTGTAGAAAATGGGAAAAAACATTACCTTCCTTCTTGCTCCGTCCGCTGCAGTCGGGTAAAAACATAAGTACCTGTAAAATCAACCTCGTCTAAAATGAAAACGTTACAAAGGTAAGTTTGCCAAAAATATAAATGAACTTAGAGGTTCATATCACGACTGAAACCAAATAATTGAAAACAATGTGTTCGTAAAAATCACGGGTTTCGAATACGCCCAAAACTCCCTAATTCATAATACAGTACGCGCAGTCAAAAAATACAGGTAAAATGCAATAATTGTCATAGTACCCAAAGTTAAAAAAAAATACCCATTTGAATCATTTCACAAAGCCGTACATTGGAAACTTTGTTTTAAATCCGAACTATCCAAATGAACTGAAATCACGCGCGAAAAAACAGAAACGGAAAGAATTTAATTTAACATACGAGAATCCGGCGAATCATCATGCACTCCAGTTCACATTATTTACGATTCCCGATTTCTTTCCAGACGAATACACTGGCGAGCATAAAATTAACCCCATTCACAAAGAAATAGAATTAAAAAATATATAAATGAAGCACTTTCTAGTGAAGCGAGGCGACTCAAATTGGGTTTTTTACTTCACCCTCGCTTCAGTAATACATGTGTTGGTCGGAAACAATGCTGTAATCTAGTTGGACAAATTAAATCTTTTGCCTTTAAAGTGAACAGGGCATTACATTCAACTTTAAACCGTAACTTCTGTAACTTAAGGTAAATATTAGCTTGCTACAAAACCATGTGTGTTCCGTTTGACGGTGTCTTTTAAAAATAGATGTTCGTGAATTTATCTGTAAAGCTGGCCTTTTCATTCAGGTTCACGCTTGGGTAGACAAATGTCACTTTCAGGCTGATGCGGGTGGAAAAGTTAATGCGACTTACGTATGTATTTTGATATAGTGTAAATAGGTCAACTTTAACGGTTTTTTGAAACAACTTTTTAGTACCTACTTATTCAGGTGGCCTACCATGACGTCTTAAAGGAGGAGTAATTCCAGTGTGGGAAACAGATGGCGCTAGACGACCTGTATAGCTTTGTCTCTTTCCCACACTGGAATTACTCCTGCTTTATGACGTCATAGTAACCCCCCAGTTCTTTATACGAATTCTCACTCATAATTACACTTGTCCGCGCCGAACGAAACGTATAACGTTATCTATTCTTCAGATTCGGCGCGGTTAAGTAAGAGAGAACAAAGGCGAGCTATTGAAAAAAAATTGAAAATGTATTCGCCTAAAGGGTTGTAAAGGACTAATGTTTTGTATGGACGTTCATAATTGTTGCGAATGGGAAATCCCAGCATCAGTCACATTGGCTTGTCAATCAATAAGTTCTTACACAAACGAAGAACAAAATATGCTTTATTATAATATTTTCTGAAGAATACATTTCGACGTAATTTTCCAATAATCCCTCAAACAGGCTCATTACTGACAATTTACCGTATTACGTTCGTCTCATAAAAGATTTTCTTTTGTTACAATACTTAATACGGTAATTGATAGCTTAGCTTCAAGTATTACGTGTGTTCTTTTCTTGTTTCTCCCTCTTCCCCTAGTTACCTTGCTCCCCACTTTCAATACATTTGTGCCAACCATGACAGGAGTCTGCGCTCATCGCATAACCGAGTTCTGCAATGTCCCTCTCACCGCACTGACTTCATTCATCGATCATTCTTCGTTCAGTCTATTTCTCTGTGGAATGCTCTTCCCCAGGAAATCAGGATGGCAACCAATCGTCTATCTTTTAAAATTAAAGTTCGCGAGTACATTCGGAAAAAGCTGGCAGTTTCGTCACAACGTTAATGTTTTCTCCATTGTTTGTCCTTTTATTTTAGTTTATTTGTGTAAATGTCTATTTACACATGTATGTATTTTTTGATATATATGTATAGTATTTTGATATATTTTATAGTATTTTATATATCCTTGTAGTTTATTCATAGGTACACCTACCAATGTTTGTCTCTGCATCACCCAAAGGTTGACTGGTAGAAAATGCCTATGGCATTAAGTCCGCCTCTGTACTAAGTGTTAAATAAATAAATAAATAAATATGTAGGTTGGTGTAATTGGCCTTACAGTGTACAATCGATGGAACATAATTTATGTAGGTCCGTATTTTGATATACTTTTTTGGACTTTTAATAAATAAATCAATAGGTACTCTTGTCGACTCATATCAATTGGCTCCAAAATAAAGTCTTACTCGACTTTTTTGTTACAATCGCTGACTAACTCGAACACAAACAGTGAAAAGAATCTAATTAATTCAAATGAACTAAACGATGTATGTATGCGTATATGACAATTTAAAGATTTGAACAATGTGGATGAAGCTAAGTAATATTCGGGATGGGAGGAAAACCGACGCGAAAGCTATTACCACGTATTCTAAATTTTTCATCGGTTATTAAAAATTAAATCTGCTGTTCCATTCATTTACCTGACCGTATAGGTATTGCACATTATTTTGTATGTGGCTCAGAATAATGTATCCATACCCCGTAAACACAAAGGGTATTAAGACCATAAACAAAACCGAAAAGCACTTGTTCTCCCTGTCATTGTGATATTTTTTTTAAATCTAAATTTGCTAACGGGTCCCACCTGTGTGGGATCAGTTTACTAAAGAGCCATGGTTACGGAGCTAATAGGGGTCAAAGTTCCAAATTTAAAATTTTCACAAGTTTTTTTTAAATAAATGCCTTTAACACCTCCACGACCCCCGTACTATTCAATCCATTCATCAGCACAATGTTTTGAGTGCGTTACATTGAGTCCTACCGTAAAACGTGATTTTCACCCCATAAAAAATAGTCGTTTCCCAGCAATATTTTTTGCGTAAAGTTACTTAGTTTGATGTGTGTACCTATTGCATGGTTGATGGCCTCGTTAAGGGTCTTGTTACACCCTGTATGTATGTACAATACTCTTTCGGTCTTTTGGTTACTTTTCCATAATAAGAATACACACAAAAGATAGACAAAGAAAATTTTAATAAGACCGAGCCCATCACACAGCAGATACAAAATATTTTACTCAACTTATTTCCCTCATTCTTGAAGCCATTGTTTTCTATAACGCTTTGCTGAATTTCATTCAGTACAAAAAAAAAAACTGACACAAGTTCAATTTCCAACTCTGTGTTTTAAATGATAGAGTTCTCTTTCAAATGATGGAATGTTGATCTTAAAATGATTTTTTTCTGCGTAGTTCGGATACACATCTTAAACATGAATATCTTGTACATTTTCTTTCGCAGTTATTTGGAATTTTCCTTTCTGTGTAGAGTCTTGGAAATGTTTTGTAGTATGATAATAATTTTCTTCGACGTTTTGTCTAATGATGTGTTTTTTTGTTATATCGAGATATTTTATCTTTGGTTACGAATTGAAAGATTCAGGACCAATAGGACGAAGAAGTGTCTGACAATTTAAAAACAAAGAGGCTTGATAAAATCGCGACGTGTTCCTGGCGATTTCGCTAGCATAGTCGCAGGCATAACTACTCCCGCTGAGCTGGGAAGCCCCTACCTGAAAAGGCACCGTTTCGGGCAGATGATGGTTTTGTGACGGTGTTGGGGAGGAAGCGCCGTCAACGTACCAACAAGAACCTTTTAATTGGCTTCTGTTTTTGCCTTATGTCTTATTATTTTCATTTCGTCCCAAGCATTAACTTACCACACGATCATACAAATATTAAAAACACTACCAAAAGCACATTAAAACGGGTACATAATATCACCTTAATATCAAAAACACTTCAAAACAAAATAAAATAATCTTCATACCGTCACATTCTAACCCCCTGCCTGCGGCACCGAAACGGAGCACCATAGGATATAGCGAAAAAAACTGACGACTTTGCGAAAAACACCGGCATGGGAGTCAAAACGCCATAAAGCGCCATGAGACGCCATATCTGAGAAGTTTGACATGTTACAATATTATGGGTATCAGATAACTGTGATATTGTTATATTCTGCCCTCGGGCACTTTCTTGTTTTCCTTTGCTTGAGAATTTTTAATATTTTTCGCATTGCTCCTGGCAATGTTATGGGTATCTTTATAAGATTTACAATGGATTATGAGTTTGCTTTTTTATGGGATGTATCTGCTTTGTTGATACTTCTCATTGCTTAACTTTCGAGCTTCTGATGTTTGATGGTTTTAAGAATACTTTTTCCAATGAGATCGAATACAATGAAAAGGTAAATTAACAGGTTTTTAAAATATGTATTATTGACTACTTTAAAATTGAATATACCGGTCCATATGGACCTCAAGCTCAAGTCTTAGCGCAACGTTTACCGGAGACAGCAATTCTCCTTGCTGATTTGTTTTGTTAATTTATATTGTATTTGTAGTTTAGTTTAGAATACGTTAAGTTATGATGAGGCTGACTTGCCTTTGAGGAGAAAAGCCTCCAATTAAATTTAGGAAAATAAATAAATTATAAAACAGCTATGCTATGGGCTGCGGAACCCGATTCCGCAGCCCTATAATTATGTGTCTGATGAAACGAGAAGTTTACCCTAGTTAGGGTCTTAGTTAGGGGGTCAAGTCTACAACGAAGAAGCAGCATAAGCATTAAGGTGGATGCGCAAGGGTAGCCCGCGAAATTTAAATTTTCTTACGTTTATTGCAATTTGCAGGTCAGTGTCAGATTGTATGTTGATGAAAATATGAATCGCGCCAGTAACACGTATGGAGTTACAGAATTATAATCATTTAAATCATCAATACAGCTCTCCAAGTTCATATAATCACATTCAATAGCTATTTCATGAAAAAGTCACTTTTTGAATCCTGTAACTCCATACGTGTTACTGGCGCGATTCGTATTTTCATCAACATACAACCTTACACTGACCTGCAAATTGCAATAAACGTAAGAAAATTTAAATTTCGCGGGCTACCCTTGCGCATCCACCTTAAGGAAGGATTTTTGAAATAGTACCCCCTAGAAGGATTAAGCAGTCGATGAAAACTGTTTGGTAATTCATATTTTTTACGATGGGTAACCGTCAAGAAACAAGCCTCGCTATTGGTTGCTTAATGTTTACAAATCTAATAATGACATTCTTTTGTTTCAGGTATGTTCTACGATCACTTTACTGCAGCGTCACAACGATTCGTAAGTCCCTGTATCGGTACTAATCTCCTGTTTCCAATACATTGCGTGTTTACCATTGCCGCGTTTTACGATTATTGCTGTATAGACGGCAATATCCACCACACTGTAGGTTTGTTATGGTTTCCCGTTGATGACGGTGGATTAGGGCTGTCGAATGTTTGATGTTGGTGTATGAACATTATTAATCTTTAAACAGGTGTGTCAAGAGAAACTGATTTGACCCACGTTTTATGCCAATTGTCTGTTTTCTTTATAGGTTAAGGTTCTATAAGTATAATAAGTTAGATATCAAGCCTGAAAAGTGGTGTGGATGTCGTGGTATGGACTTGTGATGCTGAGGAATGAGGATAATGTTGTGAGGAAAGTTTTGAGTATCAATGTGCATGGGTATAAGAGTAGAGGAAGACCAAAGAAACGATAGATGGACTGTGTGAAGGATGATATGGCTAGAAAGGAGGTGTCTGATGAGATGACGAGTAATAGAGAAGAGAATGATGAAGATATCAAGACCTGGAACATTTTGCAAGTAATATGAATACAATGTATCATAATGAAAAGATGCTTATAATATTATATGATATGTCATAACATCAATCGAGACATTCTCTATTCGCATAACTTTCTAAACAATTATGTCGCCTTCATCCCTAAAGCATCGTTTGGTTATCAGAATTCCGCGTGGTTGACGCCGATGTCTCCCGAATTCCCCCGAACACCCCCGATGTCTTTATTGGACGATTTTTGTTTATGTGGTATAAAAGGCAACCTTTTATTGTTATCGTTGAATTATTGCTTCGTGATAACAGCGTCTGTGGTAAATCATAAGCAGGAGGGTTATTTGTTATTAAAACATAAACAGACCTGGGTTCACTATTAGTATAATAAAAGTCTTAAAACGAAATCGGCCAAGTGCGAGTTGGATACGCTCACCGAGGGTTCCGTACAAACTTGTAGGTATTTTATTAAACTTATATTTACGGTTTCCAGTTTAATTTTTTTCTTTAACTTTAATTTTGATGATTCTAGGTCAACGGCAAGTCCCTATAAGTTTTGATTCCCTTATGAAATAGCAAAATATGCGAAAATATGCGACATAAATGGTCATATCGTTTGATTTTTTCACAGCTGAAAGAGATCGTAGACCCAAGTATTTGATATAAAGATACCTCTACGCGTTCCGCGTTCCGCGAGAAAAAGGGTCTTGACTGACAGTTAGACGGAAAACAAATCCTATAAAGGTACCTTTTTCATTTTAACGTACCGAACCCTAAAAAAAAGTTTTTTGCAAAAAAATTGAACCGACTTCAAAAACAAAAAAGTCAAAAATAACTTTAGCTTCAGAAGTCGGTGACTTTTGCTAGTTGGATTTTGTCACCGACTTCTGAAGCTAAAGTTATTTTTGACGTTTTTCTGTTTTTGAAGTCGGTTTAATTTTTTGCAAAAAAGTTTTTTATTTTTCACTTTTACACAGCGTCCGGTACGCTGTGTTACGTGTACGTGATGTTATGTTATGAACACAATATGTTATGTAAACAATAGACAAACAAGAGATTTCAGCAATCTCCTCAATAAATGATAGCAAATGGACTGGTATTTGCTATCATTTATTGAGGAGTTCCGTTGCCTATCTAAGAAGTTCTTCATCAGATCTTCACCAAATTGAATTGGGACCACTCCAAGAAAGTACTCTTCCAAAACCACCTAACTAACTAGCTTCAGGTGTGCCTATAAAATTTGAAGAGCCCTCTCTATTTCTCCAAGATCCCTTCATCAGATCCTGAATTAATGATCATGGGACCACCTGGGAAGTATACAATATAATATAATAGACCTTAGGGGAAGTATAGGTCCAGCCATCTTCGAGTAATCGGGGAACGTACATAAAAAATAAAAAAAGGTTCCGATGAATTGAGAACCTCCTCCTTTTTAAAGTCGGTTAAAAACGAAGAAAAAAAAAACAATTATTATGTTAAATCTTTTCAAGAATGTGCAAATTACCTGCTTTTATACACAATGAGATAGATGCTCTTGTAAACAGACGTAACCTTCACGAAGAAATGGCGACCAATGGGTTTTATTTTCGCGAGTTAATAGTTATGTAGTACTTAAGCTAACTTAGCTTGATTGCCGCCAAGGTTCATTCCCTCATAACCCTAAAATGACTCCATACTCAACATCACAAACAAAAACTAAAAAGGTCTAAAGTACCCCCGCACTTAACCGTGCCGTTACATGGCGAAGACAGTGCACCCCACAAGCCCCGCTTCCTATCTTTGTGAACAAGTCCAGTTTGGCCCATTAACCCTCTGCCTGCAGATAATGGCCCGATTGTCTCGGCTCGCTTCATACTAAATATATGGTGGGGCATGGTGGCGAGGTTTTTGTGGGCATTTTGTTACTTGAAGGTTGAGGGGGTCTTATTTTAGAAATCTGATAAGAATAAATAAGAACTTATTTTTTAGTCTGACACTGTACTACCATATTCTTATTCTTATTCTTTTATTGCACACAAAATATAAAAGTAGGACACACAATATTACAATATATAACTTATGTACAACGGCGAGCTTAACCCAGAATTGGGTTTTCTTACAGCAAACCATATTTTACCGTTTCAAACACCGAACACATAATTATAAATGTGCCGGTCAAAATACACTATGCAAACTATACTCATGCGCCAACTATTTGATTACCAATCCCACAAATACCAATATTCATGTTTAATAATGGGTGCAAAATACCCTTAACGAAGCCGAAAGGCACTTGTTATCCCCGTCATTGATACTGGTGGTCAAAGTTCCAACTTTTTCACAGTTTTTTATAAAACATGTTTTTAATACTTTTAGTACCTCCTTGACCCCCGTACTATTCTATGCATCCATCAGCACGTTTTGAGTGCGTTACATTGAGTCCTACCGCAAAATGTGATTTTTCACCAAAAAAACTTACTAAAACTTAATTTGATGTACAGAATGCTTGGTTGACGGCTTCGTGAAGGAACCATTTACTGCTTGTATACATAGATTAAGAATATTAACTGCAACACACACACCATTCACCCTATTCCTTCCCCAGCTCACACACACACACACACACACTCCCTAACTACCGACTTCACAAACGCACCTTTAATCTACTACCAACATAACAAAAACACATGTTACATGCTCACCTACATGATGACTGGCCGAAAAGAATCAGCTCGATCCATTACCCCGATGGGAGAAAGTATTTTATAGCATAAACTTGCGCATTGCGACGCTCCTAATTACATTAAAGTGTGGGTGAAAAATAGTGGCGGTCGTTAGTCGGCTTTAAATGTGGCTGGTTTCATTTGTCTTGCGTTTTTGGATTTTTTTTTACTTTATCTGTGGTTCTTTTAAGTTTTTTTAAAAAGAATTGATACGTAGTTGCAATACCTAAGGTGTGTAAAATCGTTTTTTTCGTACAAGCATATCCTTCAAATATTTTACTCGATATTTTTTATTAAATGAAATTATTACATTGATAAACTTCAACACAATTTGATTACCATGAAAGGTGACACATAATTATATTCTTTCATGGAGTAGTTTTATAGGTTTTTCGATTTCGATTGAAAATACATGGTATTTTCATTAGGTTTTTCCAATCATTATGGCATTCTCTATCGTATTTCTATTATCTCATGCAATCACTGTTGAATCAATAACAACCTGCATCAATAAGTAATTGCATACGCTGCATTGGTCACACGCACTATTTCCGGTCATACCAATTCTGCCAACCCTCACGCGCCATTCGTTTCCGGAAGACAATGGCCGGCCAACCCGTTCCGATCGCAGATTTCCCGTCACTTCCGTTCCATCGGCCCGAAATTCGAATTTGAATTTCGAAAATATATTTCTGAATTCGAAATGTGGAAGCCATTTTTATACCCGCCATTCATTTTAAGGGTTATTTATTCTGTGCCATCATGTGTCATCAAAGGATGCATGTAGACTTTTGTTCGATGAAATTGTCGATTATAAATATGATTTATACAATTTTATAAGTTTCAAGCAAAAAAATCGTGGCATACTCGGTTTTAGGTACATAAACATGAAGGGGGGTTGAACATTCAGCACATGATTCATGACCTCCCAGCGCAGAAACATTTAGTTGCTTATTTTTTTCTATCTGCTGTTATTAAAAATTGCAATTCCTTCATGGTCAAACAAGCATGAAAGAGCTGTTTTTTTTTAAACCAACGAAAAATTGCATCCGGTAAATACTTTTTAAAAACCACGCCTAAACGCGCCGAACACTTATTCGAATGTTCGTTTTTTCAAATTCAAACTCAAGTTTGAACCGATAAAGTTTTTTTCATCGCATCGCCGCAATCCCAACCGCCACGGAATGGAATTGCGGGAAATATTGACGATAGAATGACACTCGATGCACTCAAAGGCAAAGTTTTGACTGTAAAAAGCCATTTTCTTACTCGCGAAAAGCTTTTGAAGTAAAATATTTTCGATATTTGAATCTATTGGAGTGTATTTCTAGTTTTGTTTGGTGTAAGTAACACTTTTGGGAATGTATCTGGAAATAAGTTTTTCTTACCGCATATAACTAGTAAGGTACTGAAAAAGTAGACTATGATTCTGTGTTTGTAGTCAAAATCAGAAAAAAGGTATTACACTAATCAGCGAAGTGAAACCTAACTGGTATTTAATTCGGTAAACTCATTCCATTTTTCGGTTTCCAAACTGTAACTATGTTCAGCAACCATTGTTCTTTAAATTTTGTGAAAAACTCAGCTCAATAAAATAATTTTCCTCCAAACTGTTAAACTGGGTCACTGAATCGCTTAAACGTTAACAAACAAAAAAAAAACAACAGAAATCTGTTAAAGTAAAGGAAAATATAAACTGGAGTACTTCTCTTTGGGAATATTTACATTGTTTTCAATAAAACATTGACACAGTGCACGAGTCAGCAATGAAACCTAATTTCAAAGAAATTATGTCATCGGTACCCGGCGGAACTTTCAACATAACAATAAAAATGTCTACGTTATCGTGCACAGTAGAGCTCAAGCCAAGTTCACTCTGAATTTTTAACCAAGTTCGGAGTTTGTAACAATTAGCATTTTACATTCTTTCGCTTCGGTATTTGGAAAATGTGTTGCGAATTTTCGTTGTTATAAAAATATTTGTTTACCGTTGCGGAATTAGGTTGGCACTTAATAGGTACTTTATAAATGAAATTCGTCCTTAAAAACAGCATTGCTTTTACTAAATATAAAAGGTTTTCCTCATTATTTTCCAGATTTAGTTTACTTATCCCTGATAGATATCGATTTATCTAATAAAAAGCCCTTGCCGCCGCTCAATAACTAACAAAATTGGGACTATTATGTAACTTCCTACTTAAGTCTTGACTCCTGATAGCGAAAGAAAAGGACCATACATCTTAATACACCCTCCCTTTCTCTCCATTTCACTATCTCAGAAGTTTCCGCGTCAATTTATGTGCATATCAAATCGCTATTAAGGACTTGGCTTTGCGCCTAACTTGAAGAATCCAATTGATTTTTATCCATTCATCGGATTTTTCGAATTCATTTGGCATTTCACTTATGTATGAGTATGAAATGTTTCTTTTGGGTACTCACCTACCTTACCGCGTTTGATTGAGTGAAGGCTCGGTCAAATTGGTACGGACAAATTGTGGTCACAGTTCCGGACATGGACACCTCCAGCCATACACATACTGAGGGACTAACGTACCTGTCAGTGTTCGAATGTCCGGTGGTTTTTGTCCGTAACAGTTTGACAAACCTTTAATTGCGTGTTATACTTTTGAGCATTTTTTAATGTACATTTTCTATTTTCTTAGAATATTATTCTTCATAATGAATTTCTCAGGTCATAGCAGTATTATGATGTTGATATAATCTGAAGATACTCATAAAATTTAAGTAAGCAAAGCGTAGTTTGGCTTTGCAAAACTTTAAAAGAACTCAAGCCTTTTTTTTCTGTAGTTCAAGTTCTATTTGTAAGTTTCAACGAAGCAAGGGGATGAAAAAAATCTTTTTTTTTTCATCTTAAGCGTTCTAGCTTTTTTATTTACTAACTGTAAATATTTTCATAGTTTTCTACCAAATAAATGTGTATTTTAACATTGTACAAGCTAGAATATTCTTTTTAAAACACGTTAAAAGGAGGCAAACTTAATAGAGACAAAACTAACGCCAGACTAACTGCAAACATTTGCCATTGAGACCCCGAGAGTTGGGCGTCGAGTGCCGAGATCCGGGAGCCGAGAGCTGGGAGCCGAGAGCCGGGAGCCGAAAGACGAGATTCAGCTTTAAATGCTTCGACACAAAACTGTGGAAACTGAACTTATTTTCAGTATCGCATGCCGATGGAGCCACCCGATAGCCTCAGGGTGTTGTAGGGTGGCCATGTTCATTATAGATACCGGATATCGAGGGATAAGTGTACTTATAATTAGTTTGATACAAACAATTTCAGTGTACTGGTTTTTAAAACCTGAAACCAGTGAGTACTTAGCACTTTTAGAGAATTTTGTGCTGAAATCATACGTACCTAACGTGTATCGAGAAATTCGGATGCCTTTCTATGATACACTGGTTCATAGCACAAGAGTTTAAAAAAAAATCTTTTACATATCCGATATTTGAGAATTTTAGTTTAATTTATATAAAGCGAACGACCCGCCGCGGCTTCGCAAGGGCACAATGTAGATAATATACATATATGTACATATAAACCTTCCTCTTGAATCACTCTATCTAATGCTGAAAACTGCATTAACATTCGTTACGTCATAGTTTAAAAGATATAAGCGTACAAACAGCGGGAGTGACTTTGTTTTATACTATGTAAACATTAAGCACTTTATTATGTAATGTTACTGTAACAAAGGTTTATTTCTAGTTTCGGGAGAATCCAGTTATTGAACTCCAATAGTTTACGGGCTAGTGCCAAATATATCGTAAAACTATCAAAAAATATTTTTTCTTTACATAAACAAAATCTGACTGAATTAAAAAATCTGAATTGAAAAGTCAACTGAACAGCCAATTCCTGAAATGTTAAAAAGACAGTTACTACTGTCCCAACTCCGCCATATCTCATGGTATCCCGTTCAGAAGCAGATTCCCTACATTACTGCGGACTAAGATCTCGGATTGCGCAACAATTTAAGTTGGATTCCGCCCCCGCTGCCGAAGGCCCGGCCTTCACGGCTCGGGGAACATTCACTATTTGGGTAAAACATGTATTCATAAGTATGTATGTTCGACCTAGCTAGTTTTGGACGTTTCAAAGGACATGGCATTTTGCTATTTGGTAAATGTTTAGATAAATGAAGGCTAGGCTCCTTGAAATTTTACCCCTAAAGTACAGGCCTAGCTTAGTTTAGGGGACAGTGTTGAACCTATTGTACTTATCTACCCAATGCTAAATTAAGAATTTCAATCTGTGAGTGCAGTGTACATAAACGTTGTGTTAAGAAATTATTGATTATTTATTTAATATGTTTTCTAACTAGTACTTTGTAAACGCACTTTTATATTAAGTAAATCAATACTTTCCCGTTGTAATTTCTAGAAATGATTTGAAACATTCGCCACTTCTACTGCAACTGATTTTCTGAGATATCCAAACGCCTCATAAGAACTTGAGGCATTCAAATAAATAAACCCTAAATCAAATTCCATCTACACTAGTATTACAAAGACCTCGAGTGTCATAGGATGTCTATTTATGTTTAAACAAGAAACGTTAATGCGTACGAAGTCGGGGACAGAAGCTATTTAGTTTAAAATAAAGCGCATCCGAACTGAATGAAAATCTTGTATCGCGAAGTTCGCCCGCATTGCTAAAGGCGACATGTCGGGTATCTTCGAGTACGTCGACTAAACGGAACGACACGCTACTTATTAGTTTGTTTTCAAATCGAATTCTAGTCACTGCTATTCGTCGTATTGCTTCGTTTATAAATAGGTTTTGATGTTGTCTAGTTTTATTCTTAAGAAAATGTTGCATTTTGTCTATACTAATATTATAAAGAGGTAAAGTTTGTGAGGTTATAGGGGGTAATCTCTGGATCTGCTGAACCGATTTTTAAAATTCTTTCACTAATAAGAAGCTACATTATCCCTGAGTTCCATAGGCTATATTTGCAATGTGCCCGTTTGATAATTTAGCGACCAACAGCGGGCAACAGGAAGTATTAAATAAAATTCAAATTGTATAAATAAACCTTAACTTCAATCAAGCTAGCATATCTAGAATAAAATCCCAAACATTACAAAGCAAATAAACCAAAGACCAAAACAGATAATTTTCAACATTCCAACTTTTCCTTTAACATTTAATCAGCAAATAGAAATCTGTCGCCAATAAATCCGGAAAGCCATTGTAACACAAACTAGGAGATATAATTCATTTGTGCTGAAAAACATCCTGAAACTGGGCGCTGACCTGGAAACTTGTCACAAAGTATAGGGGTGGGCAATAAGGAGTATTTTGTGACTTATTCTGCAATAGATAGTGCTCATTTTTGCAGCAGACGTTGACAAATGGTTGTATATTCTTAACATGACAATCTAAATAATCTAAAAACCCCTCTAAATTGCAGACAACAGGACTGAGGACACGTTATTACGTGTCAGAACATCATCACATCTGCCTAGCCTTATACCAACTAAGTTAGGGTCAGCTCCCAGTCTAACCAGATGCAGCTGATACATGGAGTGACAGCCTATCTGACCTCCACAAGCCAGTTAGTACTGGGCAATACGTAACCCCCTGGTAAGACCGGTTGTCAGACTTTCGGGTCATATATAAGTGTCAGAACGTTTGTTCAAAAACACCACTCACCACATTTATTCTCTAGGGGATCATCTGTGAATCTCGACCTAAGCAGGCTTTGGTCGTTCTGGAACCTTGCAACAATCCAGTAATTAAGACAGATCAAAACTGTATTCGTCTGAGTATGTAGGCACATGACACATTATCTGCTATGATTCTGTATATTTCAGGTGACTATAAACAGCTACGAACCTTCAGTCTGCTTGATTGTCACCCCTAAAATTTCGTTCACTTTTCGTCGCAAATTACAAAAGAATATCTCGTTGAAATGCCTCAAAAATAACCTATTTATTAAACAAACAAGCCTCAACAATTAGCCCAATCATTTATTAAATTTAAATACAAATTCCTCCCAGTCGGTTAATATATTTTATTTAAGTGTCCCAGTGAACTAGTTACTCACTTGTTTTTATTTTCAAAATGGCGGCTGTCGCGCTGTTTGTTTTCTAGATAGAGCGTTAAAGTTAATTATTGCGGCAGGATTATACTTGTTAGACACGAATGTCCCGATGGATATGTCACCATTTTGGAGGAATTTTAATTTGAATATGATTTTAATTGAGGTCATTGCTGTATTATTTGTGTTAATGGTTTTCAGTAACAAAGTGGAAAAACAGCTGTATAGGCGATGCTAATGAAATTATGTTATGTTTTTTAAAATGGGTTTTTTTTTTTTTTCAAAATGTTCATCCATTCTGAACTAGTGTTTGGTAGTTTTTTTATTTTTTATTTAAGATTGCTTTTTTAATAATTAACAAACTATACTTAAACTTATAATAATTATAAAAATATGTTACAAGTAGTTATTCTCCAACTATCAAGGTATCAGTAGCGAAGGGTCAATTTTTGGAAGTGGCAAGCCGGAGTATATATCTTTTACGTGATTTTATTATTTGCCTATAAAATACTGACTGTGCCATTTTTAAAAGAAAGCCGGTAGGAATCGAGTTGTATGGAACCTTCGCCACTGGTAGGTATCAAAAGGATAAAATAATTACCGGGTGTCAAAAAATTCATCCATATCACTCCCAAATGGTTGACATGTCAAATAAAAATAAAGCATCTCCAATAAACATTCCTTAAATAAACTCTCTCCATTCACCATTTATCTATTCACAAATAAACCTAAAAAATCAGCCAGTCCTTACTATCTGACCTACATAGGGCAAGGCGCAATGACCTTTCATTCCCGAGTTTTCAGGCAAGCATTATTTTAAGGCCCGCCCGAATTCCCACGTCACCAACACGCGAGATTACGTCAAAACAACATAAAAATAAAGTCCAAAATACATTGCGTGTTCGAAAAATTTAATTTACGAATTTATCTAACGGAATCATACAAGTATAAAGTTTATAGAGTTGCCAAGTAAATTAGTTTTTGACGTTCATGTGTCGTTTGAATAGGTATATCTTTTATGGCAACATTGTCGTAAACAGTTGATGAAGTAATGTCAATGTTTGTTTTGACATTTCTTTTTTTTAATTAGGTTGTGTGTTCCCATCAATTAGGTCAATGCATGTAGTATTTTATGACAGTCATTTAGTTGATTATACAAATGTTATTTTCTTTCCTTGTCTTGGCTAACTTTCTTTGCGTTGTCGAACGGAATAAGAAGAAAGGAAAAGTCGTGTAAGTGTTAATTGCTTTTCCCTTTTCTTGTGCCCAATCGGCGTAAATCTGTCTTTATATGAAAAGGCCATTAGTATTTCCGGGAAAAACAAAAGCTTCGCTAAAAATAATTAACAAAAAAGATTTCTGACACAGTCTGCCTTATTTTACGTAAAAACAAGTTAAAATAAATACGTAATACTCACTTATAAGACCAGAATAAACACTCAGATGAATTTTGAGTCCGTGCACTTAATAAAAATAGGATTGGTACACAAGTACATAGATAGTCTGATAATTATATTCTGTTTGACCTAGGTCCCGGTGCGCCTACCCTTTTTTCATCATCCAGTTTAACCAGATGTAGCTAAATACCACTATTTTACAAGGACTGAATCTTATTTCCTTCAAGATTTACGCGACTAAAGAACAATATAAACTTTTTGTCCGACAAAAAAGTCGTCCTAAGTGAATAGTTGCGCGTTTAGTCGCATCTAATGAGATCGAGTAGAATTAGACGTCGTCAGCGCGTCACATAAATTGTCGCCATTGCGACTGCTATCCCGGAAGGGGATGGCCAGGGCTGCTCGATACATGGACAGGGAAATTCTCTTTTTCAGTTAGCTCCTATTATGTATGACTATGAAAGGCAGACAGTTACTATCTCAATATTTACACATTAAAAACATTATTCACAGATCACTTAAGCTTTGTATATTTTTTGTTCAGATAGAAATTTCCCCTTTTTTCGGATGGGAAATCATCAAATGACCGGGGGCCACTCTGAGCGGAGCGGAAGGGAGTGTCGGACTTGTACTGATAAAACCCATCCATGTTCCTTATTTTGCCCATTGTGTTTTAGGACCGCGGTATCTCTTTCGAATACTCCCGCAGCACTATGTTGTAACCCTTGGGTCTTGTCCAATAATTATACCGAATTTAACTGTCATCATCTGCGTATCCTTGATGTCAGATTCCAGGCTATGGGGACGTAGCTGAGTATCAATACTTTTCATGGAGCAACTGGTTTTCGACCAACACAACCCCCATATATATAGTCATACTTGTCCATTTTCTGTTTACAATCGTCTGCTTTATAAAAAACAGTCTGGCCAAGATCTTGATCATTAAAAAATTTCTCAAAAGAATAATCCCCCAATTCGGGACAACCCTACAAAGGGACAAAGACAAAGGGTCCAGTAAAAAGTCGTTTGGGAAGTCGCAACGAGCTATAAGGGACTTTCGATGCTTTAGCCGAGTTTTTTTGATTGCGAGCGTTTCGGCTTGGGAAGGAAATCGCTTTCCATTCGTTGATACTGTTAGCTGTTTATGGGTATTTGTTATTTGTAGATGTGTAAGTATTGGTTATATCTTGATCGTCACAGGGGAAAATATTTTATTTCACATAGGCCTACATGAGCACTTGTGAAACATTGGGATAAGATGCACGGTTCGGGTTGGTCGTTTCCTATGGAGAAGAATCGGCAAGAAACTCCATGGTTACTCTTTTAAAATTATTTGGTTTTACTATATTATTATGTTACAGCGTTATACTAAAGTATGCAATATTGTGAGGAATCTAAAAAGGATCTTGGATTATTGCGATAACGTAACATCAGCCTGTAATACCCGAACGGTTCGACAGAAGTTTATATAAATGGTACACCCCCATTTTGGCAGTTCTGTTTAAGTCCCAAGTAATTGAGTGAGCCTATTATTGCCAACAACCGGACACTTGTCTAGTTTGTGGCCTGAGAAATATCTGTCGAAAATCTGAATAACACTGTGCCGTGCCTGGTAATCGAAAGACTTCACGATGCTCAACGGTAGCGCTGCGTAGTATTGTTCTTATTATTGTGTTTCGTGGAAACATTTGAACCTCCAAAAGATCTTTAGATAAGCGAATCCACAAAATCATTAATTATATCTGAATAAACAAAACAACGATGCCCAAATTCCTGAAAATCACCAACATTATTTCCTTTCAAATCTCAGACCGCAAAATCTTCCTCAAGCGGTCCAAATACACGTCGCACCACAAGCCTACATCTATCCGCAACTCTAAAACAATACGCGCAAACAAAGATGTAGGTAAACAATACAGAAAATTGGGCCTCCATTAACATTCCAAGCCAGTCAGGTACAGATTCAAACAAAAAACATTTCTGTGAATGAATATTCAAAGGCATGGAAATGATTTATCATGTTATTTAAACAAACCAATGGTTTTATGTTTCCAACGTTTTGTTGAGCTCATGATGTATTTCAATAAATTATTTGGATAGAATTCAGTGATTGAAAATGAAATATAAACATGATTTTCAATAAATTGTGTGCCATTAACAATTTGGATGGATTTCGGTGATTGAACATGAAATATAGATATGAATTTCAATTTTGATGTAATTAATAAAACAATTCATTGGTGATTTTGTTAATAAAATGCAAGTAACTGCTATCCTATTATTCCAGTTGATAAAATTCAATAGTAATTAATAATTGATCAAAATATTTAATCAGGGACAGTGTGAATGATATCAGTTTTGAAGTTGATGCTGGATAGAGGTTCACTACGGAGAGTAATTTTTTGATGAAATAATTTCAAACTTCAATCCTTCCGAAAAGTACCAGTTTAAAGTACAGACTGGAGTAGATATCTTATTGTAGAATACAACAGACAACTGAGGAATATCCTTGTCTCTCACAGTCTTTTGTTTCTTTGAAAAACTTATCTCCCAAGACACAAATACACTAGAAATGTCTACCGGACTAGATCCAGTAGCTCATAAAGCGAGTGCTACATCCCCTCATCTTGCGTTATATTTAAATCAGTCGTCAGTAAGCTGCGCCCAAATCCTGGCGCGACCTATATCTGGGAGCTGCCTAATGCTGCCCGGGAAACTTCCGCGAGCGAGGTGGCACTGTGAGCAGAGAAGAATTGGTGTAAGGCTAAGCTATACCGTTGTATTGGATCGACCATTAGATTTCAAAAATTATGACGTCAAAAAGTTTTGCATTGCACTGCGAAGTCAATGTGCGGGTTTTAACACAGGATCCATCTGTGAATCGCAGATGGGATGCATCAAACTTCAAGTGATTTCAGTCAAAGTCAAGCCCAAATATGCGGTCGTAGAAGAAAATAAAATCCATAATCTTTTTGCCATAACCTGGTAATTTAAAGACCAGATAACAATAATTTCAGCTTCTCAATCAAAGGTAAGTTGTAATTGCCTCCCTGTCTATCGCCATCTAAGACGCAACCCGCTAATCGCTGACAGTACAACCTCAAACCCCAACATCAGTTACGTAATACTCCACCCGACTGTAAAAAAAAATAATAACACTTTGCATAAGCATTTTTTCGTCGCTTTGCTTGAAATGGAGCGTTTTACATTCAAATGTACTGAAGTAGACCAACAATTGCGCGAGAAATAGGTTAAGTGGGTACATGCATTGTGTGGGAATCTTTTCAGTGCATTTCGAGATTATTTCCACGGTGTGTGTAGGGGGCATTATCATTCTCACTGTGCTTTGTGCATGTGGGAAAATTTGGTGACTAGGGAGATCTAGAAATAGTTCTTTACTTAAAAGAGTGTCCATGGAGTTTCTTGCCCGTTCTTCTCGAGATCTACGCTAGGGAATGGGCACTTTCACAGTTTTTATTCCTTGTGACTGGGACTGTAGCTACATTTAATTGTTATCTTTGTTTCGACAATTCTTAAGTGCCTGTAACTGGACTACTTGAAATAAATACTTTAATTTTGATTTTGACTTAAGAAAATGTGAAAAGATGCTCGTTTTGGTCTAAAAAATAATCCTTATGTTGTGAAAACAGTTGCAGTCTACGCCAAATAAGAAAAATCATTTAGTAGCAGAGATCTTACCTATGAGAAGACCATCTAAATATGTTTTAGCAGATAAACAGTATTGTGAGGAGCTCGTGGCTAAAAAATAACAGCCGCTCGGGTGGATCTTCAGGTTAAACCGAACTTGCCTAGGTTGGTTCGTGGATGGGTTTCCACCCATTACATACGGAACTTCCTCAAAGCCCGAAACTCTGACAACTAGTCTTACCAAGGGGTATCGTATTACCCAGTACTAACTGGTTTGTGGAGGTCAGATAGGCAATCGCTCCATGTAAGATTCTGGTATTTGTTTGTATCCGACTGGAAGCCCCCAACACAGTTGGGAAAAGCCTACGCAGATAAATAATAGTTTCATATACATATCTATGGACAACACATTCGTGTGGGTGTACTAAATATAAGTACACCTCAGCGTCAGTGTGATCCTGCCAGGGTTGCGGGACTGTTCGAAAGAGATACCGCGGCCCTGGAACACAAAGGGCAAAGGCAGGAACATGGATGGGTTTTAGTCAGTAAAAGTCTGACACTCCCTCCTGCTCAGCCCAGAGCGGGAGGGGTTATTTGATGATTTCCCAACCGAAAAAAAAAAAAAAAGCGTCTGTGTGATGTTTTGTTATGGTCACCACATTAATTACTTGTCCCTAACAAATTCAGCCACATACAATATTGAATTATCAACTCATAATGTTATGCAGCAACTCATAATCTATTTTAGTTTAATTTAATTACTTTTAAAAACCTCAATTTCTTTCCAACATCCTCCCGAAATTATCTCAAACACAAATTCGTGTACGAACACACTACGCGGCGGAACAAAGCGCATATAAACAAAGATTCACTTTCACTAGATGAGCAATATCATGAATAAACATAGCAGCAATGGCGGAAGGTCGCTGGCGCCCGCGCGCTGATTTACTGCTCCGTTCCAACGGCTTTTAGGGCTTAGGATGTGAGGAAGAGGCGGAAGCGGAAAGCGAGTTAAGGTGTTCATCATTGTACATTTTCTTGTGGAGTTTGTAATATGAAACGGTTCACAGGTGTACTGAAAACTGCCAACGGCGAGACTGCCTCGTTGTTCTAGTGGTCGCAAGCGCGACTGCTGAGCATGAGTTCCTAGGTTCGATTCCCGCGTCTGGCAAAGCGTTATTGAGTTTTTCCATCAGGAATGTCTCAGAAGCAGCCACAAAATCTGGATTTGCGCCCGGTTCATGGCAATAGGCTCGCCCCCTATTACATGGGACATAAACAACTGGTGAAATGTGGGTGTACTATTAGGTACACCTCTACCTAACCCTGCAGGGATTACAGGCGTGGTGTTATGTTATGTTACTGTTCAATTTCTAATAAATATATATCTAATAATAAATTGTTTGTTGTTTTATTAATTGTTTTTAATTTGGTTTCACAATTTTGGAGTATATAATATAACCGAAAACAAATGACATCATGATCATAACTACCAGACCTTAACCTTCTGCTAGCCAATATATTAATCTCGTACTGACAGCTCATGTATGTAGGTAATACTTATATCTAATTATATGCATACTATTCTAAAGAATGATTAAATACTACTAGTACATAATAAAATATAATTTGTTAAGCGATGCAGTTTCTCGTCATCCGGCGCAACTTTATACAAACTTTATTAAATTAAATATTTGTATTTTCATGTCACGTCTTGATAACAGAAACAGACCGAATAAAACCGCCCCTTGCCCATAATATCGCCACTCAAGAATAAAAACAAACATTCAAAAAGTAAATAATTCCAACTCTGTCATCGCTACCTCTTATACCTTACACATCGCAAAATCTCTGTACATAAAACTGAGCTGGTATGAGTAGACACAATTCGTTCTGTACTCATTGTACAAACAGCGATGTTAGGCTGCTCACACACGACAATCTCCTACTATGCACTGATACATGTATTGGACGCTATATACATCTGCACTTGTGTCGACTTCCTTATTGTTGGGCGAACTTGAATACATTTGTTTTATTTCGCAATTTATGTAAGGAATATAAAGCGTTGTTTGTCAGTTTGTTTCTGCTTGATTGTTGAGATTCTTTAGGACTAATCATTTTAGTCCTAAAGAATCTTCTAACCTTCTTCTTCTTCTATTCTTAAGAAGAGAAGAAGAATAGAAGACTCAATGAAATGTCTGATCAGATTTATTATTTACTAGGTTATGCCCGCGAATTTGTCTACGTGGACTTCAGAATGGGGATAAAAAGTATCATAATATGTGTTAATTCAGGTAATATCTATCAAGGTGTCCTCAATTTCATCCAAATCCAAACTTTCATTATGGTATAAAACAAAGTCGCCTCCCGCCGTCTGTCCCTATGTATGCTTAGATCTTTAAAACTACGCAATTTATTTTGATGCGGTGTTTTTTAATAGATAGAGTGATTCAAGAGGAACGTTGATATGTATAACATTGCACCGTGCGAAACCGGGGCGGCCGCTAGTGTATCATAATAGTAAGACGACTTTTCGTGTTTCATGAACGTTGACTACAGAAAAACTGAAGAGATAATATTAATTGAGAGGTCACCAATAGCTAGTGGCTTCTAGAATCACACTAATCCCAAAAACATAAATTATATACTCAATAAAAAAAAAAATATATATATAATTCGTTCAACCTCCACCGCCCACAAAATTCATTAAAAATTAAAATAAAACTGAAAACTTTAACTTATCTACATTATTCAGTAACTCTCGTTGCTGTCTGCGCATTCGAACCACCGTCTAATTGAATCACACCGTCTTATAAAATATTCATGCGATATGATAATCTGTCTAGCCTAGCCCCCTGCCATAGAATAAGAAAGTAAATGTAGAAGCGAACCTTGTGTACTGCCAAAGTAACTACCTACTGCTCTTTACTAGACCATGCTATATCACTGCTACCAGCGTGCTACGACTCTGCTACGGCGATACTATGACCCTACTACGTAGCAATATGCTACGAAACTACAACTATATCAAGACCCTGCTATGACTCTGCTATAACGCTGCTACAACCTTTCAATCTACAAAACAAAAAAATATATATATTGACATAAAAACATTGTACACGGTTTATTGGATTCTCTGACTGCTGCGATAGTTGAAACTGTGTTGCAGGAGCCAGTGTCCTGCCCTAATAAAAGTATACATTTGTTTTATGACAAAAAAAGCTAACAAACGAAAACTTTTACTTTAAATAAAAAAATACAAAATAATAATAAATAAAAAACTAAATGAACCACATGAAAGAAAATATTTAACTAAAGCGCAAGTGTTTGTTTACGTGTGTGTGCGTGTGTGTGCATGAGTACGGTGTATTTATATATGTGAGTATGTATGTATGTATTAGTGCGTGTGTGTGTGTGTGCGTGTGTGTGTGTGTGCGTGTGTGAGTGCATCTACGAACTGACAACTCTGATTTGACCGTACCATAGCCTACTACGTCCAAGCTAAGAGCCTAGTATGAGCCTGCTACGACACTAATCTGACCCTGCTACACCCGTACTACAACTGCTATAGCCTTTCAGAGACTCTACTACGGACGAACTCTTGCTACGAACTTGCTACAACCATACTTCGACCCTGCTACGATTTTGATAAGATTCACACATACAAACCTGTAGGCATTAATAAAACATTCATAGCAGCAACCTCGCATCTGCAAATTCTTATTCTATGCCCCCTGCCCACCAGATTATGGTTGACGGATTCATAGTTTAGGCAAATTGTGAAGTTTAGTGTATATGAGCAATAATACATGCGGAAGGGTGAGGGTTGAGGGGTGAATGTTTTGCATATTGCTCAGGGAAAGCAATTGATTTGAATTTAGGTACTGATAATTTGATTTTGGAGTCGCCGGTTTGTTAAAGTTGAAATGCTGACTGATTAGTTTATTGGGGAAACATTTTGTTAGATTTGTGTTTGTTATAAAAATGTATAGTCATCTTGTAATTGTCATACTATTTTTTACATAAACTCTCAGTAAAATGAAACTAAGGTTGAAACTATCTCAGTCACATTGGTCTTTTAAAGCATTATTAGATAAACACGTTTAATAGCGTGCAAGTGATATTCAACTTTAAGGGTGGTTTTATCAAGACGCAGTTTTTAATAATGAAACATATAAATCGTGCATTTGAATTGTTTCTAGCCAGTCTCGTTGAGTATGCGAAACATTTTTAACAATAGACAAATATGAGCCTAAGTATCTTACCCTCTTAAAAAGTTAAAAAGAACGAAGTCAAAGACAAAAAATATTCAGCCTATAGAAAAAAAGTACGTAACACCGCACAGGCGCTTCCAAATTCGTTATCCTTCAATTTCTTGCTCATAAACAGTAATCTTGTTAAAAAAAAACTTATTTCATAAAGTCGGAGGAAAACTGGGGTAGGAATTAAAAGAGAGGAGCTGAAATTTCAGTGGAAAGAACAAAAAAATATGTATTTATGTTCTTTGTAGTAATGGAGAGCCCGATTGTAACTGCTTTGTAGGTTTTACAATTATTTGGCGCGGCTTAGATGAGAAGTCTCCGATTTCGTCGTTAAAAACTTTTTTATTTTCCTCTTGTGTTCGGAGTTTTTTCTTTGTGTAAACTTATAGGTTTTATGTGAGGGATAAATGATATTGTTCCATTTATCGTTTTAATTTGTGCTAGGTTGATTTTTGAATCAGATTTTTAATTTTGAAGTGAGGGAAATTTTGAGTATGAATGTGGATTGCTATAACAATAGAGAAAGACCAAAGAGAAGATGGATGTGAAGGATGTTATAGCTAGAAAGTAGGTGACTACGATATGACGAGTAACAGAGAAGTATAGAAGAAGAAGACATGCTGCGTCAACTCTGAATAAATGAGATAAGGGCAGGAGAGTGAGGTTTTTTGAATTTGATTGCTGTTGAAATTTGATACATTCATTATTTACGTAGGTACAATTTTACAGACTGATACTTACCACCATACCAGGCTTTAGGTTACGTAGTATTTATTGTTGTAATGTGGGTCTTATTTGTGCAAAATAAACAGTTTTTCTATCTTCTTTCAAACCGGAAAGCCAAGATTAAACGTCAAATTCACTCCCATTCAAAGCCCCATACATTGAAGTACCAACAAAGTATCGAAACGCCATCACGTCGTAAACAAATAAGTGAAATCCCACCCCCTATTGCGAAACAAAATTTAATAACTCCGAGACGCAACAAAATAATCGAATTTCAAGATCTTGCTAGAGAAAATTAAAAAAATATCGCTCCCGACTGCTCCCGACAACAGCCGACGAAGCCCGAACGTCATCTCAATTTTTATCTTAATCTGTATGATGAAGAAAGCGAGAGTGCTAGCTTTAATAAAATTTTCGCCGACCATATAAAAAGAGACGCGAAATTACTTTGAAACGTATCTACTTGAAAGATGGGGAAGAATATGTTTGGGAGTTTTAAATTTTAATTTTGTGTTTGCTATTTGAAGTTTCGGTGCGCGTTATTAAATTAAGATACTCCTTGTTTTTATTAAAATATGATGTTATTATCAGATATGCTAAAATTCGTAATATTTTTATTACTTTATAATTATTATTTTTTGTACTGCTTGGACTATGTTCTTTGACGTAGTATCATGAAAATGATGTGCTTATAGCTATACAACGATATTTTGGCGCTCTAATGCTGCTAATAGAGGTGTATCGAAAAATCATGATAGCGCCGATAATTCGTATATTGAACAAGTGCCAAAAGATATTTTATACAGCCATAATTTGATGTCATATATTTTAACGTCCTTTTCGTTTCATTTACGCTTAATCACGAGAATCTAACCCCTTTAAAACCGTATCCTACTAATAACATAGCAAATAAAAATAAGATCCACTTATAGAAGCAGGATTGAACTGCATCCAAGAGGATGGTTAAGCAAATAGAAATTAAAACGATTTCAATAATTAATTGGTCCTAAGCAAACGTTGCTTCAAACGTTTGCAAAGGGTTACATTTGCACTTCAACTTGGATGTTGAACTGTCCGTGGACGCTCGTTGATAACTGCGTGTTAGATACTAAAGGTTGTGGAACTTGATTCCTGTTGACAGCGATGTGAAAAAAAATTTTGACGCCCTCTAATGTAATATTATTTTAGAATTCGTTACAGATAATTATGTAAATTGTTAGATACTTAACGGACTCGTTTTACAAAGCTAGGTTAGTTTGTGTTGGTCTTTCCAATTTCTTTTATCCAAACTAGCTAACTAACGGTTATTTGTTCATTATAAACTAAAACAGCTTTTCTTTTGCAAAGAACACACCAAGATATTTAAAAAGAGGTGTCCAACTATTTCAGAAACACAAAAGAAAACTTAACTTAAGATCGTAACATTAACACATTAACATATTCTTAAAAAAAAATTCTTCTTAAAAATTGGTAGAAAGAAGAGATTATTGGTCTTCATATATAAGGTCCTATTAAAATAGGTGTACAAATTTTAACACAGCGGATATCTTTGGTTAGACGACTGAACGCTGTGTTAAAATTTGTCCACCTATTTTAATTGGACCTTATATATAAAAAACTAGTTTGCAATATTGCATGCCATGCCAATATGAAACAATAGTACACGTTTTTCGTAAAAACCTGCCAAATATCAGCGCAACAAATTCGCAACGTAGTATCAAACACGCCATCATTACCCTAACTCGCACACGCCTCGTAGGTGTTTTTCCCCGCTCGGACGCTTCCCAGTTTGCTTTGAGAGGTCGCGCAGGATATTGCTAGCCCCCAGCCATGCAGGGATGGACTCTAGTCTAGGAAAAATGAGGACTAAAGATAATAGCCAGTGTTATTTCTGACTGCAGTATGACGATTATTGCGAGAAGTGGTCTTAAAATGGTGGTGTATAAAATGTGTTTTGGTGGATTACGGTTTTGGGATAATTTAAAAGTGTTTGCTAGAACTCTTTATTCTAAATTTCTCGTTCAGAATTCTGACTGAGACTCATCTACCAAAGAGATGATTTTATAATAAATCCTGTCTCAGAGTTTACATCTACGGTTTATTAATGTGTACGTTTATTTTCGTATTCATTATTTATTTCGTTTCCCAAATACCCAACGATCTACTGATTATTATCAAAAAATGTCAATTTTATCTTTTGGCATAGTGACATGGAAACAATCGAATGCACTCCACAAAACGTTTCACGTTAAAACACAGCAAGGAACAATTCCAATTATTAAAAAAAACCGGCCAAATGCGAGTTGGACTCGCTCACGAAGGGTTCCGTACCAATATATATTTAAAAAAAAAACACGTTTGTTGTATGGGAGCCCCCATTTTTTCTGTTTTCAGCATTTGTTGCTATAGTGGCAACAGAAATACATCATCTGTGAAAATGTCAACTGTCTAGCTATCACGGTTCATGAGATACAGCCTGGTGACAGACATACAGACAGACGGACAGTGGAGTCTTAGTAATGGGGTTTCGTTTTGAACCCAAAAAACGACACAACAATTTCATTAAGTGCCAACACAGACAGCTTAACAAAAATTCAAAAACGGAATCCATAACAGCCATCCCCATCCGATTCATAGCCAATCAAAACGTATGAAACGCACACCTACACCAATAAAATCGAGTTCCATGTACAAATAAAAAGATGTTACGGCCAGCTTTGTATCAAAGAGTCCTATGCACACAACTTGGGAGCCATTTAATTGGGTACCAATGTCTATTTGGACGTTCGTAACTTGGTCCGGATTATTATCGTTCTGTGTTTGCGACCCCTGCAAGGTTCCGGTTTAGATTTGCTCCTGTAGAAGGTCGAGGGTTAATATTTGTTTGAAGAAACGGATGTTATTGGGTGAAGGATGGGTAGGTTTGTAAGTATCTTATGGATTTGGATAAGTAGTGTTTACGGGATATAGAGAGGAGTTCTTGTAACGGTTTTATTTATTTAGCGGCTTTGGTCTTACATACCTGACCATGTCAGCCCCATTGTGACACATATGCGTGAACAGCACTTCGCCCATTACTTCCTCCGCAAAAATTGTGACAGTTCGGCCTAAATACACGATATAAATATAATTTACAGCCTGTAGCACCCATGAATAATGTAACTTTCTGCCAAGGAAAGAGTTTTTAGAATTGGATCATTCGATCCGGAGATTACCCCCTACATACAAACTTACAAACAATTTTTACCTCTTTATAATAATACAAGCTGTTGCCCGCGCCTTCGCTCGCGTTTTGGTCGGAAATTATCCCACGGGCACGTTGTAAATATCCTATGACACTCAGGGATAATGTAGCTTCCTATTAGTGAAAGAATTTTCAAAATCGGTTCAGTAGATCCAGAGATTACCCCTACATACAAACTTACAAACAAATTTTACCTCTTTATAATATTGGTAATATTATAAGTTTAGATTAGTACAGTTAACAAGAATACTTAACACTACAACTGCTACCGGACTACATTACTCTAAACAAATGTAAACAAACTTGAAAACTCTAATAGCTTCCACACGGATTCGATGTGAGACTTGAAAAGCAGCCAGATCTAACCTGTTGGTGTTTAACTCGGTCACCAAGGCGTCTCTTTCCTGTTATTACGGACACATTTCACAAGAAAGTGATGCAGATTATCCACGGAAACTTAAGACGATGATTGTGTCTCTCAGGGTTTTGTTTTAAGTGGTCCTTATGGTATACCGCATTATCTAGATTCTTCTTATCGAATCTGTGGTACTACTTAGTTAAATTAGGACCGAAAGATGGACACTAAGCCATCTAGTTAGTGTGGATTATGTTGTTAATTACTGTTGTTTTGGTTATATTATATCTAGCTATAGTTCATTGTATAGTGAAACACAAATTAGTAACTACATATATTCATATTTCTGCTAGATTGAAAATAATAATGTGAATTTAGTAAACAAAATACGCTAAATTTAGAACTACATATACGAGTGTTATTCCATCTATTTTTTATGCCAAATAAAGCTTTTGTTTCGTTTATAAACAACTTTACAACCAAAAAGGACATAACATAAGAGAAAAACATCACTGAAAATAACATAACAGCAAACCACATAAAAATACTTACCCATTCCTTCAGGAATGTCCGCTTGGAATCCGGGAAAGTCACACATTACATCCATTTATTTATATATTCGCTCGTAAAAACATACTAACTTTGCTTTAAGAACATAAAGTATGTTTTCCATTCAATATTGTTATTAGTTTTTTACTAGTAGTTTTGACAGTTCGCCTAAAAGCACTCAATATTTATAGAAATAGGTCAGTTAGAATTTAAGGACCTTCGTCAATAATGTGTTGTATATATGAACCATTAATGCTATGATTTTATTATTGAATGTAGAATAAAATAAAATCTGTTAACATTTAGTTAAATCACATATTTTAACAGAAATGGTAGATGAAATATGTGTTTAATACCGCAGTAGAAGCATTCTACTCCTGCCTGCCTGATGACTTATGCATATAAGTCATGGCAGGCAGGAATAAAAAGATCACAAGATAGAAACGTTTTTAACAGAATCAAAAGGATTTTTTTTTCCTACTATAATATAATTTAGGCTACAACCGACAACAGTATTATACAAGTCAACCAAACAATTTTAAAATAATTAGAAAAATAAGAAACCAACTTTCAACACCTTGAATACCTGCTAGCCTAGTACATTTTGGTGGGTTGTCTATTCAAAATACGGTATCGCTGGATGAACGAAATTTTTACTTTATTAATTAAAAGCATAGACAGCCGTATTTCCTTTTTAATGTGACTGTACTCTGTGACAGCTATGTATGTCGAGGCGAAACAAAAGACAATACATGGAAACCAAGAAAAATCACAAGTTCACGTAAAGGGACGACATAGCGGGAATGATTCCTTCCAACGACAGCATTCAACAAAAAGCCTGTAATTCTTCACATAAAAACTCCACATATAAAAAGCCTGAAAAAAAAACAAATAAATAAGCACAAGAGCGCTATACATTAGTATCTCCGTAAGTAGTTTATCCAACAAACATTATTCTTCCCCGCTTAACGTATTTACGTTATTTATACGGAACCAAGATATACACAGAAATACGGAACACAGATATGTGGCGGATTCGGTATTTTGCTAACATTGCTCTACATAAGGCAGTTTTCCTCGTGAGCTTATGTAAAAGTTGGCTCCATTTTGGAAGGTAGCCTAGATACGGAATTACGGTATGTTGGGAAACTGATTCCTGGCACACAGACCTCCAATTTGCCCTAGTTTTGGAACAAGAGAAAACGTTTTGGCTCCATGAAAAATGGAACTATGTTGCAATATTCTCTGTAAGTGCATTTACGCTTTGACGTACATGTATGAGAGACGGACGTTGAGAAACACTGGAACCATTATTTTGTGATTATTTGATAGCACAGATAATTTTGACTTTGTTTACAGGTTATTTATTTATCTGTTTAGGATCTCCAACTTAGTACACAAACACATGAAATAAATAATTTACAAAAAAGTATCACGTGGGTGTACTCCTTCACTTACAGGAGACCACAGCATGCATAATAAAATGTTCACTAAACTAACAAAAATTAAAATCAAAACACATTTGGTAATTAATTATTGGAAATATAAAATTAAAATAATTAATAAATAGATGAATTATTGAGACATTTTTTATAATTTGCGAGATATTTTAGATAATATATTTCAGATATTTATTAAAACTACTATCTAAGTAATCCATAATAATATGAATATGGAATTTAACTAGTAATTGTATATACATATATTTACATCATCATCCATAGCCTGAATTCACCCACTTCTGGGTATTATAGGCCTCTCTTTTCTTATGTCAATCTCCACTGTACTACATAACTTTTATAAATTAACTGACGATCTTTAGGTATACAATCATTAGCAAAACTTATTACTAAAAAGGACCAGACAAATTCAAGACAACCCCTACATCCCCAAACCCTAAACAACTAATAAGAAAATAAAACCAAATTCCATAAAATCCAGTACAAATTAGCTTTTGAAACGTCCAAAAGGAAAGCGAAAGATTCTCGGCGTTTTATGAAGACCCCCTTGCACCGCCACTGGACCCCAAACACAAATATGAGTATAATTACCCCTCTAATGTGATATTACGTTTAGGGGAGCTTTCCAAGGGGATGCTATTACGAATCAGGATGCATGAAATTAAATTGCCTGCTTTTAAGATAGCTAAGAAATTCTGGATGATATTTGGACTGTAAGACCTAGGGGGTGTATTGTAGGGTTGCAAACAGAAATGGTTATTGCGGCTTGTCTTTATGATATTACTCTCAGTGGCTTCTAAACAGTGTATTGTATTGTGTTCTTGGCTAATCTTTACTGGCATTTTACAAACATTATTATTAAATAATTATTGTTCCACTTTTGGCACACAACCCGAAAATCCTGTCATGAAAGGTACTATGTCGACTGTACTATGCAATACGGACATAGTAAGAAGACTCAAAGGACTAAGCCTTTTGAGTTAGTGTAGTGTAATCTATTTGTGACTTTACCGCGAGTGTAATATAGTACCCAGCTATTTATATGGACACAAGAACAAAGTGACTTCACCTTAACAGACGCTAAGTAAACGCAATGGACGTGCTCTTAGATATAATTTTACTTATAGCATATTAAGTTAGATTAAAATTGCTTATCAGCTAGATTTTAGTATAACAAAAAAAAAAAAAAAAAAATGTCTACTGTCGTGCCTTTCTATATAGTTGAGTAGCTATAATACATAATGAAATAAGATACTCTGCGTTTTTCGGGATAGTCATATTATAAACAAGAAATCGACACACATTATTGAAATTATTAACCAACCATTATTAGGTATTCAAAATATGCCTTGTAATAAAAAATGCTTACTGAATTATGACTCGTACCTCCTTGTAATAAGATGATACATTTTTTTTTTCTGAATAGCCGATGAAGCAATGAATGTGTGTTGATTGCGTGTGTCTATTAAATCTGAAGATTTAATAAAGATTTAATAGAAAGTCCTGAAATTATTTACCAACCCTAATTGGCTATTCAAAATATGCCTCATAATAAAAAAAGTCACTGAAGAATGACAGTCACGTATTTCCATTTAGGCGCACATTTGTCACGCGAGCGCGCAAGGGTTATAATTGTGACAGACAATGAGGAGAAGGGTTGATAATCATATTCTAAACGTCACTCTATTAATTTGTGAGTACGCTTTTTTGTAGGTTAGGAAATTAACTGAGTTTAGTATTTAATAAATGGTGAAAAGGACATCATTAACCTTTTTAGCCCAACAACGTGTATTCCTAGTGAAATGGCCAATCCATTGCGAATCTTTGTATTGATATACAATTTCTAACATAGTTGCTTATTATTTACTGCTTTTATTGGCAGAACCAACAGAAAACATATTTTTCATATAAATTAAAATAGTCTAAAGTAATTAACTTAAGAATAAACTTAAAAAATGGCGTCTAAAAACTCCTCCTCAACGCTGTCAACTGGTAATGTACCCAAGAGACTGGGTACATTAATATTACCATTGCTACCTCATTTAATTATAATCATAAGAAATATGAGGTTGTAGCAAAATTTGATTCAAGACAACATAATAGTATTTCAATGGTCTTTGTTAAAGCACAATTTTTGTATCAGAAAACGTAATCTAAAACTGAAGCAGTCATTATCAAAATCCCATCTAAGACTTCAAAACCAGATATATAAGTCCCTTTTAATATTGAATATTAAAATACTTTACTTGAGAGACAAGCTTTGACATAGTTTCATAAGTCCCTAAACATTCTTATAGCGGAGTTTAGCAAACAAATCATGAATATTGAAGTGAAGCTAAACAAGCTGCTGATCTCCCACGGGAGACAGCAAGTGATTTAAGTTATCAGCTTATTTTAAAACGCAAAATAAACAGGGCGGTTAGTAAAAATCGGTTGGCTTACTAATTTCCAACACATACTTTACCAGTAAAATGCGCGTTTAGTTAAGTCAAAATTTTTAGATTAAATTAATACAATTTTCCCCTTTTCATTATAAGTGTCTGCCGAGTCTAAACAATTTTTGATACTTTATATGACAGCACTTCCATACAAATGTAAAAGTGTGTGAAGATTAAAGTGGAATCTTTAGCCAATACGATTTTTTCGCATTGAAACTGACATTGGTAACAGATTCAGCAAATTAATCTGTTAGAATAGAATGTACTTTATTTTACACCAAAATGAAACACAACTGTTTTACTATATTGCTAATTTCATGGTTACATGGTTTCCGCCAACATGACTTTATGGAGGTCTTATCGATATCTAATTGTGAATAGGACTAAAAGTAAATGCAAATCGGCGCCGGACCAACTCGCTTTTGCCGATAAGTTGCACCAAAAGCGAACAAATCAAAAACTCCTTTAAATATACAGCATAATCTTAATATTTAGGCAAAACGGTTTATACGTCGTCAAATGGCTTAATGGCTAAATAAACCGAATTTTAATAGGAAACTTTGTGAACTAATTATTTTCCCATGGGCCACCCTCTTTAGAGGGAAGATGGTAAACAGAGGAGACGCAGAACTGCTTCTTTTTTATATAATTTAATAAGGATGCTTTCCAATACTTTAGTAGGTTTAAATGGAGGAAATTGTTCGGTAAAGAGGGCTTCAAGATTCTTATTTAATTTTGTAAATTGACGTTGCTTTTTGAGATTTTTGTGAGTGAATGTATTTTTTGTAGGGTTTCCTATGTAGAGATTTTTATTAAGTCTTTCTTATTTACATATGTACATACATAGATTTGTAAGGTGATTATAATTAAGGTACTTTCTATTTACGTGGCTCATTGAACATCTTAAGTCAAATAAATCTTTTTACGCGTAGGTATTCAGGATTCAGGACCCCTCAACATTCTTATTATGTTGTACTTGCTTGTTTTTCAAATAACCGTCCGTATTTTTTCAACTTGAATGCATTCGTATTTGGAATTTAGAGGGATAATATAAAAAAGCTATAATATTTTAATGAATATTAGTATAGTAAAATATCAATTGGTTTAGGCTTTAAAAAAAACAACGACTATATAATTCAATTAAGTTTCCAAATAATAATTAATACTGCCATGAAAATTTGCAACATCACTTTATTAAAACAACAATTTTACACAAAACAGCGTATTGTTTAACTTTGTTCATAACATTTAATTAATTCACCTTTCATGCGATAATAAAATGTCAACGAAACAAAAACGCCTTTCAATAAAGCTTGGCGATGTAACACGTAAATTTGACCAAGGTAACCATGACCTTACCTGCCCCTCTCATGCCCGTACCAATATAGGAGATGAAGAGAGTTTGTTTGAAAATCAGCGGTCTACTGAAACTGGTTGACACCTGAGCAGTTATTATAATTTTGATTGGCTCCCGTTTGATTTCGCACAAATGTTGGATAATTTTCTATTCGAAGTTCGACAGGAAATTAAATTTTCTTATAGCAGCACAAATTGAAAGTTGGTCAATTCAAATTTTGAAGTTTTTATACGAAGTTGTTTTAAAGGCATTTATAGTGGCCGTGTTCTAATGAGGTTTTCTTTATTTGTTACAGGTAATTTTTGCAATGCAGTTTGCCGACGGAAGCTGTGAGGTAAAAACAGTAAAATTTGAGATAGGTATTTTACCATAAAAACTTCAATGTTTCAATCAAATTTGACAGATTGTAGTAGCTTGATGTGCTGGCGGCGCAGCGTCTGTACTTCGTTTTCGTTGAAATGAAAATACTCATATCAGTTAAACATTATCACACAGAAAAGACAACCGTTAATTACCCCTATTTTATGACAATCTCACTAGGCCTGTCTGATACTACGATATTAATTTTATGGTTCACACATTGTTCCACGACCCCATGAACCCCATACATAATTTACGTTCCCTTCAAGAAGTACTAGGCGCCCATAAACTCATAGAAGGCAAGATCCTTCACAATTTGGGCGCACGATTTATCGGCCGGTGTGGCGCCGTGATTAAATATGGCCGCTCCTTGTAGGGTGGGCATCATGAGCTCGTGTTTATTAACACGTGAAACAACGGCTTTCTTTTGCATGTAGATGGTGAATCTTGGAAAATCTAGGTGAATAGGAAAACAGGGAAATTCTTCTTCATCGTAGGGTTTTCTTGTCTGCCGTGATTTTTACTTAGATGATTAGATGTGATGCGGTTATGTAGCTTATAACTTTGGGTATTCTTGCTCATCAGTGGTTGTAGATATTGTCAGTGCGCAGTAACAATAATCGAAAACTCAACAACTTTGATTGACAAAAGTCTTTATTATGTAAATCCTTAAAAAAGCGTTATAGCGTTTAAGCGCATTAGCAATTAATGGTAACCTACCTCCTTATCTGATCCTCAAATCAAACTCAAAACCTTCTTTAAACAAAAATGGAGCTCATATCTTCATAACTATAGCTACTTTCAACTATGTACTCTCACAACATTCTCTCACGAACAAAAATCCAAAATTTTAATCAAGAAATTTCATCAAGAACTTTGTCCCCATTTCAAGCTAAAGTATACCCTTACCTTAAGCAAACCCTCCTTGAAGGCGAATAGGCTGTAAGAAATTATCTCTGCCTCACTACAGCGGTACAACTAGAAGTGTTGTCATTAAACCCCTTAAAACCCGAGGGGAACTTCGGCTAAGTTCGGAAGTTCCGAAGTATAAAACCCTTTTGTCCACCGTTTCGTTACAAGCAAATGAAATCCTAAAGTTTCTTTGTTGAAATTTATTAACAGTAAAAATGTTAATTTGTGCCGTTTTGTCTTATGTTTTTGTTTTGTTTTACCTTTTTTTTTTTGTTTCGTGACAATAAGACTGTTATCGGGAATGTGTTATAGAAGTCGAGTTTTAAAAAGTGTTTGATGGTGTGGAGGAAATCGTAGAACCAAGTAGAAGTTTGATGGACTGATGGATAAACTTTTTACGATTACTGCATTATTTTGCATCTGAATAGGGTATAAATTAAAACTCGTTTTTCAAACCAGTCCAGGAGGATTTAAAATCAAATGGGCATAATTGAGAAAAGGGGGACGTACAAAAATCTGTTTCTTTAATTTCCCTATTCATCAATAAAAAAAAATAATCACAGTGCCTATCAAATTAAAAAGATCTCTACTTTCCTAATCCAACCGGAAAAACGACAAAACCGATTAATATTTAACGTAATAACTCATACCCCGCCACCCCCTTCGGCCATTAAATCTTTTTTTTTCTCGACCCGTCAGTCGCAAATCTTGGGATCCTTCAAGGAGAAATTAAAAGTCGGGCCCGTGAGCACCCTAAAACTCTGCCTACCTCTTTGTGTTGTTAATCAGATGAAATATTTAATTACTTGTTCCTGATGCTGCAGCTGTCAGTTTAGACAACCCTTTTAGGGAGTGTAAGTTAGAAGATGAAGCGAGAGCGATGATAGCTAATTAATAAATACAGAAGATGATTGGATTTTATCAATACTTACAATATTGATATAATCGCATTAGTTATAGTGAATTAATGTGACTAAACGAAAAAAAACACCACACACTCACGCCTTTGTTTCATGCCATCCTACTAATAATATAAATGCGAAAGTTTGCATGGATGAATGTTTGTTACTTTTTCGCGCAAAAAGTACTAAACGGATTTGGATAAAATTTAGCACACAGATAGTTTACAACCTTTATTAACACATAGGATACTTTTTATCCCGGTAGTACGATCCCGTGGGACAATAACCGAACATCACGCGGGCGAAGCCGCAAGCATAAGCTGGTTTCTGATAAAATTCAGTAACCACAAAACAAGAATAAGAAGGCCTTCAACCTTTTTCAAGATACAAAACACTTTACTACTTGCACGTGGAACTCTTGACAAAACGCTTTTCTTCTTTACTTTGGACCACAACATAACTCATCTAGCCGAACTAAATATTTCATTCCATACAACAGCCATCCTTCATTATTAAAGGTACCTTTTTTACCAAATTTCCACGTCTCAAGATTAAGGGTTCACAGGGGTTCAATTAAATCCCGATTTTTTTTCAATTAAATTGAACTCAGAATCAATTGGCAGCTTGCAGCGGTGAGGGGATTGTGGTGTAGTTAATTTGAATAATCCAATGATTGCACTAATGTGGTTTAGTTAATTAGCTTCACGAAGATGCTTCCAATTTGCGTAATTGATTCAGTTTGTTAGCTGTGAATGTTGTGATGTTATTTTTGTTCATTTGGGGTTTGGAGTTAATATAGTGAGTTTTAGACGAAGTGTAGTATTAGTGTTTGAGTGAAGAAATCAGCTATTTCATTTTATGTTTTTGTGTATATATATGTTTGCTTTAATAAAGCTTGTTTTTTGGTTTAACACATACCTATCACTACATAAATACTACATAGTATAAAAAAGTCGCTTTCTGCTGTCTGTCCCTATGTATGCTTAGTAGATCTTTAAAACTACGCAACGGATTTTGATGCGGTTTTTTTTAATAGACGGAGTGATTCAAGAGGAAGGTTTATGTGTAAAACATTACACCCGTGCGAAGCCGGGGCGGGTCGCTAGTTAAAAATACCTGAAAGATATTACCACTAGTATCTTCACAAAAATCATGGCCATTTAATTCAATATTGTGAAATGTGGGTAAACTAGGTCTACCCCTGCCTAAAACTTCGTTGTTACCTTATGTGATTTCATTGTAAAAACTATTCAAGTAACTCTGTTTTTTTTTAAATCTGATTATGAAAAGTTCACCATCAAATTCCGAACATAACCATCACAATTTCCATCCTCCCAAAGTTATGGAGATTCGCTAATCACGTTACTACACGTAATACATCAGAACTCAGTCTCGTCTTGAACAAATCTCTTTACTTCCTGACGTAATCTGTCTAACTACGTAAACGAATTACCTTCTGGAGAGATGCCATCAATCCCGGGTAATGTAGGACCCGTCTGCCGGTAGTTTTGAAGACGTTCGATGTTATTGGTTGGGTTGTTAGGTAGGAAACTACTGGAAACATTGTTGTATTAATTGTAAGGTTGGGTTAGGTTGGTGAAATGTTAATAAATTGGAACAGAAGCTTCTTGCGCCAAAAACAGATGATTACTTATCTAGAGGATTAAATAAATTAAACACAAATTAAATTTTATGAACACAACAAAATATTATTTTAGTAGAGCACAGTTTTTTTTTATTGTCCTTTTTGGGCTTCCATACCCAAGGAGTAAAAACGGGAACTTTTAATAAAACTCCACTGTCCGTCTGTCTGTCTGTCTGGCTGTCAGTCACCAGGCTGTATCTCATGAACCGTGGCAGCTAGACAGTTGAAATTTTCACAAATGATGTATTTCTGTTGCCGCTATAACAACAAATACTAATAACAGAATAAAACAAATATTTAAGGGGAGCTCCCATTTTTTTTTTAATAATGAAAAAAAACGTACGCGTGCGCGAGTCCGAATCGCACGTGTCCGGTTTTTTTATTACATAATATTTCGCATAAGAAGATATTACATACCTACCTAAATATCATCGTTTGTTCCTTAGCTTAGTGTCCCACTGCTGAGCAAAGGCTTCCCAAAGCTATTTAACAAATATTAAAAACTTCTTTTCCCGAAAGTCCTATCCTCCACAAATTCATGTCCACCCTCACTTTGACGCGAAAGTCGTAACGTTGTCGGAGAAGAACCGTGCCTTGATGTATAACATTAATTAGAATACTCACGGAGAGGACATTCTTCCCCGTTCTTCTCAGCTTATCTCTAATAAGGTTGAATGGAAAATTTACTCTGTGAACGTTTAATAGGGAAGAATTGTGAAGTTTACCCTGACAGGGCAGGTATTTTAGAAAAGCTGAAGTGAAAAATTAAGCTTATTAATATAATACACTGAAAAAAAAAATGCTCTGCAGTATTTCGAATGAACAAAATAGCAGTTAATGACTATAACTAAATATACGATAATGTTGATAATTCAGCACTTTAATATAACATCTTTTGAAAAAACAGCTCATAGACATGCACATTTTAAAGGTTGATTGATCATCTAGATTTTCTTTCACAACGTTCAGTGTTGCAGGCAAAAATCCTAGATTGTAAAAGTTAGCAGCAAAAATATTGCTAAATTAACAAAAATATATCTTAAAAACTCAAGTGAACCAGCATTTTTCACTTATAAATACTGCTGAGGCAGTGAATGCCTTGTGCTATTTATTACAATACAACAATATTTACGAGAAAAAGAGTTCAAATACCAACGACTATACGCAACTAGCCACTAGCAAGTTTTAACTTCAAGCAATGAAGCCACACACAAATAATTACTCGTAAAATCTACACAACCACCTCTTTTGGGGATTTCTCGTAAACCTCATAAATTCCCATTTATCACATTTACACAGGAGCCTAATTTATGCCAGTTTAGAGTTGAGTTTATCTCTGTAAGCCCCCAAATGTAATGGTCAAGGTGATAAACCTTTGGGACATAAATCTTTTGACCAACTGGGCACTCGTTTATGAAGGAAGAATGAGATGGAGGTATGGAGGAGTAGTGCTGTCTTACTCTGGCTTTGAAATGCGACGTGGCTTGATAACTCAATTAATGTTTCAGGATTTCATGTTGGTAATGAATGTATGTCGCTTTTGATGGGCGGTTTTTCGAGTTCTAAAAACGTGTACGGATGATATAACCAAGTGATGTGTTCGTAGACAACTAAGATTAGCGTAAAATCGTTTGATAAATTATTAAAACATATCGACGGTCTTAACAAGATGAGTTGAAGTACTCGCATTTGTATAAGTTAGTATAGTTTTCCACAGTTTAATCGGTCCTTTATCTGAGAACCAATGTACTTTCACGATGAAAAATCAAATTATATTTTTCGATGAATGATTCAATTTTATTTCAAAATATTCTACGTGTAAAGTGTTCTGTATCATATCATTGGAAGAACATCTATGGAAACCAAACAACTAAACAGTTTATTTTGGCTCCTGCATCACACATTGATATACCCCATAAATATTCACGATTACTTTCCAAAATCATTCAAATTACCTCCCCAATTACTTTCAAAAGAATCGAATCTCAATACTTCACAAATATTCGGTTGGCGTGACGATCGACATATCTGCGACACGAACCTTTGCCGAATGTTTATGAGTTAATCGCAGCTTTGAAGTTTGACGAAACGCTAGTATTTATAGCTTTGGGCACGATTTGGGTGCGTGGGCTTATGGGGATGGTAGAATTGCTATTGGTTTGATATTGGTGGGGAGGAAATGTCGAAATGTCTGTTGTTGTGAGATAATAAGAATAATGAGTTTTGGCTGTGATTTTCCCCCTGCAGGGAGAACTCTGACAGAAAAAAACAAGCGTTTCAACACGCCTATTCACAAAAAAATCGTATTTTCTCTCCCAATTTTCAGTGGTGCAAGCAAAAGTGAGCAGCGTATGCTGCAAATATATTGCTTAATAAACAAAAATATACCTTTAAACTGCAAATGATACCCGTTCATTTTTGAATACTGCCCCTAAAAGGAAAGTTTCAATAAAATAGGTTTAATAAAAAATAAAGTTGTATGAAAAAGGAGACAGCCCATTTTTCATACAATACCTTAGCAACACTTTCACAAACAGTAAATCCGGAAGGTCTACATAACTTACGACCAAACACCGCTCTAAAAGATAAAAGTTGATACCACAACACATATACTAAATAAAATGCCTTAATTCTCATAAAATTCAATGCGACACCAAACGTTGCGTTCCGTTTTACGAGCGCGTCGATCGTACGAAAATAGTTGATGTCGTGCCTGCTGCCAAATGAAAGTGACATAAAAACGGAACGCATAATAACATCCAGCGTAAGTCACTGGATTGACTCATAAAGCTTTTACATAAATATCTGGGTGGGGTAGCAGTGAAAGCGAATTTTGATGAAACGGTTTCTGAAAATAGTGAAATTCTGTAACTGTTCTGGGAGAGTAAGTTACGAGTTTATAAAAAAAAAAATTGTCTCTTAATATAATTGTCTCTTTTCATTTTTCAATATTTTTTTCCACTATAGGTACATGTATATTTTTTAAACCGTAACAATTATATAAAAAGTCAGACAGAAACCTTTTTAATCGTGCTTTATAGATAAACTAAGCGACCCGCCTCGGCTTCACACGGGTACACATACATATAAACCCCTCTTGAATTACTCTATCTATTGCTGAAAACTGCATTAAAACCCGTTGCGTGATTTAAAAGATCTAAGCGTACAGACAGTAGGAGCGACTTTGCTTTATACTATGTAAAGATTAGTATAAAGCAAAGATTAGTATTATTAAAACTAATCTTTACATAGTATAAAGCAAAGTCGCTCCTACTGTCTGTACGCTTAGATAGCGAATATTTTAGTAATAAACCATCCTATTACTGTCCCACTGCAGAGCAATTTTCTCAAAGAAGACATGATCATTTCACCATGATTGCTCGAGGTGAATTGGCGATTCTCACTGAAAAACGAAATATAGGTTATACAAACCACTACGACTGCGACCCTACCACGTCACGAACGCGTGAAGTCGTCAGAGATTTATAACCACATAAAGCATAAAGGAAAATACGCTGAATAATCAACTGGAACGTTTGCCAGTAGCAGATCGATAGCCAAATGTTTACGCTGTACATTTATATTTACGATGTACAGATATTTTTATACTAGAAGTATACTGTTTTGTTATCAATGCGTCCACAACAGACTGCTGGAAGTAGGGAACTAGATCTCTTAATCTTCTAATGGAACATTACGTCTCCTGTATCGTAGGTCCAGTAACAGCGCGGCTATTGAGCATTATCCTTAGTTTGACACACAAGTGCTGTAAAGTATTATTGGCCTTTAGGATTTTTTCAGCAAAGTCTAGATTAGTGCTAACATAACATCACGCCTGTAATCCCCGAAGGGCTAGACAGAGGTGTACCTAATAGTACACCCACATTTCGACAGTTATGTTTAAGTCCCATGTAATAGGGGGCAAGCCTATTGCCATCAACTGGGCACAAATACGGACTCCGTGGCTGTTAATGAGAAATTCCTGATGGAAAAACCCAATAACACTCTGCCCGACCTGGGAATCGAACCCAGGACCTCATGCTCAGTAGTCGCGCTTGAGACTACTAGACCAACGAGGCAGTCAGTGACATTAGAGCTAAGTTCCTAGCAAAAAGATTCTTCGTGTGACTAAAACGTAACGGGCGAACTATAGGTATTCTTAGTATTTCACTGTCTGTTCCCTTTGAGACATCTATTATATACTAATATTATAAAGAGGCAAAGTTTGTGAGTTTGCAGGGGATAATCTCTGGATCTACTGAACCGATTTTGAAAATTCTTTCACTAATAGGCAGCTACATTATCCCCGAGTGTCGTAGGCTATATTTACAACGTGCCCGTAGGATAATTTCCGACCACAACGCGAACGAAGCCGCGGGCAACAGCTACTTTATCATATTATGTTATGTTCATACATATATAAAAGCAAAGGACACGTGTTTCAGTAATTTTCGGCCTGAAAAAACATGATCAGATGAATTTTATTTATTGCAATTTTTATATACAAAAAATGTCCTCGACACGTTTTTTTTTTTCAAAATACTACTTGCGATATGTTACTTCAAAAAAGCAATATACAAATGAAATTCTTTGTTTGTTAACAGTTGGCATGCGAAACAACAAATTTTTGTACGTAGTATTTACTCTTCCGTCACATGATATTCTGTTGATTGGCAGACTTGTAAAAATAAGAACAGATATATTTTTCGTAATAAATATCATTTTGTGAGACTCGTTTATAACATAAGGAATAATTTGAGACCATGATAAAGAAATAAGTGGTCATAAAGCAATATAGCCTCGTTGGTCGAGTGGTCGGAAGTGCAACTGTTGAGCAGGCGGTCCTGGGTTCGATTCCCGGGTCGAGCAAAGTGTTATTGGGTTTTTCCATCAGGAATTTCTCAGTAGCAGCCACGGAATCTAGATTTGTGCCCCGTTGATGGCAATAGACTCGCCCCCTATTACATTGGACTTAAATCAGAATTAGGGAAATGTGAATGACTATTAGGTACACGTCTGCCTAAACCTTCGGGTACTACAGCCGTGATGTTATGTAAATCATATTCGGCCTATAATTTTCCCACTGCTGGGACGCACGGCCTCCTCTCTATGAGCGGGAATGGGCTATAATCCACCACGCGGTCCCAGTGCGGGTTGGTAGATGTCACATGTCTGCGAATTTTTGGTTCTAGGACATGCCGGTTTCCTTCGCCGTTTTGAGAGCAGTGGTGATGAAATAAATTACACAAATTAATGCGCCTGCCTGGATTCGAACCCACGACTTACTGTTCGTAAGTCGGGGCCTTCACCACTGGGCCACCGCTGCTCTCGAATTATGTAAATCAATATACGGAAAATTATTTCAGGTTTGGTTAGTATTTTAACATAACCGATTAGTTATTTATCATTTCTAATTCTGGAGGTCAACTACTCGTAGTATAATTCAATTAATAGACTTTCAAACACGTCTAAACAAGGTTGGACGTTATAAGACGTTTCACGTCAGAATAATAAATGGACGTCGAAATAAATGTCTATACAGATGGGGGGAGGCTTCAGACAATTTTCTATGTATGTGTGACAGAACCGGAATGTACGAAGAATGGAGACGGCTAAACAGGAAGGGGTCCGAAAGGACCGATGCCTTCCAGGGTTGCGGGACTGTTCGAAAGAGATACTGCGGCCCTGGAACACAAAGGGCAAAGGAAGGAACATGGATGGGTTTTAGTCAGTGAAAGTCTGACACTCCCTCCTGCTCAGCCCAGAGCGGGAGGGGTTATTTGATGATTTCCCATCCGAAAAAAAAAGGTGCCCCGTATATGTGATTTTTGTAAGGGTTTATAAGATTTTCAAATCATATCAAATCGTTTATTGCTATATCCATAATGTACACTTACAGGTGGTAAATAAAAAATTCATGGTGGAAAAAATTATGGACCAGATCGGGCACAGCAAATTTTTAAATAAGTAGAGGGAGGAAGAACGCTTTCTTGCTTTCCTTTGTTGTCAAGTTTGAGTCATTTTATATTCTATTAAGTATTTATTTGTGATTGAACTTCACTAGCTTAGACGAGGTTATTCAAGCTAGGACAACTATTACTTATTTATTAACTTAACATAACATCACGCCTGTAGTTCCCGAAGGGTAAGGCAGAGGTGTACCTAATAGAACACCCGCGAGCCTATTGTCGACCGGGCACAAATCCAGACTCTATGGCTGCTAGTGAGATATCTGTGATGGAAAATCCCAATGAGATGGGAAATGGGAATTGAACAAAGGACCTCACGTTTAGCAGTCGCGATTGCGACCACCACACCAACGAGGCCGTCAAAATGAAATTGAATGTTGTCTTTGCAAAAACATTGAAAACAAAAATCCAAACAATGTGCTAATAATACTTATTTGTATTTATACGGTAGCTTTCTACAGGGTGTAAGCGGATCCTTCACGAAGCCGTCAAACAAGCATTCACATCTGTACATCAAACTAAGTAACTTTACGCAGAAATTATTGCTGGGAAACGACAGTTTTTGCTGGGTATAACATCACGTTTTACGATAGGACTCAATGTAACATACTCAAAACATTGTGCTGATGGATGCATTGAATAGTACGGGGGTCGTGGAGGTGTTAAAAGTAAAAATCTTACCTCAAGATCACGTATTTAAACAAAAAAATTTGGAACTTTGACCCCCAAAATCTCCGTAACTAGAAGGTTCCCAGGTATGGTCTAGAACAAAAAAATGATCGCAATGACGGGGAGAACAAGTGCCTTTCAGCTTCGTTAAGGGTCTTGTTACACCCTTTATAGTTCTAGCCCTATGTAAATAGGCATGAGTTTATGTACTTATTTCTAAAAATACCTCATCCAAAATACTTCGCACCTCCACAACCCCTAAATGATTGGCGGCAGTGATATATTACCATCTACCTGTGGGGGCTGAGTACTGACAGATGCTGAAACACCTTAATGACGAGCTGCGAACGAAAATGATCGTCAAATTGATCTCACCGGAGAGTTCACGATAAGGATATAAATATACGGACAAAATGTGACAAAAGTATATTGATGAATATGTGGGTAGTGTGACAAATTGAAGGATGTATTTAGTGGATATTGTATATGTAATGGGCCGATCTTTAGGTTAAGCCGCGTTTGCCTAGGTAGGTTTGTTGATGGGTGACCACCCATTACATACCGAGTTTCTTCTGTGCCTCGGAAAGCATGATAACCCGTTGGTCTCGGCTGTCATTTGTAGATCTTTGACAGTCGTTACAAGTAGTCAGTGGCCCGAAAGTCTGACAACCAGTCTTACCGAGGGGTATCGTATTACCCAGTACTAACTGGGTTGTGGAGGTCAGATAGGCAGTCGCTCCATGTAAAATACTAGTATTTAGCTGCATCCGGTTAGACATAGCTGGGAAAAGGCTTAACAGATCATGGTTGTATGTGTAATGTTCTATGAAAAAAAAGTAAATTGAAGAAGAATATGTAATACATTTCCATTTCTGTGTCAATTGTAAGCCAAATGGTATAACGATATAAACGGTAATTTCACTTGCAACAGTAAATAATAGTAAATTCATCTAAACATTCGTCTGATACAAGAAGCGTGGTTATTTAGTTCCAAGTGATTCGTCCAGCCAGCTGTTTTTGCATACGATATATTGGAAACAAAAACAGCTGGTCATAAAATCGTAGATTAATTAAAAAGAATCACGTTTTCCATCAAATGACGTGAAATATAACACTCCCAGCCCCGGAAAAATAGATTCTGGGAAATCTCATAATTTCTCTTCTTTTTTAATTTTTCTTTTTAAAACTAATAGCAATTAGGGTTTCCTGCCAAATGTCATGCACAGTCTGTAGTGTTTACAGTTCAGTGAGTTCTACGCTGCGCGCTGACCCAATCAACCGTAGCGCTTGCCTTGCTACGACGTAGCAAATGCTACGAGAATCGTAGACAGCTACGCAGCTACGGCGTAGGCATATTCGGTGCGTGGAAATATCAATTTTGATTTAATGCTGTGTAGTCATGCTTGCTAGTGGAAATTAGCACAAAGGGTCTTCCGTATACCTAAGGGGCAATCGAATTACATTTGAGCGTTTATTCATAAACGCTAAATAAAGTTGAATATTGTTGTATAAAAATGAAAATTATATTGTTACATAGACGTAAATCATTACTGAACTTAAATCAGTGTTTATGAATTAATTACTTTTTACCTTTAAAAGGGAATTTGCAAATTGATGAAATCGTAGATAAATTATGTTTTATACAGCGTGTAACAGAAAGGGTATAATCATATGGAATACTGTGGTACGGATCATCAAACTGAACAACTTTCTCTATGGGACCACCATCGAAATCGTAAAAAAATCCCTTTCTGTTACACGCTGTATATAAATTATATTTTATATTCCATGGGAGCGTACTACCGGGATATAAATTATCTTCTGTGCTATTCCAGACTATAATATAACACAGTGCTAGATTTTTTGCAGGACCGTTCAGCCGTTCTGCCGTGATTGAGTAACAAACATCCATCCATGCAAACTTTCGCATTTATATAGTAGTAAGGATTTATTGTCGTCATTGTATATATGCAGGTACTTAGTTTTACTCTTAATTCTTATTTTTATTCGTAGTATAGACATAGTAATTAATTACATGAAATAAATTCAAATAAGAAACAATAAAATGTTCGTAGTACGACAGTAAGATTATAAATTACAAACTAATGGCTTTGATCAAACCCAGATTGCATAATGAGCTTTGTCCTTTAATGTTTACTTGAACTCGTGCAATTGACAATATTTTCATCAAATTCTATTATATATTATTGACCGTATAGTCCACTACTACAGTGTACTGACGGCCTCGCTAGAGGTCACACGCGAACTGCCACAACTAATGCTGATTGAAGATTAAAAACAAAAAACTGTACAAAGTGAATTTACAGTTTCTATCCGTAAAAAACCTCCATGTTCACTAGGCGACATAGCAACATCTCATCGCCCACTTAGCTACTACAGCCAAAGATTTCTTACGACCACTCGATGTCAGAACAATGACCCTCAGACCCTCAGCGCTGTAGTTCTGACAAAGGCGGTCTGACCTCAATCTATTGTTGTCAATGACCGATAAAAATGCCTTTGTGGGTCTGAAGAGCGGATACAACCGTCTTATGTTTCTTTTTTTAGAGTTTTCGTAATTAGGTGGTGTTTGGTATTTTGGTAGGAGATATAAATATATTTGAATATACTATACAGGGTGTAACAAGACCCTTCACGAAGCCGTCAACCGAGCATTATGTACATCAAACTAAATAACTTTACGCAAAAATTATTGCTGGGAAACGACTTTTTTTTGGGGTGAAACATCACGTTTTAAGGTAGGACTCGATGTAACGAACTAAAAAAATTGTGCTGATGGATGGATTGGACAGTACGGGGGTCGTGGAGGTGTTTAAAGTAAAAATCTCGCATGATAAACATGTATTTAAAAAAAACTTGTGAAAAAAGTTGGACAAATATCTCTGTAACTATTAGGTTCCCAGCTATAGTCTAGAACAAAAAAATGATTGCAATGACGGGGAGAACAAGTACCTTTCGGCTTAGATAAGGGTCTTGTTACACCCTTTATCTACTGGCATAAATGAGAGACTTGCTTTTTTTACTATAATCTCAATTGTAATAGGATTATCCCAAAACATATTTATTATTTATTTAACAGTTTATTCACACAATAAATACAGAAAAGAACAAATATCAGAAACAGGTACATAGGTGATGCTTATTTCTAAATATAAATCTACATAATTAATCCTATTTTATATACAGGGCGAAAAGTAATTATTTGGAAATATAATAATTTTTATAGTTTTAAAATTCAATCACACTGAAGTTCCGTTTTTAGAGCATCGTTTGCAAGTGGACAGATAACGAATAACAAGAAAATATTAAGACGAGAACATTTTAGAAAGTTACTTAATGTTATGTAGCAAAATATTGATTTACAAAAAGTAACTTCGGTGGACACTTCTTTAAAAATAAAAGTCAACCAAGAAAAGCCAATATGTGTGTAACTCTTTTGAAATGTGATACTTAAGTACTTTTTCTACGAAACTGAAAATCTCACAACACCTGCAAATTTTCGTTCACAACACATCTTGTACTCACACCATCCCAAACTTACCCACACGCATTTTCCACCATCCATCCTACTGCATCCCGCCAACCTGATAGACAGCTGATGATTAATGAGGACAGACGAGACAAGGGGGGCAGGAGATAAGGGGTAAGCGGAGGGGTGGTGCAATCTCCATAAACGACGTCTAATGGCCGCCCGTCTTAGACTGGAGGTAATCCAATCCAGGTTGAATCGATGGATAGATGATGGAGCCAGAGGTAGCTGCGGGATGTTGAGCTGATTATTATGGATTATGTTGTGTGGTAGGATGGTCTTCATTCGTTGTTGATGGGGTAATAGTGGTGTTTAGATATAATGGGTATATATGTTAACGCTTCTACCAATTAATCCGACCCAACAAGTCGGCTACCCGTCATATCGGATTCAGCTGAATACCAGTACTTTACACACCGTCTACATATTACATAGCATCACGCACGACTGTAGTCCCCGAAGGGTTAGACAAAGGCAAATATAAATCCTAGATTGACCCGTTACCTAAGACCACCATAACAATAACTTCGCGAAAGTTTTTCAAGTCAATTTCCATATGAAAAGTGGAAGATTCAAGATGGCGCCGCTAATCTCTGGCGCCATTCAGTCGACGTCACATCCGGATGTCGGCATGGCTCGTTTCCGCTCCCACGAGTTCCGGTTTGTGACAACCTTGTACGAAAACGTGATAAAATGGCACTTAAATGATTTAGAGGTGATAGTACAATAAAGTCATAAAGTGAGATGCGACAATAGTGTTGTTGATTGCGAAAAGAAATAGGTCAAATGACAAGAAAGTATTTTTTCAGGTCACCTTTTTATGGATGCTATTGTACTGTAATTTGATAGACGAGAAAAAGGATTGAATAAAAAGGAAAATATTTTCCCTGTAAAAAATAGTAATTGTTAACAAAAGATTATTATTGAAGATCAACCCAAACTGGTTATCAACATAAAGAAACAAAGAACGAAAGATTTATTTGACACATGCCACAAGTGCACACAACATTAAAAAAAATAGCAACTCCACTTAAACCTAAAAAAAATTACATTATTGTGTGTCACTGTGTCTCACGGCTGCGCCAAATAGGCCCAGTTCAGCAAAATACCAGGCAACTAGATGCCAAGCCGACGTTGGTTTTCAACTGGACCTGAGATAGTAATGTGACGGACGTGAAACAGTTTCATATTGCGTGTCAAAGTGTATAAAATTTGTGAACAGTCAGGTACTTTGTGGACTGCAATAATAACCTATAGCTATACTAATATAATGAAGAGGTAAAGTTTGTGAGTTTGTATGGGTAATCGTTGGATCTACTGAACCCATTTTGAAAACTCTTTCACTAATAGGAATGTACATTATTCCCGAATGCAATAGGCTATATTTACAACGTGTCCGTGCGGTAATTTCCGACGAAACGCGAGCGAAGCTGCGAGTAACAAATAAACTACATAATAAACGAGATAAGTGCAAAATAAACAAAAAGATAAACAAATGGGATGAACATTCCTAAATTGAAACTATACCTATCCAAATACAACCAACTAGCTGTTGCCCGCGGCTTCGCTCGCGTTTTGGTCGGAAATTATCCCACTGGCACGTTGTAAATATAGTCTATGGCACTCGGGGATAATGTAGCTTCCTATTAGTGAAAGAATTTTCAAAATCAGTTCAGTAGATCCCGAGATTACCCCCTACAAACAAACTTACAAACAAATTTTACCTCTTTATAATATTAGTATAGATATAGTCTAGATTTTGGTTAAATATGTCTTACTTATGCGCTAAATCATTTCACAACGTAGTTCCTTCCTCTACTTACAACATGATACACACTGAAAAATTTATTTCTTCATTAGAACAATGACTGGAAACTTTGAAATCCTGAACGTTACATTAAACTCAAAAACGTGTCACTTGAACTTTAACCGTAACTGTGATGAATGTGGAGAAATCCTTCTTACTAATTCACATTTAGTTAAACGCTTGAAGGGGACGCCTTTTGTTTCTTCTCTATACAAAAAAGATTTTACTTATGTGAGGTAAACCGTTTTTGTTTAAATCAGGGATCCCCAAACTATTTTGGACAAGTGACCCCTTTTCCAAAATGAACTGTTACCTCAGACCCCCATGGCCAAATTACCTACTTTTAAGATCAACCCCCTTATTCATAATGGTCCGCTAACTTAAAACAGCTGCTACAGTGTGTTATTTTTCATTCTGACTTAGGTCAATAGAAGAAGACAGAGTGAGAATTAGCAATGCTTTAAGTTAGCAGACTATTATGAATAAGGGGGCCTATCTTTAGTTTTTTCCTATTGACACAAAATACCTAGGTACTAAGGTACCAATTGGAAAACTTTGCACTTGGTTAAGTGAGTAAAATTGACTTCATTTTCGTATCAAAATTTAACAAAATAAAAAGACATACAATTCAGTAAATATCAAGTTTAATTTATAACGATTATTACAAATTAGGTACTTAAAGAATTTTAAGTAGGTAGGAAATTATATTTAAAAAAGTATTAATTCGCAAAGAGAAAATAAAACATTCAGTGTGATGGATGAACCTGGTGACTATCTACCAATCTAGCTACATCCGGTTCAATATTGGTGAGTTGCAGCCTTAAATCTCCACGTTCGTTGATTTTCAAACGGTTTCTTTGTTTCGTCAAAATGTTTGTTACCACACTGAAGCTTTTTTCAACTAGGTATGATGATGGAAAAGCGATAAGGTATTTTTCAGCAATGTTCCACAATGTAGGATACTGTGTTTCAATGTTGCGTTGCAACCAGAACTTCTGATAGCCTTGGTTGAACTTCTGCTTAAGCTCTTCGTCTGTGCTGATGGTAATCAACTCTTCTTGCATTATCACATTGGCTTCTTCTATGGCTGTGGTATTGTACGGATTTATTATCCATTGAGGAATTTGTAAATTTAAAAGATCCTCAAACCTCTCCGTAAAATCCTTGTGTAATGCGTCCAAGTGAGTGACATATAATAAAATGTCATCATCTTGAAGCGTTTCTGGTAATTTTGACAAATGCAGAAACTGCGAATATTCTTTTCTGCCTAAATTTTGTTTATAAAGGATTAGTTTACCCACGAAGGCCGATATTATTGATTTTGTTTTAATCAAGTTAAGATCGTCACCCTGCAGCTGCAAATTAACTTTGTTGAACATTCCAAAGATATCAGTCAAGTAATAAATATCTGTTTTACAATTGTTCAGATTTTCTTTCAAATTCGGATCTTTTTCTTGTAAAAACTCCAACACAGATTCAAAAACGGCTGAAAATCTTTCTAAGCAAGAGCCTCTTGATAGCCAGCGAACTTCAGTGTGAAGAAGTAATCGAGTAAAGACTTCGTCGTTTTCCTCACATAGCTGAGCAAATAACCGAGAGTTCAAAGAATTGCTTCGAATCTTGTTGATAGCATTTATTACATATTGTAAAGACTTATGCAATCTAGGACTCAGCTTTTTTGCTACTAAATGCTGCCTGTGAATCACGCAGTGAATGACCAGTACATCAGGCAGTTGTCGCTTTAAGTGAGCTATAAAACCACGATGACGACCAACCATAGACGGTGCACCATCAGTCGCAACAGAAACAATGTTCTTCCATGGAATAGCTTTGTCAGTAAAAAAATGTTCCACGGCCTGAAAAATGGATTCTCCTCTGGTATCAGTCTCTAAATATGTAGCAAAAAGCAGTTCTTGGCACATATTTTCATCTTTGATATATCGAACATATCCTAACAACAGAGCTTCATTGCCGGGTAATGTAGACTCGTCCAACTGGAGAGAGAATCTGTTGGTCTGTAAGAACTTGCATAAAATGTTTTCCACATCGCGTCCCATCTCGTCTATGCGTCTCTGAACGGTGTTATTGCTCAAAGGTATTCTCTTTAAAATATCATGTGCGGGTTTGTGCAATACATTGTTAAGGACCTCCGCAATGGCTGGTAAGATAAGCTGCTCTCCAATTGTGTGGGGTTTCCCCGACTTCGCTATTAGTAAAGATATATTATAGGACGCTCGTAAACCATCATCGTCTTTAATAGATGATGACGCAAACATCGATCTTATGGATGGCCTTTTGTCTAGTTTTTCTTTAAGTGCTTGAAAAAATTTCAAGGGCTTACTTTTTTTGTCAGCATGTACTCTCGATAAGTGGTCATCCATTTTTGAAGGCTTCATGGCATCGTTACTGAATACTTTTTCACATATGAGACACATCGGCAAGTGTTGATTTGATGGAGATGCAATAAATCCGAACTTCAAGTAGTCCAAACTGTATTGTCTGCATTTTTTTTTCGTGTCCGCCATCATAACTCTCAGTAATCCTGCAAATAAAAAAATAAGAAACTAAGTACCTAAATTAAAAACAATACCTAATAAACTGTTAAATTTACTGGTAAATTTTTACAATTGAAACAGCTGAGGCAACTGCAAACTGTTGCAAACAATCTACAGATAGCTCAACTGATCACTATCACACAGTGTGCAGTGGGGCAATGCTGATGCGCTGTGCCGGATAAAAACTGTTTGGTACTTACCCTGTTAATTTTTCATAAACTGCAGATATTGTGTGGTTACGCTATTAACTCGCGTAGGGAGCTCAGCATTTTGTAAATTCTTTTTCAGTCACTTTACTTCACTTAATTTAGCTATGTAATAACTTTGTAATCTCTTGAAATAAATGAGTACTTATATGAGTTATTATCGTTCAAGCTCCAACGAATTTCAAAACGCAAATGAACTTTCAACCTAAGTGCAACCTCGTTAAATAGTAAAATATCAGGAACATGTTTGGACTTGCAACTTGATCATGAATTCGTTCGTGTTAAATCGCGCAAGCGTCAAATAGAGAGCAAGTCAAAACGCGCCTGAAAGACGTACGCTCGAACTCATTATCTTGCACAAACTTGTCCACACTGACTTGCCGAGTTTTTCATCTTGTACGAACTTGAGGCTTTATATTACTACAACAATGCTATTTCCTACATAAATATTAATTATTCTTAGTACACGTAACACAACATAAACAATACAGTACCTACCTACCTATCTTGAAAGTTTTAAATAAGAACTTGTGTTAATTTAATAGGGGTCGATTTTTAGACCTCGTCGACCCCCATAATCAGTTTTCGTTTATGTCGACCCCTAGGAAACCGATATCGACCCCAAGGGGTCGATATCGACCACTTTGGGAATCCCTGGTTTAAATGATACAGCTCAGAATTAATAGACACATGACTTTTGGGTGATTTCGTAATTACAATTTAAAATTATTATCATTTTTAAATCAACTAATATGTTATGTAAACATTTGTATATACTATATAGCACTTTCTTTATGCATTAGCAATCTTTTTTTTAGCACTGGCATGTAAAGCCAAGTCAGAGGCCCATGGGTGGCATAAAAACTCTGACACCGGGTTAGGCACTTACCACACGATAAAGAAAGAAGGATTAAGTTACAATAATGAATCAAATAAATCAAATGAATCAAATGAATAAGAACATATCTTGCATCTGTAAAATAATCTACCTAATAACATTTTTAAAACATCCCTTTGTATGAAAAACACAAAACGCCATACCTTAAACGCTCATATTACACATACAGCACTCATTACTAAAGCAATCTTTCGCCAACTTTCTCCAAAATGGCGGCTGCTTTAATTCCCGCGCTTTATAAGAGCACTGACACACGGCACACGCGCTGTCGTGCGTAATAATATCAGTCACGAAAATGTGACGCGATCAAGGCCTTTTAAAGGTCGAATGTGAGTAATTATACTGTAATGCAAGGTAGCGAAAATAAATTAGATTTAAGCCGCGTTGGGGATAAAATTTCGTGAGAGGATTAAAGGTTTGGAGAGAGGATTAGATGCACGCAAGAGGTTTTGTAATTTCTTGGGTTTAACTTACCTCTGAAGTATTTTATTCATCCATGATGATTTTTTGCTGTATTTTCATAAATCCGACTTTGAAGTCTCAACAAAGACCTGTAATAACGATTACAAGTTTGCTTTCGTTGGGTATATGTATATTACAGATGCAATCAATTGAAGATTTAGTGAAGGAACACTGGGAACTGGCTTGTCCTAGAATCAAAATTTCTAAGACATGATATTCTGGAATTGCAGTCTACTCTCTCTCAAAGAGAGGCGACCTGTGTCAGTGGGAACATTATGTGCTGATTGATACTAGATGCAATTCGAGACTATAGAAAAATCAAAAAAAAAAAACATAAATTGCAAAGATAACCTAAAACACTTTAGCACTTAGAACTCAAAATCACTTTTCTCGTAGATTTTCCACCCGTGTGTTAACTCTCTTAATCGTTACAATAAAACATATTACCGTAGAACCGTACGTGCTCAGTTTAATAAGTTCACGGTAACTCTAATCTCATTGTAACGCTAATGTGTGACAAAAACGAACGGTTCAACTTGAACCGTCAGTTACTTTTATTGATACGTTCAAAGTGAACGTTTATACCTGCGAAAGTTTAATAAGGAGTGCCGTGTCTGCGTGTTATTGAGCTTTTGATGGACAATAAAAATGGTGATATGAGAACAGATGGAATTTATTAGTTGTTTGTCGTCTTGCTAAGCTTCATATCTGAAAAGAGACGGGAACACGCACTATACTTGGCGTTTTGCTGTCAAATTTCTCCAAATGATTTTAAACCATAAAATGTTGATGGTTAAGTTCAAAACCGAATGAGAAAAACTGACGGTTTTTGGTATCTTGATGCGCTGGCGTCTACACAAAGTTTATTTGAACATTGAATTAAAAATGTAATGTCACAATTTATTTAATAAACTAACTATACACATGATTAAAATTCAAAACTATGAAATAAACTAACCACAAACTACAAAGGGGCATAAAAAAACTCCTCCTCATCGCTGTCAGCTGGTTAAGTGCCCATGAGACAACAACACTTAGCCTCTGGCCAAGGTAAATGTACATAATGTTTCGTGGGTACAAAGTTTAAATTACATTTGGGTCAGAATTTTAACGTTTTTGAACACATAAGGTAAAACACGAAAGCAAAAGCACTTTTGTTTGTTTGGCAAACAACAGAAAACAGTAAAGAAGATTTTTGGATGAAAACAGAAAAGATGAACTACATATTTGAAAAAAAAAAACAACATGCATATAAATTTATAAGAGTTTATTCTAAAATTCTTTTTAAGACTAAAAAAACCCACATTTCGCTAGTTATTTTTAAGTTTATTTAAAAGAGGATAAGCCTATTGCCATCAACCGGGCGCAAATCCAGACTCCTTTAGTGAGAAATTCCTGATGGAAAACCCAATGACACTTTGCCCGACCCGGGAATCGAACCCAGGACCTCATGCTCAGCAGTCGCGCTTGCGACCACTAGACCAAAGAGGCAATCACTATCTACACCAACTTAATTTACATACAACACCTACAACCAAACTATCCCGCAGTACCTCACTAACCGAAAATCCACCTTCAAATTCGGCAATACCACAGTCCACAAGGCTACAATTGAATGGGAGTCCATAAATCAAGCTGACCTCTTAACTGGCCGATAAGTCAATCGACTATGGAAATGTTGGTGCTGAGTGGAAGCTCGTGTTCTGTACTCCAGGGTAAGTTATGGTACTGTATCGAAAGGGGAAGGAATGGAAGGGGGGAGGAAGGTGGGTATAGCGGACTTGGAATTGTAGTGTTATTTAAAGGGTTGTGATATCATAAAGTTGACAAAAGATATGGTAGCAGGCTCTTTTTATTTATTTTTTCACTTCTCATGCTCCAAAAGTACGCCATTATAGCCCTAAGAAGCGGGACTAAAGTGACCACTTTAGTCTCTAGGGAGAAAAAATAATTCGTTTTTTAATTTCCTTCGTGTGACATAGACAAACTCAAACAGCCAGTAAATATACTATTGAGTGTGGACCATCTTCATTGCGAAAATGTTGAGAGATTTAGTTCCATGGTTTTTCCGCAAGGAAGGTGGCGCCATGTGTTTTAAATTGGTAATCTGTGGCTGGTTTAGAAGAAAAAACTGACCGCGAAATTTCGGAATTATTTGAGTGTAAATTTGTTCGGTTATAAATCAAATTAAGATTGTCCAGTGAGAATGAAAAGTTGACGTCGACCAAAGAGCAAAAAACTTAATAGATAATCTTTTTCCGCCAAAATCGGGGAAGATTTACCTTAAAACTTACGAAAGTTTTATGGACTGGAGGAATAAGAATATTTATTAAATGTTTTTGTACTAAATTGACTATTTTTCTCGCACTCAAAGTGAAAAGTACAGTTTGCACCTCGAGACTAAACGCCAACTTAATATAGGTACCCTCGGTTTCATTGACTCCCATCCCATCGCACGCTCGGGAGTCAAACCACCTCTAGTATATTATGGCTTCGTTTAGTCCCTCGTTAAAAATAAGATTGTTTCTTTTGCATATTTAAATGAATCATAAATCATTTTTTTTATTTCTATGATTTTATTTTAAAACACTTTTACCACAATCAGCTGTCACACTTGCGACCATTAGACCAACGACGTAGTCATACATAGACTTTTGTCGATGGACGACTAATGTGACGTCACGACTTCGACGGCGTTGGTAGTGGGTTAAAAGAGTAGGTCAGGAGGTGGGCTATACTTTGGGATGAGACTCCACAGCCGCACTCTGCTACAACTTAATATTCAACATAAATGATCACCAAGAAAACATCTAAATTTTTTTTTTTTTTAAGATATGGCATCTCGCAGTTCAGCCTCTGAGGCTAGCTACTGCTTAACCGGTCTATCTCTGTGCCCAAAATTATGACACTAATACCCATCACACACTACCATAACTTAGCCACAAATTCATAGTCCAGCTATTTATGTCCATGGGCTATTACTGAGGCTATTAGGCTACTAATCGCCGGTGATTCCGGTGATCCGAAGTGGCCGGTAGCCATAGATTATGCGGCAGATGTGCCAAACAGGTGCGGACTTATGGGATATCATTTAATGGCTATTGGATCTTGGCTGATTTGTTGGGGCATAATCGTGGTGGGGGGAGGGTTATAAGAGTTTTAGTGTTTGTAAAATGATGGGGTTGTTGATAGTCTAAAATCTTTTTAAAATTTCGTGCTAATGAATCTATGAAATACGATGATTTAAAAAAGTCAAGTATTAGTAACAGCCACCCGGGTCAATGTTCAAGGTGCTTGCTGAAATTGGTCCATGGATGGTTGATCATCCATTTCACATCGAGTTTCGATTGCCTCAGAAAGTGGGTGTCATTTGTAGATCTTTGACAGGTCCGAGAGTCTGGCAAACATTCTCAATAAGTGGTATGGTCTTACCCAGTACTAACTGGGTTGTGGAGGTCAGATAGGCGGGCGCTCCATGTAAAATACTGGTATTCCAGTTTAGATACCTGAACTATGTTTAAATCATACAACTTAGAAACGTTTTAGGGTAAGCAAATACTTCACATTATATTTAAGTAAATCCTTCTTCAATGAAAAATTGTATGAATATTATTCCAATAAAATTTCTTAGAAGTAAATTGAATCCATTGTCGAAATTAAATTGATTCCAGTATTTGAGACCAACTATCATGGACCTCACAAGTTGAAGAAATCTCATTGTATTTGAACAAATCAATGAGCAGTTACAGGTCTTATGAGAATGGCTGAAACGCTTCATTGGGTCGCTTTGTAACCAACGATAGCTTATACAGAGGTCGAAGAAAAGAGTTTTAGATATTTCTACATTTGATATGAAGTTATTATTATAGAAAGAACTAACTATTACTGCTAATATTAATACGTGGTGCGAGGCAACCGGGCTTATCCCAGTTGTAAACGTCCCTTATTGTCTATTGGCCTTGTTTTGTTCTGTCTCCTGCTGATATAGAGGGAAGTGGAAATTATCTAATTATTTAATTATCTATAAACTCCTCCGCTATTCTTTTCTGATTAATTTCGTTGCGGGATCCAAGACAGTTAAATTGTTTCTCTGGGACTTCGACGAGTTTCAGTGTCTAGGCGCTTTTCTGGTGGTTGCCACTGTTGATTCTGTCTTTGAGGAGTTGCAGTGGTATGGGAACAGGGTGGAGAGATGGTCCCAAAAAAAAAAGATCTAACGCAGTCGGCCAATGTTTAATATTTGAAGAGTATTTTGTGATCAAATCGATCGATGTAATGCACCTATATTCACGAGTTTCTGAAAGCTTGGTCAAATCTCAGAAGTTTGATGAAACTTTTGGTTATTGAGCATTTACCGGTCTAGAAGTTTAGGCTCAAACTAGAAATTGTGCGATCAAATGTTATGTCAGCTATAGCGATCATTTGACTATACTATCAGTCAGTTAAATCGCTTGGCTTCAGATAAAGGAGCCCAGATCATTTTTTGATAGCGTTGTAGATACAATATGATGAGAGAACATCGCTTGGTAAAAAACCCTCTGAACGCCCCTACCAATAAATAGGCTTTAGATACATGGATAAGCATAATAATTGTGTACAAAAAGGTATTTGTTAATTCACCCATTCTATTATGTGTATGCGCCATATAAAAGGAGGCGACCCTATTGCCAACCGGGCACAAATCCAAACTCCGTGGCTGCTACTGAGAAATTCCTAATGGAAAATACCCAATAACACCCGCCCGAACTGGGAATCGAACCCAGGACCTCATGCTCAGCAGTCGCGCTTGCAACTACGAGACCAACGATGCAGTCAAGCGAAACAAACAAAACATAATATTTGAAGTATTTCTATCTATCATACACGCTACTTGTCCCATGTTCCCAAGCCACAACATACCCAAGATTTACGACAACAGCCCACACACCACATATTCACATATTGTGTACAAAAACTCATTTACAGGTGTTGTTAAAAGAGGCACATGTGCGCCTCATAAAACGCTTATCGCTTACATCAACATCCGAGCCGAGTCAGCGCTAGTCTAAGGGCTGAGGCCAAGGTTATAGGCATAGACGTTAGCGATTTTGGTGGCGTTTTCAGGTCATAAGTTAATTACTTAAAATTAAAGGGTAGATGGCCTATAAAATAAATAAAATCTTTAGTAGAAAACCAACAAGATTTTAAATAGATAGCTAGAATTAAATATAGTGATTTCTTGGTGATTTGTTAAGATTTCAAATTAAATCAAATCAGTATTATTATATTATTAGACATTGCCTCCATGCAAGTCTAGTGGTAGCAAGCGCGACTACTGAACATGAAGTCCTGGGTTCGATTCCCAGGTCGGGCAAAGTATTAGTGGGTTTTTACACCAGAAATTACAGTACAGAGTTACAGTAGCAGCCACGAAGTCAGGATTTGTGCCCGGTTGACCGCAATAGGCTCGCCCCCTATTACATGAGTGTACTATTAGGTACACCTCTGCCACCCTTCGGGGATTGTAAGCGTGATGTTATGTTATGAAAACAAAAACAGGTTGTGGTTGTTCAACATATAAGTTTATGTTTTTTTCTATGTTTTTAATTAATTTATTTGCAGTACACCAATTGCGTCATTAAATTGACATAGAACACTTATTAATAAGCAGCGGTGACTGCAACCACACCCCATAAACTCTCGAGCTCAGTGCGACTAAAAGCGTTCTCCACACTTCGGAATGGGTGTACACCCGCGCGGCATTGTGTTCATACATTGTTCTGTCGATGCGGGCCTTAATAGTGCCCGTGTAATACGGCCACCGGTTTTTAAACAGCTTGCAGCTTTGTTACTAAAGTGTTAAACTGTGAAATTGTGAAGGAATTAATGCTTTATTTAATTGGTACTTTGGTACGAGTTTTGCTTGGATAAAATCTGGAAATAGGAGTCCATTGGCCATATATGTACTTCATTCGGTAGTCTAGTAAGTTTGATACAAAACCAGCGCTTAGTAAAATTACTGACGGTTGAACCAGTATTAAAGATTAGTTTGTGTGTATCTACTGCTTCTATAAGCTGTTTTTTTTTGTTAAAGCCTGTTCTGGGCCGCTGCTGGGCAAAGGTCTGTCTCATATTTTCCAATCTTCGATATGTCTTGCCTTGTCCGGCCAATGCTAGCTGTAGTACTGGAGACAATAAACGTCTATTCTAATGTACAAGTCAAATGACTGCCTAACCTGTATATTACAAAATTTGCATGGAAACAATTTCCAGTATCGTAGTATTTAGATTAACTATTTTGTCGGTATTTCACTTAAATAGTATGAAAACCGACGTCAGAAATAATCGTCATTATAATATTCTGCGTACTAAAAGTGTCTACGATTACAAAGGCTATCAATAAATCTTTTTAACGGGCTTTCCAGGTACTGAACAAAGTCTTTATTCATGCATTGGACAATAGCAAGTTCAGGCAGCACTAAGCTTAGCCCCAATAAACCTAGCATTGAACCTTCTTAATATTCAACTTCGCAATATACAATGGCCAAAGACAGGTCTTAGCAACGCACTATATCTAAACTCTAAATCTGCTGTAAATTATATCGATAATCTTAACACATTACCGAAATACTCTAGAGCTCTTTGTTAGGTGCTCATCCAGGGAAATACTGCCATCATCATTTGCATGGCTTTTCCCAACTATATTAGGGTCGGCTTCCATTCTTACCAGATGCAACTGAATAGGCTGCTGACCACTCGCAATCTGGCTGCCTTCTTGTTTGCCACACAATAACACAGAGTAATATTTTCCAACTCTGCGTATGAATTATAGCACATTAACACACTTCCACTGAGCTACTAACGATTCACTAAATGCTAAGCCTTGACCCCGTGATATTTGCCTGACATTCTGTTTGTTCGACCTACAAACTTTACTGCTGAAGTATAACAACATCATAGAATTTACTGGGGTAGCCAGATAAACGTATAATTGTTTTCTTTCCAGAACAAAATCACAGCAGAACATTTTGAAATCAAGAAAAAAATTAATATCTCGAAAGCTATAACTAGCGATTTCAATGCTGTTTTGGCAGGCACAAAGGTGAAACTCCAAAGAATATAAACTCAAACTTTGTGAAATCTAGAGGTGAAAAATGGTCATGCATCAACAGAGAATAGATTGCCTTTCAGTTATTCATAGCGAGGGCGAAGGGTTGTAGGAAAATTGTATTTTTAATCCGGTTCTTAGACGTTTAGTTTTCGTCTGACGGGAAATTAAACGGAGAGGCGTCCCTTGACTTAAATATTTTATCAGTTTAAACCTGCTGGTATTTATGTTGTAGAACGAAATATCTTGTCAAACTTACAGACACGTTTCTAAATGATCTTTTAATAATTTGATTCGTCTGAGGCATTGACATCAAACCTCAAGACTTTTTGAGAAAACAATCTTTGACTGACAAAATTTAGAGTTTACAAAAAAATAATAGGTAAATACCTAAACGTAGTAACTTTACATCGACCTACCAACTTAATCAAGTAATACCAGATGTAACGACTCCTATACTTTTTATAAAGGCCTATATAGCCCACCAGCCATGCGTATTCGCAACAAAAGGTCTTCATAATCCTCAGACCTTTGACCTTTGACCTCTCGTTATAGCAACCCGGCTCTAATTGGGTGTCGTAGAAAGAAATATTGCCACCAACCATTATGTATTGAGCTGAAAAATACTGCTGACCACCTTATGTGAGCAGGGAGGGTTATAGCTGAGAATGTGAGCACTTGTACGATTTCTTACGTAGTGACGATGTATGGTGTAAGCAATTATGAGGTACGAGTAAGAAAATATACAGAGAAATATGTTTTTGCACGTAAATATCGCAACAGCTTAGTATGTGTTGTTCTAATTTGTATTTATATAGTAGGCCGCACATCAGTTACTTTATTACTTTAACTTTGAGCTGGTCTAGGGTTCTATGTAATTTCAATTGTTTATGAGACACTAATATAAGAGGCCAGCTTAATATACTGATTTGGTTACCATTAATGTGCTACCGTACCGGATGTGGAGGTCAGATAGGCAGTCGCTTCATTTAAAGCACTGATATTCAGTTGCATCCGGTAAGACTGGACATCGACCACAAAGTCGGGCAAAGGTAGGCTGGTGTTGATGTGCTATCGCACTTATGAGATCTTGAATATTATAACGAGGTCAATGAAGAATTGATTTTTTACAAAACCATCACCAAGGTTTCTTAATTTTACTCACATCGAAACATGTCCACGCATCGTTTTTCATTTACCTCGCAACATTTTTAACCAAAAACTTCCTCAACGTAACATTTTACAAACTCCCCCAAGAGACTGGATGTCGCTGTCAAAAAAATATAACTGTCAATACACATCTACCCTAACACAAGTGCGTCAGCTACTTGCGTTTGCGTTTTATTAAAAATTTACATCCATCGCTCGTACTAAGGCATATCGTCGGTAAAACTCCTACCTGCGAACATAGAATAGATAGGAATACAGAAGGTTAGCTTCGTATAGAAGCAAAAAACGCAAACACACGTAGAGACTATGGTGAGGCGTCATAGATATTGAGTTCTGAATGTACACAAAAGGTTGCATTTTGGTCGTAAGAACCACGAAAAAAATAACATTAAAAATATTTGAATCGACTATTGGCCCTCTCTTGCCATTGAAAGGTTTACAATAAATATAAATAGCACTGGTTTCTCATTATGGTAATGAAATCAAAAATATTTTATTTAAAAAATGGCTTACTTCCTAATTCGATTTGAGAAAAACACCACATCACTGATAGCGAGTGCAAGCGTGCTCGCGACTGCCTTTTTTTAAGTCGCCGTACCTTTGCGTCTATGTCTGCTTACCCCTATTTTCGCTGGTTGTATAGAATGGACTTTCGGTAATATTCTGTACTCCGGGTAGAAGGTATTCCAACGCGTAAATTATGCGAACAACAGGCCGTTTATGAAAGTGAATTTTGAGGCTTAAAAATGAGGTTGAATATTTAAGAAGTATCTTGATGATGATGATGAACTTCGTTGCTTGGCTTTTTAGTGTTAATAAGCTGAGGTAGCATCGTCACTTTACGTAGATTAATTATGGATTAGGCTGCATCTGCTTACGTTACGTTATCTGAATATTGACCGTGCCTTGCTCCTAATTTTCAGAAAAATCTTGTTGATTCAGAAGATGTTTTTTTTTTATCAAAAGTTTTTCGACTTTTGACTCTTTTCAATATTTGGCTGAATTCAGTCTTTCTCCTTGATATGATAATACTCATTCAATGATATTCAATCCACAATGTATACTTAAATGGTAACTTAGAAAAACCGTTATCAGGCGGGGCCCGTCTGACACAGCAAAAATATTAGGAGGACAAACAAGAGACTATCGCAATATGACGAATATTTTCCGAAACCTGATAGGATGAATAGCCCATTAGAAAAAGGCAGTGCTAAAAACTAAACTAACCTGCCTAGGACTCAGTAATTGATCGAACGTTTCCACAACAAAGTTGGACCCTCCTAGCAACCCTGTGGGATCTAGAAAATGTTTCATTGTTTTATGCTGAAGGGAGTTAGATAATGTGGACAAAGTTTATTATTTATATCATAATAAAAAGGGTTTTCGTTAACTCTAGATATGAGCTGAATTTTGATTAGTATCTTGAAGAAAGTTGCTGTTAAACTGTGTCGAAAGAGTACTAAACCTCTTTGAAAGTCTTTGAGAGGTTACCTACTGAAATAAATACCAACTTGAAGATGTTTCTTACAAAGTTCTGTATAAATTTAGACATTTCTTAGGTACAGACCTAAGAAATGTCTAAATTTATACAGAGCTCACTGGGGGTCCTAAATCTACTAAACAGTGTACGAGAATTATGAGGACGAAAGTTTGCCTTGCCTATAAAGGACTTTAAAAATACAGACTGTCACAATTGGAACATACAGAGAGATTCATTGAGCTAAGCAACTTGATTACTAACGTAAACTGTCGGTTGATACAAACACCTACTGTTACGGAATGTTAGTTAAATTAAATGGCTGTGACTCGGCAAATTGATGTAGAGAGTCAATTTGCTTAGCAACTAATTTCCCTAGCGGCAAGAGCCCCATGATGATTTTTTGCGTCTGATGACACTAAAAATATGCATTTCAAAACCTGTCCTCGTGCATAAATTTTTATATCCTTCTTTTTTACAAACGTTTTTTCACGCCTGCACCCACCAATGATTGGGACATCATGCAAATGCCACAGACTAACTGATAAACGATGAGTAATTACTTCAGCATTAGCAGAGTGCCCAGTGTGGCCGGTAATCTGTGGCGCGTCGGCGACAATGCGAGGCGCGTGGCTTGAATGTAAGCCTTGCGTTTAGGCAAATACATCGATATGGGGGAGTTGTGGGCTAATGTAAGGGCGGAAGGCGGTTGACGATAGAAAAAAGTGACGAAATGTAAGAAGACAATAAATGTAAAAGTTTTCGCTTCATTCTTTTATTTAGGAAAAATAGCGCCATTGATTTGTTTGAGGACAATGGTCGGTTGTGTGAGGAACTGAATTGTATGCTTCTCAGTATGTACTATGCATGATAATCCTATGATGTTCCTACTGCTACGAAAAAGGTTTCTTCTCTGCGAGAGAATGCAATTAAGTTGTGTTACAGCATATATCTATAACAGTGTTTTTGCCATCACCGTTTTTGAGGTGATACGTTCAAGATTAATAATGGCACTAGTGCAAAGTGAGTCTGTGTGTGTGAGTGTGTCTGGGTGTTCATAAACTATTTTATTGATGAGTTTTCCCTATGTATAATTTTAATTGAGCTTGTGCAAAAGCTAGCTACAACTGCTGTTCTGATACGTTCGATTGGTTCATGTCAGCCGACTCTAAGGACCAAACTTTCCGTTATATATCCAAGAAAATACATCATGTTACTATCACGTGCCGCTTTATATCCCTGCCTTGCACCCCACCACAGTACCTACCGACACAGGTTTTAATAGATAAGATTTACGAGCTCTCATCTGGTCAAGGGTTGAATGCGACGTAATTTGTCGCGAGGGGAGACCAGGGGGCGAAGCCGCCATGTTTGGCTAGCTTCGGTAAAAAATGGTAATTGTTTACCCTGGTTTTAATACTCTTTTTTTGGATTTTGTGTAGTAAAAAGATCGTTTAGGGTTCAAAAGCAGTGATTTTGTCTGAATGCCTTTTTTCGTTGGTTTTGTTTCGAGTCGTTTTGATTGCCTTTTTTATATTTTCGTACAACAAATATTCACAAATACATACCAAAACTTCTCCCTATAAAACTATCATACCCAAGCAATTTCCCGAAAATGCCTTCACGTAAAACAAATTCCTCTTCTACCCGCAAAACATGTGGGTATATTAATCAAAAATAGAACACACCCCGGTCGATACTGCCGTGACTGGCCGCAGTAAAACATTGCCCGCGTAAAAAAACACCGTCGAAAAAAAAAACAAAACATTAAATTACACTGTAATAAGGCTTGGTATAAGGTAATCGACCCCCGAACCGACCAACTAGATATGCCACGTGGGAAATACGCAAAAAAGGTTCAATTGCTTTCAGTTGCAACAGAAATTAATTTTTGGATGATTAATTTTATTTAAGTTTGACTTGAGCTTTGTGATTTGGTTACTTTTTTTGTATAGATAGAAATTAAATGAGTTTTACCAAAAAATCGATGTTATTTTGTATTATTGAAAAACGCGGATATTTTTATCGTGTTACATTTATGGGCCTAACTGTTATGATCCTAGGTGGTGCATTTTGGGCCTGTGGACGGTGCGCGGGCCTGTGGACGGTGAGCTATGGGCTAGCTCGCCGTCCGTCCGTCTTATGACGACAGGCCGTGTCGACGGCGCGTTGGTGTTCCACGCGCGCCTCAAAGAGAGTCAGCAAACAGGCAGGGGTCCGAAAGGACCGATGCCTGCCAGGGTTGCGGGACTGTTCGAAAGAGATACCGCGGCCCTGGAACACAAAGGGCAAAGGAAGGAAGACGGATGGGTTTTAGTCAGTAAAAGTCTGACACTCCCTCCTGCTCAGCCCAGAGCGGGAGGGGTTATTTGATGATTTCCCATCCGAAAAAAAACGTTCAATTAGATGAACCGCCTGACTAATTATACTCAAACGGTTTGAAATACTGTACAAGATTCATAAAGTACAAAAAAAAATTTACTAAATCATTACTTATATTATATGATCTGAAAAGTTCATACATTTTAGACATTCAGTGAGTATTTTTCCACAATACCAGGTTCCTTAGCTTCTGCAAATTTAAACGCTAACATTTAATCAAAGCAAACACAAAGATATTAAAAATCGAACACAACCTTTTAGAACTTTAAAATTCTAATCAAAGAATCCTGTGTTGCCAGTTCGAAAAAAAAAGTGAATAATTTCTTACAGAGCGGTTGAAGGGAACTCATTCTATTCAAAGTTATTGAAAAAGTTCCATTATTCAGGATCTGTGGAATGGATTCCGTTGCCAGCTTTATAATAAAAGGATTCGTTATGGAACGAGTTAATAATGGGGTGCAACCAAGCGCGGATTGTCCCAATTCTTCAATTGTAAGGAGTAAGGATTCATGTTGTTTTCATCGGCTGCGGGCTGATGGTACTATAGCTATTACGAACTGTAAATCGTGGGTTTGAACCCAGGCAGGCGCATAACTTTATGTAATTCTATCACCACTGCTCTCAAAAACGGTGAAGGAAAACATCCTGAGAAAACCGGCATGTCCTAGAACCAAAAATTCGAAGACATGTGATACCTACCAACCCGCACTGGGCCTTGGTGGGTTAAAGCCCATTCCCTCTCATAGAGAGGAGGCCGTGTGTTCTAACAGTGGGAACATTATAGGCCGAATATGCTATGCAAGAAAGCAAGGCTTAATTACTCTTTTTAAAGTCTACTGTCAGAGCTTTTACCCGAGCAATCTATGGGTCAACTACACTAAGAGATCGCTGGATGTCCTGCGCGTTCAAAATAATAATTTTATCAGGATGTTGTTGCGACTGCCCCGATCCTGTAGCGCTTCAGAAATGTTTGCTGAGGCCCACACATATGACTTTCATGCCATAATACGTAACAAAACGGCTTCGCTGCTGTGCAGAGTGCAGACTAGTCGCAACTAGAGCTGTGGTGGAGAGCTATGCTCCAAATATCAAGCATTTTGTGCGGAGGTTGATTAGGTAGGAAACATGTATCTCTGCCTGGTCGTCCTTTATTTTAATAATATAATTTTATATCAATGTTACTAACACTAGAATATAAGCTGTGTGTAATACTGACAAAATATGGATCACTGTTGTCCGAAGTAAATGACTTATTATTTATTTAATACTAGCGACCCGCCCCGGCTTCGCACGGGTGCAATGTTATACATATAAACCTTCCTCTTGAATCACTCTATCTATTAAAAAAACCGCATCAAAATCCGTTGCGTAGTTTCAAAGATTTAAGCATACAAAGGGACATAGGGACAGAGAAAGCGACTTTGTTTTATACTATGTAGTGATGTACCTAATTACCATAGGTACCTAATTGTTAAGTTTTACTAGAAATTACACTAAAAAGAATACACTAAAATGAACACGTACTATTGTTTAGCCAATATTTTAGTTGGTGCTATGAATCTCTCTGCTGATCTTATTCTATAGCTCTGAAACAATCCTCAACTTCTTTTTTTTCGGCCTCTTTTGTACCTCTGCTGAGCAAAGCCCTCCCCATTCAACTTCCCGATAAATGGAAAGCACAACTTCATTAATGCTCAAATTAAATTAATTAACCGAATCATCCAGACAATACCAGGTCTATTTGCGCGGCAATTTGACCAGTTACTAAACGTAATATTTAGTGTTACCCCGTAATACCCTTTACGTCCCTTAATACTGTAATCTTGGCCCTCAACGGTGTATTAATAATTAAAAGAGGGTGGAATAATCATTCCGAGGGGTTTTTGTTTCAGGCATTATCTCCTAAGAAGGCTCTCAAGGCCCTTTGTGATGTAAAACCTTAATTCAGCTTCGGTAGAATGAAGTATTAAAATTGCAACTCAACGTTGATTAATTTCTGAGATTAAGACAGTGGCATTGTGGCTCCGCGATGAACGTTTTCATAATTCAAGTTGTTTACGTTCATTTAAAATGGGGTTTAGGAAATCCGATTAAGATTCTTGTTTACTTCTAAAATGTTTTCAAGAACAATAAAAATAAAAGAGTTGTCTCTGGCCGAGTATAAAAACGAAGTTGGACAATCAATTGTTTTCCTATCCGGTAGTTGACACAACCAATCAATTGACATATCTTTAACTGTGATTGACATATGACACTACTAAGTTTGCTGAAATAGTTCAATTTCTAGGGAAAAAAACTTACCGAAAAAATATATCTAAAAACTCGCCACGTGGCTGATGCTTTTTAAATAAAATAGCAACACAAAAAAGGAATAAGTCCCATATTTCTTCACTTAGCTGTCATTTGACGTTGATACGCTCCCGCGAACGGACGTCTCCGTCTAATGAAGTGTCGACATGAGTCAAGTGCACTTCTTTCATCTGTTTCCTACTCTTAACGAATGTCTTTTGTCTCCCTCTGTCGCAGAGTATGCAAATCTTCAGCTCGCCAGTTTGATCCATCCGCATAATGAACTGTTTCGTCAGACCGTTTGTCTCCTGTTGTTTTTTGATCTATTCTCTCTTCGGTATAATTTCTTTTACGAAACACACAGTTCGTCAAAGGAAAATACAATGTTTTAAAGCTAGGTTTGAAATAGAACCAAAGGAAAGATAGACTACTGGCAACAAATAACTTTCAACATTTTATCCGTATTTTTTAAGTGCCTAGATTTTATTTTGATTTGATAGAAAAAAGCGACAGGTTCACAAATAATCCTAAGTAACATACTCAAAAACGGACTGTCATTTCGCGTTCCAAAGGGCTGAACTGCATGGAGAAGCATGGTCAAAAACCTTCATGGAAAGAGTGTCTACGGAGTTTTAATTTAATCATAATAATGTTACAAAACTTACATCATTCATGTTGAACTAACTCGAAACAAGATCAAATCTATGTTAAAACTGATAATGTCAACAAAATAACATAGTAAGTGAAACCGAAGCTAAGCTATACATGCTAAGCACGTGCGACAACTTGGCAGACTTGCCCGATGACGGACTGTTTGATACGACCGTTAGCTGAAACTTACTTTCACTTTGAGCGATAGTCAGTCAAAGTTACACGTTACTTCATCTTGAAATTGTAACAAGTATATCGCACGTCCGAAATTGTCGTAACGTAGAAATCACACTTTTGAGATATACACATTTTAAAGTTTATGTGTGATTAAATTATAGAGTAAGGATAATTATTGAATTTAAGTAGTGGGTACTCCAAACTTCTAATGCATTTCTTACTTTGAGGTCTTATGTGTACCGTCTCGCGTATCTATTAATACACATTTCTTCTTTGCTTTAGGGTTGGAACAAGTTGAAAATGCACAGGTAACTAAGTTGCACGTAGTATCCAAGTTTCTCCGGGAAACTTAAGAGGTGTGGTGTCTTTTTGAACGCAGCTCGTATTTTTAAATAGATTCCATATTTCCTGCTGCATTCCGTAAAAAAAACTGTTTTATAAGCAACCTAATAACTTAACTAATAGGATCCTTGTTGCTTTAGATATATTATCATTAAGTAATGGTATTTTCTCTGTTGTTGTTCCAGGATGGAGGAGACAGTGCGATCGCTATTGCAATACAAGAGCCGCGTGGAAACTCTGAAGCAGGAGAAGGCGTCCTTATCATCAGCACTTGAGGTGAGCACCTTTCATTATCACCTGTTCCTTTATGTGGTCCGATTCGGTGATCCGACAGAGAATCAAAGTTCTCGACATAGCTCACATAATAATCAAGCTGATGTGGCAATGGGCCGTTTATATTAGCCGTGGAACCGATGACCGTTGAGGTAGACATGTTCGTGAGTGGAGACCGCGAATCGATAAGCGTAAAGTGGGATGCCGATCTTCGCAGGGTGGTTGGTAGCAGCTGAATGAGAGTCGCCAAGAATCGAACTGCAATGGAGAAGACTATGTCGAGCAGTGTACTGCTGTAGACTGATGATGAGGTTCAGTCATTGGCCAGCACTAGGCCAACAACTGCCGCATCTCAAAATTAAAAACCGTAACGTTTTCTAGCTTTATCTTAAGTAACTTTATGTACATGTTGATAGATAGGGCCAAGTGCTGATGTAATAAAAATCCCAATATAGACCAAAATCGATTTTTCGACCACAACATTCCGTGACCAGACAAGCCAACTTTACGAGCCCTATGGAGACGGCGTGCCCACGTATATGGATGACATAAAATACGAATAAAAACTTATCTTCATAGCGCAAATTCCTGAGCAAATATCCTCTAAACTGTGGAATTAAAAATTCACGAAAGACCCCGATTCTCCCCTGTCCAGCGCAAAATGGACCGTGCGTCCCCTACACTGTTATTAAAAAAGATTTTTTCTCGAGGTCTTGTTAGACTGGTGTTCTAATATAGACTTTTAAGCGGAATCAAATACAAATATTCAAAATATTTCATTATGGCTGGCTGCATTGTTCTCTCCCCATTTTTCGATGAAAAGTTAGGGGAGAAGCGAGTAAGATGGACTTACAATGGACTCTGCCAGCCGTAATGTTTGTTTCCGATCAGATTTCAACCGTAACCATGTTTTTTTGTTTTGTTTATAAAATATAAGCATAGAATATAAATGCTGTGCGAAATGTTCAGTGAACACTAAACAACTGTGGATAATTCTGTGCATGCTTTAAAAATTGTTGCGTGTAATTTAAATATTTCTCTGTCTACTAACATTCGGATTTTCAAATTTTCGAATCGATTCCAAAACAGTTCAATAAATAATTAATATTTAGGCACCCATTTAAGTAGCGCTTAGTGTACTTAAAATCGGGACCAGTGGCGTGCCCGCTCCCTTTCATCGAAAGGGAGGCAAAGCCCAATTACCACAATAAATTCAGTACAATATCTCCAAATAAGTACCTACAGATGTATTAAAAATTTGCTAGGAGAAAGTGAGAGGTCAGAAGCCAGATGCAAGCCAGCGGGTGTGAAAGAGAAAGCGTTAGCACCGGCCGAAACCCCTAAAGAAAACTAAAGAATGTTTATTTTTATTTTTATTTGTTGAGTTTGATTGAAAGGCAAGACGGGCTTTTCGGCTTGTATGATAGGTCCGCCACAAAACTATTAATAATAGATCAGACCAAAACTTAACCAATTAGATCCATGTGATTTTTTACATGCACCTCATGTTAACGGAAAACACCGTCTGAAATATACAGGGTACCATATAATATTTCCCTTTCATAATTTTAACAGTTTTTACCTGAATTTTTCCGCTTCAAAATTCCATTCACTTTCGTATTTAAAAAAAGAATATAAAAATCCCGGTATATTCCCGTTTCGCTACACCGTTGGACATTGTGCGTTCCCCCTTCTAGGCATAGCTATCTGTTTTGAATGGCGGATGAGAATTTTGATTTTTCCATTTCCCGTCACTTTTTTGAATGATATTCGTGCTTTTCGTACCTGTTTGCCATTGTGTAACAACCCCTATGCTTTAATATTGACGTCTTTTAACGGTAGGTAGGTAGTAGGTACAGTCAGACGTCGAAATGGGAGAAATTTTTATATTTGCTGAAAATGTGTGCGGAATCGCGTTTCAACTTTATTTTTCAGACACGTGTTTGGTTGAATGGACATAGTGGAATTTTTATATTTTGCTGTCTGTAGGAACCTTTCGTTCATTCCCTATAAAAGAAAGAAAGAAAGATAAGATATTTATTTGGGACATGCCACAAGTCCACAAAACAAAAAATAAAATAAAGAACTGAAATCTAAACAGATTAATAATGAATAATAATGTGTCTATAGCGTACACCCTACAGTACTACAAGGAACTTTTGACGCTTGGTTGACATTAGTAGGAGGACGGTGTTAGTAAATACAGGATGTAATAGGACCCTTCACGAAGCCGTCAACCAAGCATTATGTACATCAAACTAAGTAACTTTACGCAAAAATTATTGCTGGGAAATGACTTTTTTTTGGGGTGAGAAATCACGTTTTCCGGTAGAACTCAGTGTAACACACTCAAAACATTGTGCTGATGGATGTATTGAATAGTATGGGGGTCGTGGAGGTGTTTATAGTAAAAATCTAACATTAAAAACAAGTTTTTACAACAAAAACTTGTCAAAAAGTTGGAACTTTGACCCTCAATATCTCCGTAACTAGAAGGTTCCCAGGTATGGTCTAGAACATAAAAATGATTGCAATGACGGGGAAAACAAATGCCTTTCGGCTTCGTGAAGGGTCTTGTTACATCCTTTATAAGCGAAAGTGTGCCATAAATAAAGTAGATGACCGATTTAGTTCCACTTTTGCCCAAATGCAGGTAACTATAGTCGTCTATCACCGCTTCTAGTAACCTCTGAATTCAGTGGTATAGACTAATTAATATACTCATAACAGTTTATTTTGTATCTTGTGCCGCTCGTAAAGTAATCCTCTTAAAAAATATCCATCCATACCCCACCGGCCACCTACACTGCACCGAAGTGGCACTTATCAAGAAATCCACTTGCGCCTCTAATTACGCAAAAACGTCTCATCCCCCTTCACAAACACGTTCCGTCCATAATCCCTCAAAGAACGTCCAGTTATGACCGGCGCAAACCAGCCATAACCGGTTTGAGCCGGTTGCAACTGGCTTGAGCCGCCTCGCCCCGCAGTGATCAAAGAATAATGCTGAAATTAAAGGGGACTCTTAAAGTGACAGGGATCTTGATGTACTGGTTTTTGTCGTTAATTAATTCGTCTATCTGGAGCAGTTATAATCCAAAAATGATCGCGTGTCCCCCTCCGGTCGATAAATACCCTATAATATGGTTAAACGGCCGGCCCAGCGGGACAAACCTTGTTTGTTGGTTGTTTTCTTGCTAAACGCCTTTTGATTTCGTAAACATGGTGGTTTTATGGTTTAAATATGAGTGAAAATATACTTACATAAACCTTATCTAAAAACAAAATTTGAGTTTCAGTGACGCTATTTTTAGAAAGAGTAACAGTAACTACAGTTATTATACCAGCAATAATTGTGTTAATAATTGACTGTGAATGAACCAGGCCTCTATTATACAGCCGATGTTCTAAAATTGTGTTCTTACTTTAGTTATTTGAAATTAGTATTCCAGAAACTAATCTAGACTAGTTTCAGATCTAAGCACAGTTTCAAATTGTTTTTGGTTTGAGAATTAAACTAACTTCAGAGCTAATTAAGTAAATAACCATAATCTGGTTTCGTTTCCAAATCCCTAGTTCGAAACAGAATAAAAATGGGTACCGTATATTATTCTTTCAATTAGTAGGCAACAAAATGATAGGTACTGTTGAGATCCTAAATAAACTAAGTAGGTAACAGAAATTGTTTACTTTCAAGAGCGCTGCCGTATTTCAATCAAGACCAAAATTAATTACTTAAGTGCCTAACTTCTTTTAATTTGTGTAAGGATGTGCGCAGACCTAAACAAATATATCCCCGTGACCTTCGTCCGCGTAAAATTATTATAAAAATACTATATTCCCCTTTTTTGCAACACTTTTTATTTATGCTCCGCTCCCATTGGTTATAGCGTGATTTTATATAGCCTATAACCTTCCTCGATAAATGGGCTATCCATCACCAAAAGATTGATTCAATTCGAACCTGCACTTCCTGAGATTAGCGCGTACAACTAAACAAACTCTTCAGCTTTATAATATTAGTATAGGTACAGTTATGTCCACCGCTGCCAAAAAACCATTTTCAGCATATTTCCACCGCAATATTTGGTTCTGGTGTGCGCACAGCCTAACTAGACATTTAACTTCACGTCATTCCACATTTTGATCCAAAATATAACAACAAAGATACACCACCAAAGGTTTGAGAGTCCTCCGCGAAGATTACAGACCTCACCCTCGTAATAACTGCTAAATGACGGACTGACAGACCCCTGATAGTTTAATATGCTTTAAGTATCACATACTACCTTATAACTATATGTAGACGTATTGTTTTGAACTTGGGCTTGCGGAAATGTAGCGCTATGATAATCCGGTTGGTATGTTCTTACAGCATTTTTTTGAGTAATCCTATTTGGTCAGGTTTTAAGTTGTACATACGCCACCACATCAAGCGACTACAATCTGTCAAATTTCTTTAATAGATTTTCAACTTTATCGCTAAAAAGTTAGGTTAGATTGATTCGGATTTTTTTTCAGTTTCGCGTAACTTTGTGTGCTAGCGTACTCGTATGTACTTCACCGGTTTAACATTGATCGTTGTAAAAGATTTCGAATCGGTAAATCATCATCTGTGCCAGGTTTTTCCTATTTTTGGGTCAGCTTCCAGTGTAACCGGTTGCAAGTTGAATTCAATGGGGGCTATCGCGTATGAATTCGCCGCTAGAGGCGCTAGTGTAGCGCGGGGGCACCGAAATGTCAGATGTCATAGAAAGTTCACGCTTTGCGTGCTTTTTTAGAACGTATTTTTACAAATATTCACGATTGTGGTCTAGCTTGAGCCATTCCTGATTAATTATGACTTGAAGATTTTAAGTACCTACTTAGAATCTTAATTTTCAGTACTTGGAGATAAAATGATTTTTAAATGTTTCATGCTTGCTAATTTTAGGGAGAATATTGTAAATATATGAACCTGAAGTTCACGTTATGTTGTTATACGTAATAAAATAAACTTTTTATGAAGTTATTGGTACTCTAAAGTATAAAATAGAATTTTTGACAGGACCTTAATCGACAGTGGCGCCATCTGGTAAGCTCAAAAACGATAGGCCTCATTGCTTTAACCTTTCGTTTTACATGAACTACTAATCGGTGTTCATTAACAGATTACCTAAATATCTTTCACAATCTACGACAAATAAAATAAAATAAAAAACTGAATTCTCCATCACATAACATCACGCCTGTAGCCCCCTAAGGGTTAGGCAGAGGTGTACCTAATAGTACACTCACGTTTCGACAGTTATGTTTAAGTCCTATGTAATAGGGGCGAGCCTCTTGCCATCAACCGGGCGCAAATCCAGAGTACGTGGCTGCTACTAAGAAATTCTCGATGAAAAACCTAACAAATATTGCCCGCCCCGGGTATCGAACCCAGGACCTCGTGCTCAGCAGTTGACTAGGCTCTCCATCAAAACAACAGAAAAAAATCGTCATGTCCTTCACTAAAACATAAGCTAAAAGACCACTCAGGTATCAAGAAGGCACTTAGAAAAGAGCAATGCCAAGCTCTAAATATGACAGCCGACACAGGGCACAGGGTTGCCCTATAGGGCGGTCATGACAACAATAGGAAAATATACTGAACAGTAATAAAGGTTGTGGAGTGATCACACACACGACTGTGTTTATACCTTAATGTTAAACACACTGAAAAATTATGCGGGGCGCAAGTTAAAAGCTGATAGCGATATAGCGATTAAAGCCAAGCTGACGAGCGATGGACATTGCGTCATGGAAAAACTCTGAGTTTGATACCCTATCAAAGGCTGTCATTTTCCATAGTAACAGACATGGTTTTACGCCTCGCTTTCACAAGTTTTAAGCCTCGCGTGTAACTATGATTGTGTCCATTATGCATTAAATAAATAAATCAAATTTTCTTCCAAAATAGGATATTTCAAATGCAAATAGCGAAGCAAAAGAAAGTATCGGAAACATGGCGAAAATACGTACAACGCTTTACGGAAACTAATTATATTAGTGCTTTTATTATCTACAAATAAACCAGTTGATGTAGAAAATTAGTTTAAGAACCATTACATCTACAAATAATTCTACAGACGTAGAACATACCAAGTAATCATTATCTTTTTTGCATCAGTTGAAATTATGTCACTTGACTACGCAAAGGCTTTCTGTCAAAACTTGTACCAAATGACACACACGCACAAAGCAAGCCCGCTAGAAGGACATTAAAATGGCGGATAGCGGGAAATCGGCTATGCACAATAGCTGGGGTTTCCCGCTTTAAAAGGCCACCCCCTCTAAACAATAATTCAGCTACACCCCAGTGAAGTGCAAGGGCGCAGTTACTGAGGGCGCGGATAGGGTTGCGGTTCAAAAATCGATAGTTTAACCTGCCTAATAAATGAGTTGAGGTTTCGTGGAAAGGTAGATTTGAAGGTTCGTGGGAATAGTTATGAAAATACGTACAGACGCGAGCACATCAAGCTTCTACATTCCGTCAAATTTCTATAATAGATTTTTAACTTTAAAGCTAAAGCATTAGGTCTAAGGTTGATTGGTAAAATTTGACAGTCTCCGGTAGCTTAATGTGCTAGCGTCTGTACGTCAGTCATTTAATAAAAGGTCAATATGTAATGGCAATGTCATTTGTTTCTATCGATAGGAGTGAAAATAAAATGGTCTACTTTGTAAAGATTTACTCCCCGTTTCTATATTCTACTAGTGTTTCAAGGTCGTAAACTTTCACAGATATAACCTACACCTCGGAAATCGGTAATGTCATTGATTAGTCCATACCTATTAGTCGACTGCTGCGTTCAACTCACAAACGCAACAACAAACCAACACACACAAAAAATCACGCACAGGATGCGGAAATCTCTCTTCGATTGTGTCAATTAACTTGTATGAAGATATTCAAACGTGATTCTCTAATTCTTAAAACAATCGACACACGCAGTCGCTTTCCCGCGCGGACGTATTCGCCTCAGCGTGGCCAGAGCTTGAGGCTATATTCCTAATCATTACGCTTGTTAGATGATTGATCGTAGTTCGCTGTTATTACCAGACAGGATAATGCGAGTTTTCACGTAGTTATTAATCCACATCAAGATCTAATAATCACACATTAATGGAAAATAAATAACCACTAGGTTAGCAATAAGGCAACCGATTACCAAGAGAAAGTCAGCTATGCCTCGTGACTGTTCTTGTGTCTTGTGATTGGTGTATATTGCCATTAGCAACACGATTGCCGTTAATAAAGGGTAATTAAGCTGTGACCTTACTTTCTATGGAGAAAAAGTAAAGGAGATACATGGTATTATTTTGCTGTTATCTGGGACTTGCTTGTTAGTAATAGGATAGGACTTTCTATTTATGTTTAAATTTCGAGCAGAGAAATAATTTTAATGACTTTCAAAGCTACGATCGCATGGCCTGACTGTTACATCTATTTCAAAACGGTATCATAGCCTAAAAGTGAACGATAAAGAAAAATATATTGTGAAAACATAGAAATAAAGAGGGAAAACATGTTTATTTGGCACACCACCAAAGCACAATATAAAATAAAAGAATAAAATAAAATACTTAAATCTAAACAAAAAAAAGCGTCACTGATGACTAGTGAGCATGCCTAACACTTCTGAACAGTCACAAATATAATTCTACGTTATTTTATGGACTTCTAATAATGCTCTCCTTAATAAGAAACCAATTACGCTATTCATTCTTTTTGAACTACTAGGTACTCGTAGAGGTACAAATGCTTTGGTACTACTTTTAATAAAGATTTTAATCATCATCTAATAGCCATTTCCCAACTATGTTAGGGTCAGCGAGTTTACATGGAGCGACTGCCTATCTGACCTCCACTACCTAGTTAGTACTAGGGAATACGAAACCCCTTGTTAAAACTGGTTGTCAGACTTTCGGGTCACTGTCTACCTACAACCACTGTCAAAAATCTACAAATGACAGCTGGGACCAACGGCTTAACGTGCTTTCCGAGGCACGGAGGAAACTCGCTGTGTAATGGGTGGTCACCCATCCACGCACCAACCTAGGCAAGTACGGCTTAACCTAAAGATCGACCCGAGCAGCTGTTATTATTTAACTACGAGCTCCTCGATAAAGATTTAAATCAACGCTTGTAAAAACTAAAACGTGACTCGAACACTACAAATCCAAGACTACAAATATACCTTACCCCAAAACTTACCAAAACCTTGTAAGGATAAATTACATCGTTTTAAAGACATAGTGGCTATCTGTCTATCTGTGAGCATTATTTTAAAACGACTGCACCCCTACGGATCACGGTCGGGGGTCTAGGGTGCATGCTGCCCCCCAGCGTCGCCCGCGCCACGAATTTACACTCACATACTATATTTGTCTGTTACGCAGTTATGTTATTTGTTAACGAACGTTTTTAGGATTAGTGGATGTAGGTGTAAACAATAAAACCCTACTGGGTTTAAGTTTTTATGGGGGATAAAAGGTCGAGGATATCTTTCCACCCGTACTTCGTCATCATCAAACTACAACAGTCCAATGCTGGACATTGGCGTCTTCAAACGCACGCCAACAAGCTCGATTCGACTCATACTTAATTTACTTTAATTACTCGAAGGATTTGTCATAGGTGTTTTTATAATAAACCACTGTATTGCACGAGTATAGCCCATAGGCAGTGATACTTAGGTAATGTGTAAGCAACGTAATATTTGTGACGGAACTTCGCAGGAGAATCTGAAGTTTTTCAAAAATATAACGCCTCAATTTTTTTTTCAAAATCGCGATACTTTGCTTGAGATTAAGTACAACATGGACTTATAGTTGTACCTATTTTAATTAACGTACCTATTCAAAAGTAAAAGATTATTCAGTCGACAAGGTTAGACAGACGGTAGGCAACGTGTATTCTGCCAGGGTTGCGGGACTGTTCGAAAGAGATACCGCGGCCCTGGAACACAAAGGGCAAAGGAAGGAACATGGATGGGTTTTAGTCAGTAATAGTCTGACATTCCTCCTGCTCAGCCCAGAGCGGGAGGGGTTATTTGATGATTTCCCATCAGTAAAAAAAAAAAAAAAGGCAACGTGTATTGGGCCGAGTCGGATGTGCCTTCACTCGTGGAGACTTAATGCACAACATTCATTCAGAAACTACTGCCAAATTCTCTTGAAGCATCAAATGAATAGCAACAAAAAACCCTGCATTTCCCTTACAAATGTCGTTTTATATCTCGTCCGTGACTGCTAAAATGTTGTCATAATGAAACAGTTTGTTAGTCCGGCGCCATGTCGCCATCGCCGCCGACTAGAGAATTAACTTATATAAAGAGAAAAAGAGGAAAATGGAAACATTTCTGAAGATAAACAAAGTATACAAAGTAGGTTGGGTTCGTGCTCCATTTACAAGATGACCCAGTAAATATGTGCATTTGTTATTTAGATAAAATGCTGGTTTTTATGTAGTTTCTTGGAGCTTTTGTTTAGGAAACATAAATGATGTCGCTTACACTTAAGTGCAAACAAATCGTATTATAGATCTTTACTTGACTCACAGCCTCTTTACTTCTGGCCCTTGCCACTAGAACGAGAATAATGGCTGACAATAATTTTGTACTTAGCATTAATTTCTTGTCTGAGACTAACTAAAGCTATACAACATGTATCAGAAAGGGTATAATCAAATGGAATACTGTGGTACGGACCATCAAACTGAACAACTTTCTCTATGGGACCACCATCGAAATCGTAAAAAAATAATCAGCTGTCCTATACAAAATTTCAATACCTACTCGACCCAAATGTATGAGACAGCTGATTATTTTTTTACGATTTCGATGGTGGTCCCATAGAGAAAGTTGTTCAGTTTGATGGTCCGTACCACAGTATTCCATATGATTATACCCTTTCTGTTACACGCTATATATATCCTAAGATTGGCTGGGTATTTGACAATTATTAGGTATTGTAGCTCGATTTGCTGTGTTTTGACGATGAATAAGATCTGTCAGATTACAAAATTGCTTGAAAAATACGATTGTCCTTTGCATACTCGTTTATTCATTTTTTTGGCTACAATTCACTAATTGGTATCTAATTTCTACAATATCAACAAACAGAGCACTGAACTACCCATAATTACAAACCTATCGAACTATAAACCCTGTTGCAACATCAGCTAGAACCTACCACTAATTAGACCCACCTAAACTAAAATACCAAAATAATTCACGTCCAGCATCCCAGCATCTGCAACATTCACTGGGAACGTTAAACCGCAGCATTTTAAACTGCAAGCAGGCAAGTTATTCATTACAGTTTCCGGGTAGGCAGAGGCGGAGGTATCTTCATAATTACGTTAGCGCGCAACCCGGCCCGCCATAGTTGTGCACTAACGAAACCAATTAGTGGGTGTCCGTTGTTGTACGGTACGATATTTCCTGGATGACCTTTATTTTGAATAATATTCTACTTGAAACACACACGATTCAAAATTCAAATGATTTAGAAACACCTTTTAACCGTTAAAAGGTGTTTCTAAATCATTTGAATTGACTACAAATTAAAACAATTATTTTTAATTACATCAATTTCAGACCTGTGAATTATATTTCATAAAGCAAATTTTACGAGGTTGTTCTGGATTTTTCAGCACCAAAAAACTCTTTAAGTTTGCCACTAATCCTTAGTTCACTCTCCTGTTTTATTTTGGCTTCAGAATTTTGCCAATACTTTTTTTTAACAGGGGAGTAGGGCAAAATGGAGAAAGGTGAGGTCTTTTCCCAGCTGTGGGACAACACAGGCTGTTTAGTAAGGGCTGATTCTGAATGACGATAAAGAAACTTAAAAAAAACTTAGAGCAGGAGTAATTCCAGTGTGGGAAAGAGATGGCGCTAGACGACCTATATAGCTCTGTCTCTTTCCCACACTGGAATTACTCTTGCTTTTAGACGTCATAGTAACTCCCAGGCCTCCAACCAAAGAAAACTTCAAAAGAAAAATGTTCACCCCTTAAATATTTCTTAACACTAACCGGACTCAACAATGGAAACCCGCCAAAGGTAGCTATTACAGGCACAGGATGCCGAACTAACTCGGCGCATATTCCACGATAAGATAATCTGACTAAATTGGAAACTGGCGCCATCTATTAACCAACCGGTAGGATGATATGAATTATTGATAGAATAATAAATTGTTGCCGCTCCACTGACGGGGACTAGTTAATCTGTTTAGTCGTAACAAGTCAGTTTTCGGTTTAGGAAAATGATATAGTCTGTAAACAACTTATTTGTGTTTTGACCTGAGTCCGAATTTCCTTGACCTTTTGGTAACTAACCTGTTCCTTTTTTGAAGTCGGTTAAAAACTAAAACACCACGACAAATCTGTCCTTAAAGCCAGCAAGCCTGTTTACTCTGAATGCTTATGCAAATATGTTCCTATATTTCATCCAGATTATTTTAAGTCCTATGTAGTAAGGGGCGCGCCTATTGACATCAACCGAGCACAAGTTTTGTTTAAGTCCTATGTAATAAGGGGCGAGCCTATTGACATCAACCGAGCACAGGTTACGACTAAGTTTCATGTAATAAGGGGCGAGCCTATTGCTATCAACCTAGCACGAGTTTTGTTTAAGTCCCATAATAAGGAGCAAGCCTACTGCCATCAACCGAGCACAAGTTTAGTTTAAGTCCCATGTATTATTACATGGGACTTAAACTAAACTTGTGTTCGGATTGGCTCGAGTTGTTGTTGTGGTGTGCGGTTTTGTTGAAGTCCCGTGCAATAAGGTACGAGCCTATTGTACAAGTTTTGTTTAAGTCCTATGTTATAGAGCGAGTCTATTGCCATCAACCGTGCACATATTAGATTTAAGTCCCATGTAATAAGGGGCGAGCCTATTACCATCAACGGTGCACATGTTATTTTTAAGTCCCATGTAATAAGGGACGAGGCTATTGCCATCAACCGATCATAAGTCCAGACTCCAAGCTGCTACTGATAATTCCTTAAGGCGATGTCAAACTCCCGGTTTTAGTCGCTTGAAACCCCCTGGTTTTGAAGACAATTATTGAGGATGGCTTTACAACTTACAGTAGAAGAACTGTTTACAAAATTTCAGCTGTATATTGCATGCCATTCCATCCCCTATAACTGATAGAAACTACAACAGTAACTTGTGCCCCCAACATTTGTGCCGCGTGACCGAACAAACCTAATGATGTCTACACTGCAGGCCATGATTAATGACCCCCCGCTTTAATTCTAGTTATTGCCGTAAATGTAATCACTTCGCTGAAAGCCCCTGTCGTTCCAAACCTACGAAACAATGACTATTTTAGCTATTTTCGGCATCACCGCGATTCTGATTTTCTGTTAAACATCATTAATCTTATGATTCGCTAGTTTCGCAAAACTATGATGTTACGTAATTGTTAATTAGTTATTTTACTTGTCATGGTTGTGTGGATAATTGGATAATTTAATTAGTTGAGTTAATTAATGTGTTTAGGATTAGTTAGTTGATCGTGTGTATTTTGACGTGATCAGTGTGTAGAAAAACTATTGACTGTGCTTTCTAACTTATTTAGTGTTTCATTCCCCATTTGAAATTATTTCATAATCGGCCTATAATGTTCCCACTGCTGTGACACAAGGTCAGGGAGTGGGCTATATTCGACTACGCGGGCCCAGTTCAGGTTGATAGATTTCACATGTCTTCGAAACTAAAAGTGAATAAGAAGTGAATACGCTACATTAATAAATTGGTATGAATAAAACCACTTGACATTACAAAGTGCTACATTACCTAATCCTTATACAAAAGACGTATCACTATTACAAGCAACACAAAGAAAACGACATTTGACAAATCATGGCTGCTATGCAAAGGGTTGTGATTTATGCTCAAACTTGCGTTGTTATTACCAAACATAAAACTAAGGAAAGCGTAATAGTAAGCCGGTGATTGATATCATAAATCAGTTTTATAAATGGTCAGTTTTTCTTGAACTGACGTGTAGTTTTTGTTCTTTTTAGTTTCTTTTTCTGAAAATTGCTTGCTGTGGAATGTAATTAGCGGATTTAAGCTTGTCATAGAAGCTGAAGCGATGATTCAGCTACGATTACATATGGAGATATCCATTTAAACATTACGGGTCGTCGCAAATAGTCTGAAGCCTGAAACTCTGACAGCTAATCTTACTTAGCAAGAGGAATACTATTTCTGAGTTGTGGAGATAAAATCCGTCGACCTCAACATGTTTGAGAAAAGCGTGGGCCATCCAGGCCTGCATGTTCGTTTAAATATTAACTGGCTTCATTTTTATTCTTAATCTGTGTATAACTGTAGAAAAAGTACACGAAAAATCATACATGCAACGAAGAAAAATACCACCATCCGTAATTTTCATTGGCATATTTAAACATGGCATGAAAACAAATAAAATCCAATTTATTAATGGAGTCCTCTAACACTCCACAATTCGATGGGAAAGCAATCAAACATGGCGAACAGACTCTTCACTTTAATTAGCTGATCTCGTGAAACATCTGTGGTTTCGTCAATTCAAAATATAAATTAAATTCACTAAATTAAGTGCGCAGACGGCAAAATGGCGGCGATGGTGGTTGGTAAATAATTAAATCATGAAATAAATGCGCGTTTGATTTGCTCGTCAATCACGGGGAATTTTAATTAAATCGGTCGAGTTGTTATAAGTATCATTGTATACTAGGGTGTGGTTTTATTGTCTGTTTGTCTCTGTAGTTGTGTTTGTCTAATTAATTACCTAGTATTTAATTAAAGATACATACCTAAATAAATCCTTCAAGTATCAGCATTTTCTTTGTTATTAACACATTTTCCAAAGAGGTTAAAAATAGAAAACCTCTTTTGCAGAAGGAATAAAACCTTTTTGCACTCTGAATCTAATAAAAACAAAAATTGTACCATTTGACGTTATTGTGTTTGATACTGATAGATTTATTTATTTTAGCGTCATTGTCATCATTTAGCACCATTCATTGTGTATTAGATAGATCAAAGTTAAATTATTATCTGAATATAATTAAATGACCAATACTTGCAGGACCTACGTGATCTTGTGATATTGTTAAAATTGTAGTGACTGTTCCATTAAAGCCAGAGATCAAGAGGAAATTATTTTTGAAGACATTCAAATAAATCAAATTCAAATTGAATTTTCAATATAAGTAACACTCCACTTTTATGCAATTCATAAAACGGTAGGCCGTCTAGACTTTTCCCACCTAAAACGGCGCAGTCGTAATTATAAGCATGTCCAAATTGAAAGGCCGCGCCATTCAAACCTAACCCTTTCATTGCTTATCAACCGCGTGTTGTTGCAGACATACAGACAAACAGATTCGCTGTCTCGCCCTCACTTGATGACTAATGAAAACCTCACACCGCATAAATACTACTTTTACAATACGCTTTATTGCTGGGTTTTTAGGATTCAAAGTCCTTTAAGTTGTGTAGAACTCCAGAACGGCAATTTTCAGTAGAGCCATGACTCGGAATAGAAATGCCCCTAAGTGATGTCGTGTTTGAAGGCCAAAGGGGGTGGAGTAGGTCAATGAACACTGGTTTCGTTTGTTGTGAGAACTCCGGCTTAATTAAGAGTGTGAACGATGGTCCCTTTTCGGGGATATTTTTTTAGTAAAGCAGTACCGACGACAGGAGTGGCCATGACAGTTTGATGAGTGAGACTGAAAAAATATTGCTGTGGGCGATAGAAACGCTTGTTTTTCTTTTTTGAACGTTAGGTTATTATTAAAATGCTTAATTTTTACGCCTTATTTGGTACAAACAAAACGCAAACAACATTTCAAAAACCAAACTGACGCAACAAATTATATTCGTAAAAACAATCTTGTTTACTGCCAAAACACGTTTCTAATTGGGATGGCAACATTGACAACTATGAAAGCTGATGGCGCTAGTGTAGCTTGTTCCAAACGTCGTCATTGGCTGAAAATCTGTTAATGGCATTTTGTACCCATGGGTCAGATTGGGACTCAGCTACAATTATCTACAATGAGCTTTGATAGGCATTCCCCATTAAGGTGTTTCATCAAATCCGCTAGCTCTTTTTTTCGCCCGAAGAATGCCCCAACGTTGTTTTGACGGTCAGTGCTTGTTGCAGGCGTCTGCGGCCCACTATCAGAGCCAACTGTCCACGCTAGGCTCAGAGAACGATCGGCTGCGCAGCCAACTATCCACGCTCTCCGCCGGACTGGGCGCGGGTGACCACGAGCGACGACTCGACGATGTGGCCCAACAAGTCGTGCGGGCGCTTCTGTCGCAGAAGGTGAGATCTTGCAGCATTCTCTTCTTTTTGAGCCGATAGTATCGGTGGCCGCGTCAAGAACAGCGTTGGTGGCGTTCATTAGGTCCTCAATAGTGCAGTTGTAAAGACATTCAAAGATTCCAGTAAGTGGGTCTTGCAGTAACGATTATTATAGTTCTGTTCTTCTCACTCTTTCGGCTTTGTTTGTATAGACGAGCACATCACTCTTTCTTGTCACACACACCTTGTCTGAGGCACACAGGTGAGCAAGCACTGAAGCACAGTAGGGTAAAGGGCTGGTCTATCGTTGTTCTTATTACTAATTACCTAAGAGAGCATAACACTGTGTCGGTTCTGTCTTGAAAAGTACTTGCTTTGGTCTTTGGCATAGTAGTCTACTTCTCTCTGATCACTGCCTTAATTTTAGCTTTCGCTACTAATTATTCGTAGCTAACCAAGCTACTTTGTGGGATTTTTTTACATCCCGAAGTCGACCAGTCCTTTGAAAGATTAAAACAAAGAAACACTCGGCAATGTAAATCCGCAAAAAAAAAAGGGAATGTCTACCGTAATCCCCGCTGGCATTAAGATGCATCCCGGAAATTGTTTTCTCATAATTATAGTCGCCCTTGTATCCGCGTCCATGGATTATGTGGTGCCTACATTCGCACATAAATCGCACGAAATGGGACACTTCGGCCTTAGCTGGCACCGTAATAATTTCAGAAGGCCCTGGCCCACTATAATCTGGGCATAATCTGTCCGATAATGCGACCGTTTGTGTTTAAATCCAGTTTGTGAATGTCCGCCATGTTGCTGTAGTTTTGGCGCCAACTTTCCTGATAAAGATGGCGCCGGTTGCAAGCGACGACCGCTTTTGATTGTTTTTCAAAGTTTGACGCCCCTGTTTTTCACACAATGATGGAAAATGTTAATGACAAACTTTAGTCGTTAAATATTTATTCAGCGTAAACTATTTTCCTTACGTATGCTTAAAAATATAGATATGACGCATTAGTAAATGTAGCCAGTTCTAAAACTCTTTGAATCTCTAAAACATCCATAAATTTGTGAAAAACAAACGGAAAATAAATTATTACAGACTGAACACTCCACTAAAATAAAAGAATTAACTTCTACAGTTCCTTGAAAGATTAACGTCATAAAATGTTTCCTAATTTGTTTTACCACCGCAAATGGTCAAGTTGGAGCTATAAACTTAATTGACGAGGAAACTTGGTGCGTTTAATCTTCATCAATATTCTAAATCTATTAGCTGCTCAGCCGTGTAAATTCTGAGCTGACATTAAGGATATTACCAGGCAATTAACGTCATATGGTGATTAGAAATGATGAATGCTTGTCTCCTTTGAGTTTATTGATAACATATAGAGTAGGTGTACAGATAGACTCCTTCTGAAGTAATTAGAGACATCACATGTTGGATGAAAGGCTACAGGGAAGATTATTAGTTTACGTAAGAGTAATTTTGAGTGAGTTGGTTGGTAGGTACTTCGAAACAGTTGACGACAAAATTACAATATTGCGATTTGATGTGTTTGTTGTGATTAAAATTAATGAGGTCGAAAATGAAATTTTGTCTAATATAGAAATCGTGGATACCAACTTCAACTTACTCTCTGTATTTCTAAAATATCAGAATCGATGTATTCATTAAAATTAAAACAAGATACAAGATAATTTAATTTTGATAACAATATCGAAAGAAGCTAATAAGACACCAAAACAAGCAATCTCCTTAAAATAATTAAATTAACTCAAATTAATACAGTCTTCTCCCAAATACATCTGAACATTTTATCTTCAAAGAAGAAACTTTATCTTCTTCCCCTCGACATCACATTACCGTTACATTTAAATCCTTTCTGTCTAAACGAAAATCACTTAGAATTTATAACTCTACTCCATTAATATTATTTACGCTTTATTAAATTTATTAAAACTGTTGCTGAAGTTTGTGGAAATGTTTAATTAAACTTGGTTTGTGCATTATGCTTGGTGAGGTTCGCCGAATTTACAAGGTGGGTAGCACTTAGCAGAAATGGTGCTGTATGACAAGACAATTTTCAGAACTAAAATGTTTCATACAATCATTTAGGTATTCTGTAATTACTGGTAGTTTTGAAATTATGTTATTTATTTTGTATGATAGAGGACAGACGTGTTTAAAAGAGCCAGGGAAGTCTTTTGCCAGCATTGGAATATTGTGGGATAAATAGATACCTAGATATTTTATTATATTTCATTTAGTGTCTTCTTTTGGTGTTCATATGCCAAAAGAAGACACAAGATACAAGCATTTATTGACGTATATTAAAGCACTTTTTATTGAAAACACACGAAAATGCACTGTCGCTATTAGAAGCACAATATACTCAAGCATTCCCAGAGCTAAGCTGAAACCAAAACTTCGTATAAGCTGTTCAAAGTTCGTAACTAAACCTATCCTCTAAGTTATGAGCGCTTTAAACCCGCCAAATCTTCCACATCAAGGTCCGAGACTGTCCCAAAACATCCTTATTTTATATCCGAGATCTCGGATCCTCGGATACGAAATAAGGATGTTTCCGAGACTCCCCCTATAATTACCCTACTCGAATTTAATTTAACTAATGAAGTATAATTAAAATGTACGCGTTTATTTCGACGGCGTTTTGACGAGATCCTGTGAGGGGGGGAGATATCCTGAAGTTTTCTACGTTGATGTTGATAGCTGTTTGGGAAGAGTAATAGATGTAGATTTTGGAGATGTTTTTGGTACAGATTGGTCGCGATTGGTAGGACTATGACGACGATTGGTAGGTTTATGTTGAAAGTTTGTAGAAAAAACTCCATGTAGAATCCCGATTATTTCATATTTGTAATTCCTGGGTTTATTTATGGTTTTTCGTATAGATGTTTCAAAGATCGATTCAACCGAAACGATGAGATTCACAAAAGGGTAGATGACCAAAAAAATCTAACTAGTCAGTCAGATAGATTTTCAAAAAATATTGTATACGTATTTTTTCTTTTTTCACGTAAACAAGAAATGAAGACGATACAGTGCGTCGAAAACTCGCATGACGTCACTTGTATGTGCACTTTTACGTACAAGTGTCGTCACAAGCCCCCACTTCGATTATTTGATGCGTTTTATCTTCGTCAATTTTTATTGATTTGATAAAACAAAAATACCTATCCAGTATTTTTTAATAATCTAAATGACGGATTGAATAGAATCATATTATTTTTACTCAGGAATCATCCCTAAGTAGTAAGAATTCTGGTTTATCAATCCACAAAATTTAGATAGCATGCATCCACGGAGGCCACAAGCCACAGACTTACGACAGAGGGACAAATGGTGGCTTTTGATGTGATAATGGTGGCGATCGTGTAACATGTCACAGTCAAACTTTGCATTTATGTAATTTTGCTTCATGGTGTCATTGAGACAAAGGATTACATTTTTTCTATAACATTTATTCTGTTAGTCTCTCTTTACGATCTTAATATCTTTGTGTTCTATCCACATTATTAACAAAATATCTTTTCCTTTTCTCAGAGCGTACGCGAAGAATTGGGATGCGCGCGCGCTCGTATCCGCGAGCTGGAGGCACAGAACCGCGCGTTGAGTGCCCTGCTGGTACGGCAGCTGCGACCACAGCCGCGGCCTTCGCCTGCTACGCCTCATACGCCTGTCACGCCTCATTCACCAAGGGATCTTCAAGGTAAGAAGCTTGTGTTTCTTAAGTACTGGCCTAAACTTGAGACTGAAGCAAATCCAGCTCAAGATGCGGGATAAAATTCACCTGAGCCGAACGTGTCAAGTAACTTTTATGGAATTTTCAAACTAGCGCGAAAACTCACTCACGCGACTTCATAATCATTGGAACCATCGACGTACACCATCGCGCTCCATTTTCCACTCGGGATTCCTTCGGTGTGGCTGGAGTGCAGACACCGGATTTCTACGCAGCCATTATTTAAACTTTTTGCAACATTCAAGTTACAAAGGTGAACTTAATGCCACTATGACGCTGGCCTCTGAAACCCGCATACTCCTCATTACTTATAGGATCACCTGTCACGAACCTTAATCCAGTGCATTCAGGCTTGCCACAAGAAAATTCATCATTCGAGACTTTAAACCAATTTCTGTCCTCAATTCCAGTGCACCTGGTAGACGTCGGTTCCTGCGGGTCCCTGGTGTCGTTCAGGGACTCCCCACCCCCCGCGCCGCCCGTGCCTCACCCGCACCCCCTCAGCCACGACGACAAACGGCGCCACCAGATACTTGCTGATATCTGGACTGAATTGAAGGTAAGACTACAATACCAGTTTTATTAATTATTTTAAAATGATGATTAAATAAATCGGCATCATGTCTCAGGTGGACAATTATCCATGTGTTACAGGGTAATTCTCGTTACTAAGATTGCCAAAATTTGCGAAAATACCATTCTATCACTGATTTCACCCCCTTCCAGTAGCCATCGATATTGCAAGTTGCAACATTCCTCTATCCTACAGGGTCTGGAGGTGACTCCTGCGAACCTAGCACGCGCGCTGTCTGCAGTGGACCCCACTTTGTGGGCACCCCCAGCTAGACCCCACACCCTCAGCCTCAGCATGCCGCAGCCTAACACCGACCCTGTCAGAGGTAATACACCCCTTGACCAATGGAATTACTGTAGTTATGAATGGTAATTCCATTGGTCAATTTGCGTGGTTAGCACTCGGTTTCTGGAAATTCTCAATGCCTGCTGCAAATTCTGCAAAATTATTAGCTTAGCATATTAAACATATAAGATTTTAGAAACTGGGAGTAAGTTGCTGTGATTATTATGACTCATGCATTCTTTTTTTTCTTAACGAATCCTTTTGTTAAATACTCGCAAAATTGTAAGTGTAAGCTTGAGTGTCGAGTTCATTATATGACGCTTTTGATTTAGGTTTGTTCAAAGGTGTATTTATAATTCCAGGGGCTAGTGGAGAAAAAGTAACCGAGGAAGAAAGCGGTGAGGTCGGCGAAGCAGGCGCCGAGTCTCCTGAGAGTGGCGCCAAGGACGAGGGCTACTCCACCATGTCTAGTGACGTGCAAGCCGACGCCTCCAGGCAGAGCGACCACGCGGCCGACAGAGCTCTCCCAGACCTCAACGAGGCATCAGACGAAACAGACAACCAAACCATCGTCTCCATCAACCCTAGAGAATCTCGAAGACACGCAAGACTCCTAGCTACGGACGCAGACTATATCTACTTCCCATTAGGAGTCGCGTTCGCTGGCGTTAGAGGCAGCTACCCTCCCTCGCGACCAGTCCTGCCCTTTCAGCATGTAGTGCGAAGCTTCTCTGATTCCCATCTGTGTTTGAAGCTAATCGCTGGAACAACTTGCCCAACCAGCTGCTTAGACACTCCTACGCCTAGCTCCGGAGTTTTAGTACTAGATCTGAAGCCTGCCCCTGAAAGACCGCTGAGGCGAGCGGCTATCGCTTCTACAACAAGCTCTGAAAGGGTATCGTGGGGTAGCACATTAGATGATCGCGCTGATGGTTCTCAATACGATGCTGATTATGTCCAACATTGGCTAGAACTAGATGATGCAAGATCAGCATTACAGCAGAGGCACAGAGATCTAGCTGATTTAGAATACGATAGAGCTGAACTGGAAGACTGGAGCTTATCACTATCCTGCGAAGATCTCAGGGACAGACAGTCCCCCTTTGCCGAAATAACGACACCTGGCCAAATATCTTTGTCAACGTTACCCAGCATCAGGGAGGACGATGGGTTAGAATTAGAGGAAGATGTCGGAGATTGCCTTTGGAATGACTGTGGCTTTGCTACAATAGAAATAGACGAATGTAGAATACAAGATGATCCCGATACTTCAGAGAAAAGGTGGGACTGCAATGGCACTCATTCACCCGGTGGTTCGTGGTCCAGTGCTTCAGACGCACCTGATAAAAGATCAAGTACAGCACTAAGCGAAGACGGTGACTGTGCAAATGTCGGGCTAGATTTCACGAGAGATTTCTACCGCCTCGTTAAATATGAAAGCACAAAGAGCTTAGCATCAAATTCGTCCAGAGGTATTCCTGCCCAGGATACAAGCAGTCATTTAAGGATCCATGATGTACAAGCAATGGCTCTGCAGGACAGAGAGGTGGCGTTGCAAAACGTCCTGCATTTCATTGCTGAGCAGCAGAAATATTGTAGAGATAGAGAAGAGTCTGATTCTGTATCATCGCGGCCTCTCTCAGAGATAAGGGAGTTACCACCTCCTTACGCCACGGCGGATTTCGACGACGACTCAGTTGGTCCTCGTAGTGAAGTGTCAGAAGACAGACAGAGACCGGACTCCTTCGGCAGTTTCTCTGAAAATGATTCTTGTGACGTCAACCACGGTGACCGGCCCAGGATTGCCTTCTGTGATACTGTATCCGAGCCACGGTCCACTCCGAGATTCATCGAACGCGAAGACCCTTACACTGAATCCGAAGATTTCTTTGAGGAATTTTCGAGGGTCGAAAACGCTGAGAACGAAATAGACGAACGACATCTTATAAAAGTGCAGAGAAAGAACGAAATTAATAAAAGCATTGATGTGATCGAATCTGTGGAAGTTGAAGACCAGCCTTTTGTTGCAGTGAAGGAAGAAAGGCCGAGTGATACCGAATCTAGTCGAAGTTTAGACCACAATTCAGCACTGAAAGAGAATACTGTGAATATAATGTTGAACAAACAGTCACCGCTAGAGAGGGTGGAGGTGGAGTCTTGTCTAACGAAATCGTCCAGCTTTCCGTATGCCAGCAACGAAGAGATATCCTTAGTGGAAGAAGTGTTAAGCGCTTGTCGAAGAAGCACAGGGGCTTTAGTTCCTGTCCCTGAAGAGGAAGAAGGCTCGTCCCCAGAGACCAGTTCCCCACAAATGACTGAATCCAATACAACTAGCACGTCTACGGCTGAAACTGTGATAGTAAGTAATAAGAACGATGCAATTAAAGATGGGAAACTGAGGGAGAGAAGCCGGATTCCGACGCTGATGGGAGGAAAGAGGCCACCGTCATCGCCGAGTAGGACCAGGTCGAAGATTCCCGTGGTTGAGAGGAACAAGCCCGGGACTGCACAAGCGTCGGTCCCGGAACCGATTATAGTGAAGCAAGAACACACGTTGAGTTTCCACGAGGCTGCGACTTCGAAAGATGTTATTGAGGAACTAAATAGGTGAGTGCATTCTCTTGAATAGAGATCTTAAAATATTAGAGAGAAAATCTTCGAAAATGAATACATAAGCAGGGACTGAGTCTTCTGGTAAAATCAGTGTATTTAATGACGCTATATTATTTTTATTTCGATGATAGTCATTTAACAAAACACCGACCCATTAAGATTACGTAAAGTCGTTGCAAATCGCAAGCTTTTAGCATTTATTTGATTGACATAAGGTTTAGATTGCGATGATTGCCGCTCGCCAAATGCAACTGTTACAGCTGGCCAAGATAACAACGATATGTGACGATATCAGTCTAGGTGACGCACTTTCCTTATATCGAAAAAGATAAGTGATATCTAATATTGGGAATAATTAAGATTAGGATATACACAAAAAATATATAGTTACTTTGCCTTTGCGTAGTATAAACCAGAATTACAGTTAAAGTTACTGTAAACACAGAGTTCTTTCGTGTTTTCTAATCAATATGGATTGAATTGTTTCATGATAAGTTTATAAAAATACATTTCAGTCAGTGAATGCTGTTTTTTTATGAAGTGCCATTTAAAGAGTGCTACAAGAATCTTTTGGCATTCAAACGACATTGGCAGGAGGGCCTTGTTGGTAAACATTTGTCAAATTGTCTGTGGTCATTGTATTGAAAAAACAAAATGGCGGATTTAGTTCCGATTTTGGCCACGTGTCACTAGTTGTAGTTTAATCGTCTTTAATAATGACTTGTTTTTATTTTCAGAATGATTCGACAGAGTGAAGGTTCGACGGGCGCGGCGGAGGTGAAGACTGAGGAGAGAGGGGAGCGCGGAGAGAGACACAAGGATAGCGCGCTGTGGGCGCCCACCGGCTGGGTGCATGTGGAGAAAGACATCGATTTTAGTGATCCCAAGGTAAGGATTGTTACTGATTTTGTACACACATTTTATAATGAAACATTTTTCTTTTTTAGGGAGTTTTTTTTATCGTTTGTTTTTATTGTTAAAACAAATTATCTTTGTATAGGTTTAGTGCAAAAACAAAGTTAGATGCGTAAGTACCTAATTTATTTTGTTTTATTACTGCACACACAAACATAAAAAAAAAAACAATATAAATTGTATCATTTAATTGTGCTTCTGTGTGATGTGCCTTTTGTGTGCACTAAATAAATGGTTTATCTATCTATCTAAAATAATTTTATGGCTAGGTACTGTCTTAGTATGGGTAAATCTTGTCTTGACTTGTCATTTTGATGAGAACATTCCAATATTACTACGGAAGAAAAACAATCTTTGAACACAAATCTAGCGACGAACTGGTCTGAACTCTTTGTACGCATTGAGAATCAATTTCAAAATACAATCTTTGACAACTGTTCTTCGTTGTAACCTAAGTCACAGATTCACAGCCCAACTCAAATGTAGATGACCAGAGTCATGATTTTGCCTATATCTACTCTGATTTTCCTGAACGTTCATAGTCTCATGGCATTACCCATCTGTTCCAGGCCCGAGCCAACCTCCTCGACGTGATGCTAGCCTCAAGCGACTCCTCCCCGTCATCATGCGGATCCTCGCCAGCCGAACCACCGCCTCCGTACTCCCGGCTACATCGACTGCATCGCTCCAGGAGACAGAAGACAGGTGAATATGACCTTATATAGATGTACTGGGTTATTGATAATATGCCGGCAGTCCATTACGTGGATATAGGGATGTCATTTGCATCCAAATGAAAATATCAAACATTTCCGAGTAATTTTCAAAGTTGCATACCGCAGTATTCTTGAAAAAAAAGTTAAAATGTCAAATTCAAACTATGCTCTGGATTGTAAATGTGGTGCTGTTCCACAAACGATGGGGCATTTATATCGTGTACTGCGTGTCCTGTTGTTTGTTCACTACATGATCTGATGGACGCTGCCGAAAGCGCCAAACTAGTAGCTCAATTCTAGGTCGACACCATTTAGATTGCCATCGATACGCCAAGAAGAAGAATGTCAAATTAATCGAAATTTACACCCCTTACTACTCTTAATTACTCTCCTATATTCCATTATCGGATTGCCGACATATTACCAATAACTCTGTATAAGGGACCTTAGGACCTTTTATCATCTTTTTTGCACAGGGTCAAATCGAATTAGCCAGCAAAACTTCAGAGATGTGATTATTCTTTTTCTTCTTTATACTAGGTGCTGAGAATCGTGCCCCTCTGGTTTATTTTTCGTATTAGCTTTGCGACAAATAAGTCGGAGCATAAAATAAATAAAAATAGATTTTACTAAATTGTAGCTGATTGGTGTCAACGGCCGCTGTTAGTGTAATTACTTAATTACTCGATACCCGTCGCAACTCTGAAGTCTCGCTTGCTAATTTAATTTAATCCTGTATGAAATACATAGTAGTTACTAGGATGGACACACACATTTTATTTAAATTTAGTTTCCTAGAAAGTGAATTATTGTTATTTCTTGATGAGGAATATTAAAGTTCTTAAACCATAGACTCTTGCACTTGCTCTTGTACTTCTAATAGAAACAGATTTTGTTCACTTACATTCTAAAAGTCTACTTAAGACTATCGAAGCAAAAACAATCCAGTAAAAATAGAATCTCGACATGTCAACATTTAAAAAAAAACTTGATCTAACAATAGTTTCATGTCATTCTCGATGAGAGTCCAATCCCAGAATAAAATGGCTGATTCATGATACCTGTTTCGCTCGTCTCCTATGCATTAATATGATCTAACTTTCCATTTATGTAATAACCCTTTAATATATTCAAAATAGATTCATAAATCAGCCATTTATTTCCCAGAACTATGTATTTTACTTATTTGGTGACTCTGGTATAAACTGGCTCACTTCTCCTTCAATACTTTCATCTTGAAATACCAATCATGGGTCAATTTCTACCGGAGGCATTATGCCGGCTAAGGCTGGCCTTACACACACTGAATATTTATCTGAATAATCGGATTTCTGGAAAGGAATACAAAACAGATTATAAATTCAGAAAGGTACTCAGTTTGTATATGGCCAGCCTTACTCCTGATATCATCATGATCTGATTAGAGCGTCTTCATAATGACGTTCTAAATGCCAAATTGACAGCATAATGTCAAACTGCTAGTGCAGTGCTATCGTGGCATTCAATTTCGAAATCGATGATTTCGGGAGTACCTACCTGGCTATCTATTTTTAAACAATCTTTTTTCTATAAACTTAATACTGTTTTCCGTTTAAATAATTTATTATTATTTCATAAAATCAAGCATTACAATGCTCTTCCATTTCTGACTTTAATTCAGTTACATTTCCATTTGTTTTTAATTTTGCTTTTTTGTCAAACGTTAGATGTTGACTATTTAATCTAAAGCTCAATTATGATATAAAAGTAGACTGATCTAAGTTTTTTTTTTTGGCTATTAATAGAAACTCAGCTCAAATTTAATGTAGCACATGAATTTCTGAAATCTTAATGTCTACATTTAACGTTTCTCTTATGTCCGCACAGATCTGGCTGCATGGTTTAGAATATTTTATTAATTTAAAATCCGTTTTTAGCATTTTTTATTTGAGATGTTTTTATTAATTTCTATACTTAATAATAAAGTATGGTAGGACCTGCTTGCATGACAGCTCACCAAATATAATAAGCATAAAAAAATTTGAAACCTCATGATTTAACGTTTTGCTCAAATTTTATTAAGCGAACTGCCTTGCAGGACAAATCTCGAGGACGAACCGCCAAAGATCTGTGCTGACGTATATGTGTCATGTCATTTCATGTTGTCTGTCGTCACGACCAGCCACGTCACTCGTTTCCGCTCTCACTCACACGCACCATCTCACTCTCTCGCCTCATTCCGAGTAGACTGTCATCAGCAGGCGACGCCACGCTCATTACTCTGTAAAACAAGGGGTTCATTTTCTGTCAATGTGTCTATTGGTGTCAAAACAAGTCATGAATCGATGTAAAAATGTCGATGTTTCTACAATCGTATTCTGAAGTTATGTATTCAAATTGCGGAGTAAATTTGAGAAGTAAAAAAAGTAAACTAAAGAATATTACGGTTTTGGAATTTGTATGACCGACGAAAGCCGAGTCTAAAGCGGTAGCAAATTTATATTTTCGAAATTTGTTTTCAATTAAACGTAGAAACAATTCTTAAGTCTTTGAGGCCACCGCTTTGAACTCCCTTTTGCCTTTCCTCTTCACCACTTTCGTGGAAGAGTGACTTCAGGATACGATCACACTGAGTGTGAGCGTGGTGTGGCTTGCGTCGCGTGTGTGTGCGAGCGGTGCTGGACGACGGGGCGCGTGGCTCACGCGTGTTGTCTCGTCCAGAGGGCGCTCGCTTGTAGAGTATTGCTGACGCTCGTGTTGGTGCAGCGGCCGCGCTGCGCGTGCGCGGGCCGGGCGGCGCGCCGGGTCGCGTGCGGCGCCCGTCCATCCTCGGGCGCGAGGGGTTCTTCGTCCGCTACGGCGAGCCGGAGCGCGCCGCCGTCGCCACCTTCGACTTCCTCGACGACTTCTCCGGCGGATCCTCCCCGGAGGCCCCCAAAGACTGTACCTAAATTTTTAGCAATAAAACGCGTCCCAGATCGTTATATTTTTCTATGTCGTTGTGATAGACCGCGGCGGTGTGGCGTCACCGTCCGACGCGTGTCGGCCGAGTATGTTTGTAGTGCAGCGTCGACGACGACTGTGCGATCCGCCGGCTGCAGCTTTTTAGATACTTCTGCTTCGAAAACTAGATCTCGTAGGTGTCGTAGTACTCACTTTTGATTAGTAGGTCTATGACGAGGCACCTAGTCTTTTAAAAGAAATAAATTCTTCCTAGATATTCGTTAGTAGGTGTGGGAAGACTAACGCATTAAAGGCACGGATGCGATGATAATTGTATAATTGGAAATTGTTTAGTTTATACGCGACTGACTCGTTCAGCAATAATGATAAAGTTACTGATCTATCTCGTGAGCCATCGGAGCTATTGAGTGATTTGCGCTTAGCAAAAGAAGGCTTCCGGCGAGCGATACCAATATAATGTTCATTTGGATCGATTACTTCCTGCGTTAACTTGCTTACGCTTCGTACCAACGACCGACAACTTAGGTAAGAAGACGAAATAATTAATTGACTAAGTGATTGAAAGCTGCGGCCTCGAAGTAATGTGATATTTTTGTATATACTGTAAGTCCCACTTATTTTCATATACATTTAAATGGATTCCTTTCTAACCGAACGAAGCGTTAACGTTGGAACTAAGGTGGAGTTCTGTTTAGCAGAGTCTGTGCAACTGGCACGTAAACTCGATCGCACGAATCGATCACTGCTGCCCTCTTTTTTGCACAAACGTGTTGAGTAACGAATCAGAAAGGGACGGATGATCGAATCATGCGATCGCAGCGTAATAATCATAATAATAGGTACTTATGTAAATATCGATTACAATTTACTTATCGAACTAGAAACTACTTATTGGTTAAATAGTCATCTATAACAATCGAATAACCATTTATAAAGATCCATTAAAATCGAAGGGTACTAAAGTATGTTAAGTGTATGTATATAATTATTATGACGTCATCGATATACTATTTATTTTGTATCATTTGCGTATTGTCGATCTTTTCTGTGTATACTTAGGTACATATCATGAATTTGTATTATTTATTAAGGCAACGATACACTATAATTTTAATGTTTGATAAAAGTAGCAAACGATGATGGTGGTTCAAATAAAATATAATTTCTATCAATTTCGATAGGTATCGACAATTTTATTGATATTATTGTGGCATCACTATGTCTAAATTAAAAGGTAAAATAATGTCATCTTTCCATAAAACAGATACCAAATATCATAGTAAAACTATTAGCATGAAGACCTTGAAAATTACCATACGCTTGTTATTTTTATCAAGACAAATATATAGCGTCTCGCTAATATATGCTATCTGTAAAATTATCCTCTTTGGACACGGTTATAAACCTTGGCAGAAATGTACACTTTAATTATATTGTTATTTTAATGGCTGAACCAAAGCGATTTTACACGAAACAATTTTTCGCCGCCACTTGTTACGCTACAACACTGTTCCTTATTTTTTTAATTGGCAATTATTTCATACACAGCTTTTTTTTTTATTGGTGAAGAATGAAGACAATAAAGGAAGATTTATACCTATTATTAATTAATGTAAACGAAGCGACGACTCGATCGATATTATCTAAAATATTAACTTATTTAGTGTAAGCTACTAATGGCCACGATGTAATGCCTAATTTGAAATTTAAAAGACGTCCCCTTTAGTTGTTTTGGATACACACACTGATGTATGAAGTTTTGCTAAAAAACATGTAAAAAACTACTATCGACATGATTATCTAATGTTTTAATACTAATGTTTATATCCAATTCCTCTTATATGATTAAAGTAACGAATTTATACAATTGTAAACAATGTATATTATGGAAAAGTGATGCAGTGTTTGTATCCAAACAAGAAGTGTAAAATCCTTATTATAGTAAGTTACTACAAGTAAAATTCTTGGATCTTATCAGAATATGAATAACAACCGTAGTTGTATCTAAAGTTGTTACAAAATGTTTTTTTTTTCCAAACGACCAATCTGTTTACCCTATCATACACTAGTGTCATTGTCATATTATTAAAAAAAAGAATAAAAGTCAACTTGACATCTGTCATGGGAAATAGGGATGTCCATGTGTTAATCGTAGGATCCAAATGGTACTGTGATTGGTAGCTACCACTGAATTTTGGAGCACAATTGGAAAATTAAAAAGATTAATAATAAAATGTGGTAATTACTTGGTATTGGGTGCATTTGTTGGTACATTTTAACCTAAGAGATAGGAATACTTGACATAGGTAGGTACTTTGAACAGTACAAAATGTGTAGAGTAACAGTATAATTTAATTATCTACTATTACAGATGGGTTCAATAAACGATTCCGTTCCCAAATTATTTAATGGGTTTTAATTGATACCGTTTATCCTCTTCCTTACACTTTATTCACTATTAGGTACCACGATCGATCCTCGTCTTCAAAATCACGGAGCAAGGTATCGCCGCCGCAGACCAGAGGGGGTACTTCTCAGGAGTTCATTGTGCACACTACGGCTGTCAAAGGCCGCCATTTTCTCATTGAAAGTTCCAAACGGTAAAACCAATAATTTTTGACTAAAGTCACGGTAAGGTTAATCAAAGGTCAATAATGAATTTAAAAACATTCATCCCGGGGGTTGCTAATGTTCCGATGCAAAGGGGAGTCTAAAATGTCATTATTTTGACCTCCCTCGACTAGTTTTTAAGATATTTGCAACAAATCTGAAAAAGTTTTCCATTTTATCTTAGGAAAGACCATAACATGGAGAAGGTATCTGAAAGGGTCGCAGGGAAGCCAGTTCGGGAGAGCAAATTTAACTGACTGCTGAAGTTCATCATCATCTGCCTAGCTTTTTCCCACTTTGGGGTCGGCTTCCAGTCTCACCGGATGCAGCTGAATACCAATAAGTCACATATAGCGACCACCTATCTGGGGGGTTACGATGATGATGTTACTGGATGGCGCTAGACGACCTGTATAGCTCTGTCTCTTTCCCACACTGGAATTACTCCTGGTAGGCCACCTGACCTCCACAACCCAGTTAGTACTGGGCAACACGATACCCTTAGTGCACTGGTTGTCAATGTTTCGGGCCACTGACTACCCGTAACACCTGAAAGATCTATAGATGACAGCCGAGACCAACGGCTTAACGAGCTTTCCAAGGCACGAAGGAAACTGTATATCATGGATGGAGTACCGAAGTCTTGTTCAAATGTACAGAATGGTTATTGTAAAATAGCAGATGGTTACAGATAAAGATTTAAAAACATACAACACAAATCAATATCCACCGAGGCCACATTCTAACTAAACGTCTACCCGCATGCTAGTATTGCTAGGCTATTATAACCACATGACCATTAGCTAAACATTGATAAAAACTTTGATAAGAAAGTACTTGGGTACCATGTGTAACAATTAGCTGTCGATTGCACGTGATGTGGGTTTTACTTTATCTACATAAAGGTAAAATAAATAAGGACGGGTTCAATTGTTATAGTTTTTCACTGTTAATTGGTGGGTGACGTCAATTAAAACTGACGTCAGATTTGTTATGATACTACTTCGATACTACGTACTCAGTTGATATACTCGTCACGTAGGTACCTATGCCTATAGTATTCAGACATTTCGCCAGCTATGTTTCATTATCATCAGTCTACAAGCAGTCTACTACTGGACATAGGGCTCCTCAATCGCACGCCACTCAACTCTCATCCAGTTGCTACCTGCGATGATTGTCGCTCCACCGAGCCTGAGGGCATCCCAACCTTAGCTATGTTTATGTCCGGTATAATAGAGGACGCGCCAAATACCATTAACCGAGCACTAATCCAGCCTTCGAGGTCCTACTTAAAACAATCCTGATGGAAAATCTCCATAACACTGCGACCTGCGAATCCGATCTCGTGGTTAATGATTTGCTGTTGCGCTTGCAGGATTATTGTTTGCATGTGAAACTTGTACCTGTTTATCTCTTACTAGCTCTGTTGTCCGCGGCTTAGTTTTGTTCGGAAATTATTCCACGGGCACGTTGTAAATATAGCCTATGGCACTCGGGGATAATGTAGCTTCCTATTAGTGAAAGAATTTTCAAAATCGGTTCAGTACATCCAGAGATTACTGTATAATACTGTTTATGAAGAAGAGAATATTAGTAAGGATGTATTAACTACTTACTCTATGATTATTTTTCGAAGTGAGTGTCAAACAAACCAAGGCCAACGCTGTTGTTAGCTTCCCACTTACTTTATCATTACGGGCAATATGTTGGTCAGCCACTTCGGCCGCATATACCGAAAGATCGATTTAAATTAAGTTGGTATGGTCATATTAGGCATTTGTAAAAAACCTAGCCTCAAATCGACAATATACATAGTGTTATCATCATCAAGCCCACACCGGGGCGGGTCGCAGCCTCCGCGAGCCGGACGCGACCCACCGGTGTCGGCTTCCGCTTCAAATCCGCATCATTATGGCTTTGCGACCGAATTCGGTTGTTTTGCGATCGCTATCTATGTCGAGACTGCTGGGCCAGATCTTAAAACAGGATCCTCTCTTTTACGAAATGAATGACGCAACAACATTTTGGAGATTCCTTAAATCGCTCTTACTTCTCATAGTGCAATCGACTAATAGTATGTAGGAACTGTGATTGATGCGTATTTACTTAATGCACATAACATATATACCATCACGCCTGTAACCCTGTAATGTTAGGCAGAGGTAAAGTATAGGTAAATACCAATAACCCACATTTTTCCAGTGGTATTAAAGTGCCAGCCAACTAGACATAAATACAGACTCCTGAGTGACCCACTCACAAATTCCACATTTACTGAAACTAGAAACCAAACCAATGACATCATGCTCACCAATAGCGCTTGACCACCGAGGCAGCCACAACGTATTACCTGTCTAACCAACTAACCAAAACATCCAGACCACGACCAATGACAGTTAACAGTGTACCGGATACCTAGGAAACATTGCCGTCATAACAAAAGACACAATAGCGAATCACTCCACGATAACTCGTGACTTGCGCAAATTCACAGCGTTCAATGACCCTATACTTCATCTATAATCAGTACAATGACTAAGTCTGGATCTGCACCGATGAATTACGGTACGGTTGGCGCAGTGGCTGACTACTGCGCTGCGTGTTTACACGTGTCTACAGGTAATTTTCCCGGGTCTGGCAGGTTTGTATATGTGAGTTTAAATGTTTGTAACCACACTCACGATACAAGCGAAATTTCAAAACAGGCTAAAAGTAAAAAAGTCAAGTTAGGAGGTTGTCTGCTGATTAACCTGACTATGCTGTGGATGCCTTGAAAATACGGCTTGCAAATGTGTAAAAACACTACACAATAAAAGACTCGGCTTAAGATAAAGGTCGTCTCTGGAGAGGGCAGCAAGGCAGGCTGGTTCGGATCAAAGCATCTGTTTGTCATCTGTATATTCTGTCCCAGCCATAAAAATAAACACGAGAAGTGGCAAGGGGGCGTGTCGGTGACGCCGCGACGAGCGCACGATAAGCATGTCATAGGGCAAATGGCCGTCTCCGCGAACTAGTGTGCTTTCGACCACGATCGTGACAACTTATAAGAACGCCGTGTTGTTCAGTGGTTTCTTGTAAAAATCGATATTATAAATCATAGAATCACGTTCTATATCTGTGTACTATATGTATGTGGGATTTGTTCGATGCAGGCCAAATAAAAGCACTGATTTTCGTAATAAACTTGTATTTTTATTTTACACGTCTTTGTAGCTAACGTCCTTCGTCTTTCTCCCCCGTATTCCAGTCCCCTTCCTTTCACCTTTTTCAACATTCACTTGCTTTCTCTTTCCCTCCTAGACTATTTCATACTTACATCTCTTTCATTCAACATGCTTCACATCTGTCATTCATCTTTACGTTTCTTTCCACTTATCTATCATAACATTCCGTTCCTACAACTCGGCCATTCTGATATCTGACTGTCCCCAGTCAGATCTTAACCGAACAAACAGAACAACACCATTCACCGCTTGAACTTAATACAATAACAACTTAATTTTAATGAAAATTTTCACACCTTGTCATGCCCTTCTTCTTTTATCCACATCATTAGTAGGTACATAACAGACTAACAAACTTAAACTTATTTACTTCTAGTTACATCTTACAATAAACATATTTACTTCCAATTATTTATACTGAATTAAATTATTTACTTCCAGTTACATTTTACTTTGAGCACAAAGGTAACAATGAGTGTACAATATGAGAACCAATAAACAACAGTCATTAATAAGGCAAAACTTCCTAAACTAAGTTTTACACAACAGTATTGCTTACTTGTTTTTTAACTAGAAATAACGAGACAATCTCCACATCTTCTACTTGTAAGTACATCAAATGGAAATTTAGGGAAACTAACACAGAGTACATAACTAGTAAGTCTTACAATGCTGATAAGTGGTACATCTTTACAATACTTCCTATTTTACAACATCTACATGACATAACCTACACCATCATCATGTAATATTAGGTCAAGAACAACCACCATGTATTTCCTAACCTAACACAACCGCTGATAGGATTTGACCTACTCACCTAACTCAACACTATCGCCAAACACCGGCCATGGCTTCATATTATCGGCAGAGGAAGATGTCACTCGTGAACCATCCGCCATACGATCTATCTTCTCAAGATCGTACCGATCATTCCTTTTGACTTTGGTGACCCTGTATGGGCCCAAATACTTAGGCTTGAGTTTTAGACTGCTGCCAAACTGCGTCCGTTTGATGGCTACAATATCTCCTACAACATATTTTCGACTTTCCTTCCTTTTTCTATTGTATGTCCTACAATTTTCATCTTGAATTTTTCTTATTTGTTCTTTCGCCTTCATCTTTAAGTCTTCCCTTTCTTGCACAAAATTACTTCTATGTTCTTGCTTAAGCAAATCATAAATCTGTATATCTTCTATAGTTTTCATCTTCGTACCCAACATGAGTTCGAAAGGGGTGGTGTCAATGCTTCTTTGGTACGTGCTATTCAGTGCTCTCTGCACACGGCTAACTTGCTTGTACCATAGAGATGGTTCTTCAATACATAGCTTAGCTAACACCGCTATGAGAATTCTGTGTATGCGCTCCACCTGACCATTTCCCCTGGGTACTCCTGTAGTTATGGTTATGTGTTGAATACTTTCCTTTTCACAATACTCCTTAAACTCGTTACTGGTAAATGCAGTACCACGATCTGAAATTAATCGCGTAGGATTACCAAATGTCTGCTGATGAATCATTAGTTTATCTATTGTCTCCTTACTTGTGGTTCCCTTCACTGGAAACAACCACACAAACTTCGTAAATGCATCCACGACTGTTAAGATGTAATTATACATCTTCCTTGTCTCTGAAAGAGGTCCAATGTGATCACAATGTAGGGTGTGCAAAGGAATTCCTTCTTTGTCAATACAGTTCAAAAATCCTTCCTGCTTACCTTCCTTTTTTGTTGCTAGCAGGCATGGTACACATGACAACAAAAGTTCTTCAATTTTCTTGCTTACATTTTTTATGTAGTAATCTTGTTCTAATAATTCTAACATTTTTCTTTTTCCAAAATGACCCTTTTGATGAATCCTTCTCAAAACCTCAAATTCCAAACTTTTCGGTATCACCAACTTTCTTTGCATCCCCTTGTACAATAAACCATCACTAAAGGAATAGTCATCATATGGCTGCAGCTTTAAAATCTCTATAATCGCCTTTACACCATCATCCAACATTTGTGCTTGCTTGATACGCTCATGCAAGCTTAGTTCAATAACTCCAATGAATGGGTTTCTACTTAAGGCATCTGCATGTTGCATCTTACCTCCTGGTCTATGTTCAATAACATAATCATACTCCTCCAGTAACAACACCCATCTGGCTACTCTTGTTGATAAATCTTTTTTATTCAATGTCTTTTGGAATGCTTGACAATCAGTTACAATTTTAAAATGCTTACCAAACAAATAGTGTCTGAACTTCTTTACTCCTTCAATAATAGCTAATGCTTCCAACTCATAACTACTATATTTCCTCTCGGCTTCACTAGTCTTCCTACTGTAGTAGTGTACAGGGTGTAACTCACCTGTGTGGTCTCTCTGTAACAAAATAGCACTGTATGCTATTGCGGAGGCATCTGTATGCAACTCCGTTACCAGCTGATGATCATAAATTCTTAGCACAGGGCTACTAGCCAGTGCATTCTTCAAACTGTTAAATGCACATCTATGAATATCATTAAACTCAAAAGGTACATCTTTTCTTAATAAATCAGTTAACGGTTTAGCTTTTAATGCAAAATCTTTGATATATTTTCTAAAATATGACGTTAATCCTATGAAACTGTGAAGTTGCCTTATAGTCTTAGGTTCAGGGTACCTGGTTACGGCATCTGTCTTCTCTTGTGAAGGTTGTACTTTTCCATCTTCTATAATATGTCCTAAATACTCTATACGCCGGCATAAAAGTTGTGCTTTCTTCCAATTTATCTGCAGACCGTACTGCGATGCAACATCCAACACATCTCTCAATCGCTGCAAAGCCTGGTATTCATCAACAGCAGGAATTAACAAATCATCGATGAATATGACTATGATTCCTTTTGCTATAAGATCGCGAATGATACCATCCTTGAGCCACTCAGCTACTTGCTTCTCTACCATCTGCTGTTCAGCTAAAGATATACGTCTTGGTCGTTGAGCCACTGGTATGTCATCCTTGAGCACAATGCGCAACTCTATTGGTGCCTCCTTTACCTGCTTAGGGTTATAATTCTTCACACAGTCAATAACATCTTGCCGCACCTGCTTATTCTTAATGTTACCTAAAACAAAGGGCTGATCCTGACTAACAACGCAACAAACCTTTGACAACCAATTGTTTATGTTTGGTGCAATCAGTATTGACCCCTTCGACATTATAGTAAATACGTCCTTGAGGAAGTCTTGACCCAATATAACACTACATGGCATAGCATGCCTTGGAACAACATAAAATGTAGCATTGTAATCGTGTCCGTCTAACAATACCGAAGCAGTTAACTTTTCAGTCGACACAATACTGCCTCCCAAGCCTACTAGATTCGTAGCGGTTTTCACACACTCCGGAGATCCTAAATGCACGTAAAGCTCGATACACATTAAGTTCAATTCACTTCCTGAGTCAATTAACGCGGTCACTTCGCACTTATTGATAAATATCGTCTTGCAAGCATTTTCAAAACGTATCTGCGCCGGCGTCTTTATCTCGTCGTAAACATCCGTGAAATTAGCGTCAGTTCCCACTGCATTCGCCATTTTGGTACTCCTGTCAAATGAGCTGTCATGGCTGCCGTAATTGTCAGGTTTGCAAACCTCGTAAACGCTCGGAGTGAAGTCAGCCACACACATCGCTCGTCTATCTTCGGAAGAGTTCGGTTTTCCTTTTACATTACGCCATTCTCGTTCCTCGTTCTTTTCACTCGTTCTTGACCGAATGTTTCCGCTTTGTTTACATTGCGTCGAAATATGCCCAAATTCGTTGCACTTGAAACATTTCAAACCTTTTTCTTTATACGGACACTGCGACGATTCGTGATTTCTTTCTCCACAGCTGTAGCACCTCTTGTTACTCGTAGCAGCACTACACTCACTGCTCTCAGGCTTCTTATTTCGGACGTAACTTGCGCCCATCTTTTCTTTAATTGTTTCGTATATCTTGATTTTTTCCTTGAGCTCCGTGTACGTAATAGCACCATATAACACCATTTTATTCACTTCTGAATCAACTATGCCATCTATGATGTACTTTATCGCGACATAATCAGGCATTTTGCCGCGCTTTCCCATTTCTTTCATAACTAACATGTAGTCTACACAACGTTCGTCTTTCTTCTTCTTTCTAGCGGCCATCATTTCATGTATGGTTTTGCTATCTATCGAATCGGGAAATTCTTTCAGCAAACCCGCCTTCAGCTCATCCCAACTTTTGAATGGTTTTTCAGATTTTAGCCACAGGGCTGCAGTTCCCGTCAGCGATCTTCTAGCGACTATCAGAGTCTGGAGGGGCGTCCATTGAAATATTTCAGCGTTATCGTCAATGTCGGTCGCCCATTTAGCCACCGAATACGATTTATCTTGTCCGCTGAATTTTGCCACAAAGTTCTCCGTTTGGAATATACCCTGATCACGGCAGAACGGTTGTCTCGTCGATGCAGCTGCCGCGCGGTCGTCTTCTTCATAGTCCGCTTGACGGCTTTGTCGACGATCCTTTCCGTGTCCACCCATATTTCGTCTTTGCCTAGTCTTTTGTAACTACTGTTACCGTCTTCAATCGTCTTATCCGTCGTTTTGTTAGAGCAAAGTCCCCGGCCGCTCCACGTCGTTGGCGTCGGTTTTTCCGCTCCCGTCTTTTTCCGTGCTTTGGCCCAGCAAACTGGAAATATCGAACAATCCCGGACGAGCCCCCAAAAATATGTGGGATTTGTTCGATGCAGGCCAAATAAAAGCACTGATTTTCGTAATAAACTTGTATTTTTATTTTACACGTCTTTGTAGCTAACGTCCTTCGTCTTTCTCCCCCGTATTCCAGTCCCCTTCCTTTCACCTTTTTCAACATTCACTTGCTTTCTCTTTCCCTCCTAGACTATTTCATACTTACATCTCTTTCATTCAACATGCTTCACATCTGTCATTCATCTTTACGTTTCTTTCCACTTATCTATCATAACATTCCGTTCCTACATGTATGTATTTTACTATATTTGTCTTAAACATCACAAATCAAAAAATATTTCTTGCTCTTACTATGTTATTTCTGTTTTCAAATATCACAGCACTGTACAATTTTTGCAATAAATACATTGCTCCCTAACCAGTACCAAAGTTTATCGCTAAGTGACTGGACAAGCAATGTAAAAATCAGAAACCGATACTTTTTTAAGTATATGCATCGCGTAGTACGGCCGCTGCTTCTTGCGATTTCTTGTGATGTGCTTGTGCAGATTCACCAACACTAAGTGTCACCTAACTGGATGCCCGTTTTCACCAACACTAAGTGTCACCTAACTGGATACCCAATTCCCGTTTTCGCCAACTCTAAGTGTCACCTAACTCAATGCCTTAGCCCGTTCTCACCAACACTAAGTGTCGCCTAAAGCGCGTTTTCACCAACAGTAAGTGACGCCTAACTGTATGCCTATTACCTGTTTTCACCAACACAAAGTGGCACCTAACGGAATGCCTAAAGCCCGTTTTCACCAACACTAAGTGTCACCTAACTGGATGCCCATTTCCCGTTTTCGCCAACACTAAGTGTCACCTAAGTCAATACCTAATGCGCGTTTTCACCAAAAGTAAGTGTCAACTAACCTAACCTAACCTAACCTAACTGAATGCCTATTTCCTGTTTTCACCAACACAAAGTGGCACCTAACTGACGCCTACTTCCTGTTTTCACCAACACTAAGCGACACCTAAGTCAATGCCTAATGCGCGTTTTCACCAAAAGTAAGTGTCACCTAACTCGATGCCTTAGCCCGTTCTCACCAACACTAAGTGTCACCTAACTCAATGCCTAAAGCGCGTTTTCACCAACAGTAAGTGTCGCTTAACTGAATACCCAATTCCTGTTCTCACCAACACAAAGTGGCACCTAACTTGATGCCTTAAGCCCGTTCTCACCAACACTAAATGTCACCTAACTCAATGCCTAAAACGCGTTTTCACCAACAGTAAGTGACGCCTAACTGAATGCCTATTTCCTGTTTTCACCAACAGTAAGTGACGCCAAACTGATTGCCTATTTCCTGTTTTCACCAACACAAAGTGGCACCCAACTCGATGCTTTAAGCCCGTTTTCACCAACACTAAGTGTCACCTAACTGGATGCCCAATTCCCGTTTTCGCCAACTCTAAGTGTCACCTAACTCAATGCCTTAGCCCGTTCTCACCAACACTAAGTGTCACCTAACTCAATGCCTAAAGCGCGTTTTCACCAACAGTAAGTGACGCCTAACTGTATGCCTATTACCTGTTTTCACCAACACAAAGTGGCACCTAACGGAATGCCTAAAGCCCGTTTTCACCAACACTAAGTTTCACCTAACTGGATGCCCAATTCCCGTTTTCGCCAACACTAAGTGTCACCTAAGTCAATACCTAATGCGCGTTTTCACCAAAAGTAAGTGTCACCTAACCTAACATAACCTAACTGAATGCATATTTCCTGTTTTCACCAACACAAAGTGGCACCTAATTGACGCCTACTTCCTGTTTTCACCAACACTAAGCGACACCTAAGTCAATGCCTAATGCGCGTTTTCACCAAAAGTAAGTGTCAACTAACTCGATGCCTTAGCCCGTTCTCACCAACACTAAGTGTCACCTAACTCAATGCCTAAAGCGCGTTTTCACCAACAGTAAGTGACGCCGAACTGAATGCCTATTTCCTATTTTCACCAACACAAAGTGGCACCTAACTGAACACCTAGTTCCTGTTTTCACTAACACTAAGCGACACCTAAGTCAATGCCTAATGCGCGTTTTCACCAAAAGTAAGTGTCACCTAACTCGATGCAAACAGGAAATACGCATTCAGCTAGGCGTCACTTACTGTTGGTGAAAACGCGTTTTAGGCATTGAGTTAGGTGACACTTAGTGTTGGTGAGAACGGGCTTAAGGCATCAAGTTAGGTGCCACTTTGTGTTGGTGAAAACAGGAATTGGGTATTCAGTTAAGCGACACTTACTGTTGGTGAAAACGCGCTTTAGGCATTGAGTTAGGTGACACTTAGTGTTGGTGAGAACGGGCTAAGGCATCGAGTTAGGTGACACTTACTTTTGGTGAAAACGCGCATTAGGCATTGACTTAGGTGTCGCTTAGTGTTGGTGAAAACAGGAAGTAGGCGTCAGTTAGGTGCCACTTTGTGTTGGTGAAAACAGGAAATAGGCATTCAGTTAGGTTAGGTTAGGTTAGGTGACACTTAGTGTTGGTGAGAACGGGCTAAGGCATTGAGTTAGGTGACACTTAGAGTTGGCGAAAACGGGAATTGGGCATCCAGTTAGGTGACACTTAGTGTTGGTGAGAACGGGCTAAGGCATTGAGTTAGGTGACACTTAGAGTTGGCGAAAACGGGAATTGGGCATCCAGTTAGGTGACACATAGTGTTGGTGAAAACGGGCTTAAAGCATCGAGTTAGGCGTCACTTACTGTTGGTGAAAACGCGTTTTAGGCATTGAGTTAGGTGACACTTAGTGTTGGTGAGAACGGGCTTAAGGCATCAAGTTAGGTGCCACTTTGTGTTGGTGAAAACAGGAATTGGGTATTCAGTTAAGCGACACTTACTGTTGGTGAAAACGCGCTTTAGGCATTGAGTTAGGTGACACTTAGTGTTGGTGAGAACGGGCTAAGGCATCGAGTTAGGTGACACTTACTTTTGGTGAAAACGCGCATTAGGCATTGACTTAGGTGTCGCTTAGTGTTGGTGAAAACAGGAAGTAGGCGTCAGTTAGGTGCCACTTTGTGTTGGTGAAAACAGGAAATAGGCATTCAGTTAGGTTAGGTTAGGTTAGGTGACACTTAGTGTTGGTGAGAACGGGCTAAGGCATTGAGTTAGGTGACACTTAGAGTTGGCGAAAACGGGAATTGGGCATCCAGTTAGGTGACACTTAGTGTTGGTGAGAACGGGCTAAGGCATTGAGTTAGGTGACACTTAGAGTTGGCGAAAACGGGAATTGGGCATCCAGTTAGGTGACACATAGTGTTGGTGAAAACGGGCTTAAAGCATCGAGTTAGGTGTCACTTAGTGTTGGTGAAAACGCGCTTTAGGCGTTGAGTTAGGTAACACTTAGTGTTGGTGAGAACGGGCTAAGGCATCGAGTTACGTGACACTTACTTTTGGTGCAAACGCGCATTAGGTATTGACTTAGGTGATACTTAGTGTTGGCGAAAACGGGAATTGGGCATCCAGTTAGGTGACACTTAGTGTTGTTGAAAACGGGCTTAAGGCATCGAGTTAGGTGTCACTAAACGCGCATTAGGTATTGACTTAGGTGTCGCTTAGTGTTGGTAAAAACAGGAACTAGGCGTTCAATTAGGTGCCACTTTGTGTTGGTGAAAACAGGAAATAGGCATTCAGTTAGGCGTCACTTACTGTTGGTGAAAACGCGCTTTAGGCATTGAGTTAGGTGACACTTAGTGTTGGTGAGAACGGGCTAAGGCATCGAGTTAGGTGACACTTACTTTTGGTTAAAACGTGCATTAGGCATTGACTTAGGTGTCGCTTAGTGTTGGTGAAAACAGGAACTAGGCGTCCAGTTAGGTGCCACTTTGTGTTGGTGATAACAGGAACTAGGCGTTCAGTTAGGTGCCACTTTGTGTTGGTGAAAACAGGAATTGGGCGTTCAGTTAAGCGTCACTTACTATTGGTGAAAACGCACTTTAGGCATTGAGTTAGGTGACACGTAGTGTTGGTGAAAACGGTCTTAAGGCATCTAGTTAGGTGCCACTTTGTGGTGGTGAATACAGGAGTTGGGCATTCTGTTAGGTTAGGTGTAACTTTGCGTTGGTGATCACGGGCTTAAGGCGTCGAGTTAGGTGCCACTTTGTGTTGGTGAAAACAGGAATTGGGTATTCAGTTAAGCGACACTTACTGTTGGTGAAAACGCGCTTCAGGCATTGAGTTAGGTGACACTTAGTGTTGGTGAGAACGGGCTAAGGCATCGAGTTAGGTGACACTTACTTTTGGTGAAAACGCGCATTAGGCATTGACTTAGGTGTCGCTTAGTGTTGGTGAAAACAGGAACTATTTGAACGCATGAATATTCGAAAACTTTTCGATTTAGTCAATCACTAGCGTGGGTATTCAATTAAATTGCCTTTGCACAGCACAACGCTACCGACCGATGTTTTTGTGTGGGTAAGTTGTACGGTGCATGTTTACCATGCACCGTACAACTTACCCACACAAAAACACACACGCACACGCCCACGCACACGCACACGCTGTGTTTGATAGGATAAGGTTTATAATTGATTGTGATACGCGACTGCCCATCTATTGCTTTTACTGAATTGCATGTGTAGTAGTTGCCTGGGGGTGGGAGAAAACGGAGACAGTAGGTTGCGATACATTTTCGTATATCGGGCATATCTCCTTATTTATTACTAGCTTCTGCCCGCGACTTCGTACGCGGATCCTGTTGCTTTTGCCAGCGACAACGGGGTCGTCAAGAAAATCGAAGATCTGAAACGTCTGATGTAGAATTCTGAGGCCCGGGGACGGGAAAACAACTGGATGAGCGAGACGATCGAAGACCTTCCAGATCTTTCATTTTCGTAAGTCCACAGGAAATGCCCATCAGACTAAACAACTTTTGCTAAGACGTCACTCCTTAATATGTTATAGTGTCGCTGGGCTTTGGAGATCCACAACAGGGTTCCAGATCTCCAAATTTATTCTCACAGCAGAAAATGCTCTTCACGTGGAATAATTTTTGCTATGACACCATTTTTATATCTCTTATACTTTAGCTGTTCTGTTGCGGTTCTGCATCAGGTGTTCCAATTTCCAAAATAAATTATAGCCTATATGTTGCCTAGACTTAATACCTACACAACAAATACCTTTTCTTCCCGTTATTATGTCAAATAAATATGACTTCGGGCTTATGTTATTTGAGTGTTTAATTTCCTTTTCCATTTATCTTCGTGACACGGTAGCCTACCCGGTAACGCAGGGGAGCAGTCACTTAGATTTTAATTGATCAGGTATCTTCAAATTTAAACTATAACTATGCCTAGTAAGAGGTCAAATCTTTCCCAACGTTCCAAAGGAGCTAAAAGATTGAGGATCATAAGATCCCAAGAATCTACCGAAGAGCGTCAGGAGAGACTTGATGCTGTTCGAAAACATCAGGCTGCAACTCGCTCCGTAGAAACCTCTTCGGATCGCGAAGCACACCTGCGTTCTCAGCGTATTTACGCATTTACATCCAGGTCTCTAGAGACCAGTGAAGAAATTTTGCATTGTTTCGTGAGTCGCAGACGTTCATGGATAGATAATTGCGCATTAGTTCTCAGCGTATCTACGCGTCTGCTTCTAGGTCTCTAGAGATAAGTGCGGAACATGATGCGCGATGTCCGCGTTTGCCTAGGTTGGCCCGTGGATGGGTTACCTCCCATTACATACCGAGTTTCCTCACTTCCTCGCTGAACATCTGATGCGGCACCGCAACAGACCAGCTAAACTATAAGAGATACAAAAATGGTACCATAGCAAAAATTGTTCCACGTGATGAGCATTTTCTGCTAAGAGAATAAATTTGAAGATCTGGAACACCTGAAGTGGAACTCCAAGAGCCCAGCTACACTATAACATAAATAGGAATGACGTCTTAGCAAGAGTTGTTCAGCCTGATAAGCACTCTCAGCGTGAAGACTTAGTTTGATGTACAGAATGCTTGGTTGACCGCTTCGTGAAGGGTCTTTTTGTTGTAAAGGTATTAAATCTGGGCAACAAATAGGCTATAATTTATCTTGGAAACTTGAACATCTGAAGCAGTGACAGCTTTGATTTCCATATCAGGTGTTCCAGTGTTCTTCGCGATCCGAAGAGGTTTCTACGGAGCGAGTTGCAGCCTGATGTTCTCGAACAGTATCAAGTCTCTCCTGACGCTCTTCGGTAGATTCTTGGGATCTTATGATCCTCAATCTTTTAGCTCCTTTGGAACGTTGGGAAAGATTTGACCTCTTTGTAGACATAGTTATAGTTTAATTCTGAAGATACCTGATCAATTAAAATCTAAGTGACTGCTCCCCTGCGTTACCGGGTAGGCTACCGTATCACGAAAAGAAATGAAAAAGGAAATTAAACACTCAAATAACATAAGCCCGAAGGCTTATTTATTTGATAAAATAAAATAATAAATGGGAGTTTTGGCTAGTAGAATCAAATTTTCAATGATTCATCGAATTTTCATCGAAAATCAGTCCTAAACTGTTACCGCCTTCACCGCGTGGAGGTACTCCCAGCTTATGTTATTTTATAATTATACAGTGAAATTAGTGATAGCTTTGATTTCCATATCAGGTGTTCCGGATCTTAAATTTTTTTGTTTTTTTAATTTTCGATTCCACAACGCGTGTGCCAGATGTTCAATTTTTATACGTCAACAGAGAGTGCTCATCAGGCTGAACAACTCTTGCTAAGATGTCATTCCTATATATGTTATAGTGTAGCTGGGCTCTTGGAGTTCCACATCAGCTGTTCCAGGTCTTCAAATTTTATACGACAACAGAGAGTGCTCATCAGGCTGAACAACTCTTGCTAAGACGTCATTCCTATATATGTTATAGTGTAGCTGGGCTCTTGGAGTTCCACTTCACGTGTTCCAGATCTTCAAATTTATTCTCTTAGCAGAAAATGCTTATCACGTGGAACAATTTTTGCTATGGTACCATTTTTCTATCTCTTATAGTTTAGCTGGTCTGTTGCGGTGCTGCATCAGATGTTCAAGTTTCCAAGATAAATTATAGCCTATATGTTGCCCAGATTTAATACCTTTACAACAAAAAAATAATAATTTAAATCCGTCGAGTAGTTCCGAAGATTAGCGTGTACAAACAAACAGACATACAGACAAACAGACAGAATTTTTTTTTTGGATTCGTGCTCTATTACTGTTTCCAAACCCCCCTCAATGATTATTTTTTTAATATATTCAATGTACAGACACAGTTTTTTTACTGTTTTATTATATGTATATAGATAATATCTATGGTCCCAGCCGTCTATTTAAGGTCGTCGTACCATCTGGCTCGGAGCTTCTCATGACTGGCACGCTTTTATTACATAGAATCTTCCCGTAACATTTAAATGGTAATACCAGAAATAAAAAGGTTCCTAGTGTATCTACATGCAATTTAAAAGTAGATGCAACAAGGAACATTATTTTGTGGGGTTAAACAACTATAATTTGTAATATTCATTTTTTTCTAGTAATGCGCTTGCCTGAGTTCGAATCCACGGCCACCACTGCTCTGCTCTAGTATGGGTACACACGGCGGCACATGAAGCTGTACTTTTCCAGTATAACTTGGCCTCGCTTTCTATAGATTTCCTATACAATGAGAGATCCGCATAAACTGGTTTTGTAAAGCTTGATTGGCCGTCGTGCGTACCTACCTAGTTATTGCAGCTAATTGCATTAAACATCATTCCTACTTCGTTAGGGTAAATAAACCACCATCGAGGGCGCACTTGTCAACGAACACGTAGACTTCATGACGCACAATAGTCCTAACAGTATTTCTGATAAAAGTGTTTTAATACGCATTAAGTTGGTGCAGTGACTGCCCAATTAGTCAGCTCATGTAGAATGCGACTGCCGGCACGCAGACAGGGTGACGACGAAGTATCCTCGTTGAGATAAATATATGTGTTGTTTAAGCACTCAACATAGGTAACACAGGTATTTAAACACTTGCTAATAATAAGGAAAATGTAGGTTTACAATGTGTGTTTGAAATTCCTAGCTGGAAACCTCTTAAGGAGTCATTGCACCCATCTTTATAAACATCTGTTACTGTTGACAAACCCTGAAATGTGAAAAAAACGGCCAAGTGCGAGTCGCGCATGAAGGGTTCCGTATCATCGTCACTACGGGAAATAAAAATAGACCTATAAACTAAAATGGCAGATTTTTATTGAATCCCCCCGCTTGAAGATTAAAAGTACCGGTTCCTGCAGCATTTTCTTAAGTGTGCTCCTGGCGCCCGAGTTTTCTATTATTACCCAATTTTTGTTTTCTTTTTGGTGTGTGTTCCAATACATATTTTTTTTTATATTACAATTGGTTTGTTTATTAAGGGGGTTACCCCTTTAGTTTTTAATTTATTATTTGTTGTTATAGCGGCAACAGAAATGCACATTCTGTGAACATTTCAACTGTCTACCTATTACGGATCATGAGATACGGCTATCAGTCAGACAGACATAAGTACAATGTATTTTCTCTTTGCTTTTTTTTTCTTAGTTTTTAATTTGTTTTATTTTGTATCTTTTTTGTATTATGTGTGCTTATGGAACTGTCGTCAAATAAACTTTATTCTTTCTTTCTTTCAGACAGAAAGGACAACGGAGTAGAGTAATAGGATCCTGTTGGTTACCCTTTAAAAAAAGATAAATTGTTCCCTACTTTCTGTTGAGTTATATGATCAACTAGTGACCCGCCCCGGCTTCGCACGGGTGCAATGTTACACATATAAACTTCCTCTTGAATCACTCTATCTATTAATTTAAAAAACCGCATCAAAATCCGTGGCGTAGTTTTAAAGATCTAAGCATAGATAGAGACAGACAGCGGGAAGCGTCTTTGTTTTATACTATGTAATGAAGATAAATACTATATGGAGTAGCAATTTTGGTCTTTGTAATTTCAGTTGGAATAGACACCTGGGGGCCTAAAATGGCCACTTTATCGGAATCATAATACGAATCACGTTAAAAATTTAAAACTCTTAAAATGGACTTTGTGGTCATAACCATACAGACCATTTTAAGATTTTTTTAATTTTTAACGTGATTCATATTATGATTCTGATAAAGCTTCCATTTTAGACCCCCTGAACCAGAATAACCTATTTACGGCATTTTTTACCAGGCAGTACGCGTTACTTTTAGAATAATCATGTAAGTACTATATTACAGATTTAGGTTACTAACCCTCCCCTATTAAGCAAATACAGCTCTTTCTCCCGAACATCTTTCTATTACAAATCTCCTATTAAATTGTACATAACATAACATCACGCTTGTAATGTTAGGCAGAGGTGTACCTAATAGTACACCCACATTTCACCATTTATCTTTAAGTCTCATATAATAGGGGGCGAGAGCCTATTGTCATCAACCGAGCACAAATCCAAACTCCGTGGCTGATACTGGAGAAAATACCCAATAACACTGCCCGACCCGAGAATCGAACCCAGGACCTCATGCAGAGCAGTCGCGCTTACAACTACTAGACCAACGAGGCAGTCAATGATATCTCCTATTATTATCCTGCTATTACGACATACATGGGAATTTACAAGGTGCAATAGTTTTAAAGGAAAATCATTAATAGAAATGTAAGTGTTCATAATACTTACGATAAAAATACAATTTTGTGTGTTTATTTACCTTATTGCTGAAAATATACATCAATTAGTTGGTTACCTATATACCTACCCAAAGTTGTTTTTAATTATTTTGAAAAGGGAAAATACAGTACCTATTTACATAATTATGTTTTGAAGTAGATGGGTACTTATTATAATTATTATGTACTAGCATTGGTCGGCCCTCAGGAATCCCCCTTTTTTTAAGAATCCAATACATAATGCGTGTAAAAGTACGCTTAACGAAGCCGAAAGGCCGTTCTCCATGTCATTGCGATCATTTTTTTGTTCTAAATCATACCTGGGAACCTTCTAGTTACGGAAATTTTGAGGGTCCAAGTTCCAATTATTCACTTTTTTTTTAATACCTCCACGACCCCCTACTATCCAATGCCTCAATTTGCAAGTGATTGTTCACGCCAAATTACCTTTATACCAGAGGCCTTTAAGACAATTAATTTTCACGCCAAATTACCTTTATACCAGAGGCCTTATGACAATTAATTAACAAGGAATAATATCGTATGTTCGGCACTTAAAAATAAATGAGATACTCCATGCAGACCTTAAATACCGAATTATTAAAAATGTAACAAACTTACAATAACTGAAACACAGTATATACGCTGTAAAGTATATTATGACTGAAAATTTATAAAATATATCTATCCTAAGCATTTTTAAATAAAATGTAGTATCATCGTGCATCAGGTCCCTTTGAGTATGTCAGAAATACCGGGGTATCGAAGATAGACCTGAAAAATCAAATCAATTTAAATTCGAACTGCCAAAAACTCCCAAAGCAATATAAAAATCGTGTTAGTGCTAAAATCTGAATAACACACAGCAGCTGTTATTTTTTTTTTAATTGTTAACACAAACCATTTTAAGGTGGATGCGCAAGGGTAGCCCGCGAAATTTAAATTTTCTTACTATAACTCCAATATAATTCTATAACTCCATACGTGTTACTGTCGCGATTCATATTTTCATCAACATACAACTTGACACTGACCTGCAAATTGCAATAAACTTGAGAAAATTTAAATTTCGCGGGCTACCCTTGCGCTTCAAGAACTGGTCACACTAAGCAAACTTTTGTATTCCATTTATTTTAGGATCAGGAAAATGGGTGATTATAGGATTCATAGAAAAGAATAAAAACAAAAAAAAAATAAGTTAATACATTTATTTTAAAAATCATTTAAATAAAAAATGAAATGGTCATGACATTTTGAATCTAGAATCACAGACATTTGTAATCAGTTTACTCTACCTATTTCTTTTTTTTAACGAAATTTTACAGCATTCATTTTAAAAATAACTCTTTTAACGATTTTTTATTGTACCGATAAGAAATCAAAAAATGTAGCAATCGGTACATAGAATGCAAATCTTCAGAGGCGATTTTTGCTATTTCCCTAAATAAATTAAGATCATTTAGATTTTCCAGTATTATTTCTTCGTTGCTTAAGTGAGTGAAAAGTCGTAATTTTATAGATTTAATATTATATTACTTTAAGTAGATATATTAAACGGAACACACGAGTTTTTAATGTTAAGTATACTTGCATACCAAACTATACCAAACCCGAAAGTAAAAAAAAATGGTTTATCAAAAATATGACCTAAAGATCTTTTTATATAAAAAAATTAATACGAGTATAACGAATGGAATCAATATTTAATTAACGAAAACAAAAGACTACAATAAAATAAGAAATCAGTATATGACACATATAATAATAATGTAAACAAAAATAAATAAAAACACATACAAAAATAGAATTGGCTTAATCAATACCGCTCATAAACGCAGTGGACAAATTGATAATAATCGAATCGAAATATGAATATCGGATTGGATACACATTATTCGAATAATAAAACTATCGAACCATGCCCACTACGAGCCATTGTTACAGAAGCGATCACAAATAACTGCGAAAGGAACTAAGTTATTGAAGTGTTGCCAGAACAAATATAATTATTTTATATAATAAAACCTAATCTTGTACCAATCCGTTTGTGACCTATTTGACTTAAAAGAAGGTAGGTATTTAATAACAATTAGTACTAGTTAGTACTAGTTATTGAACCCAGTATTGATATTGTATAACGGGCTGATATCCGCAACTCCACGTCCAAAGCGTATGGTTAATAACAATTATTTCAACAATTTATAATGAGGATTATTTTTGAATAAACATTGGTATTGCACACAAGAAAACATGATAAGCATTTTGCTACAAACCACATCAATTTAGTTTACATTATTATAAAGTATACACAAATACACCTATTTCAGTAATGACAAAATTATCATCGTCTGTCATCAAACTATTTCGGAGTATGAAAAATAAAACTATCATTAAAATCTCTATGGTATCCAAATGTAAATCAACTGTTGTATTTTACTGGTAACGCACAACTTAAATGACTTTCGGTTAATTTTGTTTTTTGAGTAGTGGCTAATTACTGTTGGGATTGTATCAAAGTGATTTTAACCTTGAATAAAAAATAAATACCGACCCTGAAAATGGCCGTATACCTACTGATGAACATAATGGTAGGATAACAGGGCTCTGATTATCTTATTCAATGATCCATAGATAACAAAGCACTCCGTATTTTTTTAAGCTCAACATGAATAAAACCGCTTCACAATCGAAATTGGAGAACTGAAAATGTTAGGCAGCGCAGTAAAATTAAAAGTGCCTCAGAATTTATAGAAAGCAATAAAACTATCGTTCGTTCCACGTTCAAATAAACGTTGAATGTTTAAAATGGAGGGCAATAACTATTGCACGTTAGTTTAGTATTCCCCATACATGACTAGAGAAATATTAAGAGTTTTAAAGTATGAAAAGGTCAAATTCTATACTAATTCGACACAAACATGATATTTTTAAGTATTTGAGACAGTCACTCGACTTTTGAATTCATGAAATACACAATTAATCTAACATTAGGGCCAGCTTGCTCCACAAAACACCAAATGTTTTTAGCATAATTATAACATTATTATCTTGAAAAGATAACTGAAAAATAAAGGTATTTAAAATTCATTTAGCGCTAAATACCTAGTGATTTGTGGGCAAGCAGACCTTAGACATGTTCTTGTCTTAAATTTACAAGCTAGGCTAGATAGGAAATTACGCTAACAACATAGTTATTGATAAGTAGAATAATTATGCATTTTATACAAACGACATAAAAAATACGGCAACAATTTTAAGGACTGGACTGTTCTTTGGTCTGAAATAAAGATTTATATACAATATTGCAGCCAGTCACACAGTACTCTGTTCTTACATTTTGACAGTTATAAAAAAAAAAACATTGAGCTCTTGTTCTAAACAGTTTCTAGTATGTTGATAACGTTGAGGATTATTCTATGAAATAGAAGCGTATAATTTTATAACAGTAACCTTAATTTAATTAACGAATACTATTAAACAGAACAAGACAAAAGAAAGGTCATTACAAAAAAATATTTTCCAAACAAATTTGTTTTTTTCTCAGTTTTGCATTATTTTACTTATCATTTAACCTTATGCTACACACAGACAAATCAGAGGGCAAAGCTGAACATCTAAAGGTCGTTAAAAAAAGTCGAGAAAAAGCAGTTGGTAATTCGCGCCAATTTTTTTCGTTTTTAATATGGAAACTTCGATTGTTCGTATTGTTCAGTCAAGCGCCAAAATGGTAAAATGGAAACATATTTTTTCTGCGATTTACGATTAAAAATCAAATCCAAAGGAGTAAAGAGCTTTTATTTTCATTGTTCAAATGACTCCCTTTCGGAATTTTCCTTTTTTAATTCCTGTGCTATTAAATTCGTAAAAAAATATACACTGTGAGTAATTGACTACTATAATAATAGTGGTGACAAGTTGAAAGCCGTAATTTAAGGTCAAATTACCATTATAATTACTAAGTAAAACGACCGCAAGCTTGAATATTATAAAATCACAAAATATCGTGTAATCATAGACAAGAATCGATGTTAAGCTTTACCCTGTATAAAAATTAAGCTCAACACTTCACTGGATTTTCAATATATTTAAGTCTTGTGATGAATTTTAAAATAAATTGGCGTTAAAAGGAAACCATTTCGTTGAAGATGATAATTGCGTTTTGGGAGTGCAAAAAATATAAGTTTAAAAAAGTGCAAAAGTCAATCTTATTTTAAAGAGTTACGAGGTGATTTTGATAATTTCATTGAAAGAGTATTAACGTTTGAATCCTTATTCAGGACAGACCCTAGATAAGGGCTGTTTAAGGTGTCTTCTTCGAAGAGGAAAAAAGACCATAAAGAAAGTAAAAACTAAAAAGCAGTCACACTCCTATTAAAGTCAGGATAGACTGTTCTTCTACATCTCGCTTTACCTTAAACCTCCGTGCATAAAGCACGACCAATTCCTCCTTCCACAATAAATTAGGAGTCTCTAATATTAAACAGAGAAAATTGTTCAAGGAACATTAATTAGTACTTCTAATTCCTAATAACGCCAATAAGATTATTCTAGAATATTTCTAATCTCCTTCATTTCATGTCCCGACTGCTTCCAAATAGGGGTTGCTTCTGGCCTCCTTCTTTATGTGAGCTGTGTAAAATATTTTTTAAATTATTGTTTGCGACAAAAAAAAGTAAACTTATTCGTGCAATGAACAAAACGTGCTTGTTTGAAATTCGAACCATGCGTGGCGTCCCATACTTTCGAATTATAAAATGCAAGATGGCGCCCAAATTAGTTTTTACTAAATTACTTCTAATATGTAAGATGTTTTGGAATTTAATTACATACGTAATCTCGGGTACATATTGGTGAAATGTAACATAAGTTGAAACTTTGCAAAGTTTGGACGACTTATTAGTGTTACATTCATGTTACGTTTCACCAGTTTGTACACAGCTTTACGATTCCATTTATGTCTTTCTCCGAGCCTCCGTGCTATTAACTTAATTTACACTTATTTCTAAGCTACATACAGCCTAAAACTAATTTCAGACAACAAGAGAAATATAAATTCCATTGATTTCCATTTTATTGGTGTTATTAAAAGCAATGTATTTATCTGAACTTACCCTTAACCTAGGTTTAAAAATTACCATGCACCCTTTATCTTTCACTGACATGCAAAATCCCAGGAAATTCCGCACTGAGTACCCTTTTCTAACTACAACTACCTATTATTTTCTATGGTAGGAATTAGGAATCTGTTTAAAAAAATATTTTATTGACCAAACGCATTTCTTAAAGAAAGTCATCTCTTCTAATTATTTTTAGGTCAATAGCATTTTCTATTAAACAAACCTAATACCACACCGACTAACCCACTACTGTAACGAATTGGTAGTCATACAATAGATGCGAACAAACATTCAATAAAATATTTACAATTCTAGATGTATGCATAATGAATAAACACATTCCAGATGTTTGAAAGAAAAAAAAACAAAAAAAAAAAAGCAAAAAAAAAAACATTTAGCAGTAATGCTACAAACTACGATGGTTTGGCAGAAACAATCAATATGCCAAACAAAGCAAGTATTTGTCAACACGAACACCTGAGCGTTTCCCACGATACTCCAGTAACAAAGATATTGTTTGGTACATAAAATGAGAATGATGTGTAATACGGAACGTTGCAAAAATCCGATAATACATAACAGAAAGAAAATTATAGCGTCGGCAGTTTCACACTAAAAATATTTGTAAGTAACTCGTGAGGCCTTTATGACAAGCAGAAATAACGTTGATTTTTTTTTTCACTCTAGAATTACTGATAGTGGTGCCAAAAGACACATCAAAAACTCATCCACACAGCGTTTCACTATAGAATTATAATTATTCACAATCGATAAACTATCAAAGAAAACATTGTTCTCGTTTGTGTACACAGAGAAAACAATAATAAATATCACCATTCTATTAAACAATGTAATCACTAATCGGCTTATTGTGAATAGAATATGAAAAGTCCTATTCAATAAACTAGAAACATATTACTATTCAGTCAACCATCAGCCAAAATTCCAGCCAATAAAATTGCCGGTCAAAATTCTTAAAATGGTCTCAAGGTTATGATCACAAAGTCCTTTTAAAAGTTTTAATTTTTTAACGTGATTCGTATTATGATTCTGATAAAGCAGCCATTTTAGGCCCCCTGGACCATCACGGTTTCACGAAGTCTGGGAACTAGAAAAGTACATAAAATCGTTAACCGTCATCATCTACCCAGCCTTTTCCAAATAAGTTTGCGAGTTAGCTTCCACTCTAACCGGGTGCAGCTGAATACTAATGTTTTTTTTTAATCCTGCAAGGTACTCGACAATAGACAAGGGCCATAGTCGTTTATAACCTTATAACCTTTTGAAATGGAGGATCCTCCAAAGATCAAAGTGGAACGTCATACGAGTCCTTGAAAATAAAATTTCTATGGTATCAGTCTTCAAAGTTCTATGCGAACACCTTGAGACATGCTTTCGAACTCGTTTTTGCATTTGGTTTATCATCATTATCTGCCTAACGTTTTTCCAAAAATGTTGGGGTTAGCTTCAAATCTGTCTTTGCCCTAAAAGTTCCAAGAAATATAAAACAAAAAATATGAAATATGGCCGCCTGATAATTTCTCCGTAACATCACCTGCCTAACCTTTTCCCAACTATGTTAGGGCCGGCTTCCAGTCTAACCAGATGCAGCTGAATACCAGTATTTTACATGGAGCGACTGCCTATTTGACCTCCACAACCCAGTAAGTACTGGGTAATACGATACCCCTTGGTAAGACTGGTTGCCAGACTTTTTGGGCCACTGACTGTCTGTAACGACTTTCAAAGATCTACAGATGACAGCTGGGACCTACGGATTAACGTGCTTTCTGAGGCACGGAGAAAACTCGGTAGGTAGGTAATGGGCGGTCACCCATCCTCAGACCAACCTAGGCAAGCGCGGCTTAACCTAAAGATCGACCAGAGCGGCTGTTATTATTTTGCCACGAGGTCTCCGTATGCAATTTCAATAATGACCCACAAAATGAACTTCCCCGTATCTGATAACACCTTATTAATTTGATAACATCGCGAAAGCAATGACTCGCTGTTGTAATATCAGCCCTTATCAATTTTATTGGGAATTCCGTTATTGATCGTTGAGTTATGACCTGGTAATAATGTTTGCAGATGACATCATAATTATTTGATTAGTACTCATAAAGTTAGTGGAGTTAACATCAATTTCCAGCGATAGAAATGGCTTGCAAAATATGGATTTTCTTTGCAAAAACATAATCTTCGGCTTCAATTGCCAGAACCACTGAGCTTGATTAGTGAATTGCGAATTTAAAAGCAACCAACTATACCTTGTTCATACAAACAATAGACAAATACTACTAACAAACACAATTATCACTTTTGTGTTTCCATCCTCTTGCAAAGAAATACATATCTTGTTTCCTTGCGAGCAGTTTTCCTTACGGCAAGACAAGATTGAACTGCCCTGAATAAATTTTCATTGCTTAAACAAAAGGTTTTTTTTGTATTCTTGTCTATACATATAATAAAACAATAAAAAAACTGTGTCTGTACACTGAATACACTAAAAAAAAAAAAAAATGAGAGTGGTTTGGAAACAGTAATAGAGCACGAATCCAAAAAAAACTTTGTACACGCTAATCTTCGGAACTACTCGACATACGTTTAGTCTGATGGGCATTTCCTGCGGACTTAAAAAAATGAAAGATCTGGAACGTCTCCAATCGTCTCGCTCATCCCGTTGTTTTCCCGTCCCCGGGCCTTAGAATTCTATATCAGACGTTCGATTTTCTTGACGACCCCGTTGTCGCTGGCATAAGCAACAGGATCCGCGTACGAAGTTGCGGACAGAAGCTAGTAGGTACGTAATATATGCATTTGGTTTAGCCGTAGGTACTACTAATTGAAATGAAGTGCAATTTTAAATTAGATTTAAATTTAACCCAAATTCTATCTTCGTCCAATTGCAAGGACACTTGACATAACTTTTGTTTGAGAGTTTTTGCACATACATTAGGAGAAGACCAAAAAAACGAAATATGGACCGTGGAGTAACACAGAAGTATGGAAGACGACATGTTGCGATTGCGACCACCCCAATTAAATTGAGATAAGAGCAAGAAAATGAATACTAATGGCAGTTTTCGACCAAATTTCACACTTTATACGCCACATGTGCAGTTTATCAACTTATCTGGCTTCCGCCCATTCGGCATGCAATTAGAGGCTTATCATTCGGTACACGAAAACACCATATACTTTACCGATAAGCGTAAAACACCTGATTAACATGCTGAAGTTAATGATTTTCAACTGTCGACTTTAAATATCGATACTTCGTGAACAATCAATTGATCGACAGAAATCAGAATCGTGTTTAGGCAATTGAATCTAGAAGATCCAGCTCAGGCCACAGCGAACTTCCCAACGCAAAACCCAACAAGTATGAAATTAATTAACTCTGCATTTGGAGGTAATAATTAAAAAACTTGATGAACGTGCAAAATGTTGAATAAAATATGGATGTAATTAATCCTGGTGTTTCAGATGAGGAAAAGTATCGCTATAACACACCTTTGCACGATTTCAAGTTATTGTTCAGCGGGAAACAAAACTACATTCAAAACAAATGCTTGAAATACTCTGCTATGAGGAAAATTATAAGCTCGTGATGTTAATTACCTGTTATATTTCGTCGCTTCATCCTTCAGATATAAATAACCAGGTAGTCCCTTTAACCTACAGGCAACATCGCACGTTCTTTATAGAATAACTCTAATCGATTCTAAAGTAGATTCAAAAAAAAAAAAAGTTTGACGTTTCCGGTTGTACCCTCTATACCGTGTCAGGTCCAACCTTGTCTCATTCCTTTTTCGTGCGAGGCAACGTGCGCATGCGTTCATGCAAAATGCCGAAGCGCAGTGCAGAAGAATTGTTAGTTCATTACGAACAAAAAATTAGGAAAATAAAAGAAAAAGAAAAACGCAAAGAGACCCAGATACATCGACGTCGAATAAGACGACCTATAATCGACTCATCAGATGATGAAAATAATGCGGGTTAGTACCTTCGTTTTATTCCTAAAAGTGACAAAATCAAGTGATCGTTTTGTGTTGAATTGTTAAATTACCTGTTTATGTAAAAGTATATCGGGATTGCCTGCGAGGCAATTGCGATAACATGATCAACTGCGAGTTGATTGTGAGTCATTCGTGACAAATTAGTACAAAAACGTGTAATCTTAATAGATACGCACATTATGTACAATGTATTATCCGCGAGATAATATTGGCCTTGAATTTTTTTCTCTCACGAATTTTTTTCTGTCTACCCTCATTGGCAAAATATAAAAATACTTAATTGTATTTTTAGAAACGGGTGCGGCTCCAGCAGAACCCCAATATGGACAATTGACTCAGTCGCAAGACGAAAATCTCACACCTCCTGCGCCGCAAGAGGCCACCGCGACCACTGAAGGGACGCCACCTGCGTTTGGCACCCCAGCAATCTCGATGCCTGACGCCACGTCTGACGTCATACCCGATGCAAGCCTGGATCCAGAGCTCTTATCTGCTTTGGGAGCAGTTACATCCGATACCCCCGAGTTCGGTGAAAATATTCACACTAGTCTGGCCAACCTATGGACTCCTTTGTTAAAGAAAGGATTGCCAAAAGAGGATAAAGAAAAATTATCAAAAAATTATCTCGTGCCCGGCAATTGCAAATTACTGCAAGCACCTAAGCTCAATGCAGAAATATCCGCAGCCGTGTCTGAGCTAGTTAGAGGCCGTGACAAGAAACTTTACACCTTTCAACAACAATTGGGCACGGGCACTTCAGCAATAAATAAAGCAATGAACACATTGCTAGGATCCGACGACAAAATATCAGCTTTGAAATATTTGAGCGACAGTTGTCGCATCTTGTCGGATTTACATTTTTCTCTGTCAAGGGACAGAATCAAATTAATTACCCCAAGTCTAGAAAAGAATTTTCTACATGTAATCCAAGATGCCGAACGTGATGAGACGTTATTTGGAACCACACTGAGCGAAAAAATTAAAGCAAGTAAAGCCATTGAAAAACAAGGCTCCCAGATAAGGAAAACGGTATCGAGTCAGAAGGTCAGCGCTTCGCAGCCGTCTTCAAGTCGTCCTGCCCCGCCGGGAAACTGGTCAGGACCTCCTCGTTACTCGTCGAACAGGGGGGGGCGAGGAGGCCAGAGGAAACACCCATCGGCATCAACACAACGACGAACGTACCTCCCGGTTCCAACTCCTACGAAGAGTGTCAACTACAACCAGGCGAAGCCACGTGCTCCACCTCCGTAGTAGCACAGTTACATGCGGGCAGAATTAAGTTCTATTTTAATTGCTGGTCAAATATTACTAATAATGAAGTCGTTCTTTCTTGGATAAAACATGGCTACTCAATACCTTTTTGTAAGGAGGTGACTCAACACAGAGCACCATCCCTCTCGAACCTATCTTTAATTGAAAGCCAAGAAATGTCTAAAGCCATTAGTAAATTACTCGAATTAGGAGCTATAAGTCAGTGTTTACCCGAGAAAAATCAGTTCATATCAAATACATTTTTAGCACCAAAAGCTAATGGAGGCAAAAGGTTTATTCTAAATTTAAAGCCATTAAATAAATTCATTAGGAAGGAACATTTTAAAATGGAGGATTACAGAACCGCCGCGAAACTTATTCCTCGGGACGGCTTTCTAGCCACTATTGACCTAACAGAAGCATATTTGTTAGTGCCTATTTCAGTTTCTGATCGAAAATATTTGAGATTTCTTTACAAAGATCCTCATTCGGGTAATTTATATACTTTTGAGTTCACGGCGATGCCTTATGGCCTGTCGGTAGCACCCAGGGTGTTTACTAAAATCATGAAGGAGGTTATGACGCATCTTCGAGGACGAGGTTATAGATCAGTCATATTTCTTGATGATATATTATGTATCGGTGATAATTATGACGAGTGTGTAAAAAATGTACATGAAACTTTAAAGTTATTACGTTGTTTAGGTTTTGTAATTAATTATACAAAAAGCTCATTAACTCCATCGCAAGTATGCAAGTTTTTAGGGTTCATGTATGACACACGAGAACTATCTATTTCATTGCCGATAGATAAACGCAATAATATTGCACAGATGGTTGACAAGTTCACCCGCCTTCCAAAGTGTACTATTAGAGAATTTGCTCAACTAATTGGTGTTCTGATCGCAGCTTGCCCGGCAGTTAAATATGGATATTTATACACAAAAATTTTGGAACGCCAGAAATTCTTAGCATTACAAAAACTTAACAATAATTACGAAGCGAAAATCAGCCCTTCAAACGTAATTTTGCAAGATTTACTTTGGTGGCGCAGTAATATATTAACAATAAATAATTCGATGAGAGTTTTAAGCTACAGTAAAGAAATCTTCACGGACGCTTCAAGAACCGGATGGGGCGCGGTCTGTAATGGTATAAAAGTAAACGGAAGATGGAAGGCTGCGGAATCACAACACCACATTAATTATTTAGAACTCCTTGCTGCCTTTCTAGGATTAAAAAGTTTCGTTAAGGAGGAAGACGAACACTCTGCAATACTATTGCGTATAGATAACACAACAGCAATATGCTACATAAATCGTCTTGGCGGAATACAATTTCCCCATTTAAATGAGCTTACGAGATCTATTTGGCAATGGTGTGAGAAGCGTAACATCTCTCTTTTCGCATCATATATCAATACAAAAGATAACTGCGCGGACGCCGAGTCTAGAAAAGTAAACCCGGATACAGAGTGGGAGCTGTCAAATAATGCCTTTAGGCTTATTAAACAACACTTCGGCAGCCCCGAGATCGATCTATTCGCTTCTCGCAGCAATACCAAATGCGACCTCTTCGTCTCTTGGAGACCAGAGCCAGACGCATATAACGTTGATGCTTTTACCATAAACTGGCATTCAAAATTTTTTTACGCATTCCCACCATTTTCTCTAGTTCTAAATTGTTTACGTAAGATTATCGATGATGAAGCTACCGGGATCTTAGTTTTCCCTCACTGGCCCTCTCAGCCATGGTTCCCTCTACTCCAGACCTTACTTGATTCGGAGATACTTTATCTCAATCCTAACAAATTTTTACTTCAATCCCATTTCAGGCATCATCATCCGCTACACAACAAACTTACCCTGGGTGCCGCCAGGCTTTGCGGGAGGCATTTAAGCGGCGCGGCACACCAGTTGAGACGCTCGACCTAATGTTGGCATCTCTATCTGACAGCACTATCAAGCAATATAGCGTCACTTTGAAACTATGGTGGGACTATTGTGCTCTACACAATTCTAACATTTATAATGATTGCATACCTTTTATATTATCTTTCTTGACAGAGCAGTTCAGTAATGGATGTTCGTATAGCTCTCTTAACACTCACCGTTCAGCGTTATCTTTGTTTTTAAATGATAAAATCGGTTCTGACGACAATATAAGGCGATTACTTAAAGGGGCTTACAAACTCAAGCCAAATCGACCTAAATATACATCCACTTGGGATCCACAAATAGTTTTCAACTATATTTCAATTTGGTATCCAAATTTAGAATTAAGTTTAGAAAAAATCACAAAAAAATTAGTTATTCTATTGGCACTTAGTACAGCACATAGGGTGCAAACACTGTCATTATTAAAATTATAAAACGTGTCAATTACTCAAAACGGTGTTAAGATAGCCATAACGGACATTATAAAAACCTCTGCCCCTGGTCGCGACCAACCAACACTATATTTACCCTTTTTTTATGAAAATCTAAAAATTTGCCCCGCTTCTGTCCTCAAGGATTATATTTTTGTAACAAAAAATATGAGGACTACGAACGCTGGAAATCTACTGCTGACCCATAAGCCTCCACATAGGGCAGCTACAGCACAGACAATCAGTCGCTGGATCAAGCAAGTGTTGTCAGAGAGCGGAGTAGACGTAGGCACATACAGCGCGCATAGTACACGACATGCCGCCACATCAGCTGCATACGCCGCCGGGATAAGTGTTGATACGATTAGAAAAACGGCTGGTTGGACCAGCACGTCCACAACCTTTGCCCGTTTTTACAACAGGCCAATTATAGACGAAAGCGGTTTTGCTAGGGCGATTGCCTTTCGAAATTAATAAATATTATGTTTGCTAAGTCACTCATATACTTGATTATTTAAAAAGCTTAAGTAATTTATTATGAAGTAAAACTGTTTTTTTTTTGTTTTTTGTTTATAGTTTTTGCAATTTAACAATAAACGGTACTATGATCAAACTTTATACATGTGTTTCAACCTTAAGAAACCAGTTTTCCTCATAAACTCTTATTTATTCTGTTCTCTATTATAAGGACACAAAGTTTCTATCTCTAAATATCTACCTGGTTATTTATATCTGAAGGATGAAGCGACGAAATATAATAGATGATTAAACGAACTTTGAAAGTGAAGTTCGATCACTATTATATGAGTCGCTTCATCCGAAGATATAAGGTCCCTCCCAACCCTTTGGATAAATCACATGGTATCCAACCAGTGGTTATAAACCCTATATGAAAGCTTTGTGCCTGAGCTCTAAAAAATGAGACAAGGTTGGACCTGACACGGTATAGAGGGTACAACCGGAAACGTCAAACTTTTTTTTTTTTTGAATCGACTTTAGAATCGATTAGAGTTATTCTATAAAGAACGTGCGATGTTGCCTGTAGGTTAAAGGGACTACCTGGTTATTTATATCTTCGGATGAAGCGACTCATATAATAGTGATCGAACTTCACTTTCAAAGTTCGTTTAATCATCTATTATCTTCACATGCAAGCACAACAACATCTACGACTAGGTTTAAAGACAACACCCAGAGTCTTATGAATGAAAACCATACTATACCATATTATTCCAAAACAAAAAGATTTGATTTTGAGAATGACACAGATGGTCTATAGAATTTTAGATATTTTTTACCGAATCTATCCGAAGTGACGCAAGCATCGAGGGAGTCTAGCAAAAATAGATGACTAAATTAGACCTCGTTAGTCGAAACTTGGTGAGATAAAATTGAAAGATTGAAAGACGCAGGATTTTTGGTCTGGGAAATTCCTAAAAAAAATCACTACATAAAGTAGGCAACAGACTGTTTGTCTAACTAGTATGTTACCAAAGTGACCCTGAACTCGCCATTGTAATTGCCGACCGATTTATCATTATTTGTATTGCCAAATCGTATAAGGATATGTTTGTATATTTTTCCGGCTAACATTAGCCAAAATCATAAACCAAACAAAGCAGTCTGTCTCGATCAATAATGACTCATTCGTTGGATGTTGATAAATAAGGAATAAATCCAATAATACAGAACGACGATGTGGGGATTTACGCCTTAAAAAAGATTTAGAAATCGGTTCTTCCAAATCTTAAAATCAAGATTATTGCATGTTATTTAACTGAATCTGGAAATAAAGAGTTAAATAGAGTTTAATTTCATAAAACCGACTCAGAATGATTGTAACGGTCTTGAACAAATATTGGCATCTGCTTCAGTATTTCTTCCATAAGCTTGCACCAGAGACCATAGAGGACCTAACTGAATCACAGACAACAGAATTATGTTTGCCATCTACTGAGTTAACTTTAGACTCAAAGAAGAGTAGGTAAACACCATCGATAAGGGTGCATGCAATAGAAGATGTTATTTCTTAATCAACAAACACCGATTTTATCAAAACAAAAAACTCTGGCAATCAGTCAAATTATCAGTACTTAGACTATCTTTGTATTTTTATACCGCAAGATGTTTTGCTAAAATTACAAAACGCCACGTCAGTAGTATGAAAGAGACACGTAAATCGGTGTCACCGGCCGGGCGGGAATTACACCATATATTTTGGCAGATGACAAAGACGCGTTTACCTCCTACTCTCGACCTACGTGACTGGGACGACGTGGCCCATCTGATGTTTACAAAATACATATTTTGTCTCTGAATTCCTTATTTGAATTTTGATTTCTTTTTTTAGCATAGACCATACGGCGGCTGTACACTGTAGAAATGGGATTTAAAATCTGTTTGGTGGGTTAACCAAATGCAAATGCGAGTGTAACAAGTTAATTTGACATCGAATTCTGTCTTCATGGTTCGATTTTGACTCCTACTCCAGGAACATTGTTTTTAATTGCTTTGTCGTCAAATTCTAGTACTATAGTTAGTGTTAGGGATTATCAGGATTTAATATTGAAACTTATATTACACGGTTTTCTTTTTAATGACCTGGGGGGTTATTATGACGTTTTAAAGCAGGAGTAATTCCAGTGTGGGAAGGAGACAGAGCTATACAGGTCGTCTAGCGTCATCTCTTTCCCACACTGGAATTGCTTCTGCTTTAAGACGTCATGGTAGGCCACCTGATTCTATTCCCTTTCAGCGAAAGTGTGTCAAGGTTGATTTTCAGACAACAAGAGAACTGGAAAATAGGAAACGCAAATCTGGCGTACTCACATGTTGTCAAAAATTATACCGTTTAACAGCCTTTATGATTCCGAGCGGTAATTGCTACCTTTGTTTTACAAACTACAAAACCATTGTTTATGGCTCTAAGAAGTTTACTGTATTCGTGGCTTTCAAAGTATTATACTCGTTATACGAATATGGTTTGCACTTTAAATGCCATTTAGTGGCAGAAGATGAGCTGATATTAATTTTTGGGGGTAAGATCTCTTTTGGGCAAAAATATGCGGTCTAGGCTACAAATTACCAGATTTTTAGAAAAAAAAAAACAAGAATTTATTTTCAAACTATAGGAAAACGTTTACGTTACATTTAAATGGTTACGATCACCCGTGGAAAGTCAATAAATTGAAACATTTTTTTTATTATTATTATACGATCGCCGTAAAATAGTTACGATGGTCGATGGATTAAATTGCTAAATTAAACGTGTGACCGAAAACTAACTTGAAATATCCTATGCAATTAAATGACGTACAGGCATAAAAAAATAATACTAGCTGTTTCAAACAAATACAGCCAATTTTATTCTATTATTATCAGTGTTATTATATTACGTAAAACCAACCAAACCAAGAAGCACCTGTACAAACCTGTGAGTTTGTACCTGGGGGGTTACTATTACGTCCTAAAGCAGAAGTAATTCCGGTGTGGGAAAAAGACAGAGCTATTCTAGTCGTCTAGCGGCATCTCTTTCCCACACGGGAATTACTCCTGCTTTAAGACGTCATGGTAGGCCACTTGTGCAAACTTTTGCCGATTACACTAATGGATGACAATAGAAATGGTAATCTGACAGCCGGCTACAAAGTAGATGCTAAAATAAACTGTGATATGTCTTGTTTGACTTATTTTTTCAAAGCGAGGCACTTTTCGTGTCACTATTTTTGTTACTCACATAATATGCCTATGTAGTGTGTATGCATGTATGTAGACAGCCTTATTTAAAGTGCTTCTTCAGCAACACTGTTTTATAATAAATTGTAAGTATTTTTAACACATTAAACCGGACCATGAAACCAAACAGACGTATCATTTCAACTCTACTAACCTAACGACCTGATCACACTACATGGCGACCCTGCCAGTCAGCCAGTGCCAGTGGTGTTTATGTCTTTAAACCTGGACTCACAAATAATATGAGTCTGAAATCGCCAACCCACCTTGAGCAAGCGGTGATCAATGCTCGTGCTTTCTCTGTATGAGAAGAGGCTTTTGCCCAGCAGTGGGGCAGTAATAGGCTGGTATTATATTAATTTTATTTATTGTCTTTTTACAGAGCTCATCATCATCCATCCCTTCAGTTCTGTGTGTCGGTTGGAAAAGGCATTCAATATTTTTCAAACAAATTGGAAAATCGGAAAGGCGTTCATAGCATAACGTACAAAACTGACGATTTTGTAAAGGACAAAAAATATTCACTAATCCATTTCAAATAATTAGTTCAGCACGCATAATGACCTGATTTAATTGTGCATTGGAAAGAGTTGTTGTTGCTACAAAGCAGAAAAAAAATTATTACATAGATGCGATTATTTAATTTTAAAATAAACTATCTCTTGCTCGCGGCTTCGCTCCGATTATGTATAGAAATTAACCCACGGGAACGTTTTAAATGTAGCCTATAAAATTCAGGGATAATGTAACTTCCCAATATTGAAAGAATTTTCGAAATCGAATCAGTAGTTTACTCCCGAAGATAAGAACTTACAAACAAATGTAGAAAAAAAGAGATTCTATTTAATTTACAGTTTTCATTTCAAATGTTACCTTTATACTCTTACTTCTTATTCTTACTAATATTATATATGCGAAAGTTTATGAGGATGGATGTGTTTCACGCGAAAATTACTGAACGGATTTGGCTGAAATTTGTCATGATAGTTTATAACCTGGATTAACATGATACTTTTATCCGGGTAGTATGATCCCGTGGGACAGTTACCGTCGGTAACTTACCGAACTTTACGCGGGCGAAGCCGCGGGCAACAGCTAATATTAGTTTAAAAGTATAAATAGAGGACGAGCAGCCGGTCTGTGGCTTGGTGACCACCCCTAAAATACTGAGAAGACCCCCCATGCCTCAGTAAACACGTTAGGCAGTTGGACCCCGCTGTCATGCGTCGATCTTTCGACGGTAGTTACGGGCAGTCTGAAAGTACGACAACCAGTCATGCCAAGGGGTATCGTGTTATGGAGTTCAGTGGGGGGGGAATTTTAACGTGATTCATGTTATTATCCTATTATGATTCTGCTAAAGCGACCATTTTAGGCCCCCAGATAGGCATTCGCTACATGTAATTTATCTGCATCCAACATCACTTGAGAAGAGGCTAAGCAAATGATGATTTTTCTTTTTTAAATAAATAACTAAGGAAATGGTGTTCGTCATTAGATCTAGTCCCACTTACGATAGATGACACTACTAAACTTATATCACAGTTGCACAATCTCTTTTTTACGTCACATACTGATAAAGAGAATGTACAAGTATAGGCCACATTACAAGACGTCTACAACACACTCAACTTTGAACTCTACCTTAAGATTACAAAGTTGATTTTTAATTCTTCTTGATTTTCTCTTTTTCATATGAAAATTACTGCTTTTTACAATTTTACTAATAAACGTGTCTTTACGAAGTTTTATATTGCCATTTTTAGATTACTTCGTAATGTCTTCCGCCAGTAATAAACAAGTAAAATAGGCAGGTAGTAACAATAATTATTTAAGTACATTAACACCTTTGAATAAATGATTATTAGCTTACTTGCTTCGCACATCTTTTTTTTTTTTGGTATTTGTTCTTTATTTTGTTTACTTCTATTTTAAGATGTACCTATGAATTGTATTATCTACTTTGTCTATGGTGTAATGCAGCTGGAAGACGGCTAGCTCATGGTTTTAAATGATACTTATTCTGTATTTCCATCAGTCTTGAGCTATCACAAATCTAGATTCTAGTTCTTCTAAGTCCTAGCTAAGATCATGTTTAAAAGTCATTTTATTTTACAAATATTTTGTTTCCAAGAAAGCAAATTGTAATACTTTCTATTGTGTGTGACAAAATTTCACTTTTCTTACATTTAAAGTTCACACTACTAATTGGTCAATTTAAATGCCATTAGGTCACTAGGTATCTAATGACATTTTAATTTTATATTGTTTTTCATGGTTATTTTTACTTGTTCATCATTCATCAATATAATAAATTCAATCACTAATGCCCATTTTAACCAACATCGAGTGATACGAAAATAAACGCCTACATAAAACTACAACAGTGCAATTTAGGATTTATATTAAGTGTTGTTTAATGTTCGTGAAAATTAACAGACATAACTCTGACTATCATCGACTAGATGCAATGTGCTTTTAAACACAAATTATTTTTGAAATGACCAATTACATAAAAATTAAAGAATACCCCACACCCTTACAAAAATAGCACAGAAAAACATGCACACAAACACACACTCACACCAACCAAAACCAAAAACATCTACTTACAACAGTATTTAGGAGAACTAGAAGCATTAAAATAGATTAGATAATTATTGTAGGAACATGCAAAAATATTAAATTATTTTATTGTAATTTATAAACGCATTTAACTACAGGTTACAAAATATCAAGGAGAAAGCTTGGGTTTTATTTGTTTATATAACTTATGAACGATTTCTTCGTAATCAATGATTTTTATGAGTTATTTTGTTTTTATAATTGTTTTGCTTAATCTCTGTATTAGTTAATACCTTTATGAATGGATTATTATTTCTTATCAGTTCCTGTAACTAAATGCATTTGTCTAGAAATTTTTTACACAACCTCAAGTAATTAAATAAATAAGTATCCTTGAAATTTAAAATGGTTTCCATTGAAATAAATTACAGTAAAAATGTTGCCAATAGTACTAAACTTATGCCATAATCATTTCAAAGGATATTTATTTATGTTTATTGTATCCGTCACCATTATACAACAAAAGCAGATAATGCTATTTAAATCTTACCTTAGCATAACCCTAAATTGTTCCAGCTGCCGAATACTCTCCGAGAGCCTAGAGAAAGCATTGAAGAGCGCTACAACCTCTGTCCTCTGCAGCCTTTCATGAGATTTGTGTCTTACCGGCAACTTGCCTTGGTTCGGGTCACCTTCAGGACTGTTCCATTTACTAGAGAACAATATCTTTAATGCCGTTCCCAAGCCTTGTGTCTGTAGTTTTCCCCATAATTTACATTTGTCACATCCGACACAATCCATAATCCTAGAAATGTTACGGAAGTGTTCTCTGAACTCCACCTTTAGTTTTGCTGCCTGGCTGCCTCCATTAAACATCGAAGATTCATTGAAATGGTCCGGGAAGGAGTATATGACACCCAACAAGTTATGAATAGCCTCTCGTGTCTCCTCGTCTTCTGTAGGATTACCAGTATAATACTCTTCTCTCTCCAAATAAGGCCCAGCTTTAGCCAAAGCTCTCATTTCTAGTAAATAAACGAAATACAAGTTCTTCAACCAATTAGGCCCTTCGCCGAATGTCTGGGATGGATCAAACCGACGTTGGAACTCTTCTAAGTTAGGCCCCCACTCACCATCGGCTGTAAATCCTGCTCCCTTCTCAAACAATAAATATTTTGAACAGAGATGCACATTTATACTAGTGTGCAAACCAGATACTGCTCTATAAAACACTCTCTTTTCCAAGCACATGTTGCCAAGATCTGAAGTCATAACAAATGGGAAAGATCCATAAGGATTAGGTTTGGGTCTGAAGCAATTTTCCTGGTAAATACTTTTCCAGATTCTGTTAGCTGAAGGCCCTTTGTACCCTGTAAATCTTTCAGGGTTTAGTAACAGGTCCACATAGTCTGCATCTACATCCTTGTCATCGTAGCCACAGAAGTTCTCAAGGGCATCATCATGAACCTTCCATTTAGCGATGTCATGTTGACTGGCCGCACTGATGGTCAAGTTCAGGTATCCCAGGTCATGGTCATGGTCTGAATCAGTGTCACAGTGCTCCCCTTGCGCCTCCTTCGTGTACTTGGTCGCCGGGGTCTCGTCTATGTGATCGTTCTCGTAACCATTCTCGACACCAGGGACACTCTCCTTAGAACAAGTCTTAATATGACAATACCTCATCGCACATTTGCTGTCGTCCGCCCAGAATGGACATTCCTTCTTCAAATTCACTTTGTAGAAACGAAAGTAATCCTTTCTTATTAAACTTTGGAGGCGCGGATACAACTTCACGTTATTGAAGTAATCGATGGTGTCAACATTGCACGAACAGTCGCCCAGAGACCCGTGGAGTTCGTCAAAGCAGGCATTGCTGTCGCAAGGCTTTGTTTCATACAGCTCCGTGTTGTAACCGACCGCTTGAACTATCACTAAAGCGAATGTTATAAACACTACACAATAATTTCTGTATGCCATTTCGGTAGCGACTTTCGCCATGGCATGAGTATTTCTAAAAAATATAGCAAGTAGACGACCGTGTTCTATCACAGCACATTTGAAACTAAACTGATACGAATGAGTATTCACGAAAAGGTGAAAGTGGAATTCAACACACCGAAGACGAAAAGGTAGGACGTGCTCAAACAAGCGTTCGCACTTTTCATGATTCCGGACTAATTTGACATTGACAGCTAGATTGACAAATCAATGCAGATTGTGTAATGTGTAATGTCAAAGCGCGTTCAGGGCTATTATAAAGAAAATTGTTCTACTCATTAGCATTAACGATATACGACGCCACTAGCAAAATTATAACGTGCACCAATCAGATTCGTTGTTTTACTCATGGGATGAAATTCTGAGTACTATTACTCTTTCTTGAATAAAAAGCTTGGCAACCCGGAATCGCTTCAAAAAGATAAAATATTTACAAAATCTGATCATTCGACAGGAGAAAAAATGGTTTGAAAGCAAAACCTGCAACCTTGACAGGTTTTCTTGTTTTTAGGCTATAAGGACAACTGAGATTTTTACTATTATAATTTTTGTGACTAGCTGTTGCCCGCGGCTTCGCTCGCGTTAATTTAGAATTTGACAACCTAGGGATGACCTTACGACCTTTTCTCATAGGTACTTATATTTTTTTTTTTTAAATTGGTCGAGCTGTTTTGGAGTAGTGCGACCACAAACACCGTGACACGAGATTTTTTTATGTATACAGGCTTGAGGGCTATCGTTTTTGAGCTCACTGGATGGCACCACTGTCAATTAAGGTCCTGTCAAAAATTCATTCAATCATCAATTGAATTTTAGTACCAATAACTTCATGAAAGTTTATTTTATTATGTATAAAAACATAGTGTAAAGTTCAGGTTCATATTTAGACAATATTCTCCATAAAATTAGCTAGCATGAAACATTTATAAATCATTTTATCTCCAAGTACGGAAAATTAAGATTTTAAGTTGCTACTTAAAATCTTCAAGTTTTAATTAATCAGGAATGGCTCAATCTAGACCACAATCGTCAATATTTGTAAAAATACGTGTTAAAAAAGCACGCAAAGCGTGAACTTTCTATGACATCTGACATTTCGGTGCCCCCGCGCTGCACTAGCGCCTCTAGCGGCGAATCCATACGCGATAGCCCCCATTCAAGGAGGTATGTATCAAAACTAATGATTCTAGAAATCTCGACCCGAATCGATATAAAAAGGGTAGTTTTTATTTTATAACGAAATTGGTGACAGTATTGTAAATAGGGAATATACATGTATTTTTTTTTTCACTTAAATCAATAAAATGCAATCCAAATCAACCCAAGAAAATAATTAAAAGTTAATTTCAACTACTGCTTGTCGCACAAAAAAAAAATTAAACTCCTACAATTTTTAACGACAGTTCAAACGTCCATGACTGTCGCAGCCAATCAAGTCATAGCATTTGATGTCACTTAATTTTTATTATAGCAAAAATTGCAATAACATTATTATAGTAAAATCTAAGTGAAACTGATACTTTTCAAGTAAAAATGTTTCTTTGACACATAGCATTTGACGTCACTACCGGAATCGATGCGTTTTGTGTTTGCGTTCCGTTTCACGAATAACACGCTACATAAAATATTAAATTGTAAAAAAAAAGTGTTGTATTAGAGAATTAAACAAGTGTACCACAACACGTACGTTACGGTACGCTCGTACGTGATTATGCAGTTGTTACACATATATCTTTGATTTTTTTGAAGTAATAGGTATTTTGTGCACTATATCTAGGTTTCTATGGTAGTAAAAAATAAAAAATTGTAGAAACAAATTCAGTATAAGCCTCCAAAAATTGCTGTTTTGCACAAATTTTAACTGAACTTTGGCCGTTCATAATGTGCTCATAAACTGTAAAAGTAAAGAAAACGTCTCGATAGAAACCTTGCACATGTAATGGAGATGCTTAATGACAAATATTTATTTCACACACTTGTAAGACTTATTCAAAAACACGTATTTCCTGAAGAAATTTTCGAACACTATTTTTCGTTTAATGTCATCGCGTTAGTGGTGGTATGACGTGCGCGGGAGACGAGATGTGCGGGATCAGGGCGGGGTATGACGGGGGAATTAAAAGAAAGTCGCCGCTGTGGCTCTGGATGAAACAACAAGCTTTTCGACCATGCTCGCGTTGACGATAGATGCGCCGGGAAGGGCCCTCTTAAAGCTGGTTGAAGTAATCGCAACAGTTATTACTTATTATTGACCTAATTTAAACATTTATTTTACAGTATATTGACATGGCGTCATCTTTTTGTATGGACCTTCATGTACACTATATTGTTACTATGAGACCTTGTTACACGTTCCTTTTTTTAAAGTTATTTTTACAATTAAAAATAATTAATCAATCAGCAAACCTAGCTAGGGGCCTGACCTGTCTACCATATTGAGTGTTTTTATCCCATCGTCCTGAACAGTGACAGTATCTCTATCACTTTCTGATGTTACAGGTGGTGGTACCCTGGATGGAGCAGAGACAGGAATTGGTTTTGTCACTGGAACCAAATTTTGTCTATTTCTTCGAAATGTACCTTCCAATGTCTCAACTTTTAAGCACATATAATTATGATCTTGGCTCATCAGAATATTTCAGTATTTTTTCAGGAATCCAATTCGCATTTGGGTCTTTCATATACATAACGTCATCTCCTTCCTTTAGCAATGGTAATTCTTTTGTTTTTCTGTCTTAATATAATTTCTGTTTTTTTCTTTTTCAGATGCATAATCAACTTCATCTGGAACGGCTTTAGGCTGCAGATGGTGTAATGCTGTTGGTAACTGCGTTCTCAGTCGACGTGACACCAGTAACTCGGATAGTGATGGCAATTTGCCTATTGGTGTAGTTCTGTACTGAAGCAATGCTAACTAAGGATCAGTATTTGACTCATGGCATTTAGATAAAATTCTTTTAACTATTTTAACTCCGGATTTTACTAATCCATTAGATCATGGCAAATATGGGCTAGAAGTTGTATGCTGAATTGACCAATTTTAAAGAAAATTTTAAAAATCAATGGAGTGGAAGGGGTTCCATTAACAGACATGCAATCCATGACGACTAAAACCTGATTTTAATACTTCAATTAAAGTTTTGGCATTAGTGCTATGCATTTTTGCAATCTATATTTAATTAGAATAATAATCCTCAAATACAACATATATGTTTGTCCTGTATAATCTAAGAAGTCAATGCCAACTTTCTCCGATGGGAATGTAGTAACTTGATGTGACCTTAAGGTGGATGCGCAAGGGTAGCCCGCGAAATTCAAATTTTCTTACGTTTATTACAATTGGCAGGTCGGTGTCAGGCTGTATGTTGATGAAAATATGAATCGCGGCAGTAACACGTATGGAGTTACAGAATTATAATCATTAAAATCATAAATACAGCCTTCCAAGTTTATATAATCTCAAAAAGTGACTTTTTCATGAAATAGCTATTGAATGTGATTATATGAACTTGGAAAGCTGTATTGATGATTTGAATGATTATAATTCTGTAACTCCATACTTGTTACTGGCGCGATTCATATTTTCATCAACATACAACCTGAAACTGACCTGCAAATTGCAATAAACGTAAGAAAATTTAAATTTCGCGGGCTACCCTTGCGCATCCACCTTAAAGGTTCCCGAGGATTTGCATTTCGGTGTGACAGGCATGTAGTACAACTTTCTACTAAGTTTTCTATGTCATGGGACATGGCCCAATAACTATTTTCATGAAAAAGTCACTCAATGGGGTTAAATGAACTTGGAAGGTTGTATTGATGATTTGAATGATTATAATTTTCTAACTCCATACGTGTTACTGACGCGATTCATAGTTTCATCAACATACAACCTGACACTGACCTGTAAATTGGAATAAACGTAAGAAAATTTAAATTTCGCGGGCTATCCTTGCGCTTCCACCTTAACATGGCGTAGCTGTGCATTGATTTCCCGTACAATGAAGAATCCGCGTATACTGGTTTGCTGTAGCTTGATTGATCGTTGCGCGTTCTCTAAGAATACATAACATCACACGCCGGTATTGCTAAAAGGTATCTTCAGAGGTAAGTATTTCCTGCCAGGGTTGCGGGACTGTTCATAAAAGAGATACCGCGACCCTGGAACACAAAGGGCAAAAGACGGAACATGGATGTGTTTTAGTCAGTACAAGTGTGACAATCCCTGCCGTTCCACCCAGAGTGGGAGGGGTCATTTGATGATTTCCCTTCCGTAAAAAAAAAGCTGTAAGTATTTTCTACCTACATCCACAATTTCATGTTATAGGGGCCGAGCCTATTTAAATTTAATAAGTCGGCTGAGAATTTCTTGACTGCTTCGTTAAATTAGTCTGCGGAAGCCAATATCGACATTGGTAAAAGGAGGTCATCAAGACAAAACATTTACCTACTTAGTTCATTTTTTATATCCCCATGTTGTTTCACTGAAGGTGCTTATGCACACCCATATAGACTGGATCCATTATCCAAGGTATACTGGATTTATACCATAGAGAAAAGGTACTTTTGGTAATCTTGATACTTAGAAATTTAATTAGAATAGTAGGAATTAGACTGACCAAAAACGGGCAGAAATTAGTATTTTATCATAGAAAATATTAGTCTTTGTATTTTATCCATGTAGTTCTCAAAAGAGCTGCTTGCCTTGGGGTGAGCCGATAATATTGTAAAGACCGTTCTACGACCCCGGATTTAATGGTTGGGACTTTGGGAGTCTTAAAGTTAAGAAATAAAAATAGAAGAAATGTTGAAGTAGAAAATTTATTTATTCCATACAATACAATATAATTCATTCACAAAAGCAGTTTCATCAGAAATGCACAAAAAGAGATTCAAAATACAATAAACAGACATTTGCTCCCGATAACATTTACTATTTACACAGGCATGTGACGAACGAGTAATAAATCACATAATATAATAGAAATGCATAAATATCAAATTTTTTAACACTTTTATATTATTTTGTAAAAATGGACGTACTTAAACTTTTTAACGCCGATTTATGAAAATATTTTTATTTTATATAATTTCTATTGTTTATCAACATTACAAACAGTCGCTTAACTAACTTAACAGTACCTAAACTTTATATTTTAAAATGGTGCAACAAAAGAGAATGAATAACTAATTATAATGGTAAGGTACAGCGCGTCTTGACATCTACGAGGCATCAAGTTTGGATTGATGCTTGAAGACACAGAGTAAAATACAACAATGTACCGTCTTAAATGAGATAACTTGACCTGGAAAAGTTTACTATTGTCTGCTACTTATACAAAGAAGAAATGAGCTTGATCACCCTGCTTACTCAGTGCGGGTTGGTGATTTCACAATATTATTCGAGTTAACAACCGTAATTAAGTTTTTGATTCAACTTGGTTAATGAACATGCAGGCTTAAGGCCAAAGTCAAAAGAATAAAAAATATCTGGTAGTAGGCTAGTGTTATGACTTAAGATTAAGTCTAAGTCAAAAGTTAAAAAAATCTGGTATGTTATTAAGTTTACAAGCTGAACTGTATAGGCTCAGCTCGATGATGATTTTGCTATTTTCTAGTATCAAAAACAAAGGTAAACTTATCCCAGGTTGTATTTTAGAACAAGGTGGGAGTTGCGCTAGACCGAGCTAACCTTAACTTAACTTGTACATAAGTAACTTATGTTTTTGTATCTGTCGTTGATTTTTATTGTTCTTATTCGAATGTTAATTTCGTGATGTCTTCGTTTTAGGCGTACCTGAAATTTGCAAAATAAAACAATGAGTATTTGGAAGATTTTCTGTGAAAATACATATAAAAACATAAAAATCGGAACTAAGAACACTGGTACCATAGAAAATTAAACACAAACGTATTAAACGGAACAAACATAAATATTATACAAAAAACTATTGCTTAAAATTTTAACCCTCCCATGCCAACCGAAAATCATTAGTACAAAATAATTTAAAACAATATTACAACAAACATTCTTTACAGGAACAGTTTAAATTCTGTTTAACGAATATTCTTCAATGCAACTGGAAATTATTCAGTTTTGTATAGTAAAAATAACTTCCGCGCTTCATCCCACAACAAAGATAATAATTACATAATGAAATAAAAATAACTTAAAAACAACCAGAAACATGCAAATTAGTATTTTTATTTACAGAAAGGTGACTTACCTAAGTATCATGCTTTGATCAAACAATTCCAAAAATAAAAGTAGGTACATTTAATTTTGTGCAATATTAAAGCTTTGGGGGGCTTTGCTGCGTATTGGCCTTAAAGGTGAGATTAGTGAAACAAACATTATTATATTATTACACACATTCTTTATTGAAATTTACAAAATTCTATCAAATCAATCAGTGCAAGGCACAACTATTTCTTCGTCTTATTAATTCTTTCTTCCTCATTTAGGAAAATCAATCCAACCATCATGTCTTTGAATAGGTTTTTTTTATCAATTTGGCACAAACATATTAAGAAAATTACTAATTAACACTTAGGAGTCTGTGCAATCATTTCAATAAATATCTAACAGTTATTATAAAAATTCTAAACTGGACACAAATAATATATATATGTAGGTATATATTTATAAAATATAATCAAATCAAAACTAAAACAGTCGACAGTAGTAAAATTTTGTCAATAATTTTTATCAATAAACTTACGTTCCTAGAGATTTCTAAACAAGTTTTTTTTATGAAAATACAATATCACATAGCAAGATTCTAAATGTTTATACATATAAAAATAAATGGAGATTCCTTAAATCGAAGCGTTTAAATAGAGATAATTTTTAGTAAGTTTTAACATCTAGAAGAAACTCTTTATTTAATATTTTAATCAATGATTTATCATTTAAAATAATGTTATTCCAACCGTAAAGAGACCAAAACCCTTTGCTAAAAATGTATGAAGCATCAAGAATTAATATTTTTGTTGAATAATTGATTTGGAAATAAATGCTGAAAAATCTTAATTATTTTAATAATGGAATGCTGCCAATGATACCTTTAGCTATATTTTTTTACCCACGTGAAATGCAACTTTCTTTTGTTAGCAACACAAGATGTTTGATTCGAATTGTCAGATACTACAATAACAAGCTAGGCAACATTAAACAAGCTAATTTAAATGTTAACACGAGCCTGTAGATTGCCCTCTATGATTGTTACATTAGTATTTATTAAATTTCTGACATAATGATATGACAATTTTGATTCTGTTTCTATAAAAAACCTTATGTGATGCAAAAAAGCTAAGTAGTGAGAAGTTTCTTTGTCTGCAAGCCTTTAAATGACATCATGCCACGGTTGGCCGAATACCAGTCTTCCAAAGCCTGAGGTCATACTTAAATGTCATTGTATTGGCGTTAGATGAAGATGGAGCTATATAATCATCTCTTTTCCGCAACAGAACAATGTTATTTACTGATGTCTATGCACGTAATTGTAATCTAAATGTTTGCGTTAATTTAGGGTTAATTGCGCACCCAATGTTAGTCAAGCATATTCCAAACATAAGCGTTATTATTATTTTTTAAATATACAATTGTTTTTTTTTTGTCTTAAATCAGTGGTTTTTGTCAAAATTACGCACAGTGAATATAAAATTAAGCATATTGAGTCAAGCTGGGCTCGAAATCGAATGGTGATGCTTACCTTTTTTTCATAAATGTGGTGAACATCGCCTTTAGTTCAATTTAATCGCATTATGTAGGTACTTTTTTTTACTCTTCAAGCACAGTAATAATTTTTAACTTAAAATGTTTTTCTTATTCATTTTTTTAAATTTGAAATGTAGTTGTAGTGCGTAATTTTGACAAACTCGCTTTTAAACAAACGTATTAACTTAGCCTTATTATGAATACCACTTGATTTAATCAAGCAATTAATATGGCATACAATTATTTGAGATTCGAAACCCTTTGGACACAATCTCAAGTGAAATTCAAAAGGCGTTTTTTAACATACTACTTGTAGCGTTGAAAATCGTTAATTACTACAAAAATGCATTTTAATGCAATCGTCAAAAAGTAAAAAAAGCTTTGTAAGTTGAAACCAAATTGATTACTAAATCGGTATCGAACCAAATCGACTACAAATGGACGCCAAAAGTAGCATTTGTGCTTGATGTCATTGTGTCCCAAAAAAAGAGTAAAACAGCCATGCAGTGTACAGTCCGCTCACAAAATTAGTTAACAAGTAAAAAGAACCAAAAAAATTGTGTTCATAGGTACCAGCTTTAATGTACAAAATATTAGTAGCGAGACCTTCTGTCCATATTTCTTATGGAATTGGCGAGACACAGCGAGAACAGCGCTCCGACCACCTGGAACATGTAAAAACAGAAATTGTTACTAAGCGACATCGTATCTTACTTCTAATAAAAATGAGAAAGTTTGTGAAGATTAATGTTTGTAACTCTTTCACGCAAAAAGCACAGAATGGATTTTGTTGAAACTTTACAGTTTTATAACCTATACATCAGAATAACACAAGCTACAATAATTAAATAAAAATATTGTGTAAAAAAGAAATACGCGGGCGAAGCCGCGGGCGGGTTCGCTAGTTGAAAATAGAACAGAGCCGAACACAAACCAGTGTTTGTCGATGACCTACGATTATTGTTTGGGACCGATTTTGATGATGTTGAATGTCACGTCATCATGTTCTATTTTTGCTATCTTTTGTCAGGCCGATTATAATGGGTTGTTTGCGATACTCTTTTTACTGTTTTTTTTTATTGAACAAACAATAGTGTTCAATGGGAAGTTATATCTAGCATAAAGACACCTGTTTAAAATAATAACTGACGAACTGCGCAAACTTCAGACCCTTCTCAACATTTAGACCGTCGTTATAACTAGCATGAGATGTTGATGTAGTCTAATAAGTTGCTATCTACATTAAGTCAAAAAAAACACTGTCCGATCCGAAGGGGGCTTAAAGGTATACCAATGACATTGCCAAATAGAATTTAAAAAAATAATTATTCATGAAAGTAAAAATATAAGTTCAAATTACCACCGTTTCCCTAAATTCAAACAAACTTTTAAAACGTGACAACACCATCTCCGTTAGTCAGTTGTTTTTCTAAGACGTTACTACCCGGGAACCCACCGCACGCGCCCGTGTTGCCATCTTGCCATAGAAGTTTCCTCTTTTGAGTACATTTTATTTAATTTGCTTTGGGGTGTTTTTTTTACTCGTTCTCCAAAAAGGATTACATAAATAGAATCTAATCTCGATACCTAATAATATCCTCACAGATAGGACAGGGTTTTTTTTTACCTTTTTTTGTATACATACCCGGCAGTCACACACCTACATTTTATCACACGATATTTGATTTGGCTCTATTGATTGATCATGTATTATTTGATTATTTTGTCTGTTTCTGAATCATACCTATACAGATACACAGCTATATATGCGACATGCGTAGTGCAAGGTACATGTATGGTATCGAAGCTCGCGATGTTTGGAGAAAGTCGTATTTTTATGTAATAGGTCGGTAAACAAGCTGACGGAGTGACAGCACACTTCATGGAAAGTGGCTACCCACGCCTACATATGGGAAATTGCTCATGGGTGTGTGAGACAATGTTGAAATATCTTATGGAACTGCAGGAATATACGCATGGCAATAATATTTACTGACAGAGTAAGTACTATACAAGTTAGTGGCTGAATCAATTAGTGATTTTTGCTCTGGCAATCATCGAAGTTTTTAAATTGGCTCTGCCAATTCCTGACCGAGTTTGTTTTAACCATGGAATTATTAAATACAGTCAGGCAGCGCCTTGACTCCTCTTATAAAGAAGATTCTAGATACCTACATTGCTCACTCATAGAACTTCTGAACTGAAATACTCAAGAAGTTTTACAAAGGTAAAAAGTTAAAAAACTAAACGAAGTAAAATGTCGGTGTCGTTATGAAGTTGTTGCCTATTGAAATAGGTTTATGTATGTACGTATGTGTGAGTATAAAGTAAAAAGAACAAATACACACCTCAATACAGGCAATACCAATAGCGACTCCAGCGATGGGCTTGTTCCACTTCTCGTACAGCTCGGATATGACGGTCGCGCAGCCTCGGTTGGCGTTGTCGAAGGTACACTTGCCGCCGATGACGTTGCCGATGGCGCTGGTGCCGGTGCAGCAGGAGTCGGGCAGGGAGAGGGTCACGCCGTAGTCCTGAGCGCCGTCTTTACCGCAGCAGACGAACTGGAAAGAAGAACATGTCATTGTGTAATTATGGTGGTCAGTAGTAGACCAAGGATTGGTAGCACAATGTTAAAAGAGAGGCCAACCCGTCATACTTTTCATACAAACGCTCGTACGTGATTATGCAGTTGTTACACACCTATCTTTGATTTTTTTGAACTAATAGGTATTTTGTGCACTATATCTAGGTTTCTATGGCAGCAAAAAATAAAAAATTGTAGAAACAACTTCAATATAAGCCCGCAAAACTTGTTGTTTTGCACAAATTTTAACTGAACTTTGGCCGTTCATAATGTACTCATAAACTGTAAAAGTAAAGAAAACATCTCGATAGAAACCTTGCACATGTAATGGAGATTCTTAATGACAAATATTTATTTCACACACTTGTAAGACTTATTCAAAAACACGTATTTCCTGGAACAAGTTTGAGAAATTTTCGAATACAATTTTTCGTTCAATGTCATCGCGTTAGGCGGTACCTATGAGGTGCGCGGGAGACGAGATGTGCGGGGTCGGGGCGGGATAAGACCGGGGAATTGAAAGAAAATCGTCGCTGAGGAAACAACAAGCTTTTCGACCATGCTCGCGTTGACGATAGACGGACCGGGAAGGGCCCTCTTAAAGAGTTGTGGAGATTTTCAAGGGATCAACAAGGGGCTGACGCTACAATTTGCATATGCGAGATCTCTCGTATAGACTTCAAAAAGACCAGGCCAAGGGGGTTACTATGACGTCTTAAAGCAGGAGTAATTTCAGTGTGGGAAAGAAACAGAGCAGGTCGGTATACAGGTCGTCTAGCGCCATCTTTTTCCCACACCCGAATTACACCTGCTTTAAGGCGCGGACTGACTACGATTTTAATCGCTACTAGACCGCGTAAACTATTGTCACCAATATGGAGCGTGAATAAGGTTGAAAATTGAAAATAATAATGTATTTGAGTTGACATGTGACTGAGCTGCGAATGGCATTTATTTTACAGGTTTTCTTTAGATTATTCAAAATATAGACATTTAATTAAATAATTGTTTGGTTAATATTTTAAAATAATGCTAATTCTATTATTTTCTTAAAAAAAAAAAACTGTTGTTATCGCTGGAAATACAGAAATCTTCGACACCAAAGTTTATTTTTGTGCCGCAACTTCCCAATTTTTTATTGGGAACATCAAACTATTATTTATTATTCTGTTCGGTTAAAATTTTCCTTATAACCTGTTCATTGCATTACGTCATACTCGATTAATTAGGACTCCAATTTTTTACCCACGACGGAACGGAGGCGGTGTTGGTGTATGCGTTTGCGGTGAGAAGATGTTTGTTTGTTTGTGCAAATACATGTTGCCATTTTTATCCAACACTACTAGTCCGTTTTTGATGCAGTTTTTATGGGTTCGGGATTGATTGTTGCATGTTCTTAGATAGGTGTTACGGTGACAATTCACCAAGGGGCGCTGCAGAAAAAAATATTGTGCAAATCAATGTTGCCAGTACTTGCCAGTTTTTTACAAAACTACTAATTCGATTTTGATGTAGTTTTCTGTGATGGGTTTGGGTTTAATTGGTGCATGTTCTTAGATGGGTGTTCCAGGGGGCGCTGCAGTAAACATTTGTTTGTGCAAAACCAACACTACTAGTCCGGTTTTGATGCAGTTTGTGGTGTGATTAGTGAGGGTTCTTAATAGATGTTACGGTAGTAACTCACTAAAGGGCGCTGCAGTAGTATATTTTATATTAGAACTAGAATTTATTTATATTATTACTACATATTAAAGGGGTCATTCATTCGGGCGAATGCCCGGGGCGGCGCGTTCTGTACTTAACTTGCATAGATATTAAACATATTAATATCTATGCTCTGAATAGTCTGAATGCTCTCTAAAAAGTTTAAAATGAAAAAAAAAAGCTAAATTTAAAATTTACTACTACTCTGACGACTAGGTATTCTTGGGTTTTTTATTTTTTTTCAAGTCGGGTGTTTTTAAATTATTTTATTCTTTTTAAATTAATTTTTAACAGTCGTGGGTTTTTTCAAATTTTTTAGGTTTTGGGAATATTGAGGTAACACAGCGTCTTAAGACGTCATGCTAGGCCACCTGTGTCATTAGGCTGAGAGGTGCACAATCAGCGTATAAGGCTTGCCAGATGAGGTGCTACTCTAACTTTATTACTTCTTCTGTGGGAGGGTACCTAGCCAGAATTGCACATCATAGTGTAGGCTAATTTAAGCACAAATATAGTTCAATGTGACCTAGGTATTCCTAAAGTAGGTATGTACCTATTTTTATATATTTTTTGTTTTCCTTAAACGATAACGACTAGTTTATTCTGTGTGATGACGTCAATCTTTTAAATGGGTTGTTTGTTCATTTGCAAATAGTTGAGTTTATTTTTCCTGCGTATTTATTTATTTTCCAAATGACAGTATGTTTAGGCGTGTTGTGGTTTAGAGGAAAATGTATTTTATCCTATAAGTACCATTATTTAAACAAACAAGTATGCATATTAAAATTGAGTGTAACAAAAATACTGAATATGGTCGACAAAATATTGCCCGCTTGGGCGATACTAACAAAGAATCATCAGCTGCCTAGCATTTACCCAATTATGTTGGGTTCGGCTTCCAGTCTAAACAGATGCAGCTGAATACCAGTATTTTACATGGAGCGACTGCCTTTCTGACCCCTACAACCCAGTTAGTATTTTTGGTTATACGATACCGGTGAGACTTTTGGGTCACTGTATACCTTTGTAACGACTGTCAATGATTTACAAATGACAGCCGGGACCAACGGCTTGACGTGCTTTCCGATCCGAGGCACAGAGGAAACTCGGTATGTAATGGATGGTCGTCCATCCACGGATCGACCTTGGCAAGCGCGGCTTAACCTTGAAGACCAACCTGTGCGGCTGTTCTTATTAAGCCAAGAGCTCTTATGACATGTGTACAATTACCTGTTGCTGGATATTGTTGATGACAGCATCAGTAGCCTTGTCGACGTCAGCGCTAGATCTCTTGTCGAACAGTGAGTTGACAGACTTGACCAGACTCTGCCTGATGGTTTCTCCGTAGGCGAACAGGAGGACTGCTATCACCACCTGCACGATGATGATCACCAGCAAGAAGATCGCGTACTGGAATGATAAGGATTTTCTAGTTAGTTGGTTTGATAGTACATTAAGCCGCAAGATCCTTGATGTAGTACGGAGTTTTAATAAAAATAAGAGGCCAACTTTTAGTTGTATTTTCACCACTAAAATGCGTCATATCAAGCACCTACTGACAAACACAAACTCAAATCCGTGCACAGGGAGATTACTATGACGTCATAAAGCAGGAGTAATTCCAGTGTGGGAAAGACACAGCGCTATACAGGTCGTGTAGCGCCATCTCTTTCCCACACTGAAATTACTCTTGCTTTAATATTATAATCATTTAATGAAAGGACATCATAATGCAACAAATATACACCAGCGTTTGCGTAATACAGGATGGTCATCCTCTTTAGATAAAAAAAAAAACTGATTTTACGACAACTGCATTGTATGATGTAATGGAAGGGATTCCTTCGCCAAGTTTTATTTGTTTAGAACTTCATGTTTGGTTGGCGGACTTGGTACCACGAGGCATTATTCCTTTCTTTGTAGTATTTTTGTGGTGTGGGTGGGTACCTAGTACCTACACGAATAATATCTATGTAGTTCAGATAATGCCAGATTTAGTAGTGTGGCCTGTAACAGCAGGTAATTGGCGGAAATAATAATCTATCTTGATTTGAAAAGAGTGTCCATGGAGTTTCTTGTCTATTCTTCTCCATGAGATCTACGATTTTGGACTGGGCAACTACAGTCCATTCAGTTATTATGCCTGTAGCTGGACTGAAGGTAGCTTATTTTTTCATTTTGACTATGTAAAATTGCCATTTGAAATAAAAGAACCTAGTGTCTTCAACGACCTTTGCCATCCATCGGCGGAAGATAGGTCAGCTCAATTAGGTCTATCTTTATCCTTTGTATGGGAGTCAATAAAGTAGTATGACAGTTTACAGGTTACAAGTAGGGTTAGCACCCGTACTTTATAATAAAGTATTGTACGTTATTTCAGGTAATTGTACTTTATACTTTATGAGAACAATAAAGTACACGAAAATACTTTATTTCGCATGATTTGATTTCTTTGGGATTTTGAAAAGTTTAATCGTAAGTATTTTTTCGTTAAACCAAAATTTATCGATTGGTGCTGAATTGATGTCTCCACTCGCAAGCGCCACATCACGAGCACTCGTTTTTAACCAATACAGATCAACCTAACCTACTAATTTCATATTTTTTTATACTTGTATAAAGTAATTTCGTTTTTATTGTCTATTCCCGCCACGTCAGCATTCACAGAAAGAGTTTTTTTCTGTGATGAATAGCAAATGGCGAGACGAAAGAAACAAAGCGTCTCTGAATTTGATAAAAAATGAATTACTTATTTACTTTAATTTAAATATATATAGTCTGTAAAGATGATGTGTAATTGTTTAGTAGAGATACTAATTTAATACAAACTGCAAAGAGCAATAAAAAATATGTTTTCAAACATATCCCTAAAGAAAAATAAATTGTACTTTATTTTGTTATTATTTAAGTACATTTTTTTTCTTACTAATACTAACCAATGTACTTTATCTGCAAAAAAAAAAGTGGCAACCCTAGTCACAAGGCACCCATAGACAAAGCCAAAGCGACCAAATAAATGTTATACACAAATACATTTACCAAAACTGTGTCCTGGTTTGTTATGAGACCACTGCTTCCGTTTCACGTTAATTTCAACAAAGGTACTTTGCTCATGTCAGTTAGCGAACCACCCAATAGTTTCGTACATCATACTAAGAAAACAAAACGGATGTCTACCATAGTTGACATTCCATTGCGTGTTTCGAAGAAGAACGCTGGTTCCAAGTTTGAAATGACACAGCAATGGATTGTTTGAAAGTTGTGTTTGTCATTCGAAGAAGACATATTCTTTTTCGTATTGCGTTTGCCAAATGTGGGCTTGTAATTGATCCAATCTATTCCAATGTATTTAAGCGTCAGACTTGCTAAAATGGTGTTTCGGCTTAGATTAGGTATTTGAAATACAAAAACTGGTTTTATAGAGACCAACCGTCTCTTTTAAATTACTTTATAACTAATCTTGCTCTGCATTACATAGTAAAACCTGCTCCTATCTATTAAAATGATCTGTGTGCTATTTCGTCCCCTCACCACATGCATTTTAAAACTATTTGTCCTTTGAATTGTTGAATGTCATTTTAATCTCGTCAGGATCACGCAACTGTTTGGCAGCTCCCCTTGGGAATTTGACGAGAATATCGATCCCAGCTACTGTGCTGAATGGTTCTCTAATAAGCACTTGAATGCAATTGACAGAAGGGTGCTGATGGTAAACATTTCTTTATTTTAAAAAAAGCAAATGGCGGCGATCGTTCAGATAAAGGCCACGAGCCATGCAATATAGTTTGTGTTAAGGTGGAAGCGCAAGGGTAGCCCACAAAATTTAAATTTTCTTATCCCATTCAATAGCTATTTCATGAAAAAGTCATTCAATGGGGTTTAATGAACTTGGAGGGCTGTATTGATGATTTGAATGATTATAATTCTGTAACTCCATACTTGTTACTGGCGCGATTCATATTTTCATCAACATACAACCTGACTCTGACCTGCAAATTGCAATAAACTTAAGAAAATTTAAAATTTCGCGGGCTACCCTTGCGCTTCCACCTTAAGGCCTTCCCTGTAATGCAACAGTTCAGATTCGAGGATTACATCAGTGAGCGAGGACCAAGCATTACAGTGCGCAACCTGCAACGTTACAATTAGTAACAGTCACTTGTTTCTTACAAAATCGAATCTTGGATTGTTACATTACAGGCGAATGCCAATGTCTTGTAACATTCTCGTGAAAAAAAAAAACTTGTCTATAGTTACATACCGTGACAACCATGCAGTGGCTCTCCCGTATCGCGCCGCAGCAACCAAAGAAGGCTATCACGAACATGATAGCGCCTATGATAATGAACACCCATGGCGCGACCGTCAAGTGTGTCTTGAGCTCATCCTTCACAACCGTCCAGTTGAGCTGGACCGCCACTCCAATGCCTATGACTGCTAGGCCGAGGAGCTGTGGACAGAAAAAATGAATAGTTTTAGTAAGGTCGTTGAGTAAAAAGTTAGAGATGTATAGACAGGCTGAATGGCAAAAAAAAAGAATTTTCCTTTGCATTATCTTTAATAAAAATACGGTGTATCCGAAAGCGAAGCGGAGAGGAATCGACCAATCACATTGAAATGCATATCGCGGCTCTCGTCTCTCCTGTGATTGGTCAAAACTTGCATGTCTTTGCAGAGCTACGTCTGCGCTATGGTGGAAATCAGGTCTTGAGTAAGGCCCGATTGCAGCACAAAATTCATAAATAAAGAATAGCTCTAAACGATCTGTTTCAGTCAGTAGTTCGTAAGAGACAGAATGAATTTTAAATACCGAAAACGGACCTAAGAATTGAGATGCAAATTGAGGGTTTTCCGATAGAGCAAAAAATACAGATCAGCTCATGGCTGATGGCTCATGGTAATTATGGTAGATGGAGGGTAGGTATTACAATAACAATTATCTGTGCTAACGTGCAAAAATTGCAGTCCACATTGGTGGACTTAATTTAAGGATTACGTAATTCGAGCTTTTGAGCTTCCTTAAGACGAAAGACAGCTTGCATTGTGAATATTTTTGTGGCTAGTTTCATGACAATTTAGGGTCAATCCGTGGTAAGTGCAAAAGGGAAAGAGGTACCTATCTTCAATAGGGCACTTACTCCGATCGTTGTCAGTCTAGCCTTTTTCCTAACACCCGCATTTTAAATGGAGCCATCTGACCTCCAAAACGCAGTTTTTACGAAACAAATAACCCTTGGAGAGACTGGATATTCGACTTCCAAGCTTCTGATTACCCGTAACGACTGCCAAAGACCTTAGACATACATTTTTACGCCGATAAAAAACACTAGAATTAACAGCCAAATAATGTGCCAAACATCGGTTGCAAATGCCGCGAAAAAACAATTTTACGAGTGGAAAGTAATTTATTTTAATGTCGACTTGGCCAAGTCATTGGTTGCGGTGACTCAATCATTTGGTCGATCTATCTGACCACTCAATCTACCGGGTCATGGCCATAACACAATGGTTGGTGAGTTTTTCTGGTAGTACCAACCAGTAAGTGGGCCTTTTTAATTGGTGACTAAAAGCCAAAGGGTTGTAGGTACTGATGATGTCGACATGACGAGCGAGTGAAATTCTAGGAACTGCCAATTCCATAATTTCGAAATTGGAATTTAAGTATTATATTTATTAAATAAAAGATACCCAGAGTTCGCACTTTCAAGTACCTTCCTTTTAATTGCCATGTTTTCCTGATTGTGTTAGGTTCGACTTTCATGAATGAAATGCTCTACAGCACCGAGTAGGTCATAGGTATCTAAACAAAGAGCATATGCCATTTCGATCTCCGCAACTCGCATCATGGGAGATAATAGAACCAACGCTTTCTAATTTCTACAGTAAATTAATCTCTAAACAACATTTACCACACCTGCCTACCACAACTCTTTCAGCATTCCAATCCAATAACCCCGAAACAGCGAATAATCTGTCTGTCCTAATTACGAAAATTAGTGTCAGAATAGTGAAATCAAAGAAGTAGAATCTAAGGAAACACATGATGGAAGTGTGGGTGTGTCCAGATATAGAACCGTGCGGTAGACACGTGGTCCGTTCGACATCGAATTTTATTTTCATACCAAAACATCACGCCTGTTATCTCCGAAGGATTAGACAGAGGTGTAGCTGTTCCTATAGCATACCCACATTTCTGTCAGTCAGTGTTTTTCCATTATCTGGGCCCAAAACCTGCAAATTCCCGAGAGAAAAATCCCAATAACAGTTAGCCCGACTTGAGAATCGAATTGACCATTTATTTAGCAATTCAGCACTTACGACCAACGCGGCCCTCATTCAGTCATCATTTTATTTTCGTTCAATGAAAACAAGAGAATGAAAAGATCTTATGTTCGTATTCTTATCCCATTCGAGGTCAGAATGCTTAAGATTCAGAACAGATGTTATCAATGTCAGAAGGTTAATTTTTAAAATAATTGTTTATGCGTTCATTGAGTGATAGGTACGGGTAAATGGATAGCGTTTGGGGCTGGTAAATTCAACGAAGTTATCCACTGCTCTCAAAACGGTGAAGAATATTATTCGATGACATGTATTATGGGTTTTGAGTATGAATGTGGATTAGTATAAGAGTAGAGGAAGATCAAAGAAACGATGGATGGATTGTGAAGACATGCTGCGCCGACCTCAAATGAATTAGGATAGGTGTAAGAGAATGATGATTCGCCACTGAAAACCATTAACATGTCAATCCTGGAGATAGTTGTTGCAGAAATTCAAAAGGCATTGAAAGCTCGTCACGTCAGCTCGTCCAATGACAGATGGCCTTTCTATCTGTTCCCTTCGCAGTCAAATGCACACCGCCACCAATGTCACCGGAAGGAAATTCGGCACACGTGTCATTGTCACACGGATCCAGGCCATTGTTTGGGTAAATTATTATGAATATCATAAAAGCCGTGTGAAAACATGACTTTATTACCCGTGTGATATGGAAATGTGGCCGGAAACAGAGAACTGTAAAAAGTAAGTAGGTAATTGAACAGTATTCCTGTGCCAAAATTTTGAGCATAGACATGGAAATATTCTATTAGGGATAAGATAAAAATGCATGGCATTGACTTATGCCAACCATCATCAATAACGTCATTCGAATCTTCATATCACTCCTATCATTCTCCTGGCTTTATCCCAATTCATTTGGGGTCAGCGCAGCATGTCTTCTTCTTCCATACTTTTCCATTACTCGTCATCTCATCAGACACCTTCATCTTTCACACAGTCCATCCATCGTTTCTTTGGTCTTCCTCTGCTCTCTTCCGCATCAGACGCCCATACAAAGCCAACCGATTACGAAGCCTACCTCTGCTACCCAAAAGCGTATTTATAATGTCAACCCTGTTGGAATTCGTACGATTCGTTTTGATAGTGATTGTCACTCGTAGATCTTTTGTCGGTGGATGTCGATGCAAATTTTCTCCCTCTCGTTTCATCAACATAACAATGCTTAACCAGTATGAACGACCTAATTATAACATCAATCAATGCCCCAACCACTCCTCTCGTACACCTACAGTCAACTGAACCTCAAACCACCATTTGAATTACGAAAACCGCTCTTAAAGCTGCGAAATAGCGGCGCTGTGGAAGTCAATTTGGATCATGGACGTGTGGTAGACGGTACTTCAGGTACTTCAGTTCAGCTGCATGTTATTTCCTACACTCTGACGTCATGTGAGTGACCCCTTTAACTCACGCGTGTTCTGTGCGAGCTCGAATCAGGATGAAAACATGATTGGACTATTTCCGTACTAATTCGTGCAAGTCTGTTTTGAATTCTCATGAGAAGTAAATAAAAGATGTGTGCAGGAATCGTTGATAAGTTGCTATGCATGAAGCTGAAGAAATCGGTGGTTTTGTTCAATGTAATGGGGGGCGTGTCTGTTGGCATTAACTGGGCATAAGTCCTAACTCCAAACTGGTTCTGAGAAATTCCATATGGAAATACTAATGCTAAAAAGAACAAGAGCTACACTTATCAGTTGATCTGCGGTGAAGTTGTAATTGTAACCAATTTGTTTGTGTACCGTGATTGCCGTGATGGCTACATCAGATTCACATCTTAGCTTGTCAAACTAAGAAGCGGTTTTATATGAAGCTAATAAAATTTAATGATTTATAGGACCACCAGTTATGAAACTATAACTTCCAGCCAGATGGTGGTTAAAAAACTTAGTACAGCAAAAGAGAAAGAAAAAGTACAATTACACGTGTTTGGTAACATCTGCCGCTGCTCCTTTTGTTTACAAAAAAGGAGCAGGGGCAGATGATCTTTGAACAGTTTACATATTTTTACAATGCGCTCGGGGCATATGTGGCATTTTCGCGTGCCGCCTCTGCGATCATGAATGCACCTGCCATCTTGCCAAGCGGGGTTAACCAATTGTCGGGCGAAAACGCAGTACTTGTCAGAAAAGGCCGCCAGTTATAATATCAGGGTCCATGAATTTAAGATAATATGCATGAACTCAAACTCGAGCTCAAATCATTTATTTCAAATAGACGATTGTCAAAAGTCAAATATAAAGTACCTACAGGTATAATAACTGTGAAAGGACTGTAGTATAGTCTTTTTCAAAATCGTGGAGAAGAATGGGCAAGAAACTCAATGCACACTCTTTTCAACGATGAAACCCAAAGAGTAGAGAACCAAAGACGTGGTAGGGCTCTCGACTCGAAGATAAAGATGGCGAGATAAACTGGACTGTTTATGAAAGAGAATGGTCTGGAAAGCAACCAGGGGGCCTAAAATTGCCGCTTTATCAGAATAATAATATGAATCAAGTTAAAAATTTAAAATTCTTAAAATGGTCTTTATGGTTATGACCACGAAGCCCATTTTAAGAGTTTTCAATTTTTAACGTGATTCGTATTATGATTCTGATAAAGCAGCCATTTAAGGCCCCCAGCACAGCGCGGCAGTGAGAAATTGGATGAAAACCTTCACTACCAGAGAGACAGCTTTTACCTAGCTTTCTCTGTCCCACTCCTGGGCAAAGGTCTTCCTCCAGAGACAGATTGCAGTACAAAAAAGGAAGCTACTAAAGTGCTTTCAATGAGATGTAGTGGAAAAACTAACAGACAACTGAATGGGAGAAACTTAGGAATAGGATCAAGTCAAATTTCAATCATCGTTGTGTATGTATGTAACCAGGTTTAGGTTTTAGGGTACACGTACCAATTGCAGTCCCTGTAGTTTGAATTACTCCTGGTAAATTAAACTTCTAATGAGATTTCAAAATAACTTAGGTAAGTTAATATATTGATCAAAGATTTATTATTATTATTATTATTATTATTTTTATTCGTTATTTTGAAATAAAAGCTCTGGGGGGGTTCAGATTTTCACGTATAACAAACGTACAGCATAATTATGATCGAATGTTGTACCACATTAATGGCGTGTGATTGAAGTCATGTTTCCAGCAGTGTAATGCTGGCCAATGCTGATGATGACTTAAACCAGTCGATAGATGGAGTAGCCAAAGACATCGACTCCATATTTCAATATTTAATTGAGCAATCGAAAGAATCGTATGTTGCAGATGTAGTCTAGACGCAATTCACTTCTGACCAATACTTGATAAATACTTAATTGTGTTATTTATTGGTAAAAACTTAATTATGTTGACTGATAAATACTTAATTATGTTGACTGATAAATACTTAATTATGTCATTTATTTCTTGTTTCTCTTAACCTCTAGTTATTTTTTTAAGATACAATCGCAGTATCAATATACTTACCTACGTTCTTCATAAAATTATGAATAACTTAGGTACATTAAATAAATAGATACTTGATTATGTTATTTCTTTTTTCTCTTATCCTCCAAGTTTTTTTTTTTAAGATACAATCGCAATGATAAATTGACACTGCGAAAAATGTTCTTTATCACTACATCAATACTATAAAACTAAGTCGCTTCCCGCTGTCTGTCCATATGTATGCTTAGATCTTTAAAACTACACCACGGATTTTGATGCGTTTTTTTTTTATAGATAGAGTGAATCAAGAGGAAGGGATATATATATATGTATAATATTGCACCCGTGCGAAGCCGGGGCGGGTCGCTAGTATGCTATAAAATTAAATCACTTTTGTTGGAAAAGATGAGCACATTGACTATTTACATAATATATAAGTTCCAACTTTGAAAGACAATAATTCTAGTACTTACGAAAGAGAAACAGAAAGTACCAAGGAGAGACATGTTAAATAAAATATGTAGGTATTTAATAGAAACCGATTTCGTAAAAATATATCACTTTTAGCACTTCACAATTTACAGTTAACTTTTGAATGACTCCTTACAACGAGAACAAGAAAATCACGAGTTATTATAGTTGCTAAACAGATGAAAATATTTTATGTGTCCATGTCAATGTGGAACAAACAGCAATATTTACAGAAGAACAGGAAAGAAAGAGAACGCTCTCTCCGTCTCTATCTCACTTGGTAGCAGTACCTAGGCATTCCATATTTCAAAATAGTAGGGTGAAGTATCCAATTGCTGACCATGTAATCGTATAATATGTTTTTTTAATATTACGGCCGTATTGCATTGGCCGTATCATTATTGTATTTACTAAAAATCAATTTAAAAATAATTATAAAATACAGTTCCATGTCAGAAATTCATTACATTCCGCACATTCCTATCCATTGGAGGCGTTTTAATTATGACATTTATTAACGACTGTTCATCGATTACGTTATTGAGCTGGCTATTAATCGTTATCTGGAACAATTGCCCGTCATTCCATCAGAGCCATCGGTTAAAGGTTATCAAATATATGTCATGATGTCTGCCTATCTGAGGATGCTTTGGCCATTACAATATTATTATTGATTTATTTTTGTCGTTTGAATAACTTAGGAACTACGCCCACAATTGTAACACATTGTATTGGTCAGAATTATTTACTTAGAGATCTAAGATATAATCTTCAGCGGCCAACCCGTCATACTTTTCATACAAACGCTCGTACGTGATTATGCAGTTGTTACACATCTATCTTTGATTTTTTTGAACTAATAGGTATATTTAATGCACTATATTTAGGTTTCTATGGGATCAAAAAATAAAAAATTGTAGAAACAAATTCAGTATAAGCCTCCAAAAATGGCTGTTTTGCACAAATTTTATCTGAACTTTGGCCGTTCATAATGTACTCATAAACTCTAAAAGTAAAGAAAACATCATGATAGAAACCTTGCAAATGTAATGGAGATTCTTAATGACAAATTTTTTTTTCACTCGTAAGACTTATTCAAAAACACGTATTTCCTGGAACAAGTTTAAGAAATTTTCGAGCACTATTTTTCGTTCAAAGTTATCGCGTTAGGCGGTATGAGGTGCGCGGGAGACGAGTTGTGCGGGGTCGGGGCGGAGTAAGACGGGGGAGTTGAAAGAAAACCGCCCCAGTGGCTCTGGATGAAATAACAAGATTTTCGACTATGCTCGCGTTCACGATAGACGCGTCGGGAAGGGCCCTCTTAAGGCTATAAAGTTAACCTTCGAATAGTTGAGCTGTTGACGTGTTAGGGAAATAACGAAGATTCTTCGCATTCTAGCTCCTTTACCAACTTATTATGCTAATTGATACTTGATAGCTCACATAGAACAATGAGTATTTATTTGCATGACAACGTTAAGAAGTCGCTGTATTTTTCCTATCCTTGAATAAAATACAAAGTATAAAATACAAAATAGTAAGTAGAATTAATAGTAATCAACGAACAAGACCGCCATTACGACTTGAGGGACCCAGACGCCATTACAATGCCGCGAACAGCAAATTGTCACGCCAAGATAAGTACCTACCTAGGTACTAGATCAATCATACGCGGCTGTTAGTTAACCTATTTTAAACAGGTCTCTTTAAGGTTATAATACGTAGGAGTTAGGTAGACTGAATGTAGTTTGTGAATGGGAGGTAATAAGTAATTAATAATTCATAAAAAATCTGGAGTTATTCCAGCTTTATGAAGTAATTGCGACTGATCCTAACCTAACGGACGGCGAATCAGAAAGTGATTCAAGCCCCTCGGACTAAAACACGGATGTACACTCGATTCTTCTCTTTCCGTATCCAATTACTCTTGCATACTTTCATGTCATTGGTCAAACTGACTTGAAGGCGTCTCGCTTGACGCATCACAGGCATGTAGACAGGGATGGATTAATTCTAGTGAGAAATAACAGCGTATGTTGAACTGGCTTTTCTATATTTTAGCTAAGGAATAACATAACTTGGTTTCGTTGGCTAGTATCAAAGGCATTCAAATACCTATTACTAATATGAACTCTTGAGCTAATTAGGAGAAACATCGATGTTAAAATTTCTCCTAACATTTTCCAGTAAACTAAGGTTGTCGAAGAAAAAAGAAACTCGTACTGAACCCAATGACATCGCATTGCTGTCCACAAACAAAACTATCGCCCTTTCATCATACTTTTTTATTAATTTTAAAAACACTTCGCTGTGGCGTGAGGTAAACGCCCCAGTTGCCGACCCCCTTTCATTATCGTGAATTTATAACGCGTCTCGTTTTAAAAGTCGTATGGTTATGCATACCGTGGCCGAGATATTTCACAGGCGGTTGCGTTTGCATAACTACAGCACACACTGTATAGATTATGTACGGCAGCTGAGTAATCCTGTACACATGTTACGCAATGAAAATAATGGCAGCCATGATCGCATTCACTTAAAATAAATACTCATGTTTTATGTAATGATTTTTATGAATGCATTTCTGTAGGTGACATTAAATACACGTTGAAGATTGTAGTATTGAGAGCATACAATAATTGAAGCTTTATCGATTTCTTACGCTTATTTAAAACTAAATGAAAAGTAAATTCAACGTGAAAGAGAACAAATAAAATATTTGTCACGACATAGGTATAACAGTAATAATTGAAAATTGTGAACAAGCTACCTTTTCGTATGCAGTTAAACCGCCTTAATTACTTACCGAATAACTGTTTTACTGATAACGGTGTGTCGTGCCAATATAATTAACATTTCAACCGGTTACTGAACTAGTCTAAAAACCTAGGCCATTTACCTGTGACAGATAGACCAGACTGAAGCATGTATGACTCATGGGAGTACCAATCCCGGAATTCCCCGATCGGCAGGTTGCCAACAGCATCGGCTTTGTTATAATTCGAGTTGCCATAATTATTAAATGTTTTTGTTTGAACAGTGACTGAGACCTGACCGAGATTGGTATTGATTGGTTGACCTAAATGGACTTGACACGGTTGACTGCAGCACTTATCATTCACAACATGTGATTTCAAAACCACGCTACACATAGTAGGGAGAATTAACCACAACACATTACTCGCCAATTAAAACCAGACTTTCAGTCGCCTGCAACCCATACTAAACTTCCATACTTATATTATAAATGCGAAAAAAACGGTAATTTAAAAAATTAAAAAACCCGACTGCGTAAAAAATAAAAAGCATAGAACATAGCGACTTAAACAGTCGGGACCCATTATTGGGACGATTTAAGCCGGATGGGTCCCGACTGTTAAGTCGCTATGTTCTATGCTTTTTTTTTTTTTCGCAGTCTGGTTTTTAAATTACCGTCTTTTCTATTTTTTTTTTGTTTTTTTTTTTTTATATACCCAGTGTCACTCTCACAGTAAATGCGAATCTAACGACACCTCTCAAGCTAAAATCCATCGAGCCGTTCAGGCCACAGAGCGTGCCAGACAATTATACATACATACATACTCTCGAAAAACATAACCCTTCTTCTGGCACAGTCGGTTAAAAATAGGCAGCCTCGAAAAGGATATAGCCTAGTTTTAATCCTATTTCTTTGTGTAAAACACGCGGTCAGCAGGCGCTATTAAATAAAATCGCTCTCTAAAGTTTGGCAGGACATAAAAAAAAAACAATACTGTAATGTCGTCTGTTGGCCATCGGTCATTCGGTCCCACACAAAACAACAAGAGGAGACAAAGAGAGTATGTGAACATATCCATTTTAATTCACAATACTACGAGCGGTAAAGGAATTACGCAAATAATTGCGTTGAAGCTCTGGGCTCTGATATTTTTAGCTTCGTCATCTCACGCTTTGCACCACAAAACTTTCGCACCGATTTGTGACATGCTTGTTCAAACTATTCCTATGTTTAAATGCAACCCAGGTAGCACAAAACAAATCTATTTCCCTCAAACTTGCCATTAAACACCCTTTAGCAGTTACGGAAGGTTGAACACCATAATAATCACAGGTTGCTTTTGAATAATGGGGCGTCACGTCCCACACTTTTATGACCGTGCGCTGGATATCGAATGTTTTTACAATAGCGACCTAGATATACCAAACAGTGGCTGTGAAAGCATTTGTTAACAATTCTGTACGTGACTTTAAAAGAAAGCTTGTTTGTTTAGATCGAGATTGATGGAACATTGTATTAAATACGACTGCGTGGGGGTCGAAAAAGCCCAATAGGGCAAAAAAATAAGTTTTATACCACTAATTGTGGACATTCCAATTCCAATAAGCTCAAAATAAACCTCTCTCCACAGGCTATTCATCAGATTCCAGAATATTTGTTTATCTAACACATCTCGTAAACCATGTTGCCCAGATTTACCGCTGTCGATCAAACCGAAATCAATTTAACGATGAAGTACAAGACTGACGCCATGATGAGAATTGACGAGCCAACACTGGTGCTATAATGAGTTTTCTTTAGCCACTGGGAATAGCCAAAAGTGTCAAACAGTGAGTGGCTTTGTGCTTTAAACAGAGGCTCTGAACTTTGGACGTAATTAGATATTTAGAAGTAAATAAACCAGCAGGAGCAGGATTTAAACAAGTTTAGTTCCAACATCTTTGCTAGTGCTTTCAGTTTAGCCAACAAAATTTTGAATATTATAGTTGTAAGATCCAATTCCAAGAGTTTCTAAAAACCAGACCATAATATACGCCATAATCTCCAACTCCAAATCAATCTTCGCAGCATAATTTCACGCACCCCTGCACACGGCTTCAAGAGCCAAAAATTCATAAGCAAATCTTGCGAGGTTATACAACGTGCGTGACCCAGCCAATACCATTACCAGGTGTACAACTATGGCGAGGCTTGCATAAGTAAGGTCGGTGACCGAGCGACAATGACGAGGAAGGAGGTGAGGTTTGAGGGCGGAAGGGCATAGACAGACAGGCCATGGCGATCTGTGGAGTCATTAAATGACGTCTAACTCGCGGGCTGAATAATCTTGGGATATTTTTGGGGTATAGTTGGTTATGGATCGAGGTTTATTTTTGCTCTATTGATTGGTTTTGCGAGAGGAGATCTTGGATAGTTTTGGACAAAGCGTACAGCCTTTTTAGTTTTGAATTTAGTGGCAAAAACTTCAGAAACCAGTTTTTTTCACTAATTTTTTCAAGGGCATATTTATCATGTTTCCAACGAAACATTCGTAACCAAAAGGTCTCATATCTTGCCGGTGTTGTATGTGTAGCCTATCAAAGCAAATATAGCAGGAAGTTAATCTAATTAAAACCAGATCACGTGTTGGTGCTGAGCTACTGAATAGTACACAACAGACATTACTATTCTGAACCAAACGTTAACTTCCAATGCCATCACAGATAGGACCATTTCAAGTTGAGGTTTGATTATTACTTACTGTTTCATTTGAAGGATTACAAGCGCATTAAATGGCCGAATAAATTCTGCAATTTTAGATGAGAAATAATAACTCCAGGCTCTACAACAGATTACTGACGTGCAATCTCAACAAATTTATCTGTAAAACGATCTGTAGACGATAGATCTTAAAATATGGACTGTGCATAAGTTGGATTCCACTGTGAGAAGGTCCTTCGATATCCTTCAAACGACATTGAAACAGCATACGTCATCCGAATATTTAAGGTCGCCTGTGGGACGGTGGGTGGCCTATTATATATAAATCATATAAAAATTTCGGCTGGGAGTACACAAGAGATTCGATACGAATAGTATGGCCAGATAAAATAATAGAACGTGATCTCACCATGATACTGTGAATGAGTCAAATTCTTAGTATTAAATTAAACAGCCATTTTAATTTCGAGATAAGAATTTGGTTACGTACAGGTAGCGTATTAAAAACCGTATTTTTTTTTTTGTAAATTTGCACAACAATAGGTATTTCCTGACACATAATAAATTTAAGCCTCTGAAGCAAACGTTTTGTCACACATGTGACAAGGACACAGTCTCTAGTTACCGAAGCGAATACAGTGTGACTTTATCAAATAATCCCGAGGATTTCCAAAGAGAAACGCAAATATTAGTGGTAAACTGGCAAGGCTGTGGTGCGCAACATCCGCGGACGTATACGTTTGTTACAAAAAAACTATTGCATCAACGCTGGATGTTAGCAACGCGATGGTATTCGTGAAACCAGTTCTAAAACGAGTTTTTTCTGGACTCGGGCCGAAATTATTCGGCGTCTACTAACCGTATTTAAGGAAACGAATGGAACGTTTTAAATTGAAGTCGGAAATGCCTGTTTATGAAGCAAGTGTTAGCTGGCCCACGTGCTTACTTAAACGGTGATATGAGCGGGCCTGTGGACAGTGGGCTATGGGCTAGCTCGCCGTCCATCCGTCTTATGACGACAGGCCGTGTCGACGCGTCGACATGGCCTGTCGTCATAGACGGCGCGTTCGTTCCACGCGCGCCTCAAAGAGAGTCAGCAAACAGGAAGGGGTCCGTAAGGGCCGACGCCTGCCAGGGTTGCGGGACTGTTCGAAAGAGATACCGCGGCCCTGGAACACAAAGGGCAAAGGAAGGAACATGGATGGGTTTTAGTCAGTAGAAGTCTGACACCCCTCCTGCTCAGCCCAGAGCGGGAGGGGTTATTTGATGATTTCCCATCGGTAAAAAAAAAAAAAAACTGGTGATATGAAGCGTTGTTAATTTTTTTATAGAAAATATCCTTCTTTGCTATTCTTTCTTCGTTGAAGATGTCCTAAATAAAATATGGCAGTACCTCAACTGAAGTAAGTAATAGGACGCCTATGTTAAGTATTGCGGGCGCCAGTTCGGCGGCAGAAGCGGTTATGACGATGATGTCACCTCGGGGCCAGGTCACGTGTACCATATTTGAATATCATGGATTATGGCTGTATTCAACGATGACTTTATTACTTCGACAATGGGCTTAATGTCCATATTAATCACTAACAGTTAACTTTATTGGCATGAGGAACCTTAGGATATCAATATTATCATCAAAGTTGTAACAGTTAGTCGTAATATAGTCCCATGAGGAATTTACAAGCTATTCTCTTGTTGTGCAGTATAAAAATTGACTGTTCAGTTACGTGGCATGGTTCGAAATGCATGCATGTAAAGAGTATTGCAAAAATATGCGAGGATTATACAAATGCCTCAGTTCAGGTTACGTCATGTCATGCATGAGGATAAGCTTCGGGAATTCTAGCCTTGAGTCACGAGCACGTTCGCCGTTATCCTTCAGAACCAGACCAGGGACTTTTCCTTGACCCAGTTCAAAGGACACACAAGGACTTCGTAATATGGCCTTCTTATAAGCTGAACAAAGTGATTTTATTGGACTGCAAAACGTAAAATCTACTGGCCTTGATGTTAGTCGTTAAACTACTGGTGTTACGCTGTACTGTCGAGACTAAAAACTGTATTATTCGTCGACATGAAGTCATAAGTTTTGTATTTGAGTCACACTGTTATGGCAACGTTCCCACACAAAATTTCCAAAACATGACAGTATCTCTTCATTAATTATTCAATGAATTCACCTGTTGACTTTCGGAGGGTGAATGAGTAAGGAAAATTGACTTTTATCACGCAAACTTCATTGTTGACCCAGTTTACCACGACAATTAATAAGATGGCCACCAGCTCACCTTTAAATACAAATGTAGATAGATGTAAGTCCAATGTTGTAATAATGTTTAACTGCAAGACTAATGGACTAAAACTTGCGTTACGTTTCTAGCCACAACTATAAGCTTTTAGACGTAATTAATGAAACAAGTTTCTTCCATTAGGGATACCATTTCGTCTTACATCATTAGTCAGTTACTATAAATGGGTCAACGCATTCTTTTGGGTCAATAAATATTTCGAGGCTTGCGGAAACCATTAGTTTACATCAGTTTTATTGATTTGAAAGATGTTCTATGACTTTTTACTTCTTTCTGGCGTGGTTTGCTGTTCAATCTAAAGACTACATGCCAATTTTGAATCCAAATAGGTACGTTTTAACAAGTACTTATTTTATCGACATTCTTATTTCCTTTAGTGGAGGAAACGTCGTTAAAATTTCTTATCGAATAAGCACTTAAAACAGGTCTTTGTCATGCACAACAGCACCAGAGCGTGGCTTAGTATTAAATGTAATTCCAGTACGAAGCAGTTGTGACTCGTGAGCCAAGGTCAGTCATGTTACATTCAATGAGACGTAAGCTGTGAGCAAGATGACAGTAATACGTACTAATATTTGTACATCTGTTACTGTCAAGGCACCAGATTCTTTAACATTACTTAGCTCATTCAAAGAGAATGGCATTGTTTGTTAACGTAATGCTTTAAGTCTCAAGAATTACTTGGTTTTTGAGGAACATTTTGTTATTTTAACTTTAGGTGTACCTAAAAGACTTGTTTTGGAGACTTGCTTTACACTTTTGGCTCCGGTAGAAGATAAACCGCATCAAGTCTCAGCTCAGATAAGTCTGTAAGAAATATTTTGTTCGATGTCGCGCAAAATCATCAACGATTCTGTTTTTATATCCAAATTGGATGAGACTGATTCATTACCGCGGCAACTCACATAGCAACAGCACTCAAATAAGACGTACCCACTAAACAGCGACCGTCAGTCATTATTTGCTACGTGATACTCAACCAAATCGTCGTCCACGAACACACGTACGTAAGACAGTACGAACAAAAATGCGCCAAGCTGTAGATAAAGCATCAGATCAAATATTCTTAATAGCCATGTAGTGTAGGCAGCTTCCTTCCAATATAAACACCCACTATAAACATCTATGATGTCATATTGTTTGTCTTTACGACATTGAGTGCATACCTGTTATGGTGGTACAAAATGCAATAAGCATTATCTGACGGCATTGTTCGTGAATCATGATTTCATCTGTAGTCACTACTATTTAAAACGTGTTAGGTACGTTAGAAACTGGTTTGAGCGGAAACTTGCTGATGAGCTATGTAGGCAAAATGGTAAAAGAAAAATAAAACATATTTATTTCAAAATTTTGTTCTTAGAAGTTATATTAGTTTATTTCATTTACATTCAAATACTGCTGTTTTAACACTTAGCCATACAATGTATCGCTTTTAGTTTAAATTATCACAAAGATTGTCATCACGTGACGAAAATTAAAAGCGATTTTATTACTCCCTATGCGTGTGGATTTATTGTCATGGGAATACCTACAAAGTTCGAAATTACTATCAGACTTAAATTAAACATTGATGCATAGTTCGTTAAGTAGGTATGCCGCAATTTTAATTGAGTAATTCATTATTTTTTACGAATGAATTGCTTTAAGAACCTCCTTTTTTGTTAAGATTTAATTAAATAAGTATCTACAAAACCAACTATTACAATGCAATCTATGCAAGTCATCATCATCATCTGCGTAGCCTTTTCCCAACTAGTTTGGGGTCGGCTTCCAGTCTAACCGGATGCAGCTGAATACCAGTATTTTACATAGAGGGCCTGCTTATCTGACCTCCACAACCCAGTTAATACTGGGTAATACGATACCCCTTGGTAAGACTGGTTGTCAGACTTTTTAGGCCACTGACTACCTACTACGCGATTATGCAATGTAGGTATGCAAGAATCAGAACAATAAAATATCACTAATCAAACTTATTTATTTTAAATATTATAATGCAAAAAATATTGGAAGACAACAACAGTGCGTTTCACCCTACGAATTCTATGTTCGAATCCAGTCAGACGGAGAAGGAAGACGTGTACCCCTTCTCTTTCATACTGCCTGCGAGAGACAGAAATAGAAGATGTGGTGCGTTTTAAAGTTTACCTACTCTTTAGGATTATTATTATTGTTGCGAGGAATAATGTTATGTTGAAGTTGTTAAAAAAACTCGAAATACAATAATGCGAGCTTAAAATTAAAGATTTATTTATGTAACTGATTGATTACCCAGCTAATTTCTGAAAAATAAACTCGTGGAAAACCGTTGATCTCGGAAGCTCGTGTTCGTAAAAACAAAACCACATGGCCGATTCGGACTAGAACTCTCAATAGTTCGTGGTCAACGCAGGGCGTCAGTTTCACTGTTCGCTGGTCAAGCCATCAGCCGTCTACCGGAACAAAAGTCAAGCAAACCGGTTCCCAACCAAGCCCGCCCTTCCCCTACTCACCGCGACAAGCAAGTTGAAGAAGAACAGCACGTATTTCACAAAACTCGTTCCACATCCCATCTTGAATGAATTTCTACACACTGTTGGAATATGTTCACACACAATCGCACTGTCACTCGCGGTTACTTGTTTATTATGTGAGCGGAGCGCGAGCGTGACCCACCGGCTTCGACGTTGGAAATGCTACTAAGGAAAATAAGCAAAAGATCGCGATGGCGGCGCGTCCCCCCCGCTGCCCCCGCACTCCTCTCGGGTTCCATGAATCATGGTTAGGGTGACCATCGGGGGGTTTACGTTGAGTCAGTACCTGCCTAGTTGGTAACGTGACGTAGGTCTGTGGTTTTTTTTTTTTGTTAGCCTGAAGTGTCCCACTCCGTTGCAAAGACCTCCCCATTCCTTCCACTTTTCTTGATATTGCGCCTCGAGGAAGTCATCCATCCCGCCATCTTCTCCTCAGTCTGCCTCAAGACCCCGTCTAACTGATGAGGGTTTAGTCAAAATAAATAAAAAGGCGACACTAAACTTTAGTGACGTCTTTTTATTTATAATATTCCTTATTTTTTAAAGAAATGGTTTAAAAAATGTTCCCATAATGCGCATGCATGTTGCATCCGACGGCTGCGCAGTTCGGACAAAGTCCTGTTTTTATAGGTTTGTAACTTTGTAGTACGAAAGAGAAAAGGATCATGTAGGTACCTGCTTATAGAACAACATTGTCGTAAATATTGAAATATTTAAAGTATGGGATAATGTACAAGTAAACCATTGTATACATATACGTTTAAAAAAATCTTCGGACATTCACATACAATACAACACAATACGTTAAAGTTCTTTGTCCGAAGCGACCGAAGTCCCAATAAAAGCCCGCGCGGTATGGTGGTCCTATTCATGACCCCTCATTCACCTGTCGTCTATCTCGCTTACACCATTACGCTCGCACCTTTAGCGATTCTCCGTCCCGCTCTAATATTCCATCTCAACAGGATCATTCGCTTTGCAACTTGAGCAGTTAGTGGATTTGGTTTGGATATTTTCAATGTAATTTCGTTGAAATATCGATCATGGTTACTGTATTTTAATTATTAATGTAAAGTTTCTAGGCGCTTAAGTACACTAGTAGTACCTTAGTAAATAAATCAAGTAGATAACTACCGTACCTGATAAGTATTTGTTTATTCTTTATTGTATAATGCGGTTACCTTCTCAAATTTTATTAAACACTAGCTGTTGCCTGCATTTTGTTGGAAATTATCCCACGGGCACGTTGTAAATATAAAGCTGGGGCACTCGGGGATAATGTAGCTTCCTATTAGTGAAAGAATTTTCAATATCGGTTCTTAGTTACTTACCTTACTTACTTAGCTATAGTTACTTAGAAACTTTACCTCTATACAATATTAGTATAGATTACCCGACCAACACGAATGTTTGGGAGTTGGACGCGAACGTTTATTAACAGACTTCAAAAATTTAGCCCGTGGTTGGAGGCCTTACACTCAAAGCACCCACAGAATAGTCTAAAACAGAAGCCAGCTTCAAAGGAGGACCTGCGAGAGACAAAAAAAAAATACAGTTCCCGATTTGACCAGTACTTAGGTTAGGTACTGGTGGCCTACCATGACATCTAAAGCAGAGTAATTCCAGTGTGGGTAAGAGATGGCGCTAGACGCCCTGTATAGCTCTGTCTCTTTCCCACAATGGAATTACTCCTGTTTTAAGACGTCATAGTAACTCCCCCGGTCAAATCGGGATCTTTATTTTTGGGGTTCCGTACCTCAATCGGCAGAACCCTTATAGGATCACTTTGTTGTCCGTCTGTCTGTCAAGAAACTTTTTTCAGGAATGCGTAGCGGTGCAAAGCTGAAATTAATACCCAATACTCAGGTCTGCTACACCTTTTTTTTTTTCGGATGGGAAATCATCAAATAACTCCTCCCGCTCTGGGCTGAGCAGGAGGGAGTATCAGACTTTACTGACTAAAACCCATCCATGTTCCTTCTTTTGTCCTTTGTGTTCCAGGGCCGCGGTATCTCTTTCGAACAGTCCCGCTACCCTGGCAGGCATCGGTCCTTTCGGACCCCTTCCTGTTTGCTGACATCTCTATGAGGCGCGCGTGGAACACGACCGCGCCGTCAACACAGCCTGTCGTCTCCGTTTTTACCCTTTGAGTACGTAACCCTAAAAACGAAAACATACCTACGAAAAAACAAAATGTATGTACGAACGCGCCGTCATAAGACGGACGGACGGCTAGCTAGCCCATAGTTCGCCGTCCACAGGCCCGCGGGGTCTGCTACCCCTTGGAGCGATATTAAGCGATTTCACAAGGGAATCAAAACCTATAAGGCACCTACTTCCCTTTGACCTAGAAACATGACATTTGGCAAAAAGCAAGGCCTTACAGCACAAATAAAAGGAAATTCAAAAAAATAAAAAAAGTTGAAAATTAAAGTGTGTCCCCATCCCCATACATACATACCTATATGACGCCAATTAAGATATTTTTTTTAGATAATGATACAGAACCCTTCGTGCGCGAGTCACACTCGCACTTGCCGGTTTTTTCTTTTTACGTCCCCTTGTAAGAACCTAATCATTATGAATGTGATAACATGAATCAATTCAGAAGTAGTCAATGTCACTGAAGGCTTTTTTCATTACAGGTAGACCTCCTTAGTCCTCACCTCACCAACATACAGGAATAGATTGACTTATTTCATTAACTAACTGTTGCCCGCGACTTCGCTCGTGTTTTGTCGAATATTATCCCACGGGCACGTTGTCAATATAGCCTATGGCAGTCTGGGATAATGTAGCTTCCTATTAGTGAAAGAATTTTTATAGAATAGGTAATAATTGGTGTTTTTAGGGTTCCGTAGCCGACTGGCAAAAAACGGAACCCTTATAGATTCGCCAAGTCTGTCTTTCTGTCCGTGTATGTCACAGCCACTTTATTCCGAAACTATTACGACTACACAGTTGAAACTTAGTAGATAGATGTATTCTGTGAACCGCTTTTTTAACCGATTTCTATACAAAAAAAAAATGATTAAAGGGATACATGGAACTGAAACAAAAAAATATTTTTTTTCATCAAACATAAACGTGCGGGGTATCAATAGATAGGTCTTTAAAAATGACATTGAGGTTCCTAAAACCATTTTTTCTCAGTAAGTCGTTTGAAAGATAGACACTTCCAAAGTGGCAAAAAGTGTGTGTGTCCCCCTCTAATTTCTAAAGTAAGAGGAAGAAAATTCTGAAAAAATTTAGGAATGTAGAACTTAAATAAAACTTTCAACAAAAATTGGTTTGAATAAGATTTGATATTTCGTTTTTGAGATACTGGACTTTTTCATCAAACTGCAGCAGTAACTTTGATTTTCATTAACATACTGTGTAAAACATTACCTACAACATATGAATGAGCCTTCAAAATATTTTAATTATATTGTTTGGTGCTACGGAACCCTGTGTGCGTGTGAGTACGACTCGCACTTGGCCGGATTTTAATAACTATAAGTTGAAATAAAATAGGTATGATAATCCAGAAACTCGAACATTACTGAAGCGCATACCCTTTCTGGTGCCACTGTGCCTATTTACGTAAACCATTTCAAAGCAAAAAAAACCTACCAGAATTTCCTAAACTTGACAAAAAATGCAACATTCAACGTTTTCGTTTGAATATTTATAGAATATTCTCCGTCTTTGCATAATTCTTTTTCATTTGCCTAATTACCAAACTATTTTGTTTATTTTTAAAACAAATTCAGCATTTAACCAACAATGTAAAGTCAGACTAAGATCAAAACATACGGAGGTATGAGGCAGTTTTTCAAAACTTCATGGACATGAGTTGACACAGGCATCTTGATGCCAATTGGCCTAACGTTTTAATACCTTTGCCATATTGGTGGTCGTTGAACAAATTTGGAATTTTAAGCGGGAAAAATATCATTACTTTAGTCTTTAGTCTTTACAACGGCTAAACAAAACTGGTTCCATCACAAAAAGCAGTAAATTCATTTTCGCAATTTCGTCGGCAGACAGTCAGTCCACATTACGAATACCAATCGGGTACCTAGACATGTAGTTATTTCGCTTTCGATTCGCCATTGGACTTAGCAAAAAGTTGAGACTTCGTGCCCTGACCATAAACAAGAAACGAAGGGAGAAAGTTTGTAAAGAACTCGCGCACACTTTCCAATAGCCTGCGTATTTACGCCCTTCGGTTGTATCGCTGCGTTGAGATGAGAATAAATAGGTACTTATTTGACGCAAGACTGCGAAACTTTACGTAAGATTTTTGCTGAAATTGCTGCCATTTTAGTCTGGATTTGAGACCGGTTGGTGGCAATAGGCTCGTCGCTATCTAAGGGACATAAACATAACTGTCGAAATGGGTGTAGTATTAGGTGCACCTGTGCCTAACCCTTCAGAGATTATTGATTTTATGAGAATATTTAGGATGAGCTGTTTTAGCAGAAGTTCACCTCCTGTTCCTTCTCCTATTGCACTGTAATCCTAAATATTGCAGCATTGCTATTTGCAAAAGAATAATTACATTGTCCGACAACAAATACCTAGCAAAAATTGACGACTTTCCTTCGAGTTTCGAGTTTTGTTTAATCTTTTCATTTGACACTAAGGGGCCATCCATAAATTACGTCACACGTTCAGGGAGGGGAAAGGAGCTCAACGAAGTGTGATATTGTGTGACAAGGGGTGGGAGGGCCCTAAATTTCGTGACGTCGCATTTTTTAAATTTAATATCTCTAACTATTAACGAAAAATTTAAAAATATTTTCAAATCTTATCTATAAGAACATTTAAAATTGAAAATATGTGACGTCACACTAGGGAGGGGGAAGTCTCACAAATGTGACCAGCTGTGACAAGGGGGGGGAGGTCAAAAAATCATGAAATTCGTATGACATAATTTATGGATGGCCCCTAAGCTAATTAAAACCTTAGTGACCTTTTAAACCACTTAGGTTTCATAGTAGACAATGTTATTCTTTCTTTACATTGATCAAGGTCAACTCGTTAAAAACTGATGATAATGTATTCGATTCAATTGTTCGATGTAATCGATTCATCGGATTACGGAGATGACAAAACCTAGTAAAATTGCATTAGGCATAACAGGATGACTATTTCTAATGGAGGAATATTGGCTCCCAGGGTCCCAGGGCACCGGTAGGAAGCCTAGTTTGAGAGCCAGAAGTCCTATGTGTTCCACACTGTTCTGTTTTATATTGTAGACCGGATACCGAAGTCTGTAACAATGTTGTCACTGTTTCTTAGAATAAAGTTTGAATTAATTTAAGTTAATATAAAATCGGGTTTTTTATAATCTACGGGGAAGGAAGGAAGCTAAACGCCGAATTAAATTAAGAAGGTATAGGTACTCAGGTCTCAGCTAAAACATTTTCGATAAAAATTACCTATTTAAAGAATTTTTAATTACAATTTGGCGTACCTAGTACTGATAATAACGGTGGCGGAAAACCGCGAATATTTTTGATAGCAGTTAAGGTTTTGGTACTTAGATTGATTCCTTTTGAATGCGTTTTTTCTAAGTAGGTAGGTACCTAGGTATTTCTTCAGTCTTTTTATACCTAGGTTGACATAGTTATAGATTTTTTAAGGCTTGATTCTGTCGAGAATGGTGAAACTTATATCACTACTGTCGCCGAGTCGCAGAACATCCATTTTTCAAAAAGTCTACCAATCCTACCTAACCCTTATTTTTAGAATAATAACGTTATTATTACGTGGGTCGTTCTTCTTTTTAACCTACAAAAAGGTGTCTCCACCAGTCAGTGAAAAAAAAACAAGGAAATTACCATTTTTTTTTCTTAATTGTATTTCAACAAGCACTGTACTATACACTTAATGGCTGAGCACGATTAAATAACGTATGTATAGAATAATTTCATTGTAAAAAGTACGTTACAGAGTTGTAAATCCGCGTGACAGAAGTGTATTTCATACAAAATCACAGTGTCTCCCGCTACCTCGGCTTGCGTAAAATCCATAATATTACAAAAAATATATATGATGACACAAAACATAAAAATATCATATAACTCCTAATTATATTACCTATCATGTAATAGCAACCATTATTTTTTTATCACTTTTAATAAAATATTCAAAAAATCTCAAATACTTGTCTCCTAGTACCTGATGTTTTATTTTGTAAATTCTGTCACATGGGTTGTCCTTCGAAATACGCGTTAGTGCCACTCGTCTTTGTGGCCTGCGATTGGAGGTTTAGACCCCCTTCCCCCCATGGTACGATTTCCCCTCTGAGATCGAGACAGCGGGTCAGCCGCCCGAAAGCTGTAATAGGAGGTGCGTGTGTTTATTCGGCTACCACTTCGTCACGTAAGTAATTGATTCAAAATATAAAGATTATTGTTACTTTTCGTTGTCTACTCTTACGTAATAAGAAATATTTTATTGCCAACGTGTAAATTATATATTCTATGTTAATTTTTAAATGTTATCGACTTTGCAACAAATGTTTACCCCTCCGTCACATGATAACCCCGTCACATATTTATTGTGACGGGGCGGTAAAGTACGTGACGGGGGGGTAAAAATAAACGATATTCATTGTCTATTTATGGTGAGTCCGAGAAATACTGAAATAGATATACTAGTTATTATGGTAATTATTTCTACGGAAAGTGTTACAATTATTTTTCTATCTTCTCGTATGTTTAGGTACTTATTAATTATTTCCTATTTCCAGATACCATAATGGCGAAAAATTAGACATTAACACCAGCAGAAAGACAGCGGCGTTGTCGGGAGAAACGAAAAATACCCTGACAAGTTAGCTGAAATAAAGGAGGAGGTATTTAGAAAGAATTTAGAAATATACCATGCTCAAAAAAAGCAAGTGGCTCACATGAGCATGCGAGAACATCGAATCAAAAAGCTAATATGGCAAGAAGGAAATAAAAAAAGAAGGGAAAAGAAAAAGATGCTTGAAGAGGTACATTTAAACACGCTGGCCCCATCAGCAATAACAGAAACCGGACGGATAACCAGTGGCGTGCAGTGGTTCTCCGCGGAAGGTAGGCCAGCCACGCTAAGATGACCCTCAAAGTACTAACATCTATTGATATATTCACTTATGAGAAACAACGCCATCTAGCTTAAATATCAAGAATTTCAATGGAATTCTGTCAATACAAGAACGAAGGATGTCGCACCGCTACAAAAAATTCTAAAAAATAAAACAGAGTGCGCTGTAAACAAAAAAAAAGGTAGAGTTTTCTGACCGGAATATTTGAAAAACAAACCTTTAAAATAAGCCTATTAAAACCAAAGTTATAAATACAAGAACTCCGCATTAATCAAGGTTCAAATCACGATTTACTGACAATGCAAACAGAAGAAAGATTAATTTGAAATGACGATGAATTTTAGGTTAATTCTCGTAATTCGTGTACCTACACATCTTTCTTTGGACACAACTTGAATCTTATCATTAAACGATTGTGAATACTTACTGTTTTTAACTTTTAACAAACACACTAACAGCGCAAACTTCACAACAGAACACCATTTCTAAGTTAATAAACAAATACAACAAATAACATTTACACTACTATACGTTTCAAAACGAATTACAAACGTCAGATATTATAAAAATCAAAACACTGAAGATCGCGAAATAAATTTTGCTAGTCACATGAAACAAATATGGCTTCTAAGAAAAATACAATTGTTATTTTGTCGATAAAAAAACACTACCAAATATAATTGCATCACTGCATACCGTTTTAGCCGGATAATACTTTGTGAGGCAGCCAATCAGTGGCCAGCTAGCCAGCTACACTCGCAGGAGTTTACGCCCCTATTTACTATGTGTGCCGTTCATATACACGAAAATAACGATCAGTGTGCGTAAATTTATCAATGGAAATTAGGCAGGCTGCGGCCTTGCCTAGACGGCCGGGAGCGAGCGTCGTAGTATTTATCAGTTACGTCACACGGCTGCGACAAGTTGCTATAAGTATTATAACAGGAGTTTTTTATTTTTTATTAATATAGTTATAATAAAAGCATTTGTTGCGTTGTTGTTAGGAATGGTAGGGTAGGCTAGGCCTATTTGCCTCTATGGACGGCACGCCCCTGCGGATAACTCCATCTGCAACACCGACTCCCTCTGAAGTATCTAGTCTTAGTTCAAGGGGAAGAAAGAAAGAAAGTGAAAAGAGATAAAACAAAGTTATACAGAGATAATATTAAGTTTCAAGAAAATAGACCAGTTAGAGAAGAGAGACTGTTAAGCTTTCACAAGCTTTTACAACAAAACTTATACTATCACTTACGGGATATCTTCCGTGATTGTCCATTATTTTGAGCTCCGCTATATATTCGACGCTGTTGCAAGCGCCATGTTGCGTCAACCCTCGATCATGGCGCTTGCAACAGGAATAGGAACGTAAGTGACAGTATAAGTTTAGAGAAGAAAGTTCGAAAATAAAAGAAGAGATTGCACAGAAAATCAAAAAAAGACAGCAGCAGCAACAAAGATGAAAGCAATAGTTAGATTACAAAGAAGTACAGCGTTCTTTCTAATACCATTAAAGAACGATACAAAACTGTCAAGAGTTGAGAAGAAAACCGCCTCATCCAATCGGTACTTCAAACCCGTATCGTAAAAGAGTCCAGAACGCAGATCGAATTGGTAAGTGACACATTAGGTGTAGACCGGCCTTTAACATACAAAAGCGTTCTACCAAAACATATTGATCTTGTACGGAAGATTCGTCAGTTCTTCTTGCGGGATTATGTAACGAGAGCTACAGCTGGTAAGAAGGAGACTGTCACACACAAAAAAAAGAAAGGCAGAAAAGATTTTTCTTTTTGATTCGGTATCCTGTATGAAAGGATTTGGTTCGGAGTGCAAGAGCCGGTGCATAGATTATGATAAATGTAACCAAACAGAGATTGTAGACTTACGACAGTGGATAAGGAAAAGTGAAGTTGTAGAAAAGGAAGAGAAAAAGATAAAGATTACAAAAAATGTACCAGTTTCTGAAAATCTCACAATTGAAGAAGTAACCTGTATATTTGAGAGTGAGCTGCAAAACTTCAAAACGCACATCCAGTTCTCAAATGTGACAAAACCTGTTTTATTCCAAAACGCAGCCTGTTATCCCCTAGAATAACAACTCTGTCACATAAGTTACTACTCTGTCACGATGCTGTCTCCTGGTAGGAAAATTGGTTTGGTCGTTTATATATTTTATTATGACTAGTGTAACATTGGAAAATTTATATTTATAATAGTTGATGATATTGCCGTCTGTGATATTCGTATTTATTTGTATATGATAGTAAAAATTGATTTATAGCAAAAACATATTTTATATTAGCACAAAATGTGACAGAGTGGTATAAGATCATGAATGAAACATATTTTATAAATACAAATGTATTATTTTAACATGTTTTCTAAAAGTTCCTTTAGTTAATTAATGTATCACAAAAGTACATGTTATTTGACGAAGAGTATTCGATAGAATAAAATAAAAGATTTCGTGACGGAGGTGTATTTTTTTTTTGTCGGATCCATCTTTCATTCTTTAAAATCGTACAAAAATCTGTAAACTTCTCGGCCAACAACTTTTTCCGATAGAATAGAAATTCTGCTATCAGAATATTTATAAGTACCTACTGACGAGAAAGCTTTAGGTATATATTTTTTTTTTTCGAAATTGAGCTAATGTTTCATCAAATTGTAGGTTAAAAAGAAGAACGACCCACGTAACGTTATTATTCTAAGCCTTCTTGTTTAGCTGGTTATTGCATGTCTTGTTTTGTTTACAAGACATAGCATAGGCATAGGCATCCATGTTGTCTTAACATTTATAGGAATATGGGGAAATTGTAGATAAAAGACAAAATAAAAATTGGATCATTTATTGGTATTAAAACGTACAAAAATCAATACCTACAATATATCTAACAAATTCTTAGATAGGTATATCAAATTCGTCAATAGGTACTAGGTTTCGGGTAGAATAAATCACATTTATTGTATGCACACAACCCACACAATCACTATTCTAAAACTATTATAAATAATATGTATACATAATTAGGTAAAAACCTCTTACAACCAAGTAATCACTATGACTACCTTCTGTGTAGCGTAAAATGCGATGAGAACACAGTTCTATTCGTCAAGCTGTTTTTTTTAATACAATTTCCACGGACAATTTCGAAACTCGAACAATCCTAATCGCGGTAAGACCTATATTTTTTTCTATAACATAAATTTTCGAAAAATGCCATAATAAACGCAATAAACAAAACAAAACTAACTCCAAAAAAATCGGACGCAATCGAGACTTAGCAGACTGTTTTGTCTCAGGAGTTACAAACATTTTTGTCTATGATTCGATTTGCTCGATAGCCAAAATAAAAAATACCTATAATTTTTCATTTCTTTTTTTTATAGTTTGTGACAACTTTGATTAAGTGCGATACTGTTTTGATGTTATTGTGAGCGCTATCATTGTTTTATAAGAGCGATAGTCTGACATTTAACCTATTACAGCAGCGCTGCAATCTACATAAAAATTACTGTTATTTTGACAGACTTGCTAGTAATAGCATCCTAACAAGAACCTAATTGCTATAGACAAAAAGGTCACTGTAATTTTCCAAGAGCGGAAGTTGGTAAATTAATATGCAAGTCCTGTAAATACAGTCTTGCTTGACTCAGGTTTGCATAAAAACTTTGATTCACATGTCCAGTGATACTGTATACTGACGTCAGACGTTGTTGGTGCATTTGGTACCGATTGTATTGCACAACCTTGGTAAATCACAACTTGAGGATAAATATTTTCTTCAGATGTTGTGAGTTGCCTTGTTGTCTGAACGTAGACTAACATGAGCAAACGAGGAATAACACATGTTGAAATACGAAGCCACAACGAATCTAACTTTACTTGAAACCAGTTTGTTTTGTTGAAAATTTACTGAATACTTACGGAATGGGAGAAGTATTGTAAACATTGGGCAAACTAGTTTATTTCAAGATTGGTTGTTTGGAGTTTAAAAGTTAATAAACAGTACCTGTAGGTACTTAAATTTTGATTTGATAAAGAACTTAATTACTTCAATTTTTTTTCAATTACTTACTCTTTGTAGAGTCGTATATTCGTACATCATAACCAGACTGATTAAAACTAAATATTTAAGTCAGGAATGAGTGAATGACAATATTTTGTGACAATACTTTTGTGGAACTTGTTCATTTTTGCTTTAGTCTTTATTTGAATTGCATTCTTGGTGCAATAGAGTTACTAACTTGAATATTATACACCTACAAATATAACCATTGCCTATGTTCAATTTACTTATGTATTACTTAAATTACTTTACAAGTTATTGTATATTGTAGTATTTGAAGCCTCCATAAAAAGTAGATGGCAGTACTGGGATTTATTTCTTTTTAATTCTTATTTAATCCTGCATTGCAGCCTTTTTACTACACACTATCAACAAAGAAATTGTAAATATATAGTTTAAACATTTTTATAGAAATACTTTTCAAGCCTAGAGTTACAAAATTAACCAACAGTAAAACGCAGTACAATGGAGGAAACAAGACACTGCTTATTTACCTTATAACTGTTCATGGTTCTTAAAACAGTCGACTCATAAAGATAATTTAATTAATATCATTAAGTCAAGTCAAGTCATCAGTGACGTCATGGAAAATCCTATTCGTCACAGTTAAAAGCGAATTGAATAGCTATTCGTCATTTATTTTATAGTTCAAACAATCACAGATTTAGCACAAGGAAAAACTAGATAATGCGGGGTAAATTTCCATTAGTGCGACACGAAAATGGACAAAAATAAACCCATTTATTAAAAAAATATATAAAAAATAATATTATCATGATTATAGAAAGAGGTAGGAACTGGAAGCAACAGTTGGAGCCAAAAAGCAAAACTAACTACATTCGTAAAAGTGCATTGTATATAGGAATAAGAAAGAATTTTGTGAACACATTATACATAGAGGAATTAATTAGGAAGTAAGGCTAACGTTACGTATTGATTAAGACCTCTGCTGTGTTATGCGTGTGATGAACTGACTCAATTCAACGTCATTGAAAGCTAGGTGAACTTTTGAAGAATAACAAACAAATAACAATATTTGGTAACTACGTTGGACGGATTTTGCATGGAGCCTATTGTCTATGAGTCTGAGGCCCTCAACCTTTTATTCAGACAGTCTTGGAAAAACACAAAAAATGTTACTATAGAAGTTTTTATTTACCCACCACGGTTTTTTTCTTTGAAAATGAAGCTTCAGTAGATTCGATACCAAATACCTCACTAGGTAAGGAGTCGTGTATTTAGATATTACATATTTACATGTCATATGCCTGGTAAAGTCAACCAGGCTTGCTAAGGGTAACCGTATTACCTAAGGTTTCTGGGTTGTGGAGATCAGATAGGCAGTCGCTCCAATTAAAATACTAGTATTGGGCAGCTGCATTTGTTTAGACTGGATGGACCCTAGTCTAATTAGGAAAGGCTAGCCAGATGACGATGACGCCTGGCTTAGTCACTATTAGCATTGTCGTTGTTTCAAAAGACCCTGATAAAAACGTTACGTCAAAGACCGACTATCTGCGATGCAAAGCCCCCACATCCAAGGTTAATTGACCCCTTAATAGCAAAACAGGCCTAATTTGTACTCAATATAATTGTTCATTGTATTCATATTAAGCGTAGTCAAAAACTCATACAAAATTATAAACAATGTTAGACCAACAATGCATTTAGTGTGCGGTGCCGCCATCATTTCGTAAGACTCTAATTTAAGCGTAAGATTTACCTTTGTTTACCATTTGTTTAGCGTAGTTTTATTTTATAAATATGAAGCTGTAACCATTGTTTAGATGTATAAGTATTACCATCTTGTTAGATAAATTAGTGTAATCAATAACGGCAAAAACAAACTAATCATATGCTAGTAGACCACATTGGTACAGTCATTAATTTTATCAATTGATTTATTGAACGATAGTAGCGTACTGGGGTTTACTGTTTTATTTAAAAAACGTAATAAATTATAAAAATAATGATAAGTTAAATGAATAATTTGTGGCAAGAACAAAATACTTAGTATGTTTACACTTATTCTAACAAACTCTTCTACACACTACCTATAATATACAATTATACATAAAACTAGCTTAAGACCGCGGCTTCGCCCGCGTGGAGTTTGGGAATTTTCTACGGGATCTTACTTGCGAGATAAGTGCCTATATGCTATTCCAGACTAAAAACTATATCTGTGTAATTGAGTCCGTTCTGGCCTGATTGAGTAACAAATATCCCTCCATCCCAACATTCGCATTTATAATAGCATGTAGTAAGAAGTAAGTAAGATTAAGAACTTAATTTCACTACAAGTATTAGTTGCCGCTGTGAAAAAATAAATCTATAATTTATATAAACACAAATACAGGTTGGTAGGATTGCATTTTTATGTTACTCAAACATAGGTAGTCTTTGAACTAGTCGCCTACCATGAAAGACGTCTTATACGTTAAAACAGTATCGTTTTAATTTTATTTCGAATGAGAAACAGATGAAGCTATACAGGACGTCTAGCTCCATCTCTCTCCCACTCTAGAACCCCACTGACTTACAAATAAACGTAGGCATAATTAAAATCTAATTACTGGACACATTGTGAAAAACACATCCTTTGAAATCTATCGTTCTTTTAAAGTCACCTTCATCACACCAATATTGTGTACAGTTGCCAGCGCACCAAGTTTAAAATAATTTTGAGAAATTTGACAGTTTGTGGTGTGTGATGTGCTGGCGATTGTACATGTCTGTCATGTCATTGTATATCTATCTATACATAATTATGTTTCTTGGCTTATTCTACTAATACTTAGGCAAGGTTGTCGCCGGGGCAGTGGGCGAGGCTAACAGCGAATCATCAGGATTCGCAAACGTCGACTCTCTGATAGTTGTCGAGTTTCTGATGGATGCTTTTCGTTTCTCCTTGATGGCTTGTGCCAGGAAGAATGTGCAGAATATGCCTGTACTCTGTAACAAAAGAGAACGATATGAGTTCCATGTATAAAAGGCTAGAGTAGGGATAGAAGATGCTGAAATAAAACAAAACAAAATTTAAGGAATAATCCGTTTAACCCTAACCAAAGGTTGAGTGCCGCTGTTGATTTTTGACATCGGGAAGAATTTGTGAAAGTGTAGGTACGAAAACTTCTATAGTTTAGCTGTTCCTATTTTTATGTTGATGAAAGGCCAAAGAATATTTTAAAAAATTGTCGTAGAAACCACCCGCGTAGAAGAAGACACAATTTATGACATAACTGTTTTCTACCAGCCAGGCAAGCAAGGAAATTGCGCGGAGATTGTTTTTTTATCATTAGTAAATTAACTTCGTTCAATTTGTGCTATTTGTAGAAAGCAGCGCTCAATAAGAGAGAAAACATCTCTTGAGACCCTGTAGATAGGACATTCATCACTGTTAGATTTTTGACCAGGGTTCCCAAATCAACAAAAAAGAATTCCGGAGAAAATTTCAGAAATTTGAAAAAAAACCGGACCATTGCTCTTTTCTTTCATTGTGCTGTTTAATTTCATACTGCATTTTTTTTACAAATATAAGTATGTGCATATTAGAGAATGATTTTGTCGCAAAAATTGCCTCTTCTCATTTTAAATTTAATAAAAAAAATATTTCGAATTTTTATTAGACTGTGTTTTCAGTTTTATAAATTCCGGACGTTGACGATATCCCCCCCCCCCCCTATTCCGGACGGAGTGTGTTAAAATTCTGGATAGCAAGTAAGCTAATCTTTGACAGACGTACGGGTAGTTAAAACCCCGATAATCTAATCAAGCAGCTTGATTTGATACCCCCTGGTAACTCGATTATGGCGGTAAGATGGCTGATCTGATAGGACTGATGCCTCAACGTAAGTCGGGAAATGGGAGCAGACGGTGATGAAATAATGTGATTCAAAAGATGCCCAATGCTCTCTTTTATTAAATTTAAAAGCAATAAAAGACTTTGGCAACAGTGTAAAAGTTGTCAATCCAGTTTGGCAACAAAATCACATTTAAACAAGTTCACCATCTTAAGAGGGCTCTTCCCGGCCCGTTTATGTCAATGCGAGCATGGTCAAAAAGCTTGTTTCATCCAGAGCCACAGCGGCGATTTACTTTCAACTGCCCCGTCTTACCCCGCCCCGACCCCGCACAACTCGTCTCCCGTGCACCTCATACCGCCATGACATTAAACGAAAAATAGTGTTCGAAAATTTCTTAAACTTGCTCCAGGAAATACGTGTTATTGAATAAGTCTTACAAGTGTGTGAAATAAATATTTGTCATAAAGAATCTCCATTACATTTGCAAAGTTTCTATCGAGATGCTTTCTTTATTTTTACAGTTTATGAGTACAATAGGAACGGCCAAAGTTCAGGTAAAATTTGTGCAAAACCGCAATTTTTGGAGGCTTGTACTGAATTTGTTTCTACTTTTTTTATTTTTTGCAACCATTGAAACCTAGATGTAGTTCACAACTTACATATTAGTTAAAAAAAAAAAACAAAGATAGATGTGCAACATCGGCATAATCCCTTACGAGTGTTTGTATGGAAAGTACGACGGGTTGGCCGCTCTTAAAAATCAGACGATCAAACTTGACTTAATTGGAGCTAGATGAAATTAACATGACTTTCAAATGACTTTGTTTTTATAACTGATTTTTATTATTTGCTTATGTTTTATAAGGTGATTAACCTGGTTGATACTTAAGACGCATCACGCCGATGTTACTGATTGTAGAGAAACATTTTGCGACATGATTATTTTAATTTATACAAATCTCGTGTCACTATGCCCTACGCGCTTATCTCCGAAACTCCGAAACCACGGTACCCTACCGATAGGTGGATGCGCAAGAGTAGCCCGTGAAATTTAAATTTCGTTACGTTTATTGCAATTTGCAGGTCAGTGTCAGGTTGTATGTTGCTGAAAATATGAATCGCGCCAGTAACACGTATCTAATTACAGAATTATAATCATTCAAATCATCAATACAGCCCTCCAAGTTCATATAACCCCATTCAATATTTCTATTTCATGAAAAAGTCGCTCAATGGGGTTAAATGAACTTGGAGAGTTGTATTGATGATTTGAATGAATACAATTGTGTAACTCTAAACGTGTTACTGGCGCGATTCATAATTTCATCAACATACAACCTGACACTGACCTGCAAAAAGCAAAAAACGATAGAAAATTTTAATTTCGCGGGCTACCCTTGCGCATCCACCTTTTTGTGAATGTGTATCCGGCTTGAAACTTAGGTTAGTTTTGGTCCTGATAGGAGGCGCCGCGCCGTGCAAAGGGTCGGGTCGCTAGTTTTCATTAAATCTGTGACCCCTTGCTATTTATTCTATGTTGCTCATCGCCTCCTTACTGGACATACAGGGTGGAATACACCGACGTTAAAACAATTACCACGTATTCAGTTCATCATTTTGACCAAAGAAATCGTCGGTTTTTAAAAATCAAACCGGCCAATTCCGAGTCGTACTCGCAAGCACACTGGGTTAAAATTTGGTTTATGGTTGACATTACGTAACATTTTGTTTCTGACTAAAACTTGCAAACCTCTACAAAAAGTAACTGCGGTGTGAATGCACCTTTCAAAGTACCTATGTGTCATCCCAAGAATCATATCTTCCTCACATCACAATTAGACTGATTACTCAGCGAATCATGCGTGATTTGGATTTTCCAGAGAACCGACTGTTTGCTGACGTCTTGGGCCGTATATTATGACGTGTTGGAGATCGCCGTAACTGGTTTCAGTGTAAGAGAAAGATGAAACTATTTGTCCTGTTTAATTTCATCTTTCTCTCACACTGGAGCCGGACATGGAAAAAATCTAAATAATATGATAGCATTTAGAATAGAATAAATAGAATAGAATAAACATTTATTCGCTAATGGACAGCAGCAACACAATAGAGCAGCACATACATATACATATTACTAACAAACAGCTTAACAATTAATTAAAACAGCTCAACTGCGCTGAGCATGCCCATAACGAAAGGGTCACCTACTCAGCATAATATGCTGGGTGTAAAACACTCAGCGCTGGTTTTCAGTAGGCCCCCCGCAGTGACACACGGATGAGGGTAGTAGGTAGTAAATAAATAACGTTATTCTATTAAATGGGCATTTCTAAGTGTGTAATAAATAAATAACAAAATAAATATTTTTGTCCCAGAGTCTAACGTAATTATATCACTATTTATAGAACACGAAAACATTTCTCGAAGTTTCAGAGTCAAGTATTTTACACATCGATATTTTCATAAACAACAAACATGTAAAGTGCAATCAATTACATCTGAAGTAACCACCAAGAATCTATAGGTACCCCGAATCATCATCATTATCTGCCTAGCCTTTTCCCAACATTGCTAGGGACAGCTTATCAGCTTCCAGTCCAACAATATTCAGGTTCAGACTACCAGCATTATGAATGGAGCGACTGCCTATCTGATCTCCACATCCCAATTATTGGATAAGGCACTTCCTCTTGGTAAAACAAGTTGTCAGCCTTTTGGGCTTTCGATTAGTTCTAGGAGCTCATGGCTAAATAATACCAGCCGCTCGGGTCGACCTTTAGGTCAAGCCGTGCTTGCCTAGGTTGGTCCGGGGATGGATGACCACCCCTTACATACTGAGTTTCCTCCTTGCCTCAGAAAGTATGTTAAGCCGTTGGTTCCGGCTATCATTTGTAGATCTTTGACAGTCGTTACAGGTAATCAGTGGCCCAAAAGTCAGACAAACAGTGATAACATAACATATAATATGAAATTGTCCTCACAAACCTTCATTACAGAGATAGGGAGCATTCTATCCATCTTACTGTCCCTTTAATCTGTATAAACCTATCGAGAGCAGACAGGCGCCAAGTTCCCGACGTATCAAATTAAATCACTATGTAACATTGTAGAACATCATGCAATTGAGATCCACAAAGTCTATAAAGTCTATTTAACTACCGAAGATAAATGACGCCCGTTTTCCGCGAAGGGGTTATACCGAGTGGTGTACCGATACGGTGTGACCCATAATAACACACCCAAATTCTGCCAAGTATTTTTATTTTAATTGCATCATAAGAGGCTGACTTATGCTTTACCGGAATATCCTGTGGGTACCTTGAGTGTAAGGCCTCCAGCTAGGGGAAATGACTTATGCTTTACCGGAATATCCTGTGGGTACCTTGAGTGTAAGGCCTCCAGCTAGGGGAAAGAAACTTATACACTAAGCGACTGCGCGCTATGGACCGATCGCCTTGTGGGGTACTAGCGTCGGCTTAGGGAGGACAGCAAATGGACAGTCTGGATCTGAATGATATCATTATTTGGTGGCTGATGTGAAACTACTGGCTCAGAATCGGCGGGCTGGTTCGAAGTAAAAGATCGAGACTGCTTTTTGCTAAAAGCAATCTCGGTCTTAGAAGACCGCCCATTGCGTGACCCGATGTGAAATGTTTTCTTTTACGTAAATTGTACATAATAATAAAGAATATGAAGAAACAGAAATAACAGGAGTCAGTTTGGCAGAAGTAATATTTTTTATCATCACAAATAAACGCTTTTTTTTTCATATTCTATCTTAGTATAGTATCTATCTATCTACAAGAGGCAAGCCTACAGCTGTGTAAATCCGTGGGCTTGCTTAGTACAGTCAGTACCCTGTATTACCTGAACCCTGTTCAAAGAAGACAATTGTCCCCTTTTTGCACACACTGTGTAAGTAACTAAGTACCAAGAGGGGTAAGGAAATACAGAGCACTCATATACTTGTCATCTGTAGAGGTAATTCCATTGTATCGCCACATTTTTGCTCACAAGTGCAGCCTTAGCTGCAGTACTTTAAGGAGACTCATGATGAGCAGAACTTGGGATAACGTGGATGCAGTGACGTCGAATCGCGCGAACTCATGGCCGCCATTCAAGCTATACAAAACCCAGTATAGGCGGCTCTCTCATAGTATAGGAAATCTATACAAAGCGAGGCCTTGTTAGGCTGGAAATGCATAGTTTGATGTGTCCCCGTGTACTTTCGTCCGTCTCCATTACACCAAGTAAAACTTCTGCATATTCCCATGTTGTAGTATCTATAATAACTGAGCTGAGTTCAGCTGCTGTCACCACCCACGGCTTGGTTAACACAATAAGTGCACTAATGGACGCAGGGTATGCTATTACCGCGCTATCTTCATTAGTGGGGTAAGTTGTCCCATAGGAGTTGGTTAGTTGAACTTAGAACTTGAGAAATTGATACTGTGGGTGATAAAATGGCAGCAAAGTTAATTGTACTTATATCAATATTGTCATGAATTCATGATACATCAATTTGCCGTGTATTGTCAGTCTGGCACATATTCATTCATTTTACCTTATATTTTGCGGTAGTGACTTTTATTCATGTTGACATTTAATAAGGTTTATTTCAGCGGTAAAAGGTAGAATAACTGTTAAATTTGCTTCAAATGGACTCGCTGGGGCGGCTGCTGCAGGCAGGGACGGTTACCGTTACCAAACAAATACCGGTAAAATTACCCAAACATTAACGTTATGCTACGTTAAATATTAACGTTAAACATAACGTTAATTTATAGAATTTACCGGTATTTAAGTAACGTTACTAATAACGTTAATTCACTAAAAACTAACATTATCTGGCGCGACGTTGCCAAACCGAACGCGCGCCGCGCCTCTTTTCGTTCGGCTCTGCTAATCAGAGCGGCAACAGCTAGAATTTTACAACGATCGGACAGATATTTACGAAAACGCGTCAAATTGCTCGCGCTTACGCCGTTACGCGTGTTTCATTTTATAGTCCAGTACCAGTACATCATAAAACATTGCATACGCCAAATTAGATTTGTTTTTTTGTTCTGTTATTATAATTAGTTGTTTGTTTAAAAAATATTATTATGGGCCGAAAGAAGTGCAACAGAGTTTATCAGTATTTCAAAAGTTTTAAAGAAAACATCTACTTGCACATTGTGCAATAAAACATTAAACGTAAGTACACACGGCTACACATCAAGTTACTACATTTCCAGTATAAGCTGACCTCGCATTGAACGGAAATCCTATACAATGCGAGATCAGCATAAACTGGAAATATATAGCTTGATTTGTAGCCGTGTGTACCTACTCACCTTTCTACTTAAACTATATCATTCTAATTATGTATATTAATTTTTAATTAAAATATTTATTTCGACCATAAAAGTCCCATTGAGTGCTTTTGAGTACTGTTTAGTTCTGTTCAAGCTTTATGGAGGTTCGGAAAATCGGAACACAGATTAGGTTCGGAAGTGCGCTGCGACTGCGAATGAGCGAATTACTGTCAAGCAAGCAAGATGAATAAGAGGATGCGACCGCTGCGCCCGCGCCCCGCTGATACCTAAAAGTGTGTTCTGTGCAGCTTTACGTTCGATGTTGATGTTGGGACTTTTATGTTTTTTTAAAATCATTATTATAGTCGACCACATGTCCCTGGATACTCTTTCATTACGAAAATATTTAAAAGACAAATTGTAGAGGTCAAATTATATGCAGCTACGTGTTGTCGACTGTAATAATGATAGGTACCTAAAAGTAATATGAGTAGGTTTTTTATTAGTTATTATCTTCGTAAAATAGATACCAATACCCATATTTTATATTTCGTCAGGTTTTTTTAACCAGTCATTAAACTTATTAAAGAAATTATAGTTTTTTTAGTTACTTAATTCTACTACCAAAATTTTTGATTGTATTGTATTGTATAGCGGGCTAGTGTCCGAAACTCCACGTCCAAGCGTGTATTTTGCGTACGGGTGGGAAATCTATTCGATCCACCCTAACTCCTCGAGAAAGGCCAGCAGCGCCTTGATGTTGCTGGCAATCTCGCGGAGAAAAAGTTTTTGATTACTGGGAAACCAAAAAACACAAGTTTCCATATTTATATGGGTTAAGTCAGGTTGTGTTGGTTGCCCCGGCCTCACAAGTCAGTGTAGAGAGGCTATTTTCATCTTTAAAATTTGTAGTATCTAGGTACAGATACAATTTAAAATAAGATTTAATTGAAAATATTGTATTAAATTGAAACAATGCGTTATACAGTAAGAACAAATAGTGATCCTTCACTATTTTTTTTACCGTATTACGCATTGTGTAACCTGAAATCGAGAAAAAAATATCAGGTTTTTTCTTTGTCTAGATTTAGTGCTGATTATTGCCAAAGTTGTTCTGTTATAAAACTTTAAACAAATGTTATTTTTCTGTAATTATAGTCTACGCGCGAGCTGCGAGGAATCGGTGGCTGGCTTACTTAAATCATCGGTGATTTTACCCTTACATAATGATTTCATAATTTTGCACTCTGCGCGAACTAAATTATGAAATCATTCTATGAGGGTATTATGTACTTGAAATAAAACCACTGATCATTTAAGTACTTAAGCCACCTATTCCTCTGAGCTTGCGCACGGACTCTAAGGTCCGTAATACATGGACAAATAAAAAAAAACTATAATTTCTTTAATAAGTTTTAAGTAAAAAGTAAAGTTAATAGCAGGTAACAGTTACTACATAATATTAACTTTTACTTTTTCTTTGGTGTTTTACTAAATTAGAAAGAAAATTAAACTTATTAAAGAAATTATAGTTTTTTTTATTTGTCCTTGTATTAGATATAAAGAGAGGGAAAACCAAAATGTGCCCAGCTCACAGCGACTGGGTTATTTATTATTATTATAAACGTGTCTAGAAAAAAAAAATCCTTTGGTAATTATTTAGTTCGAGTGTCAAATTGTATTTCCTTCTCATGGCTGCCAAAATGTGATGATTTTTGCATAAACATTAGGCAGAACGCAGGGCCTTATGTCTTCTAAACTTGACTCCACTAATTTAGCAAAATGGTAGTTCATATTTTTGGGGTCGACTTTCGTTTGGGTACATGATTTGCGGTTTTCGTATGTGTTCCCAGTCATTTCCAGGAATTACCGCTGCTGTTTGGCTGGATTTTTCAGCACGTCCTCCGAGATTTTGATTCTTCAATTTTAGCAAGGCCAACCTTGCTAAAATTGATTGGGACATAACATCCCAATCATCGTCGAGAAGGCTCGGGGAGACAGTGCGTCTGCGTAACAGTTTACCATCTGCAAAGAATAAATCCAAAACTTATTTTATTACTTTTATTAGTACCTACACATTTGTAGCTGCTACCGCCTCGAGGAATGAGTCATTCGGGGCCATTCCGAATGGCTGCGAATGGCCCATTCCGCGAGTAGCGGTAGCTACTAGCTACCTATTAACTACATATTAAATTTAAAAACATAGATAATAATGTGTTTTTACTCGTGTCTTCTCGAGTGATAAAAAAAAACGGAATTTGTTTAAATTAGATTTAAACCAGGTACCTACTTATTTAAAATTTTACAATCATGTAAATACCAAAATACTTACCGTTTCCCGCCATTTCACAATTTGTTGATACACCCACCAATCACTAATTCACTAGGTAATTCATACACGCGCGACCAGAGTTAGTGCGACTGTGCGAGCGCGAGTGCGACCCACATCGTTAGAAAGAGATTGGCGTATAAATTATCGGTATAAGTATCGTTACTTTTACCGATACTACTTTTAGTTATTAGGTAACGTTAACGGAGTTACGGGTATCGTTAATCATATCGTTACTTTTTTATCGTTATCATAACAGTATTTGGTAACGTTATAAAAAAAGTAACGGTAATTCGGTCCCTGGCTGCAGGTGCTGAAAACCTCAAACGGCGCAAATACAATAATTTAATTGGTAGTTACGTGTTTGAGCCGTTTGGGGTTGAAACACTAGGGCCATGGGGTCCGAGTGCCCACCTCTAGTATTTCGGGAAATCTCCAAGCGGTTGGTCGACTCTTCACGTGACCCTATTTTTTAACCGACTTCCAAAAGGAGGAGGTTATCAAGTCGGTGGCAAAAAAAAAACAATCGAATAAACAAAAGTCACCGACTTCTGAAGCTAAAGTTATTTTTCCACGTTCTTTTGTTTTTGAAGTCGGTTTTACTTTTTGCAAAAAAGTTTTTTTTTGGTCAAAGAATCAGCATTGCCATACAACCTGGCAATGCTGCCAGCCTTCTGGGCACTTTTCCTGTTGACAGCGATGTGGACGAATTTTTTGACGCCCTGTAACCCTTTTGATACTTGTACATATTTTTATTACTATTATAGATTTATAGTTTGTAAATAATGTAAAAAATAAAATTGAAAAGGGCTCTGTATGCAAATAGCCATTAAATACAACTGTCAAAAGAATGTCAGTTCTGTTGTGATTGAATATTATGTATACGGACATTTCAAGATGAAAGCGCCAGGCCGCGAAAGGTACACACGGCTACACATCAAGCTATACATTTCCAGTATAAGCTGACCTCGCATTGTATAGAAATCCTATACAATGCGAGATCAGCATAAACTGGAAATGTATAGCTTGATGTGTAGCCGTGTGTACGTGTTACGGTCGCAAATCAAATTTTAATCAACATACAACCTAACACTGACCTGCAAATTGCAAAAAAACGTAAGCAAATTTTAATTTCGCGGGCTACCCCTGTGCTTCCATCTTAAGCTACTATAGTTCAATTTGCTAAACAAATTATTAATTTCCCATGTTTTAGTATCTACAAAAGTGAAACTACTAGAATTATAGTTTAATAAACACTATGTGAATAAAGAGTACCTACCTAGTTAATTTGTAGCGTGCTGTATGAAAATCAATTTGGAAAGCCCCCAATGGCAATGACATGACTCAGCATTGAAATATTCGAACTTAAGTTGAACTGACGTTTTAATTTGAATCCCAGAAAACCCTGACTAACTTAATGAGTGCAATTGTATCAAATACATGACGAAGTCAACGGCGAAGCATTTATTTCTATTAGGTCATTTATAGGCCAATGACCGCTATTGCCATTAAAATGCAACAACAAAGTTGATGTAATTAATCTACGTTTTTTTTAATAGGTACATATGAATAATATTCAAAAGATTTTATCATAAATAAAGAATTTGCCATAAGTCGTAAGATTCAACTCAATTTTACCCCGATTGTAACTATGGCAATTGTTGTCTGGGGAATACCCGGCTATTTCGAGAGACGACCTCTCGCTTGCATCAATAGCTTAAATAGTCCGGAAATTCCAAAAACAATAAAATCATCACATCTATTTATGGTAGGCGAGCCCAGGGGATTTTTCAGCAAGCATATTGAGAGATAAGAGCTCAGATAAGTAAGAGAGAACGCCAAAACTTTAATTTCAAAAGTTTCAGAAAGCCCTACGGGTATTGGTCCACTTTCAAATTCCGATTTCAAAAACGGGCAAAATCTAACAAAAGCGTTTTCAACAATGTTAATCAATATTCATTTAATTGATAACGTATCTCTGTTGACAGTTCATAGTGATCATCACTTAGCGAGTTTTGATATACAATGACAGTTCTTGTTGGTTTCAACTGACGCTACCCGTGCAGAACTGTCATTGTATGTCAAAACTCGTAACTACGAACTGTCAACAGAGATACGCGATAGCCCTGCTAAACCAAAACAAGGCAAAACTTGAGGAAGATATCTTGATTTGTTGGGTTTTTATCAGTTTTAGTTGTGGTTATAGTGACATGACAGAATTTGAAGTAGGTACATAATGGATGTAAAAGTACCCTGAACGAAGTCGAAAGGCACTTATTCTCCTCGTCATTGCGATCATTTTTTTGTTCTAGGCCATACCTGGGAACCATCTAGTTACGGAGATATTAATGGGGGTCAAAGTTCCAACTTTTTCTCAAGTACCTATTTTTTTTAATACACGTTTTTCATGCCATATCTTTACTTTAAATACCACCACCACCCCCGTACTCCTATCAGCACATGTTTTGAGTGCGTTAAATTGAGTTCTACCGTAAAAAGTGTTTTTTTAATCCCAAGAAAAGCAGTTTCCCAGCAATAATTTTTACGTAGAGTTACTTATTTTATGATGTAGCAGAATGTTTGGTTGACGGCTTCTTGAAGGGGTCTGTTTACAACAAAGACTATATTTTATTCTCTATGGTTTACACCTTGTTTATTCCAAAGGCGTAAAAGTTGTTGTGTCAGCGTTTTTGGAAAATCATCCTCAAGGTTCTATGAAAGTTAGCGAAGTGAAATTCTATCGCACACACAGCTTGTGTTTTAAATCTCAAAAAAGTAATCTGCAAAAACTTATTTGAAAATTAAATTCAATCCACATGAGAATACAACAGAATCAGATCATGTGAATATCCAGGGAGGGGTCTCCAATTCTCGTCATTAGCTCACTTGCTACACTCGTGGGTGGTGTTCAATTGCACGCCGCGATTCAACCGGGATTGTACTACTTGGGAGTTGAGACAGATATAATATATGCTGTCACTCTTTAGTGCTATAGTGTTTTCGTGTTATGGTTTAAAAAGAAGGTTTTTCGAATGTGACATATTAAATTTAAATGGAAATTAAAATGTTTCCTACTAAAGAGCAATACATAAACGGCCAAAATGTATTAATTGAACCGCTGTTTTTTTTTTTTTATCCGTTGAAGAATTTATATTTGGATAGGTTCAAATGATGTAGGTTTGTTTCTTCCACCATGTATATGTACATATACATAAAATCACTAAACCACAGAACGCCACCTGCTACGATCCATAATAGTCCCCCACGTCCACGTTCTGGTCATACATCGCACGCCGGTTGCGAGTACTACGCATCACCTGACCTTTCTGAAGAACCTCACCATTAGGTCAGCGTTACATGACCTTCTAGATCTAGGGCGTCCCTCAATTCTTATTTATTTACAAAATTATTAACTTTTACCAGTTCTAAAGGGCAATTATTTAGATAACACAATGTCACGCCATGTCAGTATAGACAGAGGTGTACTATTACACCCACATTTCACCAGTTATATTTAAGTAAAATGTTATAGGGAGCGAGCCTATTGCCATCAACCGAGCACAAATCCAGACTCCGTGGCTACTATTGAGAAATACCGGATGGAAAACCCAATAATACTTTGGCCGGCCCGGAATCGAACCCAGGACCTCATGCTCAGCAGTCGCGCTTGCGGCAGGCAATTATTTATTTATCACAAACACTGCTATCATTACAGGAAATTCCTAATTCATTTATTCCTAATTATCATTTTTGCCTTGCTAAATAACAACAAATATAGTTATAATGTGCTATTGATCATTTTGGTATTCCAGGCACTGAAAGCGGTTACGATTAGAGGTTAAGATACTTTAAAAAATATATATCGGTACCGCTTTAAAATAAAAAGTGAACTATACCGATACCTTTATTAATAAAGGTTGGGCTATACCGTTTTTTTCACAAATAATAATAGTTATTTTTTTCGCCCTAAGGCTTAGGGCGTTTGGGCACTGCAAGCAATTTTACTGTCCCGCACGGCAGTCCGGTTTTTTACGGTCTGATGTGGCATGCAAAAGCGGATGATTGGGATTGGATTATAAAAACGTTTATAGTATTTTTACCGAAAAATACCGGTATGCGTTCTCAAGTTCAAAATTCCGCAACTGAAAAAAAAAAACGGTACCGAAATATTTCGGTAAACCGTGTATACCCCGGTATGACGTCATACTGGAATTTAACGGTAGCTTATTTTTTGGGTAATTCAGTCCCTGGTAATAACAGAGTTCCTTGTATACTATGTTCCGCTATTCCCCGTAATTCAAACTTTTCTGATGAATCAGCTGTTGTTAAATCTATACTAATCACTACATAGTATAAAACAATGTCGCTTCCCGCTGTCTGTCCCTATGTATGCTTAGATCTTTAAAAATACGCAACGGATTTTGATGCGTTTTTTTAATAGATAGAGTGATTCAAGAGAAAGGTTTATAATTATATGTTTAGCATTGCACCCGTGCGAAGCCGGGGCGGGTAATAAATTATAAAGAGGTAAAGTTTGAGAAGTTTTAAAGTTTGTGAGGTTGTAAGGGGTAATCTCTGGATCTACTGAACCGATTTAAAAAATTCTTTTTCAATACACTTTCTCGAAAACTGGTTCTTATCGCACTACGATTAGCTTCAACATGCAATGTATTTCACACGCGTGGATTTTTTAATATTTTTCCGCACACGTGTGGAAATAAAAAATTCCACAGATAAGTCCAAATGGGTTTAATGAGTACCCTCGCCTACAGCTCGGGTGTTAATTCCGCGCTCGAATGCAATAACAAAGTTTCCCCACTTATATCAAAATGTACTATCACTAATAGGAAGCTACATTATCCCGGAATGCCATGTTATATTTACAACGTGCCCGTGGGATAATTTTCGACCAAAACGCGAGCGAAGCCGCGGGCAACAGCTAGTCTAGCTATAACATCAAAACAAACGACTGCTATATAACAGACAGGATAATTAACACTTCCTCGAAGGTACCCAATACCTAAGATACATAATAATAATTATGGGTATGGGCAAGAATAGCTATTTCATGAAAGCATTGTCAAATTTTAACCCAGTGTGCGTGTGAGTACGACTCGCACTTGGCCGGTTCGATTTTTAAAAACCGACGATTTCTATGGTCAAAATGATGAACTGAATACGTGGTAATTGTATTAACGTCGGTGTATTCCACCCTGTATGTCCAGTAACAGATGAGCAACGTACAATAAATAGCAAGGGGTCACAGAATTTATTGAAAACTAGTGACCCGACCCTGCTTCGCACGGCGCGGCGCCTCCTATCGGATCCAAAACTAACCTATGTTTCAAGCTGGATACACATTCACAATCAGCTGGATGCGCAAGTGTAGTCCTCGAAATTTAAATTTTCTTTCGTTAATTGCAATTTGCAGGTCGTATGTTGATGAAATTGTGAATCGCGCCAGTAACACGTATGGAGTTACAGAATTATATTCATTCAAATCATCAATACAGCCCTCCAAGTTCATATAACCCCATTGAGCGACTTTTTCAAGAAATAGCTATTAAATGGGATTAAATTAACTTGGAGGGTTATTTTCATCAACATACAACCTGACACTGACCTGCGAATTGCAATAAACGTAAGAAAATTTAAATTTACCGGGCTACCCTTGCGCATCAATCTTAAGAAAGGAAGAAACTTTAGAAAGAAAGACTTTCCAGTTGTAACCATGATGAGCGCTGTTGAAGGATTTTTAATAGGACCTGCAAGTTTGTGTGGAAGTTCGTCAATGTTTGTCAATGGTTAAGTCCCGCCGGGTACAGGGATGCGTTTAAGTCAATTATCCAGTTTAAAATTTAAACTGACTAAACATCAAACACCCCGTTCTATGGCAGGCCCAGGGCTATGGCAATAAAATGGTACTCATGCTTTCCGAACAATGAGACTGAAGATGTAATAGCTTGGTGTGTCGTCAAACTGACGGCAAGCCGTCGTCGCCGTGAACTCGTGACTGGTCATCGTCCCATTGTGTAATTTTAAGAAATTCACACAGCATTGTTCTAAAGAGCGAATTTTTGTATTCTCAAACAAACATGTAATATGGTTTCATTCAATTAGGTTATTTTTGAAATATAAATTATAAACCATCGAAAGAATGAGGGCTATCGTTTTTGAGCTCACCAGATGGCGCCACTGTCACTTATGGTCATGTCAATAATTCTATTTTATACTTTAGAGTACCAATAACTTCATAAAAAGTTTATTTTATTACGTTTAACAACATAGTAAACTTCAGATCATTTATTTACAATATCTCCCTAAAATTAGCAATCATGATTCATTTAAAAATCGTTTTATCTCCAATAACTAACAAATAAGATCCTAAGTTTCCAAGTCATAATTAATCAGGAATAGCTAGATCTAGACACAATTGTGAATATTAGTAAAAATACGTGATAAAAAAGCACGCAACGCGTGTTCTTTCTATGACATCTGACATTTCGATGCCTTCGCGCTACAATAGCGCCTCTAGCGGTGAATTCACAAGCGAATGGCCCATTGTATTAAATCACTGAGCTATAGGTTGGGTCCACTGTCCACCCATCATCACCTATCTGCTGCCCTTACCCCGGGGTTGGCGCAGCATATCTTTTTCTTCTTTTCATCTCTGTTATTCGTCATCTCATCAGACACGTCCTTTTTTGCCATATTATCATCCTTCACACAGCCCATCCGTCGTTTCTTTGGTTTTCCGTACTGTCCAACCAGTACAAAAAATAACCGGATAGATGCTTCAGTCAGTAATCAGTAGTACAGACTGGCAGCATATCAAGCTCGAAACTGTCCTATTTTCCCAATAAACCTTGAACCTAATACTTTAGCGATAAATTTGAAAATCTATTACTTAACGTTTGACAGATTGTAGTAACATGATGTGCTGGCGGCGTCTGCACATTTTCTGCCAGTGTCTGTTGTCTGCAGCCGCTAGCCGGTCCGCAATTATTGCTTTCATCGTTTCCGGTTTGACCGTACTTTTAACAAAACAAATTCAATCAGCTATATCCGTGTCCAAGTTCCCATGTGATTTGATCCGTTGTATATTTATTTATTCAAAGATTCCCTGTAACCGTTGGATAAACATCCTGCTAGCTATCAATGGGGACGAACGGTTAGTTGCCATGACACAAAGTGACATTGTTTTCAGAATAGCGCTTACGGTGCACGGATTTAAATCGACAGATGTATTCTCATTTCATCGTAATTGGGTCGCACGAAGAAGTGTTTACATTGAGAAAAGTAAGCTCGTACATTCAGCATAATTATAAAAGATGGAATTGATATGTTTTTCAGTATGAGTAAACCAGGCGATTCTATTCAAAGAAAACTAACCATTTACCTTCGATCACTGATGGTCTGTGATTCTTCGAATAAGGAACCCATTTTCATACGCGGAATCTAACGATTTAAATTTTTGGTGTGATGTAATGTTTGAGTTGAATGGATGACTGATGTTACTTGTCCTTTTCTTCGAATTGATTACTAATGCCTACTTTAATTTATCCCTTTGTTCATTAACATCTTGCTACATAAGATTGTTTATCTGTCGGTAAAGTCCCCTAAATATTGCGGCATCAAACAGCAAAAGCTAGAAGTAAAGATTCAGGCATTATGTCACAGCGTAGGACCACATATTTCGTGTAATCTGTCGGATTGGATCAAGCATTTTCATAACAAATCGCGAGGCTATTACGGTGGAAACACGACCTTAACGTAAACGTCTGAATGTGTTCCAAGATGCAGACGATGGGCAGCGTTCGAAGTTTGAATGTTATCCATACCGTACTACATTAGGCCATAGATGCGATTAACTTTTTTTTTTATAATTAGTTTTATGGCAGATTAACTTTTTTAACATGACGTTGATGACGGTAGAGGACCTATTAACGTGGTAACGTCAAACGAAGGTATGGCCATGGACTAAGTAAGTTCTATATTGAGCTCCTTGGGTCTGCCAAAGAGTGACTGCACCCGGTCTCCCACAAACTAATTCAACTAATGATAGGCATGTATGCACACGCAAAGAGGAAGGAACACGTACGAAACGGGAAGCTTCAGTACTAGGAAATCTAAGAGGTTTATATTCAGCAGGCAGAACAGTCGCGGAAGATTAAAGATTAGACCAAGTTATAATAACTGTTTGCTTTACCCTTTTGGCATACTGATATTGAAGCAAAGCACAGTACCTAATACCTCATGCATAATCTAATTAAATATTTGCTTAGTTTTTTGTTTACTAAGTAGGTAGGTTAATATGCATTCAATCAGTTCTACAATCCGAGTTCTTAAGTAGGGTTAGCTGTAAGTACTAATAACTAAGAGCAATGCTCTAAAGAGGTACAATTATCTGATCTGTCAGCACATTTAATCTAATCAATCATTCATGTTTACCAACAGCGCCCTCTATCAGCTTCATTCAGCACCAAAAGTCCCCTGTAGCACTGTATCGGCCAACCAAAAGTAGCATTGCTTAGATTCCGGATAATTTGTTTTAAAACTTCTCAGCACACGCAAGAAATACATTTGAGATATTTTGTAACACGATTCCAATGGTTACGCACCGTTCAAACATGCTCCAAATTCGAAATAATAACAATGGCCGATTTCTGTTAACGGAACGACTATTTCTGTCAGCGCCATAATTAATTAGATTTATTTTCATGATAACTTATCATTGAAATGCGACGTCAAAAAAGTAAATATCTACTTAAAACAAAATGTAGTTTTATAAATGAAAAAATTAATCTAAGAAATAGCAATCAAAGTTTACACAAAAAATATTCGTGTAACGTATGACGTAACTAGGAAGTGTTATTCTGCAATGTTTAACATTCCTTGAAGTGATTAGGCGTTACCTAAATATTACACATTGCTAATTGATTTAGCTAGTGCGACTTTTAATAGCATTTGATTATAATCCATAATTATATGATAAGGTTAACAACATTGGTGAAAATTGGTTATTTTCAAAGTTCCAAGTTGCATTTAGCCATATTTATTTTTAAAATCGGTAAGTATAATTGTAGTGTAAGTTGTGTTGTGTTTGTAGTTATCCATTATTGATGTATACCTATGGTATTAATTATTTTGATGGAAAATTAATAATTAAAAAAAAACTTCACTAATTAGATCTGTGTGTGGATTTTATTTTATTATGTAAAGGAGATGTTCCAGAAATGTATGGAGCCTGGGCCAGCACTATGTACACTATATGTAAATATCACTATGTATTACAGTAACCGTTTTTATTGTTAATTTTCTTTAATTTCACTTCGTTTCAAAGTACATTCAAATTAACTTGGCCAAGGAGAGCAACACAACATAAAATTAAACATGGTGGATCAGATCAGCAGCAAGCGAAAAATAACATTTTGACAATGACATTTGATTGACGTGTGTCGTAATACCTGCGATAAAAAAAAACAATACGAATTTCGAAAATCTTGAGTTTCGGTTTCGATAAAATAAGACTACAGGTCCAAACTCAAAGCAAGGAAAGTCTCAAAAACGTCACTTCTTAAAACTGTCGCAAGTCCTCAAACTTCATCTTAAACACAACTGACATGGCTGCCCTAAAAATAGGGTTATTTTATTAAAAAACTTTTCAAATGGTCATTTTTGTACCACTGTACCTTCCTTCAAATTATTTTTTTAGTATTTTCATGAAATTCCCCTATTTTTTTCCTATTTATCTATGTAGTGTACATAGTGGTGGCCCAAAATCAAACATCTCCTTTATGCTTGTATTTCATTTTTATGTGTAAGTCTATTTATATTTCGTGAGTAAGTACTTAGGTAGAGGAAAGCAACTACTAATGAAGGTTACCAAATTCAACCGTTCGATAAAGTCAATCTAACTTGGCAAATACTTTTTGGTTTTTCCTTCAAGCCAAACTCACTGATAAGTTGATAACCTTTGTTAGCGGCTCAAACAAAAATAAACTTCCTCAATATCGCGCTATACTTGTAGGAGTTGTAGGCACTTCAGTTTAATATCTGAGTGCTAAAGGTCACTTCGTCACATGCGGTGATGTGAGGCTACCAACATGGAGCTTCGGCCTTACATTGTACCAACTGAATCATTTGTGAATACCAATGACTCAGATGCAGCGCGCTTAAGGATTGTAGACATCGTAAATTATATTGGTATGGAACTATGGAATCCAACCATCCATCCATCAATCCTATGGTTGTGGGGCTTAGACCTTCGGGTACTAGACAGGCAGAACTATGCAAGTGTTTAGTACGCGCTCAAGGAATATTAAAGAACTAGCTGTTGCCATTGCCAGTGACCTTCGTCCGCGTGAAATTATTTTATACATAAATTACGATACGTCCCTTCGGATTTTGTTCACAATTTTGTTACTTACCATTTTTTTTTTGCACGGAACCCTAATTCCTTTTTTAAAATAAAAATAGCATAAGTTACTCCTTATAACATCAGCGATCGGACAGTAAAAGACCGGCAAAATCGATCCAGGTGTTTTGGAGATAAGCCGGAACAAACAGATAGACAAAGACGAAAATTAAAAAAATAAGTTTTTTTGGTTTTATGCACCGTAGCTGTTCTTTTGAAATTACAAACAGAGACTTCAATTTTATTTATTTATACCTATGTATATGTAGATCACACACACCTGAGTGTGATAATGTGATTCCGGCCGAGACTAAAAAACCGGTATAGTACAAGTCGGACTCGCGCACGAAGGGTCCCGTACCACTATCTAAAAACACGTTTGTTGTATGGGAGCCCCCTTAAACATTTATTTTATCCTGTTTTTAGTATTTCTTGTTATAGCGGCAACAGAAATACATCATCTGTGAAAATTTCAACTGTCTAGCTATCACGTTTCATGAGATACAGCCTGGTGACAGACAGTCAGACAGACAGACGAGACGGTCAGACAGTGGAGTCTAAGTAATAGGGTTCCCTTTTTACCCCTTGGGTGCGGAACCCTAAAAAGGATGTAAGATGGCTGAGTCAGTCCTGTCACTGTCAAACTACATGTATGAGATAGAGACAGCAACATGTCTAAGCCAAAACACGTGTTTAACGTTTATAATCTTGGGAAAATAATGCTGCTCGAATGACAGCACTGTATAACAACAGCACAAGATTAAAATAGCCGAAAAGTTTCAAGGTTTGGTTTCAAGTTCGAGGTTAGACAAGCATAAAAAAATTCATTAGGTAACAAATTAATCTTCCTTTTCATAAATGTGTACCTTTAGGTACCGCACAGCATTATTGATTAGGAAGGTATCTATATACCTATGTGAATGTGCCATCGAGAAATGTGGCGTCTGAATGTCTAGCTTGAGTTGACCCACTAAGTTTTATTTATTCTGTGACCTACCCGTGCTCGAGGTAAGGTATTACATTAAAATGTAGGTAACCTTCAGTTACATGCATCACACCACGATTCTTTTATCATTAAAAGTCAATTACGCCAATTGTTTTTAAATGAAATAATAGTAATCTTTAACTGCATAGATATATATGGTCAAGGATTTCTATAGAACAATATTGTGGCTTTGTATACCTGCAGAATGAACACATAGTTCAGGGGAAACAGAAATTTCAGGGAACCACTCGAAGGATAGCCCTTTTTTATAATTGCGTATTGAATTCTTCTTTACTCGTTTCGTGTTGACGATTTAAAACCTAATACTTTAAGAGTATTTTATGAAGCAGTGGTATTAAGTATATATAGTAAATAGTACATTGATCTGCTCAAGTCTCCTTCAGCGTTCAGTCTAAAAGGATTTTGCAGTGTTACCTATTAGCGTTATGAACGAATAAGTCGGAATAAGTGCGATCTTGCATAAATTAGGACATGTCTTCACGAGCGGAGCGGTATGACTTTGACGTAATTGTAAGTCGAAAACAAATGATTCACAAAACATGATTGATGTTTCCGAATCTTGTGACTGTAACTTTAAAGCCGTCTGTAAATATGTGAATAGTGACTGTGTTTTAATCTGACCTTTATATTTATTGTCTTAGGCATTAAGTTACAGTAACATAGTTTCCTGTTTCAGTACCAACCAGTGTTAAACTGTAGGTACTAGGTACATAGGTCCCTTGCTACCTACCTATGAACCTTTGTATGTTTTTAGAATTACGTATTTAAAACATAAATATCCTACCTATGTATCTAAATGATTGTATGCTCGTACTCAATTAAAACTACATATATTTATTTTAGTTTATGACTCGGATGGGAAATCAGACAATGCGTTTTGTCATCATAATTCGAGGAAAATATTTTACTAAATAACAATTACACATATATATCACAATAACAAATATATATGCATATTTACGAACCCCCACAATTAATTGTGAACAGCTGTTTTTTTTTAATAACTGAAGAAAAATTTATATGTGGGGGCTCAGAAAGCCGCCCGATACGAACCCTCGCGTATTAGCATGATCCGCCGTCCGCGACATGCTCTCACCACCCCCGATGACCCCATCACCCTCCTCCAGGAGAGCAGTAGGGAAACCAGTACATTACGTAAATACAAATACAGACCGCCATGTTTCCGTCCTCGCCGCCGAGGCCCGACGCGACGCCCCCGTTCAACGAACCCCCCCCGACCCTTGCCAGAGCCAGCCCGCGATGCTGAGCCGGTAGTTTTAAACCAGCCCCTAAATAATATCACTCAGATCCAGCCTGTCCCTTTGCTGCCCCCCCCAGCGACGCCCTAAGCCGAGGCCCGTACCCCACAGGGGGTGCCCTTAGCGAGTGGTCGCTTAGTTTTTAAGTATAGTTTTAAGCCCCTGGCTGGAGGCCTTAGATTCATTTTTAAGGCATCCACAGGGAATTGTCCGGTTAAGCAGTAGCCAGCCTCAGAGGCTGAACTGCGAGGTGCCATCTCCAAAAAAAAAAAAAAATGGTGAACTGAATAGGTACGTAATAAATTAGGCCGTTTTCGCGTCAGTGTCCCTTCCGCCCCGTTTATTAGGTTGTTTCTGGTTTCATTTACTTATCTACCTAAAATATTGAATTATAGGTACGAAACCTAGTACCGAAATACCGACCCGGATTGTTAATTGTGGCACAGCAGAGAAAAATAAGTATTTAGGAAACAAATGCGTTCAATAGTAGGTCATTGGTAAAAAGACATTAAAGAAACAAAATAAAAAAATAAAACTTAACAATGTCTCTATTTCTACAAGAATTGAGGTCATTTCAAACAAGCCGCAGGAAGTAATCTAATTAATATTTTCTAATGGATAACAAAGAAACTTAATGTGTTTGTTCATTGCTATGTCCGGATAATAAATTAAATGATAAAAGTATATACGTTCCGCTAGTGACCCGACCGTCATTACGCTCATTGAAGATAATTAGATGATTAATAATATCTTCGTCGAAATGATTCATGTTACGAGGACTGTACTTTCATTGTATTTGCTTTCTGTGATGGTTTTTTTCCTCTTTCTACAGCCTTTTAGATGTCAACAATTACTTTTATTTTTGCGTCTAACAACATTCTTTGCAAAAATCATGAGAATAACGCTTTCTTGTCCTTTTATACTAATTTTAGCAAAAAATAAATAAGTGAGAGGTATTAATTCTGCTAATTGTCTTTTTCATTCGGTATCACTTTTACTCGTACATATCAAAAAAGAAAAATACCTTTGAGAAACTACATAAATGAGTACAGAATTGTAAGTAACTGATTTTACTTTTGAAATTATCGACACAAGGTTAGCTAGGATATTTGAAGTTTTGAGAATGAATATAAGAGTAGAGGAAGACCAAAGAAACGATGGATGGGCTGTGTGAAGGATGATTATGGCAAGAAAAGAGGTGTCTGATGAGATGACGAGTATATAGCGATCAAGTATGGAAGAAGACATACTGCGCCGACTAAATAAATTGGGATATGGACAGGAGTATGATGATGACTAACCAGGATGTTTTATCACATCAAGAAGACATCATCATCATCAAGTGACTCACTTTCCGAGAACGTGAAAAAAGCTTAAAAAAACTAAACATAACTATTCAACCTTTTCATCCAATATTACGGCCTCTAGGATACATTTTCAAGATGGAAATAGTTCCAATAGAGAAACAGTTTCAAATTTACTGGACACCGTTCAACAAAAATCGCGCTCCATCTATTCAATTCTATCAAGGAATTTTGATTTGTAATTTCTTGGTGATACAGTTTAGAATCGTGTGCCATTTTCTAGGAGTTCGGTTTAGGAAGTGTTGAGTAGTGTACTAGGCCATTCTAGCGGCGGCGGTGGGTACATTGCATTTAATGACATGTTATTTAGATGACATCCTCCCTGTTCTACACCGCGGCAATTTTCATATTAAGGTGGCCGTTTTTCAATGTCATTTCGTTCCCCGGTTGGCATTTATGTGCTCAGTGATATAATGTGCTATATTAAATAGGTTGTAACGAGTAAATATTAGGTTTACCATTGTACGGGGTTACCATTGTACGTGTTGTGCAGGCGAATATTTTGAGAATAACCCTCTTCTTAACTTTCAATCAAAGTACTTAATAATTCCATGCTTTTGATACCTGACTCGATTGAAAGTAAGGAATGTCTATTATTATCTTTATTTGCCGTTACTATATAAAATTATAATAAATTAAGAGCATGTTGCACAAAATGAGTGAAAACCAACAAATTGTAAGTTTATGCCTGTTGAGTATGACCGTGAACAGAATTGGTAAATTGAGCAAGAAATCGCTACAAACGAGAATTTGTGCACGAATTTTAAATGTTTTATATGAACTTATTGTTTTACCATAAAAATATAAATTGTTTTTTTTTTTTGTTAAACGAAGGAGGAGTTTTTGCAAAAGGAAGGTCGGTTCGAATTTGTTGTGTCAAGTTAAATGTTAATTCACATACAAAATATATTGCGGAAGTTTAAAACTAAAAAACTGTCACTTACGGGATATCTTCCGTGATTGTTCATTATTTTGAGCTCCAGCACTTTGGTAAGTATTTGAAAAGCCTAGTCTCAATAAAAATATATAAATAAATGTTTTATGTACATTTCAAATGATACTGATGCAGAGATGCCATTTTATATAGCCATAAATACTGATGATAAGATTTTTATACCAAACTTATGAAAAATATTTTTGATTTATACCTAAAAAAGTCCCATTTGGAGGCGCCGGGTATCGATCCCGGTACCTCTCGCATGCTAAGCGAGCGCTCTACCATCTGAGCTACGCCCCCGACGGTATGTTAACTCAAAACAGTAATCTAGATAAATTTTAATTTGCTGTCTGTAGTTCTATGTATTACCCGTAAGAACTGACCTTACTTTCAATGTACGAGAGGTGAAATTGTATTTAGAACTCTGTTGCGAAGACAATAATGTCTTTTATTGAATCATCACCATCTGTCCAGTGTATTTCGATTGAATGTTAGAGTTTATTTGCATTTTCTTCGTAGCGCTTTCTTAGCCCTCGGGGAAATACTTTCCCTTTCGCCAAATATAAAAGCAGTAGGTACCTAGGTTTATTTAAAAAAAAAAATTAAACCAGTGCACGGAACAGTAATTCTTTATCTAAAATAAAAGTAACCATAGTTACTCCATAAAACATCAGCTTTCTGGAGCACGTCAAAAAAGGAAAAAAAAGTGTGTTTTTTAATGTACCGCATATAAATACTTTCACACAAATGCATTCAGTAAAAAGCAGGTGGGACCCATTTAATTTTTATAATTTCAAACTCAAATAGTTTTTTAATTTTTAACTGCAGTCAAGTATTTTAGTTGTTTTCTTTCTTTCTCTTCCATCAGCTAAAAGACCTCCAGTGTACTGTGTAGTTGTATACCCAATATACCCATAAATTTCCAAATATTCCAAATGAGCTTTGTAAAAATTTTTGGCGTGCAACAGGGTATACTCCCTCCCTAATATCTATGACATCCCGCACCTCGTAATATCCGAATCTCGTCGTGCGACCGCGGCCACGCCCGCAGTCAGTGACGTCATCGGCCGCGGCGCTGCGCGGGCGCACAAATTCAGTACAAGGTTACCCGGACCGTTGGCGCTCCTTGCTACTCGATAACTGCTCTAATCCTGATTTACACCTTGTCGTTTGTCGCTTGTTAGCAGATTTTGGATCTACTTACTGGCTGGGCTATTGGGCAATGTGTTAGCGTCTTATATGTGGTGTAGTGACGACTTTCACGTAAGTACTTTTGGTAAAATAAATTTAGGTAGGTATTATCAGCCCAAGATGAATCTGATCATCTTACGGACTATTTTTGCTTGCAGCATCCGGCCGCTATAGTAGCGCTTAGTTAAAAACTTTCTCTTCCTTGGTCCTTTTTTATGTTATTCCTATTAGTCCAAAAAGAGTGGTCACGGTCAAACATCTGTGATCAGATCATTAACAGAGCCTGAGAATTATTGTAAAACAACAGATAATGTAAAAAGGTAGCATTTTGTTTTGTTTTGGTAGTGAGGTAGTAAGGGTGGTGAACAGATGTGGATATCGTGTGCACGGGATTTTGTTTTAGAAGTGAGTAGATTTATCTTGGGCTGATGATACCTGCTCTATCTTTTTACCCGACTGCGCCAGAAGGAGGGTTATGTTTTTCGAGAGTATGTATGTATGTATAATTGTTTGGCACGCTCTGTGGCCTAAACGGTTAGATGGATTTTAGCTTGAGAGGTGTCGTTAGAATCGTATTTACTGTGAGAGTGACACTGGGTATATCAAAATTAAATAAAATAAAAAACGGTAATTTAAAAAATTAAAAAACACGACTGCGTAAAAAAAATAAAAAGCATAGAACATAGCGACTTAAATAGTCGGGACCCATTATTGGGACGATTTAAGCCAGTCTATATATTATTATGTTATTGGGTCCCGACTGTTAAGTCGCTATGTTCTATGCTTTTTATTTTATTTTTTTACGCAGTTGGGTTTTTGTCTCTCTCCCTCTCTCTCTCTATTCTAGCTGCATGATGACGATCATTCGTTGAAACTACGAAGATGAGACGCTACAGAAAACAGACCTAAGTGTCTCTTGTATTAGAAAATACTTGATTTTCCTTCTACTTTATTATGCTTGTTTAAATAATTTTGTTGCGGGTGAATGACATGAATATTTATACCTGATTTGATTGCAATATTGAAACGAACGACCGAACGAATTTATTACCCATCATTAAAGCTTACTTTTGCTAAAAACACAACCATCACGATTATGTTAAATATATGTGTTCATGTTAAATGAGCTTTATTCACTGAAGGATCGGAAATATAAAAAATAATTTTGAGCTTTTGAAACGGCTCTATACAAATGTAAATAAGTACCAACTAAATAGTTCGCAACAAAAACCAAAAAGTAATTAATAATTAACACGTTGATAAATAGGTAGACCGTATCACTTTGTCAAATAGTATGAACAAAGGAACATTTTTATACAAACAACCGCACTTTGATGAACCTACAATGAATTTTACAGAAATCAAGAAAGAAAGAATAAAGTTTATTTGACGTCAGTTCCATAAGCACACATAATACAAAAAAGATAAAAAATAAAACAAATTAAAAACTAAGAAAAAAAAAAAAGCAAAGAGAAAATACATTGTACTTATGTGCTGTGTGCCTCACGGCTGCGCCAAAAAGGTCCATTTCAGCATTCATGCCAGACAGGTGAGGCTGTCTGACGCTGGAAATTGGTACTTAACAATAAAATTTACCGCCTTTCTCTCAGCAACTCTGATAACAATAACTGAGACACTGGAAGCTGGAACCTCCTAGTTATCTGAATCACAGCACATTTCAATAACAACTGAAATCAGATGATACGCGACAAACTATGCCATTCGCTACACGTAACACGACGCGCTACGTGGTACGCTACGAAAAACACTACGCGAAACGTAAAATAAAATACGATCGAAAGAAGATACGTTTATTTATTTAGATAGATAGATAAATCATTTATTTAGTGAACGCAAAAGACACAACGCACGGAAGTACAATTAAATTATAAAATTTACATGAATATTCTTTAAATACATAAAAAAACAAGGTGCCAATTTTCAAAAAGGAAAACATAATTTATGAAATAAGTATGGTAACACCATGACAAACTTCAACTAAAATAATGAGTATTTAAACAAGTGGTCTATAGCCTGCCTTTATAAATGCGAACGAAAAAAAAAGAAAAAAAAGTGTTTGAACAAGGTGCGGTGTGCGCCTCAAGGTTGCACCAAATGGGAGTCCAGCTCAGCATGTGTCAGGCATGCACCTGACGCTGATATTCTGCTGGATCCCTGTAGTGGCATACGGACGTCGAGCAGACGAGATAAATCGGTTTTGTGATAAAGTGTTGTTCATGCGCGGAGTGAAATTGTGTAAGTATACCCTCAACTTAAATCAAGTATTTCACAGTAAGTATAGTGTATTGGAAACGTTCTTGTTAATTGATATGTATTTAGTCAAAGTCACGCTCTATATGTGTCTTTCTTGGCAAAAAGAGAAAAAAAAATTAGTAAGAATCAACCAAAGAATGGATTGGGTAAAGAATTTGCTTTTTATATTTAAACCAGTCTTTAAAGATTTGCAGTTGCAAAGACCGTCCTTTCAAGTCAAACCAAATAGTTGTGTGAATATGGATATTTCATTCAATGTTCATTTCTCATTCATCTCTCTGAGCATATTATGTCCTTTCTATCTCCGTATCGGACAAAAATATTACCAGAGTGGAATCCCAGGAATGGAAAAAGAAGCACAGGGTGCCAAATGAAACGATATGGGAAGATGACCTCAAAAAACTGACTGGTCCAGAGTGGTCGAGAGCAGCGAGAGACAGACAGAAATGAAATGGAAAACTTTAGACGAGGCCTTTGTCGATGGACAAGCTTTTGATTAAAACCGAAAATAAATATGTGTACTGTAAAAAAGCCTTATTTCATTACATTAAATGAGGTAATACATTTAAAAAAGTTCATTAAACTATAATTATATACAGGATGTAACAAGACCCTTAACAAAGCCGTCAACCAAGCATTCTGTACATCAAACTAAGTAGCTTTACGCAAAAATTATTGCTGGGAAACAACTTTTTTTTTTTGGGGTTATTAATCACGTTTTACGGTAAGATTCAATGTAACGGACTCAAAACATTGCTCAGATGGATGAATAGAATAGACGGGGATCGTGATTCGTGAAGGAGTTTAAAGTAAAAACCAAAAAAAGTTGAGAAAAAGTTGGATCTTTGACCCCCAATATCTCCGTAACTAGAAGGTTCCCAGGTATGGTCTAGAACAAAAAAATTATAGCAATGACGGGGAGAACAAGTGCCTTTCGGCTTCGTTAAGGGTCTTGTTACACCCTTTATGTATTTTTTTTCATTTTTAACTGAGGAAGGAATCTTGTCGGCCCATCTATCACCTAGTACCTAACGACTGAACCATTGTCCAGTCAGACCAACAACAATGTGAACATTGTCACAAAATACACTAGGTAATAGTAATAATGTAATAAGTTCCATAACAAGTCAACTTCAGTCAATATTTTGGCGTACAAGTCAAATTCTTTGCTATTACTACGTGCTGAATTTAAAACAGCTACAAGATAATGGCCATTTAAATATTACATAATACAATGACCTCACTCCCGCGCATCCATCGCGGTGCCTAATGTTTTGGGTTGCCAACAACACGAAGCGTCTTATTCAAATAGTTTATTTTTTCATTTTAAACGGCATAAACGTTATTAATAATATTGGATACGCTTTTGTTTTTTGATACTAATATAACTTTGGGTTCATTGTCATTAACGTTATTGCTAATGTTACTAATAAATAATGAAAAGCGTGGCAGGTGTGACACTATAGCATTGTGTGGAACTAGGTACAATGCTTACTTAACAGTAACGACAATATCTAGGTATATACGTTTGAATATTTTTGGATGGAGCCCGGCCTGGCTAACTTTCCGTACGTATTAGGTATTTGATAACAAAAATAGCAAAATGTTCGGCACGCCAAATATTCAAAATGTTTACCAAAACTACGCCTCTTCCATGCAAAGTGCCAAAAAGTGAAAATGGTCACAAAGTAACAATTCATAATATTAACTGCGTCTGTGACTATTTAAAGATTTTTAACGTGACTCGTATTAATATCATTCATTATCTTTTTAAAATGATAAAGCGGTCATTTTAGGCCCCCAGGTCACTTTGACAGTTTGTCGCATGTTTTGGGTCACAGAGGGCAGGTAGGTCAGAATGTGATAATAATGCATGTAAGATATGGATAATAAATGGTACGAAAAATACTGCATTATTCGCATTGAACTTAGATTAACTGAAAATAAAATAGTACCTACTTATGTCGTTTATTAATCATATTTCTGCTGTAGCAACACAGTTCACATTGTCTTGAATACCGGTGATTACTGAATTAGCTTTCAAGGTAAGGTAATGTTTTCAAGTAATGAAAAGATAAAGTGGTTGGTAGGTAGGTAGTTTTACAATAGAGCCTAGAGCACGAGTGTTTACAAAGTCCACATTCATTGTTTGTCGTAGTTAGTAATTGAACGATGTACAGTACCTTATTATTAATTTATCTACTTTCTGCCTTCAGTCGTAGGTTCAATTTCCTTCCTAATTTCTACTTGTACCTTAGGTATGTACTGTGGCAGTTCCTTCTAATTCAGCCAAACTTACGTATTTTTATTCTATTTTGAACGTCCTATCATTTTTAGCCTGTGGCAGAGCAGAGCCCATATGGAGGGCCATATTTTTAGTTTTGAATCCGTTCCCCTGAGGTTTTAACGGCCTAGCGAGCCAAGGTTCAAGGTTATGTAGTACACAGCTTGATATTCATCAACGTTGTTTTACAATGCATCACAAAAGTTTGACAATGTAACTATAATTGTGTTGTAAACTCAACAAAAATTCTTTGTCACCAACAAAAACACGAAAAATATGCATAGACTAAACAAATCAGGACAAACATTGGAGTCCTTTCATTCATAAATAACATAGCACTCGAACTCCAAGTATCGTTGGAAGGCATATTTTTCAGTTCACGTCATGACCACAAAGAAATGCGCACATAATACCAGCGTATTTAGGTCAACCACCGTAAATTCATAAATTATTTAGCTTTATTAGGTTTGATGTTGAAATAGGGATGTGCGTGTGTCGATAGGATAAAATCTACGTTTTAGTGTAGGTTATTAATTATTTTATTTCATGTGAAAAGACAGGAGGTATTCAGCTACCAGTGGCGAAGGTTCCATACGACTCGATTCTTACCGGCTTACCTTTGAAAAATGGCACAGTCAGTATTCTATAGACAAATAGTTTACTCACATTAAAGATAATATGAACTCCGGCTTACCTCTTACAAAAATTGACCCTTCGCTACTGTCGGCTATTTTGACAGAGTGTGTGTTAGTAATAGAAAATAATTACATACTAGCTTGTGCCCGTGGCTTCGCCCGCGTGGAGTTCGGTAATTGTCCCACGGGCTCGTATCACCGGGATAAAAGTATCCTATGTGTTAATGCAGGTTATAAACTATCTAATTGCCAAATTGCATCCAAATACGGTCAGTAGTTTTTGCGTCAAAGGGTAGCAGACAAACTTACGCAGTTTAATAGGATTTATTTATTCGATTATAGGTTTTAATTCGTTTGGGAATGAAGATTGTTACATAGTCTATAAGCAAGCAGGCTTGGCACCTGGCCAACCAGTCTAGTATTAAGATAAAGAAGACAAGCTTACTTTCTGAGTATCAAGGGAAGCATTACATAGCCAAAGCTAGAGCTTAAGTAAATCCCTAACGACGCTGTACAGTTTTGTCTTAGGGAAAGACTATCTCACTGGTGTTGCATATATTAATATTGATGCCATTTTAGAGAACATAAGTACCTACATTAGTGGCTACAGGCCTACAGCATACTTACTCAGAACTGTTATAATATAGGTTACGCACTATTATGACTATGTTTGACTAGTAGTGTTAATAGTGACGCAGAATATAAAGTCATTTTTCTAGAAACTCTTCTTTGTCATGAGTGACGTACTTGCTTAAGTACTAAAAAGTATCCAGTGTGAGGCCAATGGCTACATTTTCCAGGAAGCCTTTGGCCTCATCACTGGATTTCTGATTTTCCAATGTAAAGACTTGACAAACTTTGCTGCTTACAATTTTGTAACTAATTGAAGCTTCGACGCACGACGACAATCAAGCTATACAAAACCAGTTTTTGCGGATCTCACTGTACGGGAAATCTATATGAAGCGAGGGCAAATTATACTGGAAATGTACCTATAGCTTGATTTGTCGCAGTGTGTACACAAAATTTGAAAAATGTGTCATGTGTCCTCGTTTTCATCAACCACAGGGTCCACGGACCACAGTCATCACCACGATCAATACACTTACTGGCGTAAAATACCCTTCAAAGACGAAAGTTATTTGTCCTTCCCCCCGTCGTCATTGCTATAATTTTATACTGAACCCAGCCGACCCGCCCCATTTTCACCCTCTGACTGATTTTCATACAAAATTTCAATCCGGTTAGGGATTGAATTTTCTAAAATCTTTCTTAGCGGATGCCTACGTCATCATAGCTCTAAAGTTTGCCATATTTTAGCCCCATTCATCCAGTTGCTTGAGCTGTGCATTGATGAGAGTCAGCCAGTACAAAAGATTTTATATGTATAAATAAGCAGTTTATCAGCACTTCAGCAGTGATAGCTAAGTGGTGTGACCGTCGACTCTACTCGACGGCATGTAAAGCCAAGTCAAAGGCGCATGGGTGGCATAAAAACTCTAAACACCAGTTTGAGTAAAAACTACAAAATAAATAACATCCAATTATTCCATAATCACAGAACTATCGACAAATGTCAGAACAAAGTCGTGTCATCGCGTGTCAACACTGGCTTATCGCGCCCGACTGCGTTATTGTTTACATCGAGATAAGGTTTTTGTTGCCCTGTGTCGTTCCTACCTTTATGGGCATGTCGTAATTTATTAGTTTCTTGCTGAAGTTCCATCGCGCCATGTTGAAATTTGTACACTTTAATACTTACAAGTAGGTGCTTACTCGTATACTTACGATTATGGAGCCGTCAGATTCTCACACTTCACAATATCTTCAAAGATATGTTGAAAATAAAGAAAAAAAAACTTCAACATACTTAAAGCAATATTGGAAATGTAGTTTAATTTATGGTCACATTTCGTATCCTTATCGTTTTCTAGGAAGACACTTCAGTTCAGCCATTCTAATGTAAAAAGGAATGGCTAAATACTACATTGCAATATGAGAATTTGGACTTTCTGTGCTGAGTCTAGCGTTGAAATTTCAACAATGTTTTTTTTTTTATTTAGGCACGCAGTTCGGCGTCGCTTAATGTTAGTGAGCATTAGACTCCAAATATTTAAAACAGATGTCTTAGATCGAAAAAATATGCAAATATATTGATCTCCTCAGTCAAGATAAGCAAAATCAACTTTAACTGGGATTAATAGGTAGCTAACTGTTTCATCGTTGTAGTTTTATACCTTTGCGATAAGGAAGTGGCACAATACGTCTAGACATACGAATACAATGGGTACTAGGTAACATCTAGTTCACGTGCAGACGTAAATGCAGTCAAATGCCTTGAGAAACCATGAATTGTGGGCAAAAATTTCGATTTATTTATGCTGTAAAAGAGGTAAGGAAAAAGTGCTTTTATGGTTTCCGTTGTTTAAGTACATACGCTACACATTCATATAACACACGCCTTTCCCATGGGAGGTAGGTAGGGAGTCTACATAACGCAAGCTGCTACGCCTACGATCAAATGCCTACGATCCTAACATTTTTGCTTCGCCACCTAAGTCGTACATACGTGACTAAGCAAAAATAAGTACATATAACATCTGGGGGCCTAAAATGGCCGCTCTAACAGTTCTTCATCATTCTTAAAATGGTCACAAAGTGACAATTGATAATATGTATTGACTGGGTCCTTAACAATTTTAAAATTTAACGTGATTCATATTATTACCCTAACAAGATTCTGCTAAAGCGGGCATTTTAGACCCCCCTGGTTATCCACACGCCCCGATCAATTAATTTGTAAACTCACCACTGAGCAAGTTTTCTTGCCAGGCTTTGAACTCTCAATTTTTGCCCTTTTCTTCTCTACTTGATTCTGCTAACTTTACTAAGTACTACAGGCCTCAAAACTAATCGCACGATATACATAACTCAATGCTAGTATTTCGCCCAAATTGATTGATTTTCGGTCCATGATTGCAGAGTCCTTAAAAGTTCCTAATCAATTACCAAATGACCTTCAGAAGGGTAAAAGGACGATGTACCTACTTACGCACGCAAATATAGAGAAGAAATAGTTTTAGATCGTACGATGAACCTCTAATATTGATTCAGACAGAGACGTAGGATCCAAGAGGCAGAGGTCATGTATCTACCTACATAGGTAAGTTTAACTTGATATTAACGTCATACTAGACAAAGGATGTTCTCCTTTGTCTAGTATGACGTTAATATCTTAGGAATTGCTTAGAGAAGAATTTCAATAGTCCGATTTGAATAAGCTAGGATTATATGAGCCTCGACGGTCTAGTAGTCACAGGCGCTACTGCTGAGCATGAGGTCCTGGGTTCGATGCCCAGGTCGGACAAAGTGTTATTGGGTTTTATAACTATGAATTTCTCACTAGTGGCTCGGAGTTTGAATTTGTTCCTGGATGAGGCTAGCACAAGAGCGTCGAGCTTGGCACAAGCAAAAAGAGGCCAATACCCAGCTGCAGTGGGTGAAGTCGGGCTGTGGATGATGATGATGATGGCGATAGGCTCGCCCCTTATTAAATGGGACTTGCTATGGTAAGTACACTTCTGCCTTGTGATGTTGTGTAGTTATGATGAGCATAGTCGCAAGTATATAGGAGTCTAAATTCACAGTGGGCAGACGCGGGCCAAATATGCAGACACAAATTACCCAGATAGATAAAATAAACAAGTGCCCAATATGGATCCTACATACAAATTATCACATTATTACGTCACACGACAAACAAAACCGAATCACTTTCACTATTTCAAATGTTAGCACTACAGCCTACTACCAAAATAAGTGTAAAATATCGACCATTTTTGAAGACCCCCCCGTTCCCCGTCATGCCTCCCTTAAAAGGGCGACAGAGGGGCAATGTGATGGTGTTACAGAGGTCTTGGTTTAGTCATGCGTAGGCGACGCGAATGGTGCAGCTTTCTATGATTGCGCAAGATTCCAGCGTGGTTCCATTCGATGGAACCGGTTTGACCACTTTTTTAATAGTCTGTGATTTGTAACCCGTGGTTACAATAGTATGGAATTGCCATGCGCCCATGCGGTTCATAGGTTACAAAGATATTATTTGGATTTGATATTATTTTTATTATATTATAACTAATAATACAAACCAAATCGTATTTATTACATTTTCAAACTTCTAAGTCCAAGCCTTGTAACATAAATACCTAAAATACATTGTATCTGAAGCTGTGTGGTGGTAAGCCTTTATTACTTAGGTATTGAATAAATAATCACTTTTTGGTTTCAAGTAGAATTAACACAGGTCAGATAATTGTCCTACAGAAAACAGAATTTGTCATCCCTTGAAGGATAAAGCCTAAGCCTAAATTACCGTCAAACGGGGTGAACAGGAATGCAGGGGTGAATCGAGACAAAACTTTGAAAGGGATTTTAACGTTGAATTAATTTGCTATGTTGCCAACAAGGTCTCTAAATAATTAAGTATAACTAAGTTAATCAAATGGCTGAAAAGCCGTAAAAGTTTTCTTGGGTGCCTAGCCCAGCAAATTTCAAAGCTTCTCTTCTTGGAAATCTCTAAACAGACTTCGAACCCAAGTCGGCCGGAGTAAAGACAATCTCTGCAGATGGGGGTTCATGGACGGCTCACACCTCAAGGGCGTATGCGGCGTTTCCCCACGGACAATGGCCCAGCGCGCCATCTTGCACTGCATGCCCTATCACCTGCGCACCTGATGACCTACTGACTGCATCAGTGAGCGGGGTTCGCGTGGCTGAGTTTTGGGCTAAACACATTTGAACTTTTTGCCATCGATACGCTAAGAAGAAGAATCAAATAGAATAGTTTTTTTACCCGGTACCTACCTATCCAAAGTTATTTAAGTAGGAACAAGTTTTTAGGCTATATCACTGAAAAAGATTCCACGAATGTCATAAGAAATAGTATTGCAAATAAGAAACTTATCCATGAAGTTTTTGCTTACAGAACCGAGATAAAAAAGAGCCTACAAATAATCTGAATTGAAGCTAACACAAGTTACGTCTGACCTTTAATGTTGACCTCGACATTCACACTTGAACTCACTCAAGTTAATAGAGTTATTAACAATAGTGGTTATAAACTAGTAATTAAATCAACAATGTCTATTGAATTAATAGAACGAGGCTCAGGTAATAATAATTAAAAACGGTGGAACGTGGAATTCAGTAACTAAGGTTTACATCATTCTGAATCCCTCACCGCCACAGATAATTATTTCATAGATAATTAAAAAAAAAAAACATTCAGGCGAATTGATGAACACAAGTTTTGGAAGTGTGTTAAAAAAATCATTCCATTAATTTTGAACGTGTCGGTAGGTATTGCACTTTTGTAGGAAGCAGCAATTTTTTTTTTTCATGTGTTTTCGCAATGATATATTGAGTACGTGCCACGTGGTACCCTCTAAAGATAGTCTACAGGGTGTAACAAGACCCTTAACGAAGCCGTCAACCAAGCATTATGTACATCAAACTAGGTAACTTTACACAAAAAATTTCGTTGTGAAAAAATCACGTTTTATTGTGGGACTCAATGTAACGCACTCAAAATATTGTGGTGATGGTTGGATTAAATAGTACAGGGGCGTGGAGGTGTTAACAGTAAAAATCTAAAGTTACTTGTGAAAAAGTGGAACTTTGACCCCCAATATCTCCGTAACTAGAAGGGTCTCAGGTATGGTCTAGAACAAAAAAATATCGCAATGACGGGGAGAACAAGTACCTTTCGGCTTCGTTAAGGGTCTTGTTCAAATCAAATCAAATCACTTTTTATTTGTTAACACAGGTACAGAAATACAGATCTTATAATTGATAAAATCGAGCGCTATGCTATGCCAGTAGCAGGCTTACAAATATGGTGAGCATCTAGCTCCAGATTACAATATAAAGCTTCTAAAAAAATAAGTTTGTAAATCATGCATAAGTATGGGATGTTATACCCTTTATAGTTGATTAAATAGAAGCATGTACCTAGGCTAAGTAGGGATAGGCAGGCTACGTGATGAATATAAATGTTGATGGATGGAGAAGGACAGGAAGACCATAAGAAAAGATGGATGGATTGTGTGAGGAATGATATGAAGGACAAAGGAGTTAATGAGAGCGTAGTGTTGCGTGCGCCGACCCCAAGTAGAATGGGACAAGGACATGATGACAATGATGTGTGTGGTTGCTACCTGCCCGACATATTATAGTATATACACCAGAACATTAAGCTAACTGAAACTGCCAAATTTTCCGAATCAACCTTCAACCGAATGCTTCAGCGATAAAGTTGTATATCTATTAAAGAAATTTGACAGATTTTAGTAGCTTGATGTGCTGGCGTCTGTACAATAAGGTCAATTTTTCCTCTTTGTAAGTGAAAAATTCACAAAGTGGTTTAGAAGACTTTAATTTATTATTAGATTTTTTTTTTATTATCTGAAAGATTTGTGTACTAACACAAGTGTTAAGTTGGCTATGTCTTTATTAACAAAGATTGGATTGTATGATCAGGGGGTCTAAAATGGCCGCTTTAGCAGAATCATATTAGGAAAATAATATGAATTACATTACAATTCATTACATTCAAAAGTTGTTACGTTCAAAAGTGACAATTCATAGTATATATTAACTGCGTCTGTAACTATTTTAAGATTTTTAACGTAATTCGTATTATGATCCTATTATGGTTCTGCTAAAGTGGCAATTTTTGGCCCCCTGAAAATAAATAATTGAATTGAATTGAAATCATAACGCTCCTACCGTATTAATATTATAATTATGCGTTTGTGAGGTTGTATGGCTGTCTGGATGTACAATTTCTCGCAAAAAATACAGAACAGATTTAGATGAAATTGAGCATACAGATAGTTTATATAACTTGGATTAACACATAGGATACTTTTTATCCCTATAGTATAATCCCGTGGGACAATAATCGAAACGCTTGCGAGCGAAGCCGCAGTAAAAATAAATAGGTAAGTGAATAAACACTGCCTGTTTTGGGCGCTAGTGTAGTCGTGTAAAAATCTAACATCACTTCCGACGATCAAAATTAAAGTAACAATGTCCACAAATAAGTTATTTTTATCCTAAGATTGACAGAAAGTAAACATACCCTATGCCTACGTAAATTATTCATCAAAATCGATATTCGGCCTTGATGATATCAAACGAATGATTTAAATACACTATCGATCGATTAGGAAAGGTTCAGAGAGAACTTATGGAACACTAGCTGATGCCCGCGGCTTCGCCCTCTCGGAGTTCAATAACTGTCCCACGGGATTATACTACCGGGATAAGAAGTATCCTATGTGTTAATCCAGGTTATAAACTATCTGTGTGCAAAACTTCATCCAAATCCGCTCAGTAGTTTTTGCGTGAAAGAGTAACAAACATCGATGGATGAGTGGATGAATGTTCCAACCTAACAAACTTTCGTATTTATAATATTAGTGGGATAGGATAGTAGGATACGCATCATTAATGTATCTACAATTTTTTACCCGACTGCGCCAGAAGGAGGGTTATGTTTTTGAGAGTATGTATGTTTGTATGTATGTATGTATAATTGTCTGGCACGCTCTGTGGCCTGAACGGCTCGATGGATTTTAGCTTGAGAGGTGTCGTTAGATTCGTATTTACTGTGAGAGTGACACTGGGTATATCAAATTAAAAATTATTCAATAATAAAACAAAAAAAAAACGGTAATTTAAAAAAATAAAAAACCCGACTGCGTAAAAAAAAAAGGCGCTATGTTCTATGCTTTTTTTTTTTCATTCTTTTCTTTTTCGTGTATTTAGTGCCTAACCTGATGTCAGAGTTATTATGTCATCCATGGACCATGGGCCTCTTCTACTCGGGGCTTTACATGCCTTCAAGAATGGGGCTGGGGCTAGTTTTGTCTTGTAAAACCTACCCTAGGTTAGACGCGTTAAGTTAGACGCACAGCATCAGCTAACATGGCCAATATTTTAGATGTGGTTCATGAGTTCACATAATTATTGTGAATACGGAGACATTTTAATTTATGAATTGTATTGGCCCTGGCAAACGGTGCACTATATTTTTTTTATTCTTCGATCATGATTTTATTGGAGAATTGTTTTTTATGTAATAGTGAAATTTCGAAGGCCGGACGTCCATACCATTTGATCAGGGATATGAACGATCAGCAAAATTTGGTGGACTTTTTGGATAATATAAACAATTTTAATTATCCAAAAATTAGTTTGCATTTCTAATTTAACCTCCAAACATGTCTTTATCGAAAGATTCTTTTCTTTTTTAGGCCCATTTCTGTACAATAGATTAAATAGAAAACTAAGTATATATATGTTAAATTATTTTAGCTGTAAAAAATCAATAATTGCATTTTTACAACCAATGTCATATGCACAGACAGACGATCTACTTGTTGTTTGCAAATAAAGTGCTAACACGCCGTTTTTAATTAATTTTACTTTAAATAAGTTTACTTTACTTTTCTTGTAACGTTAATTTATTTATTTTAAGGTTTTAAGGTTTATGCACCTTGTAGCCTGAAACACAGGTTCAACCTAGTTCAGGCAAATAAGCTAATGTGCTCTATTTTATTGATAAGACATGTTATTGTAAATGTGCCCCTTTTTATAAATAAACGATTATTATTAAACGATTATTATTATAATTGGTTTGAAGTAACGCGTGTGTACAGTGTGTATACATACATATACACATTACCCAGTTGACGAGTGTCACGTCTGCGCCGAAAACTAAAAGTACGAGTACATAAGTGATAGAATGATATTACGTGATTTTTTAAAGGGGAATTAAAAAAAAAACTAGATTAGTCTCTAGTTCAAGTGAAACATTTATTTAATATACGTACTTACCAATTCTATGAAATATTAATTTGGTTTATTTTACTACTTCGGTAAAAATACAGATTGGAAAAAAAAAATGCGGTTTGCCCTAGCTAGCGTACCTATACCCCTCAAGGGAGTATGTTTGCGAACAAGCTCCTTACAAACAATGCTTTGCATATTGATTATTTTGTATGTAAACAGATTTTTTTTTCAGTCTAAAGGTTTATCTGGATTAGAAAAATAAAATAACGAATAGGGGTTGATGGGAAAGATAGTTAGATCAAAAAAACACACAAACAAAAAGAAAAAACTTATTTATTAATAACAAAATTTATTACATGTCCAGCCTCGCACACACCGCATTGGTACCCTCTGGTGGGTGGTGCTGCACCTTCGACTGCTGGTGGCAATGCGGGCGATGGAGGCGATGGAGGCGGCGGCGGCGGCGGCGGCGGCGGCGACGGCGGTGACGGCGGAGCCATGGCGGGCGGCGTGGGCGAAAAATTCGGCGGCGGTGTCGGTGCCAGCGACGCAGGTGATGTAGGCGGCGGCGGTGGCGGCGTGGAAACGGCAGCGGTGAGATCGCCCGCTGACGCTTAAGTAACCGCCTCCGCTCAAACGGCGGCGGCGGTGGCTTTGGCGTGCGGTAGCCCGGCGGCGGCAAGGGCGCAGGCGTGGTGTACGGCGGAGGTGGCGAGGACCCAGCCAAAGAGGCTAGGGACCAGCTACTAGACCACGCTGGCAGTGGCGTGGGGCTGTTCGACTGCCGCTCCTCTTGAACGCCTCGCATGAGAATAGTCTGTAAAAAAATGTGAGAACATTCAGTGACACATCCGTTTAGCGGCTCGTCTTTGCATCGATATGTGAGTCAATCATTCTATGGTTATATCGAATGATTGGAAAGTGCATCATTTAATTTAATTTTCTTACACTTTTTAATTTGAAAAAAAAAACAGGATTCAAATCATTCGATATTTGCACAAATAGTTGAAATTTGAATTGAGCAAGCTAGTTAAGAAGATTGTTTACGGTACTTGAGTTAAACAATCTAAACAAATGTATTAAAATGTAATAAGATTAAATTTAAAACAGTCAGTTTGAAAAACCATTAATAAAATCAAAAAAACTTACGGTCGTTTGCAGTTCTTCGGCAATTTGACTAATGTTTAGTCCTTCCTCCTGCAAGAACAAGATCTGATACCTCAGTTCGGTGGTTAGTCGGTAGGTATACATGTTTCACAGTAGCTAAGTAACTAAATTGCGACGGAAAGTATGAAAAAGCATTACTTATAATAAATTTAAAATAAAACAGTTAAAAACTTTCTCTTCCTTGGACCTATTGACCCGAATTGATCTGGTCATTTTTAAAACAAAATCCCGTGCACACGATATCCACATCTGTTCACCAAACAAAAAAAAGGGACCTTTTTACATTATATTTTTTTCTACAAAAATTCTCAGGCTCTGATCACAGATGTTTGACCACCCTTTTTTGACAAATAGGAATAACACAAAAAAAGGACCAAGGAAGAGAAAGTTTTTAACTATTCTATTTTAACTTTATATATGTAATGCTTTTTCATACTTTCCGTCGCAACGTATTTACTTAGCTACTGTGAAACATTTCTTCCTACCGACTAACCATACCGAACTGAGGTATCAGATCTTGTTCTTGCAGGAGGAAGGACTAAACATTAGTCAAATTGCCGAAGAGCTGCAAACGTCCGTAAGTATTTTTGATTTTATTTAATGTTTTTTCAAACTGACTGTTTTCAATTTAATCTTATTACATTTTAATACATTTGTTTAGATTGTTTAACTCAAATTCCGTAAACAATCTTCGTAACTAGCTTGCTCAATTCAAATTTCAACTATTTGTGCAAATATCGAGTGATTTGTGTCCTTGTTTTTTTCAAACTAAAAAGTGTAAGAAAATTAAATTAGACATAAAGAGATGCACTTTGTGATCATTCGATATAACCATAGAATGATTGACTCACATATCGATGCAAAGACCAGCCGCTGAACGGATGTTTCACTAAATGTTCTCACATTTTTTTACAGACTATTCTCAAGCGGGGGCGTTCAAGAGGAACGGCAGTCGAACAGCCCCACGCCACCGCCAGCGTGGTCTAGTAGCTGGCTGGTCCCTAGCCTCTTTGGCTGGGTCCTCGACACCTCTGCCGTACAACACGCCAGCGCACCTGCCGCTGCCGGGCTACCGCACGCCAAAGCCACCGCCACCGCCGTTCGAGTGGAGGCGGTTACTTAAGCGTCAGCCGGCAATCTCACCGCTGCCGTTTCCACCGACGCCTCCTCCCAGGCCTCCATCGACGCTGCCACCCAGGCCTCCATCGACGCCGCCACCACCGCCGCGTCCGCCGCTTGCACCGACACCTCCCCTGACGCCTCTGCCCAGGCCTCCTTTGACGCCGCCACCACCGCCGCCTCCATCGCTTGTGCCGCTAGCACCGACACCTCCGCCGACCCCTCCGCCCAGGCCTCCATCGACGCCGCTACCGCTGCCGCCTCCATCGCCTGCGTCGCTGGCACCGACACCACTGCCGAATCCTTCGCCCAGGGGCCTTAGTCTGCTATTGCAATAGTGTCAGAATGGTCTATCATTGATTTAATAAGGCCCCGCGCAGACGAATTACCCTTTGTACGCACGTCAAACGAGTTTCGAACGCGCTTCAATACGCCGTGGGCTAGGGGCCTTATTAAATCAATTATAGACCATTCTGACACTATTGCAATAGCAGACTAAGGCCCCTGGAGTAGCGCAAGCGCCCCACTAGACCAACGAAACAATCAAAATTGCGAAAATATCCTGAAATATTTCAGATCTCTACAATAACAAAACTACATATAAATATATAACTTTAATACTGTTCCTGATTTTGCCGCATCCCAGTTCACAGTGGGCGTTCTTTACTAGCAATACGTTTATTACTCTACATATGATTTCATCTGTTATTTTCGGTGCATTATTAGTTTCGATTGGAGCAAGAGACAGAATTAAACCAGTCTGGCGTTTACGATGATGTCACTCGCGATTTAAACGAGGTGAGTGAACGACAATATAACATCTTTGTTATTCGTTGAGTTTACCGAGGACTATTTTTATCATTAGTAATGTGCAACAATAATTGCCATTTACGTCATGCAGTGATACCAAAGACCACAAATTACCAACGTATTTGTCACGGTAGGTAATAACTTCGGTGGCCCCAGTGCTAACGTTCTCAAGTTACTTACAGAGTCTTTGGCCCAGCTGTGGGACGCTAAACGTAACCGAGAGAAAAAAGACTTGAACGATTAAACCGTTCACACTTTCCCCCGATGGCCCTATCACCCTCCTCTAGGAAAGCAATAGAGACACCAGTACGATTAGAAAATAAAAAAAAACAGACCGCCGTCATTCCGACGTCGCCGCCGTTGTGCATCGCGACCCTTGCAAGAGCCAGCCCGCAAAGCTGAGCCAATAGCATTAAACTAGCCCCTAAACCAGATCCAGCTTGTCCCCTTGCTGCCCTCCCCAGCGACGCCCTAAGCCGAGGTTCGTACCATGCAGGGGGTGCCCTTAGCGAGTGGTCGCTTAGTTTGTAAGCTCATTTTGCCCCTGGCGGGAAGCCTTAAATTCAAGGCATCCACAGGATTAGATCGGTTAAGCAGTAGCCAGCCTCATAGGCTGAACTGCGAGAAGACATCATAAAAAAAAACCGTTCACACTAGGAATTTCTCCTGTATCGTGGGTGCGTTTTACAAACATTTATACTCACTTAAATACACAAACACCCAGACCTGGAAGCACTACCTGTAGGCCATACCAATATTTGTTCCGTGCGGAAATCGAACCTGCAACACGCAGCGCAGCTGGCAATCGCTCAACCACTTCACAAACCGTGCCAATGGGGCTGGCAACTTGTGGAACTAATGGCGCTAGCATTGCTGGTTCCTAGCATCGTCATTGGTTGAAAATCTGGAAATGTCATTTTGTATTTCAAAGAGCTTGACCTCATTGGTCAGATTGGGTCTGTACAGTGGTGGCGCCATCTGAGATCAGCTTTCACTTTCCAACCCCATTTGTTTACGGGCTCAGCAATAACTAACAAAGCAAAACTAAACGGAGGCTTGACTTACTAATATGCAATGTCTAAACGAAATGTTTAGAGATTGCAGAAATTGGAGAAAAATAAATCTAGCCCTGTGTCCATTATGGTTGTGGGTTGTGTACTTAAACCACAGCAGATCATCCATACTAATAATAATAATCGTTCTTGTCTCTATATCATTGTTGTTACTAAAAATATTTAAAAATGTAAATAATATGTATAGAAAATAAATAAAGGAAATAATATTATTATACTTTCGCTTGGCAGCTGGATCAAGGGCTTGATTCAAAAAGCAGTACTTCTGGACACGGCGCGTATTGTTAGAAGGTTGCTCTCTCAAGAGCCCTGACCATCGGTAGCTCGGACCCTGTTCCCGATGCCGATGCATGCCGGTGGGCTACTATTTTTTATATTTTTTAATGTTTTTTATTTATTTTGTTACTAAAAATATTTAAAAATGTTAATAATAGGATTTAAAGAAAATAAATAAAGGAAAAATAATCTATTATTTATACATATATAAAATTCTCGTGTCACAATGTTAGTTACCATACTCCTCCGAAACGGCTTGACCGATTTTTATGAAACCGAAAATCGGCTACTATCTATTTTTCATACCCCTGGGATAATTTTCGACCAAAACGCGAGCGAAGCCGCGGGAAACAGCTAGTACATATTATAAAGAGGAAAGATTTCTATACTTGTAACGAATAAACTCAAAAACTACTGGACCGATTTCAAAAATTCTTTCACCATCAGAATGCACCCGTGCGAAGCCGGGACGGACCGCTAGTTATAAAGAAGCCAACTTCATACGTTGACCTACGAGATGTCATTACCAAAAAATAGATATTTGCGGTCCAGTTAAACAAAATATTATGACTATGATTAATGATTAGTGATGTAGAAAAAATATGTTGTAAATTTTTATCAACGCAATGTATTTTCTTCGATGAGTAACCGTTGACATTCAGTCGTACTGCGACCCTTGATAACCCGACTGTTTCACCACTTTCAAATACGTCAATAATTTAGGTATAATATGTATGTATTTCGTTATTGGAAATCCTACAATTAAGTAAATTTTTCCATGCTTCTTCTTAGCTTAACGATGGTAAAAAGTTTAAATTTGTTTAGCCCAAAATTCAGCCACGCGAACCCCGCTCACTGATGCAGTGACTAGTTCATAAGGTGCGCAGGTGATAGGGCAAGCGGATGCGGTGCAAGATGGCGCGGCGGGCCATTGTCCGTGGGGAAACGCCGCATACGCACTTGAGGTGTGAGCCGTCCATGAACCCCCATCTGCAGAGATTGTCTTTACTCCGGCCGACTTGGGTTCGAAGTCTGTTTAGAGATTTCCATGTCGGCCACGGCAACGCGTGCCCAGGTGGAAGGTTTTCTGATGGATCGATGAAATTGTCAGGGGGTTTAAACTGCTCCCGCCAGAGATTGCACCTTGCTGTGGAGGCGTTGAAATTGGCTGGGCTAGCCGGACCCACGCACCCAAGAAAAAAAAATCATTAAAAAGAAGTTAATATTGTCATGCTCATGAAGTCATGACAGACTAAGTAATTATGTTATCATTAGTAAAACCGCGTGAAATTCTTGTTCAATACACTTGATATGCATTGTATAACGTGATGCCTGTAATCCGCGAAGGGTAAGGCAGAGGTGTACCTAATCATCTAGTATACCTAGATTTCGCTAGTTATGTCTAAGACCCATGTAGGTAATAGGGCGAGCGTATTACCATCAATCACCATCATCTTTTTTTTTTTTCAATAGCAGTAGATATATCATTACAACAAGATCTTTCCCTCGGTTTCGCTCGCGTTTTGGTCGCGTTTTCCCACGGGCACGTTGTAAATATAGCTATGGCACTCGGGGATAATGTAGCTTCCAATTACTGAAAGAATTTTCAAAATCGGTTCAGTAGATCCAGAGATTACCCCCTACATACAAACTTACAAACAAATTTTCCCTCTCTAAAATATTATTATAGAAGTAGTACCTATATCTCAAACGTAAAGCCGGCCAGAATAGTCTCCATGTTATAAAAGCTAAAAAGACGGCATACCTGCGACTCCTTTCACGATAACATAGGAGGTCCGGGGAAGTCCCTGAAAAGCTACTCACAGTCACAATGAGCCCTCCACCTTTCAACAGATGCTTATGTGAAAACAAATACATAAAAGTATAACGGGTCACTGTTCAAGATTGCAGGAATGGCATGAGAAACAAGCACTGATATTGTGTGGCATGTCAAATGTCAATCGCTTTACAACAAAAACCATATTTAAGTGTTTTATAAGATTTTTAACCGACTTCTTAAAGGGAGGAGGTTATGATTAGATGGTTAGTAGTATTATATAGCATTATTCGTTTGTTATCCTTAATAAATATAAAATAGACTGACAGAAAATATATTTCTGCACCATTGTATGAATAAGGATCGTAGCAGGTGGTGTACTGTGGGCTCTGGCTACCACCAAAAGGCGTGAACAGACTCACGCTTTTTTCTGTATGTTTTTACCCGACTACGACAAAGCAAAAACGAGGGTTATGTCTAAAGAGTTTGTTTGTTTGAATACGCTAATCTTTGGAAAAGCATTATATTTTTGTTGTTGATGTGAAAAATTATTATATTTTTGCAATGGGTGGCCCAAGTCTTGAGGAAGGCTATTTTATTACATCACGCTATGACCCTGAGGAGCCGAGCAAAAAGAAGCAACGGCAGGTGAAAACGAGAGGCACAGCTAAGAAGTAATAAATTGTAAGTTTAATGGTATGAATAAAATGTGATCAGAAGATCAAAGTCGTTTCTTTATTATTACCAATCCAGGTTGTATTTCAAATGCAAAAATATTTGCGATGTTTTAAACGTTTTGTTTTTCGAATAGGCACGCCCTCTACCACATGTAGGTAAATGAAAACTAAAAACACTAAAGTTTTCGGACTAAAATGTTCGTTTATTTCTAATCGGCTGCCAACTACACATGTCCAGTCACCTTCGTACCATCATGAATGAGTGGCCACTAAAAATAGATATTACACGGTTTTATTTACACCAGTTTCAATTTTAGTGTTTAGTGGCGAGCTCATAGGTAAACATTATTGTCGTGCTAATAAGTTTGCATGCAACTATTAATCAGGTTTTATGCGTATAGTATGACAATGGCCCAGTAAAACAAAATAAAATCGAAATAAATTCCTAAATACTATCGGTCTGTTGGAAATTCATCTCTCGGCGCTCAGTCGAAAGATGAGAGTCCATTAGTTCATTTTTATTTACGCATTAATATAACTGGCACAAACGAGCACTATGAGAAAAAAGTTTTTTTTATTTGTTAAAAAGTGACTCACAAAAATATTATTTTAAGTTTATCCTTTTTTGTTTGCTTTTCAAGAGCTTTATCACGAAGCGATAACGTCGTCCCGTATTTATCCATGAAAGTCAAATGCGACTATGCGAGTCAGGTTTGATATAGATTTTGAGTGGAGCGACCTGTCTGACCTTTGCAACCTTTTAACGTAGGTACCTACATTATCCTTGCGTAGATTGTGTGGTTTAAGATGTTGTGTGCCGTTCTTACGACTGATAAAACCTTACAGTACTTTTAAGAACACAATCATTTTTAATAGGTACCTACCTAAGTATATTACATACTTTTTATGTGAAAAGTAGCTTGAAGTTGAAGCTTGCATGTGCCAGCTTCAAGTGACTAGAAGCTAGTATGTGAAAAGGAAGACAGAAAGTACATATTAGCGTTACCAAAGAGACCACTCTCCTAGTAAGTGGTCTCTTTGTTCAAAGGCAAGCTTTCGTTTAGGTATTTACATCCCATAGATTATTTCCTTCTTAGTTTAAGTTTTGCTATTCCATAGATTACAGGAAAACATCTTGACAGCTGAATTGAAAAATGGAATGATGATGGTAGCATGACAAAGGCAAAGTAAGTAGGTCAATGTGGCGGCACTTGGGGCCTAGGTCCAGCCCAGCAGTGGACGTCTTTCGGCTGAAATGGTGATGAAAATTTTTTTTACGTCTTATCTCATTTTGATGGTGGAATCGTTAACTTGAAGGCTCATACAAGTACCTTCCAAAGCATAGGTAGGTAATAATATATTTTCAATACCTATCGATGACTTTCAGCCAATCCTTTGATTATTTATGGTAACAAAACGATGATTCATTAGCCTCAACCCAAGGGAAAAAAAAAAAAAAAAAAAAAAAAAAAAAAAAAAAAAAAAAAAAAACCCAAGGGACACTATTGACGACATGACGTTTAATTATGGCGCGCAATTGTTTATGACAAGGTCGCCATTGTTATTCAGAGTGTAACCATAATGTACCGACGTTTCGAGGCCGCCTGTCCTTTGGGATCAGCTATATTTTGTCTATGACCAAGTTTTAAAAGGTCGCTTGGACATGAGACACGTGTACATTAAAAGGAAAAGATAAGAGTATTTTATACTTAGGGTTGGGACACACTTACATTTTGTCTAGAACTTGGAACGCTTTTGATTGTGTTGCTATGCATGTTGTGAATAGATGCATCGATTGTGTGAGGTTTTGTAAGGAGTGAATGATTGCTTGACGGTTGAAAGGAGAGAATGCAAGAAGAAAACATGTTCTCCTACCCCAAGCATCATGGGACAAGGGCAGGAAGATTTTAGGATGAGGATTTTTTACAACATGCTTTTTCAAAAAACTTTTGGTGGTGATGGAATTATTTCCTATATGAAACATGGGACGCTGTACAACCAAGTCGAACACGATTTTAAGAAGGCAGACGCTTCGTTGTAGTTTTAATATAAAATGTGGCAAAAAGGAGATTCTAGAACCCTAAAGTGCAGCTAATGAAGCGTCAATTCAAGCTGAGCTATGTTCGAAGTTCAGCAAAGGATACTTAATAACCTGGTAGGACATTTTTATAGGATAATTTCCAATATCCAAGCACTAAGCAGGCGAAGCCGCGGGCAACAGATAGTTTCACATAACCTACTTGTAGGCCATACAAAAATTTGTTCTGAGGGTTATTCGAACCCACGACATGCAGCGCAATCGCTCAGCCACTGCGCCAACTGTGCCGTCGAAATTCTCACTTTATCGATTTAATACGCAAAGTCTACGTTCAAGAACTATTATATCTAAAAGCCCTATCAATATGCTTCAGAGCAATCGATTTTATAATGTTTCCAACCAGACGAGACGACATTAGTATTCATCTTTGCACCCTCAAGATTAATGCTTCGTTTAGCCTTGAAAAACCGTCCCTAGTGTGTCCCTAGTCCTTAGACCTTAGGGGAGAAAGGTGGACTAAACAACCCGCCAAGTGCGAGTCGGACTCGAACACGAAGGAGACCGTATATTCAAACTTAATGGCGGCTCGGAAGTTAGCTGCGAGTGACGGTCTGCGCATTATACAGTCAAGACGATGCGTCCTCTGCGCCCTGCTGTTATCTAAAATTGTGTTCTGCGCAGCTTTACGTTAGATATTCCGATCCGCCATAAAGTGTGAACTGTGTTATCTGAACAGTCCGTCACTCGCAGCTAACTTCCGATCCGCCATAAAGTTTGAACTGAACTGTAATAATTGAGAAAAAACGTCGAAAAAAACATGACTTTTTCTTGTACAACGGACGGCCGACCCCCTTTTAATCTTTATTTTTATTATTTGTTGTTATTTTGTCCATAGTAGGTATCTAATATTATTAGAGACTATATGAAAATTTCTATTGTCTACCTATTACTATTCAAAAGATACAGCCCGGTGACAGACGGACGAATAGATTATCAGTGGCGAGTAGTGGCACTACAGCAACATATACTACAAAAAATCCGGCCAAGTGCGAGTCGTACTCACACGCACACAGGGTTCCGTTGCACCAAACAATATAATACAAATATTTTGAAGGCTCATATGATTATTTGTTTTTCATATTATGTTAATGAAAAACAAAGTTGTTGCTGGAGTTTCATGAAAAAGTCCCATATCTCAAAAAGTGAACTTCAAATCTTATTTAAACCAATTATGGTTGAAAGTTTTTTTTACGTTCTATAATCCTATATTTTTTTCAGAATTTTCCTCTTCTTACTTTAGAAATTAGAGGGGGGGGGGCACACATTTTACTACTTTGGAAGTGTCTATCTTTCAAACCATTGACTTTGAGAGAGAATGGTTTTAGGAACCTCTATGTCATTTTTAAAGACCTATCTATAGACACCCCGCACGTATAGGTTTGATGAAAAAAAAATTTTTTAGTTTCAGTTCCATGTATGGGGAGACCCCCTTAATCTTATATTTTTTTAGTTTTGTATAAAAACCGTAAAGCGGTTCACAGAATACATCTAACTACTAAGTTTCAACTGTATAGGCTTAATAGTTTCGGAGTAAAGTGGCTGTGACATACTCGGACAGACATACAGATAGACTTGGCGAATCTATAAGGGTTCCGTTTTTTGCCATTCGGCTACGGAACCCTAAAAAGTACTACAGCGCCATCTATGACACAAAGTAGCAACTAACATCAAAATTCTAAATCGCGCTATTAACGTTATCCGGGACATTATTAGAAAAACCTGCGAATAACTGTCAGGCAGTAGCCCACCAGATACAACACCGGTCTGGTCGGAAGATCCTCACTTTTCTATGGGCGATGAAGAACTTCACATGTTCTTCGTATGAAGAATAGGGTATAAACAGGGGTATCCCTGTAGACGCCTTAGTCCTTGTCTCGTTGGCATCCTTTGGGAACTCTAATAAAAATATTATGGCTAAATAATAATATTGTTTTGATGTCAAGACCCTTTATAGCCACTGCCAGACGAATGATGTCACATTGGGGGATTCAAGGACATTAGAACCAGTTTTCTCTACCCCTCGTTTATGCTGTCTCGATTCATAATTTATACATAAATAAAGACACTTTCTAATCGAAATAGTCATTTCATATTTAAATTAAGACGTTGCTGTTTTTAAAATACTTAGGTAGATTAATTTAAATAAACGCCGGTGGTCCGTCGACAGGACATCGAGAGGGACTGAGAATTCTTTAACCGAAATTTCGCGGTGCGAAGACATTAGAAAGAGTACCTATTTAATTTACTCGCTCGATTATGTTCAACTAACGAGTTGTCTGCTCGCAAGGAGAACTTTTGATATAGAGAATTTTTGATAAGCCCCGTTTGGGTTTATCCGTTTCCAAAAATAAATGATGAGTTACAGTCCTTTCATGGCAGAAACTCAATAGAAACCTTAAAGCAAAGGAAATAATGATCACTATAATTTTGACAATGACGCAGTCAGAAAAGTAACCATGAAAGGAATGTACAGACGCATCAAGCTATTAATTGTGTCTTTCTTCCACTTTTAGGTTCAAAGTTGATTGGGAAAATTGCTAGTTTCGGGTAGATTGAGGTGCTGGCGTCTGTACTTCTGCTGCGATGGTGTCGGCGTTATGATAGTCCTGCCATCTTATCTACTTCGATTTTCAAAGCTCCAACTCATGACGACAAAACGTTAAATGCTGATACTGATCCGCTTAAACTAACTAGGTACGTTAAAACTCCATAACATAACTAACTTACCTGCAAAATAGACGCAGCTAACGCCGTCATAGCGACCAACAAGATCTGCTGTCGCGCGTAGTCATGCAGCGGCTTCCCGCATCCTCTCTGGTACAACATGGAGCAGTCAGACGCGTAGGGCTTGTGCAGGGCGTCCAAGGGACCCTGGCCGCAGCAGGAGAAGGGGACCTGTCCCTTGGAAGTGTAGTCGCTGGGACCTGTCACGCCGCAGCATTCGAACTGGAATTAGAGGTGAATTGTGGTGAAATAAAGTGGGTTGCCAAAAAAATAAGGTAAGAAGGATTGCTAGTTTGATGGTATCATGGTATGTCAAAATTGCGGGGTTGTGTATGGAGGAGACATTTTGACATTAGAACGATATTAATTGGGAGGTTAGCAAAGGATCGTAAAATACACGTGTTCTTTTAAACCTAGTCTAATTCACTCATAGCAACCGTTTCTCAGCGGTAATTACAAAATCTAGCATCCAGGGCATATCAACAGCCTTGTGGCTACTGTAGCCGGCCGAGTGGATGGCAAAATAATGTGCCACTGGGTGGCGGCACACAGACCGTCATTCAGATATGTGTTTTAAGTTTTATTTTATTTTATTTAGTTAGTGCCAAGCTGTTTTGTATTTGTATTTTTATCCTATGGATCTCTGATCTGAAAATAAAGATTTATTATTATTATTATATCGCCATTTTCTAGGACCGATTTCCAAAAAATGGCGAGCTACAGAATCTACTTCAATCAAATATTTAAATGATTCTGCATTTAAACATTTGGGTACCAAGAAAAATCTGCTACAAGTTATTCTAACATCATACTATTAGTTTTTGAGGACATTAAAAGAACAGCGTAAGATTTAGGAGATGAACCTCAAGGTTTTTGCTTTACCTTTTCAAGTTATGTATTTAAAACAAATCTCACCTTGACTTGTAACCTGTCCCATCTAATTGTATCCACATTACTGCTGTCAGTACTCTCCAGGGCATGCTCGAAGTAGTGCATGATGGTGGACTTGATGTCTATCTCCACGTTGTCCCACACCACCATGGCCCAAACGAAGCATGAGAACTCGATCGCCACCACTAGGACTATCAGGATACCAGTCTGGAAACATACACCATTACAAAATTACTAAGATCCTCTATATTCTATTGTTTTCCAGTAGGCGAGATCGAGGTAAAAGAGTGCCTGCTCTTCTAATCTAGTTTTAAATTATTACTGAATGGGCTTCGATTCAGTAAGTAACAATTTAAAAAAAATACACTCGGGAAGATGACATGAAGGTCCTTCTTCGTGTCATCTTCTATGTTTATTCATTTTCTTTGGGAATAATTAATTTATTATGTAAGTATTAGATTTTATTTCTGTATGTGTTTGATTTAGACTGAAACTTGTGTAGAACCTCGAAACGTAACGTGTAGATTAATAAACGAAGGTTAAGGGGTAGGGATAGCAACAGCCAGCATCCCATTTCGTCCGCTAAAAATGGTTCTTTATGTAGGTATCGATAAAAGAGGCCAAAACACGCAATGGCCTTACAGTTATGTTATCCGTCCTATATTCATTTTTGATCTTACTTTGAGAGCTGTAAAGCGTTAGAAGAGGAGATCAGCGTGTCAAAATGAATTCAATGAAAAAAATTACATCTAGATGTCGAGGTCTCTAACCCTTAATTAACTAATTAAATGATCGTGCGACTAGACCATAGAAATATATCTATGGGCTAGACAATATAGTATTTATTTTATACTATGTAGATTGATAGTAGGTACAGGGTTTTTTTTTACGGATGGTAACTCATCAAGTGACCCCTCCCACTCTGGGCGGAGCGGAGGAGAGTGTCAGACTTGTACTGACTAAAACCCATACATGTTCCTTCTTTTGCCTTTTTTGTTCCAGGGTCGCGGTAGCTCTTTCGAACAGTCCCGCAACCCTGGCAGGCGTCGGTCTTTTCGGACCCCTTCCCGTTTGCTGACATCTGTTTGAGGCGCGCGTGGAACACGAACGAGCCATCGACACGGCCTGTCGTCATAAGATGGACGGACGGCGAGCTAGCCCATTACTCACCGTCCACAGGCCCGCGCCTACGGTGGCCGGGAGCCATCACGTGGCCCCCGACGCCCAGGGCGTCTCCCACGGCGGCTGGAACGTGAGGCTCTCTCCCTCTCACGTCCCGCCACCTCCTTCGCTAGCATGACTGCTTCGCAGAAGGAGGTGACGGCGTCCCATTCCCTCTCGCTCCGGACCAGGGATTGAACCAGGGCCAGACGCGAGAGGTCGCCGCCGCCGATCGCCGCTATACGACGACACGGCGGAGCGCCCAAGCGGAGCAGACCTTCACAGTGTACTCCACCGTGTCCTCCCGCTCGATTATGTGCAGAAACAACCTCCCGAAACAACCATGTCCGTTGAGGACCTGCGTCAGGCGGAAAGTGAGGGCGCCGTGGAGCCTCTCTAGCCACTCCTCAAAGAGGGGACTTATCACCACTATTGTGCCGTGCAGGTACAGGGTTACAGACGCTACTTTGTGCATGTTTAGATTCTCATACGAAGCTAATAGTATCAAGAATTCTAGGTATCATCCGGCCTTTGTACTCCAATCATACAGTTGATCTGTTAACTCTGGGATCAATTAGGAAACTACGCGTTTATTATAAAATACTGACACGCCAAGCCAGCCGGTCTTCGTGACTCACGAATTGAATGAATACTTACAATGATGACATGAATCTGGTGCATAGACTTGGCAGTTCTCCAGCCGATCCATGCGATCGAACATGTGATTATAGCCATCATCAACAGAAGTATCGCGGGGTACTCCACATTGACCCCAATGAAATGCCGGTATACGAAAAGCTTGTAAATAAGAAAACCGCTCACGCCAAACAGCACAACTGCTGACATCTGTTGACAATGAACGGAACTGTAAGTAGAACTATTATAAACCGACCGAATTAAAACATCGCTGGTTTTAACCGTCAAAAATGTTTGTCATTCTCTGAATCATTAAAAAAGTGGACCACTAGCGCCCCTGGCAAATAGTAATGTGCTATCAAATTTTGTCGGGTTATGTTGATTGATCGTACAATGCACTCACAAGAAAAAGTTCCTGCAATTACAGCAATGAATAAAATGTGTGTCAGCCTCTCAAAAAAATAAAACGAAAAGAATTTAAAAAAGTGAAGTTATTGACCTGCAAGTGCATGTTTTAACATAGGTCGTTGTTATGACAACAAAGGGGGAAATTGGCTTCTACAACTGTATTCTACAGAAATAAACGTGAAGTTTTCACTAAAACAATAAAATACTCACTGCGAATAACACATTGAAGGTTAAAACGAGATATTTCCAGCAATTCGTTGAGAGTCCCATTGTGAATTTGTGTGTTCACATGTCAGAAATCTTGTTTGAAACTTGATTCAAAACAAAGAGCGCTCGTTCCGCACTGGGAATGTTTGTGTACACTGTGCAGCAGTGTAGTGGCCGTAGTGGCTCGACCGACGACTCGAGTGATGCAACCACGACACAACTAACCGTACGAAATTAAACATTCGACATTTTTATCATTCGAACGCAACTTATCAGTTTATTTATTTAACAGAAAAAGGCGCGTCATTTTTAAATGACGAAGATTCTAAAGCTTCTGAGAAAATGACTTCATATTGATGTCGATTGGGCGCTATCAGCTTATCATGATAACAGCGTAAAACTGTTGTTGTAATCTAACCTAGTTTCCGACTGATATAGATATAATAAATATGGCACACCGCACAAGTTTGCGTTCTGTAACGAGGTAGTGGTTATAAATAACCAGTTGACACTTAATGTTTGTGACGTCGTCGTGCACGGTTAAATTGGTACAAGTTAGTACTGTAGGTTTTACAATTACCTATTAGGTATTTCGACAGTTTTCTTGCTATCTTCGTTATATTTATTTTTCTTTAGCCATAGCCGTAGGAATTTCGAATAACGAATTGTTATCTATTCCATCTATTCATATACATAAACAGCATTATTGAAAACGAACCTAACAATTTCGAATTTCCCCGCCGCACAATTTTTGAGGTAAGTACGCGTATACCTACCTCGACCCTACATCCCATGACGCTCCTACCCACATTTTAGTGATAGAAAAATAAACATTATTTTCTTGGTCTTTTAATTAATAATATTTAAAGTGGAAACATTTTTAAACATACTCTTGCATCGAAGGAAATTATTAGAGTTAATTAATAATATTGAAATAAATTAAGAATAAAAAACCGATGACCGATGACCTGGTGAAGGTTGCGGGGATCCGCTGTATGCGAGTCGCACGGGACCGGTCAGTGTGGCGACACTTGGGGGAGGCCTATGTCCAGCAGTGGACGTCTTTCGGCTGAAATGATGATGATGATGAAGAATAAGAAAAACCAAAATAATCATTCCTGAAGTAAGAAATAAATAGTGCTTCAATCAATATGATCGCAAAGACAAAGATTATCTACAAGGAAATCTGGCAGTTGGTCTAGTTCCACCTTCTCCATAACCATTTTCAATTCTTTTTCTATATCTGGACTGACCGGTCCCGCCTGCCTTGTCGTACGCAACATAGCTCTGGCTTTGTTCAAGTTTCTGTCGTACATTGCCAGTAGAGCCAACATTGCCCATCCATCAGCTAACAAGGGCTCAGTGTTAACAGCAACGGCCAGCCATCGTTCAGCAATCCATTGCTTGTCCAGTGCAGCATAAATTCGCCCAATAAGAAGAGCTGTATGACCCGAAGGGTTTTTCTTATGGGCCCGCGCAGCTCGCTGCAGTGCCGAATTGGGATTTACCTTCAATTCGGACAAAGCTGATGAATACAGAAGCGAAGAACATAGCACGGAACCGGCTTTCTCAGCTTCCACCAACGATTTCTCACATTCATTGTCCCAGTTACGCATACAAGCCAGGCAAGTACTACGCATTTGAGACATTTTAGGGGCAGGTCCGAACTTATTGATTCCTTCCCGAATCTGTTGCATAGCAGAGCTATAGTTACGTCTTAACACATGCGAGGCAGCTCGCAAATAGTACACATCCATAGAAAGTTTGCTTTTTATGCATTCAGTGCCCACACCACTGCTTGCACACCCCTGCTCAACACAATGCAAAAGTTTTTCGGAAAATCTGTAGCATCGAAGACAAAGAAAAAACGCAGCCGCAATTAATAAAGGATTATCACTTGATACGACTTCTGGTATCCAATAAACTTCTTCCTCTCCACTGGTTTCAACCCATCGCTTCATAATCTGATCCCAGTCTACCGGAAGCGAAAACGCTTTTCTCATTTTCCTTGCGGCAACAAATGCAGCGTAGGTATGACCATTACAATGATGGAATGTATGGAGGGCCGCCCAAGCAATTGAATTAGCTGTTCCGTCTGAATAGTCGCCTTTTACAGCAATACGCAAGGCTGCACCGGCTCTATCTGAGCACACCTGTCCTTTATCAAATTGTAGGCCGCCAAAAACCCATAGCAAATATCTATTTGTAGTCAGGATCCCTAAAGCTTCACGCAAGTAAGTCAAAGCATTGTCATCACTGCGTTCTTCTAAACAGCGTAAAACCTTAGAAATTAATACGCTTACATGATTTTCTGGCACTTTTAAGCTAGTCTCCAAATGACTGTCGGCAATTCGGGTATCTCCAGCGATTCGACATCTCGCTGCAGCGACTTTGTCCGGAAGACGAGGTGGCGGTGGTTGTGGAGCAAAAGATGCTGTCACTGCACGTCTACTTGCAGCATGTTGGCCGGTCACCGTGTCTTCATAATCTAGATAGGAACATTCTCCCGGGGGGAAACTTTTGAGCATTGCTCTTACTCGCATTAGAAGACGATTTGCCGCAGTTCGTTTTATACCCTGGGTCATTGGTACCATACCTTTACAAGCTAATCCGCTTAGCTCTTTATGCACGGCCAGAGCACCTCCTTCTTTTCTAATGGTCCTCGCATCAATAGAATCATCATGGACACTATCGGATACTGTATCATGGAATTGGGCATTGGCGTCATCTGTTGGAGAAAACCCTATTATTTGATAAAGATCTTCTACTTTAGATTTAGGAACTAAAGATTCTGTTAAATCAAATCTTATTACAGCATAGGTGCTATGATCAAATTCATCTAATATATTTGGATCCACCTCACGTGCAGTAACTTTAGCACTCGAGGGGGGCAGCTGCAGTAGTGGGCCAATATTATCCAGCGTATTAGCTTCATTATATAGTAACAACTTGGAACAAACAGTGACGCCCATCTGACCCGGTTCTAACAACACTCTTGCATCTACCATTCCCATATAACGTCCTCGTATATCTATTTTTCCCACTCTTGGTACACCCGCCACTTCGATCATAAATGGTGAAGATAATCTTTCACGCAGTTCTTCAGGATCAACTAACACTCGTCTCATAGCGTTCCAATAGGCAGAACGACAGGTTTTTTTATGGTGACATTTTAAATCGTTCGGAATAAACTTATCTTCAGTGTGGACGTTCATTGCAGTATTTGCAGCATAGCCGGCAGTGCTGACAGATGCGAACACAATTTTCTCAGCATGTTGTGTACTCAGAGATAAGTTAAAATTTATAGCCTTTGGTTCGTGTACTTCATTTAATCCAATAGCACTCACATAAAATGTATTGTCTTTCGCTACTGGCAAACAATTGACTGAAATCATAGTAAGTGTTAAAGGAACCAAGTAACCCAAGTTACTATCTTTTGTGCCCTCTGAGCTGGCGTGAAATATAACTGAACAATCGGTTCTTTCTCCTGTGCTTATAGAAACTAACGGCGTTGTTACGGATACCATTTGCTCACCTAATATCAGTGGAAATAAATCTATACTTGTACCAGCACGGTTTTCTGGATGAGCTAAAGGATCTGGATCCTTTACACTTTTTCCTCCAGTGCTACGCAGACGCAGTATTAGAATTAAAGGCGTATTCGCTACTAATGCTTGAGTATTTGAGTCGTCAAGGTTAATAATGGATATCGTTTCAGACTTGACAATCCTACCAGGAATCCATAGTTCTGATAATATACTAATTCCGTTAAAGTAGGCAACCAATTCAAATTCTCCTAAACCAGGTGGGGTACCTTTGAAAATTAGGGTTAGGGTCACGTTACGTGGACTTGCGGATTCAGCACTGGATTCTATTAATATTAAGTCTGTTGTCTGAGATGATGATGTTTTAATACTTTTACCTTTACTACTTTTATGCATTTTCAGCAAATGTCCTCAAATTAATTTTAATTCTTAGTTGAATTCTTTATTTGTGGCTTTACTGGAGTCTAAAGTACCATATTGTTCAGGAAAATAAAATCCGGTTGACTTTTGTGACAATCATTGAAGTTTAAAGCAAAAATGACGTCATTTCTGACATATTCGCGACCTAGCACAGTTAACACCACATCACACACCACTTAGCGGTGCGATTTCACCAAAATTAGAAACGTACATTTTTGCACCACTTTACTGTACTGTGCTTCAGATCCATTTTTTGTTTACGCACAGTGCAGCACATCTGTATAGCATATTGCATATTTATACCGTATACGAAAGTCCGTGATAACAATGTTTGCCTCATTGTTTTTCGACCAAAACCGCATAAAATCGATAGATTTGGTTAATCTAATTACAAAAATACTAGTTTCAGAAATCCGGTCAAGTCTGACCTAACGGCTAAAAATATGTTTTATTCACTAAACAGATGAGAGAATGTCGGTCTCCAAGGCCTAAACCGAGTGAGCAAACAGCGAGTGCGCTGACGCGGCTCCAGGTTTGCACGTGTGCGCACTAAAGTTCGCTCTTATTATAATCATACGCTCTTTTGTGCAATTATTGCGGATTGCGATGAACATGCGCACATTTTGTTTATGTATACTTGAGGGAGTCCACCGAAAGAAACAGTGCCCCAAACCTGCGGAACCGCGTGTTAACGTATGAACCATAGAGTAAAGTAATATAACGGGTAGTATGAACTATGAACGCAGTTCACATCGAGACTCGACGCTGTGCGCACATTTTAATAGAGCGACTCAAAATAGAACTTTATTTATTACACGGAAAGATACACATGTCATTGTGAGCGTCTCGCGGGCGGCGCGTCGTCGTATCTCGGTGTGAACTGACCCTTACAGACACTGAAGCTTATTTTTGTGTACGTTTATGCTCGTAAATTCGCTTATTCCGGCGTGTTTGCGTGGGGTGACCGGGTGAGTGGGAACTTTCGACCGTGGATGCGACAGCTGACTTTCATGGTGATGATAAGTGAATATTAAACAAATACTGAAAATGAATTTCATTCGGTTTAGATTGCTTGCAAAAATTGCGCCCTGGGGAATATCAGATAAATAAACCAAGCGACGCGCGACGACGCAATGAAAATAGTCCATTTTTAGCAGCAGCACGGCTTTTTAGGGTTCCGTAGGCGAATGGCAAAAAACGGAACCCTTAAAGATTCGCCATGTCTGTCTGTCTGTCCGTGTATGTTACAGCCACTTTATTCCGAAACTATTAAGACTACACAGTTGAAACTTAGTAGGTAGATTTATTCTGCGAACTGCTTTACGATTTCTAAATAAAAAAAAAGATTAAGTGGAGGCCCCTCCATGGAACTGAAACAAAAAAAATCATCAAACCTATACGTGCGGGGTATCTATGATAGGTCTTTAAAAATTACATTTAAGTTCCTAAAACCATTTTTTTTCAAAGTCAATAGTTTGAAAGATAGACACTTCCAAAGTCATAAAAACTGCAAACTTCGAAAGTTAGAGGAGGAAAATTCTGGAAAAAAGTAGGTTTGTAGAACGTAAATAAAACTTTCAACCAAAATTTCCAATGTAAGCTTACAGGCGTTCCTGTCCTCTGTCCACAGCACTGAAAAGTTAACCAGGAAAATTTTAATTCTCTCCCTGGTTGACTCAAAAGTGCCGTGCTTGACCGACGCAGAGGACGCCTGGAAAATGGCTTGCCCGGATACGGATATGCCCGAGAACCCGTTTTCCCAGAGACAGTGGGATGAGTCGCTTTGCAGGTTGGTACGGAACAAACTTATTAATACGTCTACCAATACTGCTGAGCGTGCCCGCCTGCTGGCTGTGGGTGAGTGAGAGTCGGGCCTCTGGCTTCAGGCACTACGGTCACCTAATATAGTTTACTATGTTAGGTGACACAACCTTCCGGCTCGCTACATGTTTGCGATTGAGCGCTCCTTATCACTCGACTTCACTGTCAATGTGGTGAAGCAGTCGACTGCCTCGGACACCATGGACTTTCTTGTAGTAAGAGTGCAGTTCGGCTTGCGCGGCACGCTAGCATTAATGATCTCATTTGTCGTCTCTACCGCCGGGATGCCAGCTGTCTTAGAACCGACTGACTTGGCAAGCGTCGCGGTCGATGGGAAGAGACCAGGGGCCTTAGTCTGCTATTGCAATAGTGTCAGAATGGTCTATAATTAATTTAATAAGGCCCCTAGCCCACGGCGTATTGAAGCGCGTTCGAAACTCGTTTGATGTGCGTACAAAGGGTAATTCGTCTGCGCGGGGCCTTATTAAATCAATGATAGACCATTCTGACACTATTGCAATAGCAGACTAAGGCCCCAGATGGTATGACCATAATGTTATGGAAGTTGGGTAGGCCTTTGGTGTGGGATGCAACTTGCGTCGACACCCTTGCGCCATCCCATCTTCCAAGCACAGTGGGCTGCGCTGGGGCGGCTGCTGCAGGTGCTGAAAACCTCAAACGGCGCAAATGCAATAATTTAATTGCTAGTTACGTGTTTGAGCCGTTTGGGGTTGAAACACTAGGGCCATGGGGTTCGAGTGCCCACCTAGTATTTCGGGAAATCGCCAAGCGGTTGGTCGACTCTTCACGTGACCAGAGGGCGGGCCTATTTTTTGGCTAAAGAATCAGCATTGCCATACAACATCGGAATGCTGCCAGCCTTTTGGGCACTTTTCCTGTTGATAGCGATATGGACGAATTTTTTGACGCCCTGTAACCCTTTTGATATCTGGTACATAATTATTTGAAGATTGAATAACTAAATAAATAACCAGAATAAATACCAAAATTGGTTTGAATAAGATTTGATGTTTAGTTTTTGAGATATGGGGCTTTTTCATCAAACTGCAGCAGTAACTTTGTTTTTCATTAACATACTATGAAAAACAAACTTAGGTTTGCTGTTGAATGTAAAACAATACAACATATGAATGAGCCTTCAAAATATTTTTATTATATTGTTTGGTGCTACGGAACCCTGTGTGCGTGTGAGTGCGACACGCACTTGGCCGGTGTTTTGCTTTGCAGCAGGTGTTGAAGCTGGCTTATTGACGTTCAGTTGGCGTTCCGCGGCTCTGACCTACTAACTGCGTCCAGTTTGGGCCACTGAACTTTTCACGTGCCACAAAAAATACTTGATGACGACTTGGGTTAACAATTCCGCTAAGGCTATACCAGAACCTTTCCGCTTGGTTTTTAACTGATGCATCTTCCATCTCTAACTGTCTATGTTATGCTGTTGTCCCTAGCCTAGCGAGGGCTTCGATCTGACGTCGAAGACAGACCCATTACCACTTTCTAATCATCATCATCTGCCGTTTTAGACGCAAGGAGGTTCTACCAGGAATTTTGGTCGTAAAATCGTGCGTCCAACCAGTTTTGTTGAATATAGCGGCCGGTCATGGTGGGTGGTCACATGATTCTTGTTTGTTTGCATTTCAGAACGAATGTTTTTTTTTCTTGGCAAGTGGCAACTGAGCTTTGACGGCTAATGTCATTTCTGACAGTTAGGCGACAACAAGCTCGTTTTCTAGTTTTTCACGAAGTGGCGTTCCATTCCAGTTGGTTTGATTTATAAACTGTATTTTCTACCTTTCTCATTTTAGTTCATTGTTTTAAAAAGAGATAATAATTCCTAATGTTAAAGATTGCAGAAAATTTGATGATTTTACCCGTGTTTACAGTGATCTGTGACTGACATTTCAAGTGAAACTGCTGTTTTATTTTGAGATATAAATATTTTTTTAGCGAATAACATACATTGTAAGATGATATAAAATGTACACATTACTACATGGGTTTTACAAATACTTGGTGCAAAAAGACGAATACTGTGTGTTAATATTAGGACTTGACAATGCAGGGAAAACGGTAAATAAATGTACAACAAGTACGAATTCTCTTGAAAGTTTTCCAAAAACAATTTTAAATGGTTTTAAGCTGAGGTATTCTTCTTTTACAGACTTATCTGGAGGCTACCAAAACAAAATTTACCAAGAAATATAAAGCAATGAATCCCAATAGGATAACTACTACAGTTGGACTAAATATAGGCAAAATAGATGTGGATGGCGTAAGGCTCAATTTCTGGGACCTTGGCGGGCAGCAGGAGTTGCAGTCTCTTTGGGACAAAGTATATACCTCACTTAAATATTAAAACATTGATGATTATCGTAAACGTAAATAATTCAGAACATAAAATGAAATACAGATCATAGTCTAAGCTGATATTATCCACATGAAAAAGACTTGGTCCATAAACAGACTATTAGATAAAATAAAAAATAAAAATTGTTAAAAAAAAAACAATTTTAAATCTTAAAACCACCTATTCCATAGTGCTATTGCTAAATCAGCAATAAAATCAGATAATTCAAATTCTTTCTGTTTTATAAAAACAAAATACACAAAATCTTTATAATAAATGAAATGTCCTTAAATTTTCAGTACTATGCAGAATGCCACGCGGTCATTTACATAGTAGACTCGTCTGACAGAGAAAGAATTTCAGAGTCAAAGGAGACATTTGGTTAGTAAATACACATACATACATACATTGCTAGCATAGCAGCATAGCATAGCTGAAGGGATTGTGTTCGAAATGACAATCATTATAAATGAAGTTGGTTTTAGAGTAGGAGCTCGTGGCTGACTAACAACAGCAACTCGGGTCGGTCTTCAGGTTTAGCCGCGCTTGCATAAGTCGGCCCGTGGATGGGTGACCAGTGTGACCACCCATTTCATACAGAGTTTCCTCCGTGCATCGGAAAGCACATTATGCCGTGGTTTCCGGCTGCCATTTATAAATCTTGGAAGTTATTATAGGTCAGTGGCCTAAAAGTCTGACAATCAGTCTTAGCAATGGGTATTGTATTACCCAGTGCTAACTGGGTTGTGGAGGCCAGATACGCAGTCCACCTAAAATACTTCTCGGCTTGGTATATCTGGTCGGACTGGAAGCCGACCCCAGCATAGTTGTGACAGGTTAAGCAGATGATGATGAAATTGGTTTTAAAGGGAGTAAAAGATAGTGTGTCACCAGACTAGGGAGAGTGGAAGAAGAAAATGAGTTGCACCAACCCTAACCCCAAGGAACATGGAAACGTGGCAAGAAGATAATTAAATTACTACTCATATCTCATGCCTGGTTCCTACAGGGTTGGCAGAAACCACAAAAAAGCAACTATCACTGCATAATATTTTTGCTTTGTCCACTGCCATGAACGGGCGCTGTCAGTTGGGACTGGTCATCTCTTAGCTGCCACGATTTATTTTAACTACTTTGTTTTTAAATTGTCTATAATTATAATCTTTTGCTCTGGACGCTCTTAATGTGCACGTCTTTCTACATCATTCTCACCTATATTTATAATCTCAACATTAATGATGTAACCAAGATCTTGTAACATTATTTTGATTGAAAACAGTGTCCATGGAGTTTCTTGCCCATTCTTCCCCATAGAGATCTATGCTTTGGAATGGGCAACTACAGGACTTTCACAAGTTATTAAGCCTTGTGTCTGTGACTGTAGCTTCGCCTTTGTTTTTCTGACTTCCAAAAGTGCCTGCTAAGGTCTAATTGAAATAAATGCTTTGAATTTGAGTTTGCCATACATCTGATCATATACGCATGTTACTTGCTTTTCTGAAAAACATCACTAATAAGTTTGTTTCTATGTCCGTCTAGCACTTGTAATTAATACTGCTATCACTTATATTAATAATGCTATCAAAAGTCTATGAGTCAAGCATAATAATATTCAATGATATTGCTAATTCTTGGAACTTTTGTTATTAATTATAATGAATACTGACAGACCACATATCATTGGTACCACTTTGACCTTCGGCTGGCCTAGTTTAGTAAAGTGTATCAGTGCTATAAGATTCCAGCTTATTCTGGTTATGACTTGAAATCATGTGCATGTGCTATTTAATCTACATAAATTAACGCCTTCTCCCATGGGGGTAGTCAGAAACCACAGAATGTAACCTGCTACGATCCTTACATACTCCTTTAGCTTTTTCCATGTTCATGCGTCTAGCATGTACCTTCTGAAGAACATGAGTAATGAAGTCAGTGTATGTCCCATAGATAGTTCCTCTTATAAAAAATGCTCAACATTATGTTTGATGTCATTCTTTCTAAAATTACCTTTTCATTGTCTGTTCTAGATAGAATGATAGCTTCAGAGCACCTGTCCGGGGTCCCGCTGCTGGTGCTAGCCAACAAACAAGACATTCCAGACTGTATGGGAGTCCACACCGTGAAACCCATATTCAATCAGAACGCTCACCTCATTGGAGCGAGGGACATTATGCTCATGGCCATATCTGCTCTTACTGGGTAAATGCATAGACAAAGATTTATTAGTTTGTAAGGAGGCGGAACTATTTTGACAAGGCATTCAAAACTCACTGTAAAGGATAACCACTCTTATTGGCGACGCGGAATCGACTTGGACCAATCACCTACCACCACCATTTGTCGCATTTAGTTCGGCACAGCGTCTAGTGGCGTCGTCTGATCCGAAACAAAAGATTGATAATCTTTGTTTCGGTTCAGACGACGCTACTAATGGAGCTTAAATCAGAATTGTTGATTTCACTGAAAAAAGCTGAATTACGTCTTCTTGAGTTTCATGCACGGACATAGTGATTTTTCTGATCGGTTCAAGCCGACTCCGCATCGATAGGTGTGGTCACTCCCCTAACCATTTTCTCACATAGGGAATAACCTCATGAGAAGCGCCAGAGTAGGCCGCGAAATCCAAATTTTCTTACGTATTTTGCAATTTGCAGAGTATTTCATGAAAAAGTCATTCAATAGGATTGAATGAACTTAGAGATGATTGATGATTTTAACTCAGTCAAGCCATATTTGTTACGGTCGTGAATCATATTTTAATCAACATACAACCTACACTGACCAGCAAATAGCAGAAAAACGTAAGAAAATTTGAATTTTGTGGCGCTTTCGTTTTGCTTTTATCCATATTTTATGTTGATGTTCTATGGTAAACAATTTTAAGATACGAGAAAATAGCTGACCCAGTTTTTGAATAAATTTTGCATAAGTTTGATGAGCGGCCATAGCTTGAAAAGTCGACAAAATAAAAAACGGCAAAACTTGCAACTCCTTCCCCTCTCCAATTGCCAAGCCCCTTGATCGTTTTCGATAATAATTATTATTAAAGAGTTCGCTAGATAAAATCTGAGTCATAGATAACAAAAAAAATCGTCACTGATGAAATTACTGTTTGACTGTTTGTGTCAATTTCTAACTATACTGGACTAAATTACTAGTAACTAGTAACTGACATGGTAACTAATAAACTAGTCATTAGTTACCATGTCAGTTTAAAAACGTATGTAGCATAAGGCCTAGATTTTTTGTTTGTATTATGTGATCGTGATTGTATGGTTTTTCGTTTGTATGGAAAAGTCTATTGTAATAATAAATTGAAGCTCCCGTCACATTGGTAGTCTTTGATACGCTAAATAATTGCGTCAGCGTGCCAAATCTAACTTTTTGATATTTTTTGTAATTCGTTTAATTATTAGTTAATAGGGTAAATGCTAGAGCAGCGGTGGCCCAGTGGTGGCGGCCCCGACTTACGAACCCCGGGTTCGAACCCAGGCAGGCGCATTACTTTGTGTAATTTATTTCATCACCACTTCTCTCAAAACGGTGAAGCAAAACATCGTGAGGAAACCGGCATGTCCTAAAACCAAAAAATTCGAAGACATGTGACATCTACCAACCCGCACTGGGTCCGCGTGGTGGATTATAGCCCATTCCCTCTCATGAGAGGAGGCCGTGTATCACAGCAGTGGGAACATTATAGGCTGATTATGAACTGCTGAACGCCATGAAAATTATTGTTCATTGGACGCGTACTATAAGTTTGTCCAATGAACAATAGTTTTTAAAACTACAAATATCATTCAAAGTCAAAGCCATTAAAGTTAAATTCTCCATAAACCTAAAATTGTTTAAAATCTATTTATTTTCTAATATAAATAAAGAAAAGGCACTTTATCTTTAAAAAAAGTTATTTAGAATGTGTAATTAATTAACAATAATTATGAGACACATTCCAATAAACAGGAAACACTTGTTTGTTTATTTAGTTTTAATTTCGTTGATCTATTTATGATAATAATTCATTTACAGGGATGGAGTGGATGAAGGCATCAGATGGCTGGTTGACTGTATAAAGAGGAACAGCGTCGACCGCCCGGCGCGCAACCACGACGATAACTTATAAAGGCGACACCTACACCCGGCGCGTGTATAATATGTCTTACGCCCGGCCGAGCGACACTACCGATACAATGAATAATAATTAGTTTTCCTATTAAGATAATGATGTGACTCGTACGGCCCATTGTTTTGTACATACAGTATTGACATTTAAGAATAAAACATTACTAGAACTGGTGCTGTATTGCTATTGCTATCCTTTTTCAGTGATAAATTGTACCTTTGATAAGAGATACGTTGTGACTGGATAATTGAGGAGTACCTGCACCTGATAAAACACTTCTGATAACAGTACAGTTTACACCGTCGTGGAATATTGTGGCTTAACTGGTGAAATGTTATTATTAAAGAACTTTTAGGACTTTTTGATAGTGTTGTTTTTAAATTTTAATTATGGCATATCCTATGTATGAAGTTGATTGGAGTGTATTGCCGCCAGAACAAAACAGAAGGTAGGTGAAGTTCTAATGATTAAATAAGGCTGATAATGTTAAAAAAAATGGATCATGATAAAGCCTCGTGAAATCTGTTGAATAAATTCAACCGTGTAAACATGTCAATCATGCACAGTGGCAGAAATGGAGCAAAGCGGAAATAGTTTTCCGTTTTCCAAAAAGGTTTTCCACGTAGCGTTCGTTCAGAATTCACAAGTTGCCAGTTGCTTTCACTAACAATTTATTCAAACTTGTTTATTATTTAGTAAATCACTCTTAATAAACGCAGAAAATAATATATTTGATTTACATTTCGTTTTCTCTAAAATTATAAATGATCAACTAAGCGGAAAATAATAAGGAAAGTTATTTGATCAAAAATTAAGCAAACGTCATGTGCGAGTCACGGCGGCCATGTTGAATTTCTTGCAACGCACCACGGAAATGTCAGCTGGCAATTGTATTATTTCTTTGTAATTAATAAAATAAAGCGTAAAGTTTTGACAAAGCACTTTTTCTGTGATAATAAATGAACATAAAACTGAGCAAATGCCACATTTGAGTTTTAATTAGCAGTGAAAATATGACAGAAGTTAGTCAAAGGTGGCATGCGATTTCACTTGCATTTCTATGGTTTGTGACGAAATAAAATGTTCGCAGACCTAACTAAATACGTGTAAATTCCTTTTTAGTTCCTTACGTTATGATTTTAAGAGTATTCCAGTGATAGTTTTTGTATCAGAGTGGTTTTTCGTTTGACTGGTTTTTGACCTCTCGTTCTTTGCACCTGGCTCCGTGAAGTAAGATTACCTGTGTTCGTGAACCGCAAGAAAAATCTGTTGTTGCCTGTAGAGGATTGATAAAACGGACAAGATGAACGGCTCTGAATCCGGGTAAATTACATTGTTATTATTTTCCTTGCCAGATAGGTTAGAGCTGAACATTTACCTTCAATGCAAGAATTCCTGATGAATTACGTTTAGCATAAATTGTGCAGTTCATGTGAGATAAGTTTACACTATATTGCGATAGTACAAGTAAATAAAAGACTATGAACTGACAGATTTATGGTATTTATTGGTACTCAGCATAAGTAATTTTTCATTCTGGTTGCAACAAACGTTGATCATGATCTCATTGTTTATATTGTTGTAGACCAGAGTCAGCTTAAAACTATTCTTTCATATAATAGTATGTTTCCATCAACAAAGTGTTAACATTCACAGCATTTTATTTGTATGACATTTACCCTGTAGATTTCATCAGTCATCTATCATTCTACTTTGCTATCATTTAAATATTACTCTCCATGATCCAAGCATGGAAAATCAAATTATTAATTTAAGCAGTGCAATGGTTTTCTATCTATTTTAAGTATTTCTCTCATATGAAATGTTCTGATGTTCTACTTTTACAGGTTAAATGCTAGTTATTTTTTTTAGAAATTGACCAAAGTATATTTATTACCATCTTTTGAAACAACTTTCAAAAGCCCCATAAATTAAATTATATTCATAATGTACATTGAGTTAACACAAACACTTTTAAACATAACTTTTTCATTTAAGCTAGGTGAGGTTGGATTGGTAATCGTCCCTACACATCAATTTAAAAGACAGACATAACAAACTCGTCTATGTATTTAATTATAACTCATCAACTTTTATGTAGCACACAATATAATATTTTATACTAGTTTGTCAGTCTTATAACTATCTATAGTATGTACACAATGCTGCCAGCCATTTTATAAAGGTATTGTTAGAGTAAACAAGGCTTTGATGGCATGTGACAGTCATGGAGGAAAGGGCAGGAGGTCATTAAGCCTTCTGCCTGTATTATAAAGCTGATAATAGCTTGACTAGCCCTATCTGCGGAATTACCCATACATATATTTGAGATACCAGACTGTTTTACAGAGCGTCACTCAATACTCAAGCATAACTTTAAACTAAATTCAAGCCTTTTGATTGGTTGAAACTAGGTTTAAGTAATGCTTGAGTTTTAAGTGAAGTTCTGTAATACAAGACTTACTTACTTACAAGGCCATTAGCTTAGAGGTATTTTTTTTTAGCATTTATTGAATAGTGATTGAAGTCTTATTAATAACCTAATCTAAATAATAATATTATAGTGATACTGGTATTGATTTTTCCTCATACTGTATTTTTATTCTCAATTAACTGGTTACTCAAAACTTAAAATCTAAAGTTTTTTTTTGTATTGGAATGTCAATGTGGAATCTGGGATGGCCAGACAGTATGCGCAGAATCTGTGTTTAGTGATTCTTGACTAATTTAATAAAAAAAAAAATCAGAAATGTTAATTAAAATTATTATAAAATCGTAAAGTATTTTTATCGCAGATGTAAATTTATTTATCAACGAAAACATAGGTTCAGTAGAGTTAATATAGCGCAATCACAACAACAAATTCTCAATGCATGAATCTGTATCATAATAATTATTATCAGTTGGTAAACAGAACTTCGTATTACATCTGATAATCCAATTGGTAATTGATCCTAATTGATCACTGCGAAGTCATGAAGTTATCAATTGTCAATCTAGTAGAACACTCAATTATTAACCCCTATGAACTATGTTGATGATATCATCAAATTTTGATCTAGGTAATCAGGGATGACCTAGCCATGGGAACGATAAATTAATTTTAGGAACTCGTGTGAGTACATTGACTCCAATGCATCTGTTTTGATAACTGGTTATTATAACAGGTTTGGTGTATCAGTAAATTCACTGTTTTGTTTGTTATGTATGTATGTTCTTTTATTATAACTTCACTAATTCAAAAGTCTTTATAAAAAGAATAAAAAGAATGTTTAGTAAGTAAACAAAGCAAAATGCCGCATGTTTACACTCAACAGCCTAAATCTAGAAATACAACACATTACATAACCTTACACAAGTCATCTGATAAGTACCTAAAATCAAAACCTGTGCAGTTATCCTGTAACAATTGAGGAAATAGTATGATAAAATTGATCACCTTACTTTTATCCTCTTACTCAACAATGAATAAACATGGGGGAAAACAATTTATTATAAATATACTTATTAAACCGTGACAAGTAGATAGTATTTATATTAATCAAAATAACCAATCATCGTCAAGTAACTGCATGACGGTTACCACTGATCGTAGTACCAAAAATTCAAAGATATGTCAGGTCCACCAAGACATACTGACGAGTAGTAGAGAGGTATGGAAGAGGAAGTCATGCTGCGCCAACCCCTAATAGATTGGGATAGGGGCAGGAGAATGATGGTGATGTGAAGTCCACCAAGCCCATCCCGTCTCACATAGAGGGAGCCACTGTCCCAGCTATAGGAATATTATATGCTCATTATGCTAAATCGGACAATCACAGTCCACTGCTGGGCACTGATCACTCCTGAGTAAACACCAGCCTTTCCTGACCAACCTGATCTAACTTTAGTATTTTTTCACAGGTTCAACCCGGCATTTAACATAGCCACTATAAAGCAAGTGGTAAATGAGGCCATAGAAAGAGGTAAGGATAGTTTATAATTAATGTTGGCATGTTCAGACAAAGTTCTTAGTCAGGTAAAGACATTGTAGACGGAGGACAGAAGTTGCTTCACCGATTTGATCAAAACCATCTCAAATTTGGGCGAAAATGATTAAAGTATTAAAATCTATCAATCTGGATCATCTATTTATCAATCTTTCCATAAGCAAGTTAGTTTTGAATCATCTGAAAAAACTGCCACCAAATTGAAAGTACTAGGATCATCTTGACCATAGCCAACCAACATTATTGGGAAAAAGGGTACAGTTTGCTGGTTTGAATTATTCACTGAAAAACTATCCTATTTTTATCAAATCAAATATTTTCAGGCATCACTTTCTTGATACATTTTAAAGTGGGTAGTCTTTTTGTTTTTTCCGTAACAACTTATGTGGTTATGGTTTACTAGAGATGTTCCACAGTCAGGAAAGAGGCAACGAATATTCGTTAATAAATTATAAACAGCAAAGAATACAGATTGAAATGCACTTTGGAACTAATGCAAGCATGATTATAGCATTGAAAACGATTAGAATAACTTTATTTATAACTTCAGTTAGCCTTCTCGCCTTGACTAATAAAGTAATATAAGTAGGTACTAATATTATTTTAATATTTAATAATAAATAACATTTTCAATCATATTGAAGTTGGCTTTCAGCTATTTACTAACAAATAAAATAAACCACATCGAATTATTGTCGAAATCGATAGTGACCATAATAAAAGGCATTACCTTATCCGGAAATTTACCGAGAACTGAGAAATTGTGTAGAAAATAAATATCTTGAAATCTAGTTGACCTTTGAGAAGCTTTTATAAGGTTTCATTTGATTGAACTATTCAAGAAATATAAAAATTGCTATATTTTCGTAGCAAAATAAGGCTATTTCAAATTCAAAGTCAGTATCTAACTTGAAATGTCAATTCAAAGTCAGTATCTAACTTGAAATGTCAATTTCATTAAGTTAATCTAGTTATTTCGCCTCGCGAATGCTGTAATTTCTATCTCGCGAAGTTAGCGCGTCGTAACCGAATCGTAGCCAGTTAATTGCTTGTAACACTTTCTAAGTAGGAAAACGCTCTTAAACTTGATCTTCTCTCAAATTGAACGGGAAACGATGATACTTGGACACTTGTGATACGGGTTTACTGCTGAAGTTGTGCGGTTAAGCAACTCTTGAGTGTACTAAAAGTTGAAAACTCCAAAACGACTTAGTAACAGTTACTGATTCTTAGAAACAACATTTAAAACTTTAACGCAATCTATTAATGTATGAAAGATTACTAATGAAGGATCCGTTTCCATTCATCAATAAAAAGAATCAATTAAATAACTATCTACTCATACTCGTGAATCAAGTCCAAACGGGCTATTGATCCAACTTCCGTCACCAATCAGAGCCTTCTGCATAATCGATTCGACAATGATTCACCAATCACGTTTGACATCACCTAGTTTAAGATAACGCACTCCAATCAAGCACTGATCAATGCTTTCTATGTGTGTGTGTCGTCCATAACAGTCGCGCCGGTTTCAGTACGGATGCCGACCCCTACTCGTCTCCGGGACCTAATCCGGCAGATCAGAGCCGCACGGACGGCGGCCGAAGAGAGAAGCGTCGTTAACAAGGAGTGTGCGTATATACGGTCTACCTTCAGAGAAGAGGACAGTGTGTGGAGGTGAGTTTCGTGTCAGTGCCTTTGTATTTCCTTTCAGCCTGCTCCATTCTTGTCCTTAACTAGCAAACTGTACATTTTTTTAAGAAAACTGGTTTAACCAAACTTCGTCAAACAGCAAAGAAAGAAGTAGCAGCGTATTGTATACGCTAGTAGTGAGCCTACTCACATTTGGCGGCTTACCTGACGATTAATGTGAACGAGGTTTAAGGGACTCGGTCCTAAAAATACTGCAGAAAAACGGTCTTCAACGTACGTCCTTCATTTTCAAGTTCAAATTTGAATATGTCAAAAGGAGTACCTCCTTTTCGTTCAAGTGTGAATCACCTTTGAATGTGATCCGGTTACCAAAAACGACTAAACAAACAAATGAAGTCTCGCTTCCTTAGTTTCACCAGTTCGTTGAACCTCATTATTGGCCTGTCAATATTCTCTTGCATAAAAATATTACGAACGTGGAATAAAAAATCGTGAGATCGTAATCATAAATGGCGATTTATTATGCTGTAATAATTGCAGACCAGTTGCCTCGCATGAGTGGATTTAATACCAGAACTTTTATCGAAAAGGCCGAATAATACTGAAAACTATTCCAACAGTCGTATACTGGTGGAGAGCCCAATCGATTTTCTTACTAAAATTGCCCTGACCCAGCAGATGGACGGTAGTACATTTGTATTTTAGTACGGTGGGTCGGATTTAGCACTCGACGCTTACCATCAGTTTTGTTTTTACCGATCTTTGTTTGGTTCACTCTTATCTTTATGCCTTGATGATTGAGAAATCGTCAGACAAAAGTAGATAGGACCAAAATCAAGATGGATCAATTTTGTATTTTAATCAAATACAAAATTGATCCATTGATTATTGGTCAAAACAGGCGGGGTTTTCCACAAATCGAAAAGTAATGTGTGCATGCTAGCAACAGACATGGCTACCGACAAAAATACAGCAATGTGCGAAGGCTTGTTAACTTAACTGCCTTTTATGTAAAAGCAGAATTCAATGTGTTCAATATCCTATTTGGCAAAATTAATGTGTGTGATAGATAACCGTACCTAGCTTTATTCTTAACTAGCGGCCCGTCCCGGCTTCGCACGGGTGTCTATGTTACTCAGGGTGAATGAAGCTTTCTAATGGTGAAAGAATTTTTTAAATCGGCGCAGTAGTTTCTGAGTTCATTCATTACAAACATACACACAAAAATAAAAATCTTTCCTCTTTATAATATTAGTGTAGATAAATGCTTAGACCTGCTTAGTTACTACGCGCCTACCACATAAACAGGGTCGTGAGGTGTGACCTTTGGCGCAAACGCAAACTGTCAAGTCTCTAGCTAGTCTCTAATCAAATTTAAGTAAACATATTTTGTGGAATTGTTTTGTGAATGTGCGACTGCTGAGCATGAGGTCCTGAAATCGATTCCCAGGTCGGGCAGTGTTATTGTGTTTTACCATTAGGAATTTCTCAGTAGCAGCCACGGAGTCTGGATTTGTGCCCGATTGATGGCAATAAGCTCACCCCTTATTACATGGGACTTACACATAACTGGCGAAATGTGGTTGTATTATTTGGTACTTACACCACTGCCTAACCCTTCGGGGATTACAGCCGTGATGTAATGTAATGTTAGGTGAATTGATTAAAAAACCAAGATGGTGACATAAACTGTGATTTTGACCACACGCCAAAATATCCTTGTACACCTTTATACTTGACGTGTCAAATCAACGCAAATTGATTTGACTCGACATTTTTCAGGGCAGAAGTGTTTTTTTCACGATAAATATTCATACTTTATCAGATAAGACCTAACACTGATACGGTCGACTGAAGGTTGTTCGAAAACCACAACAAAACCGCAAGGTACAGAGTTACTTGGCTGCGGCGTAAACTATTTGCTGGATACATAAATAAATTAACAGCGACGGCGATAAATCATAACTAATACAATGTATATCACGCCACACGCCCAAACGGCTAAAGGCATTTCGAGGGAATTTACTGATAGCCTAGAGCTTGGAAAAAAGTGTCGTATGTCCTACCTATGACACTTTTTTATCCCGCCAAGAAGTTCCCGTTGGAAAATTTCCGACCTCCACGAGAGCGAAACTATGGACAAATATTATAGCATTCACAGGGAAGGCGACGAATATTTCTATACTTTTTCATATCTTGGAACCCAAACATCATTCATTAAGGTCGTTTTTATAAATATTGATACATTCAGTTGCCTATGGTTACATTACAATACAATGCGACCTTGAGGCTGATTTCCTAGCCAACCTAGTTGGACTAAGTGCTTATTGCCAAATTGGTTCATCCGTTTTGGAGGTCCTGTATCATTTGCCACAGGCAAATACGGACGCTTATGTTACAACTTAATCACGCCACACGCCCAAACGGCTAAACGGCTCTGTCTTTCAGGGGTAAAAACGAATACTCATCCTACACAACTTACTGAATGCATGTGAAAGTATAAATGGTGTAACAAGACCCTTAACGAAGCCGAAAGGCATTTGTTCTCCCCATCATTGCGATCATTTTTTTGTTCTCGACCATACCTGGGAACTAGTGTCCGACCGAAGCTTCGGCTTCGGCCACCTTCGGCCAAAAAAGCACCTTCGGCCAAATCTTCGGCTTCGGCCAAAAATTTGCCGAAGGTTTGGCCGAAGCCGAAGGTTTGCTAGTTGTCAAAATTTGAAATTTACTGAACGATGCTAGAGCGAGACGGAGAGTGTGCAGAGCAGCAGAGTTTCGCCGCGCCGCACACTGGTCCCAAATTAAAAAAAAGTGGACATTGATAGTAGACCGCTGATATTTTTTTTTATTGTTGATACAATGATAACAGATAAGGCAAAAAAATATTATTGTCCTACTTCAAATACTTTTCTGTAAAAAAAATATTTCTTTTTTTTTTTGTATGGGAGCGATTACATTTTACTCAATTTCTCAAAAACTTTAAGCGATGTCGAGATGGCAATCACATATGTTAGAAAACTAATAATTCTGAGTATTTGGCTCGAAGAAACTTATTGCTTATCTCTGCGTACTTTCGAGATAATAGTGACAGAAAATAACATTTTTTTTTAATGTTAATTTTTTGCTTTTTTTTAATCATAGCCTTACTTTAGCACATAATTATAATGTATGCGTAATGTCAAATAAGTAAAAAGAGACTTCTCTGTAAAAGAGGTTATGGGGGCTCACTAATGACTGAAAAGCTATGACCTTTCTGAAGGAGTACTTTCATCAGTTCTAAAAAACAATCAAAATGAAGACAAATAAAGCTGCAAACATAAAGTTGAATATGTTCACAAACGATTCTGAAAAAATATTATGGTGAAAGATTAATATTTGGGTCTATATTCTCTTGAGAAATCTCTATTTCCTCGTTTTCCAACGAAAGCAATTCATTGTTCAAGATCAAAGCACTAGCCTCTGGAAACAACTGTTTATGTAAACGAGCAAACTTTGGTTTGATATGGCTGATGTAAGGATCTGAGCTAATTAGAAAGCTGTGGATAATGTCTAAATTAGTCTGAACTCTACCGATTTTTCTTGTATGTGCCATTCTAACATTCCGGAAATCTTTATTCCTCGCTTCGGAAGCTTCTTCGGAAAGCATGCCTATCGGAATAAAGGAGAAATTTTCACAAATATCAGCACCGTGTATCAACAATTTATGGACACTTGAAGGCATGTAATACCATGGATATAAGTTTACATATAGCATTGCTGTTTCTTTACAATATTCCCTAAACAAGTTGGTATTAATAAGTTGACCAGATGAAATTGTTTGTAAAATGACTGCAAATCTCTTGATTAAATCAGGGTGGATACCCGTTATTTCAGCAGATACTTCATAATTTTCAAAAAACCTTCTTGCCGTGTTACCGTCATTGGTTGTACCAAATCCCTGTTTTACTATGTCAATTAACAAACCAGTTCTTTCCCGGAATTCTTCTTGTGTCATATTCTTTTTAATTTCTTTTAACAATTTATCTTCTTTTCGTGCAGCCCACTTTTTGAAGTCTAAGTTGTACGAAATGTGTAAAATACATTCCATACATCTTATCCACATATGAAGCGAAGACAGGCCATATTTATACATATCTTCTCTGATGAGTCTTTTGGATACAAAGTCCAAGTCATTCATTTTACTAGGTGGGGTATTGCAAATATTACAAACAGCTGCAGAAGAAGTATTGGAAATCACAGTAGAAATTTTCCCATCAATCATAGTCATGTACAAATCATGTTTAATATCAAAATTATCTACAATTGTGGGAACAAGATTACGAATTTCTTCCTCTAAGGATGCACTTTCCTTCTTTATCAATTCATTTGTTTCTTTTGCAAATATAAAGCCAATTGGACGACAATAGTTTGTTGAAGAGGGAGCAGGATTTTGCCACAAGATAGTACCACTCTCTTCTTCCAAACGAAGCGGAACCAAACTAATCATGAAAACTGAAGAATCGTCAATTTTAGTGTCGGAGTGTGACTTTTGTTTATAATTACTTTGAGAAGATGACCCGTCAAAACCCCATTTGCTTATTAGTTTTAGCGATTTTTTGTCGGCAGAGTTGTGCTGAATTGTTTTTAATATCCTATTAGTTGTCAAATCTAGAAGCGATTGAAGTCTTATCTTAGCATCAGATTCAGTTACAGTTATGTCTGACTCTGGAGGATAACAAGTTTTTTTAGCTTCCAGGAGCTTTTGATAGGATGGAAGACCATACATTTTCTCTGAAGCAAGAATAGTTCTTAAATTTCGATATTGCCATTTTGACAAATTTGTTGAGGTGTAAAGCGCTAACGTTTTATCATCTGGTAAACACGGTTTGTCAGTCTTTTTAGCGAATAGTACATCATGTACCATCTCACATTTTTCCTTGTTTTGGCTGAGTTCGTTTAATGTAGCTGCTAATTTTGTTTTTTTAGACTCTTTTAATTTGGCACATAAAGCATAAACTAATTCCTCCTCTGTGTGATCTAGAAGTGTTAGAGAACGCCTTTTCTTCTGTTTATCAGATATATCAACAAATGGTTTTTCACTTGTACCATAACTTAATTGATGAGTATCCACTTGCGTTTCGAAATTTGGAATTACTTCCTCGGCAACTTTAAAAATGCTGCTTAAATCGATATTTTGACATTTTGGCCAAACTATTTGGGATTGTAACCAGTCTGAATTTTTGTTAAGAAAGGTCTTTTGAGCTCTACTGGAAGCAGACCATCTTTTTGAGATATTACTTGAAAAATTACGACAAAATAATTTAATATTACTCAAATCTTCGGAAGACAATTCAACACCAATACGTTCAATAAGGGCATTAAATAAAAATTCGACATTTTTAAAACCACCTCCTGATTTAAGAACACGTCTTATCGCAACCACAGTTAGTTGTACACTGAGTGAGGTGTACGCGCGCGATTCGTGACCGTATTACGTTACGTCATGAGAGGCGGCCATCTTGTTATCCCGGCAAACTCGCGTCGAAGCTCCATTTTGCTGGCCAGCGGACCTATTGCGATATGAGTAAGGCTATGATTAAAAAAAAGCGAACAATTAACATTAAAAAAAATTGCTGTCACTATTATCTCGAAAGTACGCAGAGATAAGCAATAAGTTTCTTCGAGCCAAATACTCAGAATTATTAGTTTTCTAACATATGTGAATGCCATCTCGACATCGCTTAAGGTTTTTGAGAAATTGAGTAAAATGTAATCACTCCCATACAAAAAAAAAAGAAATATTTTTTATAGAGAAAAGTATTTGAAGTAGGACAATAATATTTTTTTGCCTTATCTGTTATCATTATATCAACAATAAAAAAAAAAATCAGCGGTCTACTATCAATGTCCACTTTTTTTTAATTTGGGACCAGTGTGCGCCGCCGCACCGGACCAAACGAATCGCAGTTAGTAAACTAAACGAGTCAAAACAAGTTTGAGAGCGCGTCTTAAAATTCTAATAAGTGTTTTGTATTTAAATATTTCATATTTGTTATTACAAATTATTTTATTTATTACTATGAGTAGTACCTGTGGTGATACGTTCATTATTGTGAGGCACTCTAAGAACCAAAAAACCGTAAGTATTGTCTGGTTTAAAATATTTTATGTTATCTAACGTTAGGTAGGAAACTAAATGGAAACAATGTTGGTATGTTTTTTTATGCAATTTTTTGATAAATTTTTAATATACTAGATACATATTGTGACAATATGTATCTAGTATGTTCTGAGATCAAAGTAAATATCGTATTTCTCAAGGTCAATGACACCTTCGGCTTCGGCTTCGGCTTCGGCCGAAGGTTTTGGTGAATACCGATTAATCGGCTTCGGCTTCGGCTTCGGCCAGAATTGCACCTTCGGTCGGACACTACTGGGAACCTTCTAGCTACGGAGTTTTTTTTTTTTTTTTTAATTACATGTTCTTGATGTAAGATTTTTGACTTTAACCCATCCACGACCCCCGTACTATACAATCCATCTATCAGCACAATGTTTTGAGTGTGTTACATTGAGTCCTACCGCAAAACGTGATTTTTCACTCCAAAAAAAAAAGTCGTTTCCCAGCAATAATTTTTACGCAAAGTTACTTAGTTTGATGTTGCTTGGTTGACGTCTTCGTGAAGGTTCCTGTTACACCCTGTATACCTGGTTCTATTTTATTTAAATCTTTCCGTCTGTCTGTTTGTTGCGGCTAATCTCCGAATCGTCTGGACCGATTTGACGGGACTAATACTGGCAGATAGCTGATGTTATAAGGAGTAACGTAGGCTACTTTTATTTGAGAAAAATTATTAGGGTTCTGTGCAAAAAAAAAACAAAATCTGATCCGAATAGGGAGGCAATATTTTTATACTAATTTCCCGTGAACGAAGGTCGCGAGCAACATCTAGTCTTGAATACAGTAATTCATTTAGAAAGACTTCATTTAAAACATTTCTCTAACTCCAAACATCACCTCCCTTACGTCAAATGTCGACTGTGCTGACGTAATTAACTAGCATAGTATTTACCTACCTTTGTAGAAGTATCACTTGGCCTTTACAACTTTGTCCCTAAATATACTTGACATTTTCGCGGAAATTAGACCGCTCTATATTAGGGGCAGCCCGAGCGGGCTATTCCCTAGAGTATTTTTGATAAATGTAAAAGATTCATTTTCATCAGTTAAAAACAGATTGTGCAAGCCTGTGTCTGTGGACCTCTTTAAATAATCTGTATTCAATAACTCGCTTTTGTTCGGGGCTTCATTCGCTTAGGGTTCGAAAATTATCCTACAGAAATGTCCTAGGGGTAAAAAGTGTCCAATGTCCTAATTCAGGTCATATCGTCAAGGTGTGTATAACAAACAAATGGCCGAGGTCAAACGAGCGTAATTTTTTGAGCTGTGAGTCGCGTAAAATGAGTCGCGGAATTTTCGGCATTCGGTTTCATACTAAAGTCCTGTTTCTACCACACGCCGACGTATTTTGCGTCGCCGTGTGTTACAATTCATTTTTGCTTTGAATGCAGCGTAAATTCCGCGACTCATTTTACGCGACTCACAGCTCACGCTCGTTTGGCCTCAACCTAATGATAACTATTACTTAGAATTGAGGACCTCCAAAAAAAGATGAACACAACCAAGGATACAATATATAAGTTTTTGTCTCCTCCAATTACAGACCACAGTTATACAACAAGGACAATAAACAAGCCAGTTCGCGATTGTAAAGCTAAAGCTGAATCAATCCGTTTGTCTTTATGGCTTGCTTAGGACATAAACAGACAGTCTGCGTTCATTAAGATTGTGTCATAAACTTAATGGAGCCGTAAAATAGGAATCCCAGGCTGTGTAAACTAGGTATAATGTTTTTCTCTGACGGTGCTAGTGACTTATCAACGAGAAAATGTGGTGAGGAAAGTTTTGAGTATGAATGTGATTGTGAATGTCTATAAAAATAGAGGAAGACAAAAGAAACGATGGACTTTGTCAAGGATGATATGGCTAGAAAAGAGGTAACTGCTGAGATGTCGAGTAATAGAGTTACAAAATCGCTTCATGGTTCTTTTTCCGCGTGGCCATAATCGGAACTAACGGCGCCATATAGTTTTTTTTTTTTCAGTACAATTTCACAAATGTCAATGTCATGTACATACCAACAGCGCTCTCCTGTCAGTGTCATTCAAGCCTAAAAGACCATGCAACACTGCACTGTACGGTTTTTTAAATAAATAATTTTGAACATCGATAGTAAATATTTCGTTTTTCACAATCACCCAAAGTGATACAATTTGCCGATCCCTTGTTTCGAACGGAAGTTCACGCCCCAGTCTTCCGGCGATTGCTATAAATTAAGATTAGAATGATGTCTTTAATAGCTGCCATATTTCGTACGCCATAGCATGGTAAATAATCATGAATTTCTTTCTATGAAATAAATTACACTTTCATTTTGAGATAGAAAACTTTGGTATCTTTGGATCTTGTGTAAAAGTATGCAAAGATTCTTGTCGAAAATTACAGTTTTCTCTATAATAACGAAACGGCCTACTGTTATACAGTCAAATGATGTACAGGAATTGAATTATATTCTAGGAAAGTTATTAGTTTAAATGGTAAATCAACCACCCTTCTATCTCAACCTATATGGATCTTAAAGGTTGAGATAAAATAAATAATAAACACCACTCACATTTTGAGTGAGGTTGGGGGCCCATTCACGATCTTGTGTAACAATATGCAAAGATTCGTGTCGAAAATTACACCGTTTCCTCTGTAATAACGCGATAGATACAGCTGAGATAGTCAAATGATTTAGAAAAAATATATTTAATTCTTTAAATTCCGAGTTTCAATGGTTAATCAACCACCATTTTATTTCAGCCCACAGTCGAACATAGCATGCAGTAAAACATAATTAAAATGTATTTACAAATCCTAACAAAGTGGTCGGCAAACTAATCTGCTACAGATGATCGGTTATAAAGTACTTGTGTATATAATATTGCGCACATAACGCCATTATTAGTCCTCTCAGGTCACTAAAGGTTTACGTGATATTCATTATGTATTATTACGTCACATTATCATGATCTAAGCATATCTTATTAGTTAAATTACTTACATAGCTACATGCTTACCACGCTCGTAAGAAAATGAGAGACGTACTGAATTAAATCAGTCGATATAGTAGGTACATAACATTGATACAATATAATAATACCAGCCTATTACTGTCCCACTGCTGGGCAAAGGCCTCTTCTCAACAGAGAAAGCACGAGCATTGATCACTACGCTTGCTCAAGACGGATTGGCGATTTCAGACTTTTATAAGTCCTGGTTTCCTCACGTTTTCCTTTCCTTTTTCAAAGCCGGGCAAGTACCAATGTGACTTTTTCAATTCATATGTACTTTCTAAGTTTATCTTGGACATCACAGACATCGGTGAAGGAAAACATCGTGATACAATAATTAATGTATAAATAAATGACTAAACTACATCTCTCGTTTCGCTTATCGCAGCTGATCCACCCCGACAAAACTGGCGAAATGAAACTACCCAAGACCGTACCGAGACATTTTCCTTTTCCCGAGACGAGATGACCGGAAATCGAACTCTGAGTATAAATTCCGGAGTCAACCCTCCTTCAGCCTCCTTCACTTGAAATGTCGGTAGTTTTCAATTTCATTAGGAAATCAAGTCCCATTTATTTCTGGCGAATTGACTAGCCAGATGAAATACTGATTGTAAACCTTCTTTTGTAGAGCTCAAGTCTGTAATTCGCATACTAGGATTTTAATGATGACTAGATCTCAATCTTACCGTTTCAATATTTAACCACTAGATAAGTTGACACAGATTTTCCTTATCAGTCACTCAGGTAATAAATTGCCATCCATCTTACGTTGAAACAATGTACTAGTATCTCGAGACTTGCTAAGTAAACGGCCTAAAATAACAGGTAGAAATAATAAACTTCGTGATCTTTGGGATCGCCAACACTACATAATTATTATGTTATCTTAGGATCTAACATATCCGGTTGGCCAAAAAGTTGTTTGTAAAGAAAAATACCGGGCCAACTGACCCGAAAGATCTAAGTTAATTTAGTTTTGTGCAGTAGATACTTTCGTTTATTTTATGGACAATTCTAATATACTGTACTGAGTGTGATGGACTTCATGTTGGTAACCTGGCCTGAGACCATAGTTTACTTTGCACAATTTTTAATCCCTATCCGATTCTCGTGTTACAAAGCGCATTACCGTTCAGACAAAAGCATATGATAGGAAGTTTGTAGTAGGTCTGCAGAGACGAGGTTGACTCCACTAAATTACTGTTGGTGGCACTAGTCCAGCCCTATCTCATCTGCCGGGGTAGCAGGACTGTTCGAAAGAAATACCGCGGCCCTGGAATACAAAGAGCAAAAGAAGGAACATGCATGGGTTTTAGTCAGTACAAGTCTGACACTCCGTCCCGCTTCGCCCAGAGTGGGAGGGGTCATTGAATGATTTCCAATCCGTAAAAAAAGCCCTATCTCATCACTAATTCACTACACAGTTATACAAAGTCGCTTCCCGCGGTCTGTCTGTCCCTATGTATGCTTAGATCTTTAAAACTACGCAACGGATTTTGATGCGGTTTTTTTTTAATAAATAGAGTGATTCAAGAGGAAGGTTTATATGTATAACATTGTACCCGTGTGAAGCCGGGGCGGGTCGCTAGTCAGTAATAATAACAAGTCTGTGACTGCGGAGCCACACACACGATGTCCCACCTCCCGTCCTGCTTGTTGTGCAACTCCATCTGCACGAGCCACCTGTCATTGATAGCACTCTCGTTGTGTCAGAGTTCTGGCGAAGCTCATCTAACACAAAAAAGATTAATCGACAAGACGTAGAAGTAACATTACCTCATTTTTAATTAAATGTCTTTGTCATCAGATGTCGGAACATAGCGAAACTCCTATACATCCACATGCTGGGCTACCCAGCGCACTTCGGCCAGCTGGAGTGTCTCAAACTGATCGCCAGTCCGCGGTTCACGGACAAGCGAGTCGGGTACCTGGGCGCGATGCTGCTGCTGGATGAGCGGCAAGACGTCCATCTACTCATCACCAACTGTTTGAAGAAGTAAGTGGAAATTATGATTAGCTTTTTTGACACCAGGCGACACAAAAGCGCTCTTTTGGAATCCATAAGCGCGCTTTTGGCAAAAAAAACTGGCATATGTGTCATTTTGCAGGACAAGTGGATAAGATCAGGGGGCCTAAAATGGCTGCTTTATCAGAATCATAATACGAATAACGTTAAAAATTTAAAACTCTTAAAATAGACTTCCTGGTCATAACCGTAAAGACCATTTTAAGAATTTTATATTTTTAACGTGATTCATATTATGATTCTGCTAAAGCTTCCATTTTAGGCGTCCAGTTTAGCGACGGATGGTATTATGGCAGAGAATAGGATTTTTTTGTCATATTAGCTCAACGGTAATATGCATTCCATAAGTATTCTGTTAAAAAAATAACACAACTCTTTCAATTATCGAGAAAAGGATATTTATTTAGTCATCATTATTTGCCTACCATACCGTTGGTCGTATTTTCTTGATATTAGTAGAAAAAAGACGTTGCCATTTGTCCTATGGATCTTTTGCATTTAATACAACCAACCCGACCCTTGTTGTCTTTTGGTAAGGTGAAGTGTTGGCCTCTTCTCCCTTTCAATATAATGTTAGTCGTCGCCTTTCCCCTTAACCTTTTGCCTGTAATTCAACCAAGAGGCCCTTGACGGTCCTTGTTAGTCCTTGAATACGAAAGAGAGGGTATTTCCCCCTAAGGACACTTCGCGCTGTTTGCTGTTATTTTGTGTCAAGATCCTGAACTTATTGTTTCAACAAACAACTAAGCAACAGAGTAACAGGGATGCAGGCAATTTTTTTGACACCCTTCAACTCTTTTCTGTTTTTGATACATATAGGGTGACTGGTAATTAGTGACCGATAATTAAACACGTGATTGTACTCATGATAACAAACAACTTTCCCAAAGAAACATTAATACTTACTCACTATCACAATAACACAACAGCCGTATAAAATTCGCGCGCTCCTTTGACATATCAGCTGTTAGCCGTTTAAAAATATGTAAATACGTGTAAGTATCGGTCACTAATTACCAGTCACCCTATATACTTAGACTTACATATTGTTATTATTCGTATAGTTAGTAAATAAATTAAATAAATCCCCAGTAACGGAATATAAATATAATCATAACAGAATATATTATTTCGGGCCGATGTCCACAATTCCACGTCCAAAGTGCGTATTTTGCTTACGGCTATATTTTTTCTACCCAGACTCGGCTTTGTTTGCGAATTATACGTTTACGTATCAAAGAATCAAATTCAATTATTCACGTTCAGTAAGCCTGTATTTCCAATTCCCATGCGTTCAATTTCGATCCTCGATCTACAAAACAACTTCGCCCGAACGACGTTAGTGAAAATGAGATTAGGCCCACGGTTCCGTTTCCAATAAACCGAACCTTGAACTTTGAAGCGGCGTCGGGAGATCAATAAATACTGGCCTAAATTACGCGTAGACCAAAAAACCGCGTTTCGTTTTAAAAAAAAAACTTGAGAACCTTACCAAAATGTAAGACTTTTTTAACAAAACCATCCCCTCTTATCAGTGTTCCAGTATTTTCGGGACAACGGCCATTTCTAGCAACTTTTCAGAGTAAAAGTTCATGACATTAACTGTAATAGATGGGTAGCTTCCTGAAATAAACTAACTTGCTGTAAACTTAGTCAATAGAGACGCAGTTTCATCAAGTTTTACGTTTATCTTAGAGGTTTAGTTGGTGGGTATCTCAGACTGTGTTTGACCTGAATTAGCTGCATGTTTAGCGTCAATTAGCGCTTAAATCTCACGAAATAGGGGCATTACATTTAACCGTTCTATATACGATGAAAACGAAGGACTAAATGAACCATTTTCTCCAAACAATAGATAAAGGAACACAATAGAAAACACTTCCTATATAGATGTAGACAAAACTAACGGACTCCATTCTTCTTTATTACTTATGAAATAACGTTACATTAACAGGAAGTGAGGGATTACGCCACTGAACCACAGTAGACATAATAGTATTAACATGCAGTATTTCAACTGGGAACGGTCGGAATCGTCTGGCATACGCAATACGAATGCAAAGCGTTTTCAAGAATATTAAGCATATTTCAGTAAATTACTTGTAAGTCGGTAATGGTAATTGGTTATGTTTCATGTGTGTTGTGCAACCTAACAAAGAATTAAACATCCGTGTTTTATGTCACAAAAAATTTTTTTTGGCTTACTGATTTATACTGTGACAGAACGCTTATAAGTGCGGTAATCCAGCCATGTCCGGTGGCTCATGATTTAACAATCACAATATCACATTAGTAACTACGTAATGTAGGCGCGTACTTAAATGAATATATAATTCCGAACAATGACATTCGCCCACATAATTTGCGTTGCGACCCGTATGTTGGTCGCATATGATTATTAAATTCTTATGAAACTTTGCCCCCTGTTCTTTGTCTTTGATGTCTGTACAATGTTTGTCTTTGCCTTTAGGCTTGATTTACATTACCTCTGTATGGAATGGAAGCGAACTTTTGTAACGATATTTTACAAAGCGCCAAAACACAAGTCGGGCGTCTTCCAGAGAATTCACGCGCATCCTCAGAAATACCCTCATTTAGCAGCTCTTGTCTATTTTGTAATTACACAATTTAATCTGAAAAGTTTTTTCGGGTATTTTATTTACATATTTCAAGCTGTAGTTAATTTTTAATAAATTCCCAAATTTGCTCGTGATGACGTCAGAAATGTACACATGTACAAGTACAACAGCCATTTTTTTTTTTTCTGGGCGGAAATCATCAAATGACTCCTCCCGCTGTGGGCTGAGCAGGAGGGAGTATCAGACTTTTACTGATTAAAACCCATCCATGTTCCTTCATCGCCCTTTGTGTTCCGGGGCCACGGTATCTCTTTCGAACAGTCCCGCAGCCCCGGCAGGAAATATAACACCCCTGAGTTTGATGTTTATTGTTTTGTAATTAAAACTTCAAACTTGACTTATCGGATGAATTTAGTAGCCTCAATCAGCCCAACCTGTGACGTCATTTGGAGGTGAAAAGAAAGTCAAGTGGTTTCCAGTACTTTTGTTAAAATAAACGCCATCTTATTATTTTAAGAGCTCAAAGTCAAAATAGCAAAAGGTTTAGAAACATAAAATCTCGAAATAGTTTCGGAATCAGTACCTATACCAGTAGTAAATTTTTACTTTACATACCGAATTAATATAAAGTGTATTACTTAGGCTTTGTAAGATTTCGTTACAAAAATCCACTTACATTCCGGCAATGTAAATTGAGCCTTAGTAAAGTAGTTACAGAATTATTTATTAGAACGACGGTCGTTAGAAAGCTCTTTCACATTATCTCAAAGTGATTTTGATAAAGCTCTGGGGAATATTGTAAGGGTTTTTTCTTGTTATTTTGGCTACAATTCTTATCCTTATTTTCACAGAGTTTTCTTGGGTTTTATGAAGCTTATCTTGAATGTCTGGCCGTTTTGCGCAGAGGATGATCTGAAACTGTTAACCTTTGTTGAAAAGAAATTTTGTGATAAAAAAAGTCAAATCAAAATAACTTGAGGGCGGCCAAACACGGGCAGCATCAAACTGAGACTGCATAGAAAACTAAATCTTCTATTCACTGGAATACATGTGACCGCTTCAACAGATAGTGTCTGCTCCAGCAGTTGATGATGGGTGCCTTAACTACCCGTGTATACCGCACTAAAAGTCGGTAATTCAACCAGAAAGCACCTTTTACTGAAAGTCTTCGCTAAGCTCCTTTCTTGGAAATTTTGCATTAGACAAGCTCATAAATATACTCCTATCCGCGGCCCCTACAGAAATGTTGTTGGCCGCATCTGCATAGATAAGCCGGGGTCGGGCCGCAACTTGAGCACCGCTGTACTGAACTGCTAACAATTACCTACGACGCCGATGTTCAAGCTTTTACGTTTACATTGCATTCGCTGCTTGTAGGTGGCCATTTGCATTTTGTAGTAGGATTAGGAATCTGCTTTTATTTTGTCTACAGTTTTATCAAGCATATTTTTTAACATCGTTATATTGAAATGCAAAGAATAAATCAGTGTACAAATGCACAAAATACTTTCGTTTCAGTGTATTTATTCCAAGTTTTTATTGGATACTGTACTGTAGTACTGGCGAAATGTGGGTGTGTTATCAGTTATGAATCCAAAATCATGCTCAAATGTAAAAAAATACCCAGACATACAAGCATGACAAAATGTGAACACAACGTATTCGCAAATATTCCCAGACAGATATTTGAGACTTTACTTTTCATATCTGCAATCAAAGTTACATCAATGCGAATCACGAATTTGCATCGATATTACAAAGCTCTTTGCTAATCGATATCCTCATAGATATGCTAAGCGTTCATTGATTCATTCGTATCATGCATACAGTCTTTTGTTCTTAGTTCTATCTGCTAATAAAAACGTGTCGTCACATTATCATTGATCCTGGGGCCTTAGTCTGCTATTGCAATAGTGTCAGAATGGTCTATCATTGATTTAATAAGGCCCCTAGCCCACGGCGTATTGAAGCGCGTTCGAAACTCGTTTGACGTGCGTACAAAGGGTAATTCGTCTGTGCGGGGCCTTATTAAATCAATGATAGACCATTCTGACACTATTGCAATAGCAGACTAAGGCCCCAGATTGGTTGCATCATCTGTCATGTTCAACACGTGTAAGTGGTGCCATATAACGGCAAGACCTGAAGGTTTATGGCCATTGATGTACTGTCATCGTAATTTTCTGCCAGTAATTATTATGGTATTAGTAGTAAACATTGACCTAGCCAATTTATGGCTTCATCACAGCTAGTATAGTTGTTATCGTCGCCCATTTGACCTTTGCTCAATCCTAAAAATAGGAATAAAGGGGTTCCACAGGATAAGTTTGTTTGTGTAGGCGTTTTCTACCCACGACCCACCTGTCCTGTCTGGCACCCACGGGATGATACTTAAGTAATATTCTTAGTATGTGAACTATAACGAAGGCTGTGAATAGACAAAGATAGTTCTGGTTCATAACATATCATCCCTACGCCTGCATTTTTCAAAGGGAGCAGCGGTGTTTTCCACACTCAAATTTCCTCAGTTTTGTCATAGGTTCATCATCATTCTCTTGCACTTATCCGAATTCATTTGTCGACAAACAAAACGACCAAAACAATGTTACGATTACTGCTTTATTAGCAGTCCCTGGTTTCGGCACCACGCCCAGGTACGTAAGCCATGTCTCGAATCGATAAGCAAAACAAAATAGTCGATTTTAAGAAATAATTATTTTCAGTAAAATCGATCCTAAAATAACAATCGATAGTTTATAACGGCAGTAGATAGAGGAACAACCGAATTATCACCCACGTTCGTCAACACACGAAGGGGTTCACTGACTGGAGGCTTCGGTTCAATCGCGAACAACGTGGGACGGCTTCAAACAATTGAAACACCAGCGATTTCTATTCGCGATTCTCATGCACTTATCCCAATTCATTTGTGGTCGGCGCAGCATGTCTTCTTCTATACTTCTCTATTACTCGTCATCTCATCAGACACCTCCTTTCTTGCCATATCATTCTTTACAGTCCATCCACCGTTTCTTTGGTAATTACCACACAACTTTTCAGTCACCGGCGCCACTTTCAGACTTCCTCTTATGTACTCATTCCTTATTTTATCCATTCGCGTAACACCACACATCCCCCTTAGCATTCTCATCTCAGCCACATGCAAATGCCTTTCATTGAGTTATACGGTTATACATAGAGGTTATTGGGTATAAATGTGGGCTCCAGGGATATTCATCTTATTTACACGTCAATGTTAGAACAGTTGGACCCAGTAGATGACCATGACCACGCTAATACCATGACCCCCAAAAGTGCACTTGTATGGACATTTAAGACAGTCCAGTAAGTGGGCATGTTTTGAACAGCACCGGACTCGCATTGTGGTTCGGGATATTCATTAAAAATACAAGCTGTAAACGGACGCTTCACGAAGTCGTCAGCCAAGAATTTTGTACATCAAACTAAGTAACTCTAACCAAAATATATAGCTGGGAAACGCCTTTTTTGGGGTAAAAAATCATGTTTTACGGTAGGACTCAATGTAAAATGGTGATGAATGCATAGAATAGTACAGGGGTCGTGGAGGTGTTTAAAATAAATAAAAAATACATTAAAAACCTATTTACAAAAAAAAAAAATTGAAATTGTTGGAACACTGACCCCCAATATCTTCGTAACTAGAGGGTTACCAGGTAAGGTATAGAACAAAAATATGATCACAATGACGGGGAGAACAAGTACCTTTCGGTTTCTTTATAGCTACCTACACTCATTATATCCTAGACTAAATACAGGTCATTTAGCACCTAACTATAACACAAAAAATACAGCGAAAAGTGCACGTAACCGATTACGTTTACATTTCCATAAATTAGTTGATAACGCCTCCACCTGCCTTATTTATCGGCAAGCAGATTGCGCTGTGTCGTTGACATCGTGAATATGGCCTTGTGTTCTATGTCTTTATTTCCTTAGTAAAGGATTATGAAAAGAAATTGTAGAAAGATATTATTAACACGCGTTTTCTGATGAGACTTTATTTTGGGACCTGTAGTTTATTATTTGTCATAAACAAATGTACAATGACATTTGGTTGAGACGCTGATTCCTGACATACAGATTTTTACCTAGTTTGGGTTTCAAAGTCTTCACAAAATTTTTTGTTACCCCATTTATTATGACATGGTTTCCCGGGTTGGCCAAATTGTTATTAGGTTTTTCCATCAGGAATTTCTCAGTAGCAGCCACGGAGTCTGGATTTGTGCCCGGTTGATGGCAATAGGCTCGCCCCCTATTACATGGGACTAAAACTTAACTGTTGAAATGTGGGTGTACTATTAGGTACACCTCTGCCAAACCTTTGGGGGGTTACAGGCGTTATGTTATGTTATGATGATGTTATTTATGTCATATTTTTCATTCTTTTAATCATTTTGCTCGATGAGATTTCCCATCTGCAAACATGAAGCACTTTCATACATACTCCCGACACCTAAACCCTTTAGGGAATGTATTTTCAAAAAGGCTTCCTTAGTGGTCACCTTCATCATATGAAGGAATTGTAAGCAAAAAGTTAAAATAAATGTGACTTAAAACTGAGATAATATCTTCGTTTGAGTCTGGCTCCCACATCTTGATAGTTAAAATGTTGGCCGCAAAATTTGTACTAATATAATACACAAATGTTTGGGCATGTGTACACAAAATATGTCACAAGATTTTCCTTGTTTAATTAAAATCAAACTACACCTGATTTGAGGAAAAATATATATAATTAAAACTAGCTTTTGCCCGCGGCTTCACTCGTGTTAATTTAGAAGAAAAAAACTGTTCGTTTTTGTATAAAAATCGTAAAGCGGTTCACAGAATACATCTATCTACTAAGTTTCAACTGTGTATTCCTAATAGTTTCGGAATAAAGTGGCTGTGACTTACACGGACAGACAGACACGGCGAATCTATAAGGGTTCCGTTTTTTGCCATTTGGCTACGGAACCCTAAAAAAAACGCGTGATGTTGTTTTGTCGTGGCTCCAGGTTCCGATAGTCAAAAAAAAAAACTATAACTGGATTGCATGGATCCTCGTTCCAGTACCAAAGGTGTATTCGATACGCTAATTACAGGAAAATCATCAAGCTATATGGGTTTTCCTTAAGTCCACTACCTGTCCCGACCAGATTGCCAATTACGTTTCACTTTGCGAAGTTACTAATTAACTACCAGAATTGCTAACTTTGGCTAAAAAATGCTACCTACATGCTGATTGGCCCTTATCCCTCCGGCTTTCGAAAAGGCTGATCTTGATTGGCCAACCCATGTCGTTCGAATGCCTAATTAGTCCTTTATGTCTTGCCTTCTGTGATTGTCTTGGGTCGTATGCTTTAGTCTGGTTTTGTTTTGAAACAGCAAATTACTGTTACGTGACTACCGGAACAAGGCGTTGCTATTCAGGTCTTAGTTATATAGTTTTCTTCGGAGAACATACAATGTACCTATCTACAGGTAGCCATTGTTGTTACACCTACGATGAAATATCATGTTTTAAGCCTGAGATATTGCGCTCCCACGCATAGGAGTAGAATCATCCAACAAAATATTATGTATTATTTCTTTAAGCGGAAAGGGCTATCATATAACATTATGCCATTCATTTTCTTGAGAAAGACTCGTTATTTGTGTATTTGTATAAAAGTTATTTGAAAAATATACTGTTAAGATCGCCCAATGAATTGAGGCCTCCTAACAACCTTAATCAATGACATTGAGGTTGTTAGGTAGCAGTGATAGCCTAGTGGTGTGACCGTCGGACTCCCTAGTCATAGGTCTCGAGTTCGAACACAAGACCTCTGAATTTTCGGATTCATGTGCGTATTGTACAATTATCACTTGCTCCGGTGAAAGGAAACATCGTGAGGACCAGCATGCCTGAGAGATATTTCTTGACGGCATGTAAAGCCAAGTCAGAGGCCCATGGGCGGCATGAAAACTCTAACACCAGATTAGGCACTAACCACACGATAAAGAAGAAAGAATGACATTATACCTTGTAACTACTGCATTTATTTATTCGTGCAATACGAAAAGCTATCCAAACGTTTCAAAATTAATCTTACTAAGGAATATCGTGTTAGCCAGTTACTGGATAGTGGTGTGGAGAACGGATAGAAAGTTGCTAATCATAAAATACTGGTATTCAGCTCCACATGCATGGCTAGACATGCAGCCGACCTCAATCATCTGCGTAGCCTTTTCCAAACTATGGCTCTCGGTCTAACCGGATGCAGCTGAATACCAGTATGTTACATGGAGCGACTGCCTATCTGACCTCCACAACGCAGTTAGTTCTGGGTATTGGGTAATACGATACTCCTTGATAAGACTGGTTGTCAGACTTTTGGGCTACTGACTGACCTGTAACGACTGTCAAAGATCTACAAATGACAGCCGGGACCTACGGCTTAACGTGCGTGTTAACTCGGTATGTAATGGGTGGTCACCCATCCACGGACCGACCTAGGCAAGCACGGCTTAACCTAAAGATCGACCCGGGCGGCTGTTATTATTTCGCCACGAGCCGATCCCAATCTATTTGGGAAAGGCTAGACGGATGATGTTCATCAGCGAAAAACTCCATTTCTATTTTAAATCTTTTGTCAACAGTGATCTCAACAGCAACACCCAATTCGTAGTCGGCCTGGCGCTATGTACCCTAGGGGCTATAGCGTCCCCCGAAATGGCCCGGGATTTGGCCTCAGAAGTAGAACGCCTCATCAAGTCTCCCAACGCATATATCAAGAAGAAGGCCGCGTTATGCGCCTTCCGCATTATTAGAAGAGTTCCTGATTTGATGGAGATGTTCCTGCCTGCTACCAGGAGTTTGCTGACGGAGAAGAATCATGGTGAGAACTAAGTTATACTAACTAGCACTAACTACGATTTATACTTCTAGAACTAACTAAAAATACCCACATGGTGTATCATCGGACAAAAAGATTAGCAAGGATTTTGTACTTACAACATTTTGCCATTTTTCGTCGGTTTTGTAAAAAAATTACAGCAGTTCCGTACGTTTTGACCGCGATTTCAAAAAAAAAACTTAAAAAGAGCTGCTAGGCTTTAGGTTGTTAGGCTTTTTAAGTTTTTTTTTTTTAATCATAAATCAATGGACTTAATTTATGATAACAAAATGCGCGTCAATACCCTTACACCGTGTATACCAACAAAATTATAAATAAAAAGGGGTACATCGCGCGCGCAAATGATTGCTGACAAATTCAGACAATTGTCGTAAAGTAAGTACTACAAGCGCAATAGCTATCCCTTTCTGTATCATACGTTCCGTATATCCATCGTAGTCGTAACGACGCAACCATATTTGAACGTCGCTCAGTACGAAAGAACGTATCTTTCTTTATAATATTATTGGTGTATAATACCAGGGATGTTGCGGATATTCGCATCCGCATCAATTTGGACATCCGCATCTGTAATAATTGACGCGGATGTTCATGCGGATGCAGATGTAGCGAATGTCGCGACAAGCAAAAATTTGGTGGGGCTTGCGGGGCACGTGCTGATTGACCAATAAATAGGAGCGAAGATTTTGGTGACAAGATGCGACGCGCTTGTTATTGTTTATCATATTTTGTATCTCGTAAATAGTAGTAATGTCATCAATAGTAATGTGTTTACTTGCGCTTATCGTATGAACATTGCAGTTTTTGAGTGTTATAGTGAATATTGTCTGTTTTAAGCGATTTTTCTGCAGTTATTGCAGTTTATTGGACAAGTGAATTAACAATGTCACCACCGACACAAAGTGAATTTTGAATTTATTTTAAACAACATTAACATGACCAGGATAAGGCTCATTGTAAAATATGCAATAACTGCACTAAAAATAAGATTTAAAAAAAAAGTTAAGATCCGCAGTCGCGGATGTCAAAAAATCTGCATCCGCAACACCCCGGGTGGATACTATATACATATAAATGTATAACAACGTTATAATTCAGGTGACCACGTAAGAAAGATCTAACTTAGTGTATTACTTTTAGATAATTTGATTGGGTTGATCCATATCATCTTGCCAATTTTCGGTAGACAGACATAAAACATTTAATATGTCTAGACTTCTCGATCAGACAACGTTTACCTTAGCATTTTTATGCTGCGAGGCCATTCCTGTGCAGTGAGACTAACAACATTTAAGGTGGAAGCGCCAGAGTAGCCCGCGAAATTCAAATTTTCTTACGTTTTTTGCAATTAGCATATCAGTGTCAAGTTGTATGTTGATGAAATTTGAGTCGCGTAAGTAACACCTATGTAGTTACAATTAAAATCATCAAAACAACCTTCTGAGTTCATTTAACCCCATTTAATGACTTTTTCATGAAATAGTTATTGAATGCGGTTAAATGAACTAAGAAGGTTGTATTAATGATTATATTTCTGTAACTATATACGTGCTTCTTGCACGACTCTTATTTCATCACAGGACAGGAAGACAAAGATTAAGTTAAAAAAAGCCTTCTTGCATGCACATCTCGTACATTACAATAAATATAGAACCTAATAAAATTGTTATTGCGAGTCACATGCAGAACGTTAAAACGTAATATTGATTCTGACATGTCAATAAGCACACGCATACCAAGTTACCAACATGTGGCACGCTATGTTACTAATAAGGTTGTCGCACTTTCGTGGCTTGTATAACGTCTCAATTAGCTTGGTTGCCGAAGATTTATATGATAAGCCTACTTTGTGCACGAAAGTCTTGACATCCAGTCTTTAGCAAGGGATATCGTATTACCCAGTACTACCTAGTCTGAAGGTCAGATAGGCAGTCGCTTCATGTAAAATACAGGTAATACAGGTATATGTGAGAGCACGTCTAACGATTCAAATCTTTGTTGGTTACTAGCTGGTTCAAATTCCACCCTTTGCGAGCTATTTCTAATAAATGTTATCAGATTATGTTGTAACATGTTCAACCTCCGTTTTTAATATGAGAAATTCCGTACAACTATGGAACAGTAATGTTTGAATTTTGTTGAGTATGTGCAAGGTTGCCCCCTCAGTTTAAAATTACATTGGTTTTGGTCGAGGTTTTTTTATTGAGTCTCTAAGCAGCTTATACGACAGACTTTTTAATAAGTCATCGTCTCGGCCTTTTCCCGACTATATTGGGGTCGGCTTTCAGTCTAACCGGATGCAGCTGAATACCAGTACTTTACATGGAGCGACTGCCTATCTCACCTCCACCACCCAGTTAGTACTGGGTAATTACAACACCCCTTGATAAGACTGGTTGTCAGACTTTCTGGCCACTGACTACTTGTAACGATTGTCAAAGATCTACAAATGACAGCCGGGACCGTGCTTTCCGAGGCACGGATGAGACTCGTTATGTAATGAGCGGTCACCCAACCACGGACCAACCTAGGCAAGTACGGCTTAACCTGAAGATCGATCCGAGCAGCTGTTAGCCAGGAGCTCCTAAAAAGATTTTTTAATATGTAGGAATTAAAAAAAAAAACTGGCCTCTAAGAAATCCTACTATCTTGTGGTATTCTTGATGGACTAACAACATACAACAACGCTACCAATGGGGAAGGCGACCGTAAATCGAATGGCGCCAGCAAAGCTTGTACTAAGCAACGTCATTGGTTGAAGATCTGTCAATATCATTTAATAATTCAAAATAGCTTGACCTCATTGGTCAGATTGGGACTAAGCTATGGACACGCCATCTACAATCAGCTTTGACTTGCCTTCCCCATTGTCGTAAGAACATAAATGTTTTATTTTTATTACAATCGCACATAACAAACTCATTAAACATTGTATGATCATCACCAGGTGTGCTGATAACTGGTGTGACCCTCATCACTGAGATGTGCGAGAACAGCCCTGATACCCTCAACCACTTCAAGAAGGTGAGTCTTCGAATATCAACTTTATTGGCTTTAGAATAGTGCAGATTTTTATTTAGCAACCGTTATGTTACCTATGACGTTCTGATATCTGCATATTATATTATTTAAGTTAGGAATGTAAATAAGGTGATAATATTTGTAGACCAAATATGATACTTATGCAATCAGAGTTAAGATTGCATTTTGTAGACATTAGACTATAGTTATTAGCGTTGTCATTCACTATAGTTACGGAAACAGGCTAATTGGTAGATGATATGAGAAAAAATATTTTAGGCTAATCATATGAAGGAATTGTATCATATGAAGGAATTTAAACTCTGCTCATGTCGTCTCACTCTTGCCTTTTATGACCTCGCCTTACACGTTGGCTTTTAGTATTTGCATCAAATTATGCAACGTCATTTATGACTAAGGAAGTATATTTTCCAAACAAAGTACAAATAAACCTTTTATGTCGATTAACCACGTGTGAAAAATAAAGTAGGTGTACATACAACCGCTTTAGATGTTGTACCTACTAATATTCTTCGTAGGTAATGTACGTATGCAAACATGTAAATTACATGTAGTGTATCATTCTAGACATGCGAAGTGACGAGTCTGTTTACTTCAGTTAATATTGATTGATTACATGACTCGAAGTAAGACTTCGTCCTTTTGAAATTGATTAATGAGATTTTTCTTTGGCTGAGTATAACTTTTTACCACGATGAGTCTTCTTGAAAATTGTTTTCTTGCATATTTATCGTTACTTTGAAAATTGACATACTGTTTAAACTGAAGCATATTATTGAATTAAAAGAAAGATATTCAGATAAAACCGATCTCACACCTTTGTACACACCGCCTTTGTATAGTTTTTACTTTTGCATAAATAAATAAAAAATGAAATTTTGTTACTGACTTAGGTTTAGCAAATTCATCACCTTTACCTCTGAGTTTGTGTCGGTATTTTATTTTGATCCAGAAGCGAAAAGCAAGTGCTATCGACTTTTAAAATAACAACCAAAATATTTACGTATTTAGGTGTCTTAGAAAACCTCTTTTTTTTAGCTTGATCTGTCCCACTCCTGGGCAAATGCCTCCCCCCACTCCCTCCACTTTTCTTGATGTTGGGCTTCTTCTCGCCAATTAACGAGAAAACGATCCAAGGCATCCCGCCATCTTACCCTCGGTCTGCCGCGACCCTGTCTAGCTATTTCAGGGCTTCAGACAGCTCTACTTATATCTGTTACCGGCCAAACCAGATTTCAGGCCAAACTAGTTTGTCCTAGGCCAAACCGGTTTACTGGTCTATCTTAACAGGATACACTAACCCAAACAAAGCAATTAAACTGTGCCCAACTTAGATGTAGCGCTCGCAGGCCGTTGTTGCAGCACCAATCTAACCTAACCCATTTAGTCGGGGTGCTCTATGATTGTCCTTTTGTGATGATCCCTAGTTTGGCCTAGGACAAACTAGTTTGGCTTGAAATCGGGTTTGGCCGGTAACATATCTAAACATTAGTAATTTCATTTCTTAGTTATTTCAATCGCAATTTTTGGTTTCAAGTTAAACATTTTTAGCCAATGCATTATCTATTCCTGGACAGAAATAAATCAAACTCCCAACCAGGCCCCTGACCATGAACAACATCCAACCTTATCTCCAACGAACGCATCCGATTCAGTAATCGATAATTACATATAACTCGATATCGAACAGTAATCGCGGTCGTTAAACCTGATCGTCGTAATACAGGTTTTGATTTTATTCGATATACAGCTTGTAACAGAAAGGGTATAATCATATGGAATACTGTGGTACAGACCATCAAACTGAACAACTTTCTCTATGGGACCACCATCGAAATCGTAAAAAAATAATCAGCTGTCCTATACAAAATTTCAATACCTACTCGACCCAAATGTATGGGACAGCTGATTATTTTTTTACGATTTCGATGGTGGTCCCATAGAGAAAGTTGTTCAGTATGATGGTCCGTACCACAGTATTCCATATGATTATACCTTTTCTGTTACACTCTGTATTGCTAATATTGAACCGTTTATGTGGCTTTTACGAGTAAGAGACAAGAGTACTTCGTAGTTGAAATTAATTTTCGTTTATCATTCAATACTTTTCCTTACCGCTATGGATTGCAGTTCATTCCATCTTTCATTAGCGTGTGTCCCAGCAGTGGGAATATTATTTCCTGATTTTTTTATTTAAATGAGGCCTGAACAGATGCTGCATATGAAGAGCTTGCCTTTAGTTTTGTAAATGATTGTGTATCTGCTATGTAATATTTCTTAACAGTTTCCTCTCATTTTACCTAAAAACTAATAAATAAACTCATCATAAAGAAGTCTAAATATTCATTGCTGCGAAAACGTAAAATATACAATGCAAGGCAATAATGGGAACATTAATAATTCGTGCTGCATGCAGCATAATTCTTTCGATTAGGCTCTCGGGAACAATAAAATTGGTAGGTAGTAATATCATAGTTGAAATGAGCCACTTCATAATATTTTATTTTCAGCTCTGAACCTGTGTAATGAATGTCCCAGCTTAATAAAAGTATCTGTATCTTTTTAACTTATACACGATGAATTTTTCAAGTGGCCGTGGATGGCCAAATCCGAAACTGTGAGGAATATCGAAAAATGCTCAAAGATGTCATATATCTTCGAATTTAACGTAGCATCACCGCTGTAATCCCTGCAGGGTTAGGCGGAGGTGTACCTAATAGTACACCCACATTTCGCCAGTTGTTTATGTCCCATGTAATAGGGGGCGATCCAATTGTCATCAAGCGGGCACAAATCCCGACTCCGTGGCTGCTACTGAGAAATTCCTGATGGAGAAACCCAATAACACTTTGACCAACCCGGGAATCGAACCCAGAACCTCCTGCTCAGTAGTTACCCTTGCTACCACTAGACCAAGGCATCTTCGAATTTGTGGTTCTGGCCATAATCACTGGGCCAGCATAATCTAATGCAAAACAAGTTTAAAAATAGATACACCTCTATAATAATTATTCCAATGACACGTAAATAGCAATGTAAATAATACACCTCATGTGCTTATCAAAGTCGCGTCGCTTTATATACCAGTACCTACTTAACTTATCAGTCCTTATCACGTGTTATCTTATCAATCGTAATGGCAACGTGTACACGGTTTGTTAGACTGGAAAACTATTGTTTTTGTTTTATTATTCCTTCTTCAGTATATTATAATAATATATTTATTGCTTTTTGAATGCCTCGTTGGTCTATTGGTTGCAAGCGCAACTCCTGAGCTTGAGGTTCTGGGTTCGATTCCCAGGTCGGGTAGTGTTATTGAGTTTTACCACTAGGAATTTCTCAGTAGCAGCTGCAGTATAATGTTGATGGCAATAGGCTCGTCCCTTAAAAATTTATAACATCGGCAGTCATAACTAGCGAAATGTGCGCGCACTAAACGTACACCTCTGCCGAACTGTTCGGTAAAAGTAGGTGTGCTATGATGTAAACTGTAACAATCTATAATTATTATTTTTTCGAATCTAGTCAGTTTCTTTAATATTAAAGGATGTACCATATATGCAGTATAGAAATAAGTATAGGAACTACATAATATAATATTTACATAATCAAAAAAAATCTACAAGAACATTAGCAGAAGTAATAGGCTTATTATTCAAGTTTTAACATGGAATCCTTTGATACCGAACTAAGACAGAATCTGTATCTCGGCAAACAGCGCCATCCCCTAATATTTTATAATATTTAAGCCAAAGTAGACAATGAGTCCTTAACTTATCAGATATGCCAGGAAAAGGTAGCTTGTCATACACTTTCCGATCAATAGTTTAAGATAAGCTAGGTTGTTCACGTAAAACAAAGGGAATTGTATGCATTATTGAAATAGCAGCTTAGTTTTTAATGCAACATTTTTCTTAGATACTGTCACATGGGTTCTATAGTATTAAAGACATTTTAAAGGGATGTAATTTCTAGTTTTACCTTAAAAACTTGGCTGGATCTCAAGCTATGATTTTCCTGGGGGGTTTCTATGACGTCTTAGAGCAGGAGTAATTCCAGTGTGGGAAAGAGACAGAGCTATACAGGTAGTCTAGCGCCATCTCTTTCCCACACTGAAATTACTCCTGCTCTAAGACGTCATGGTAGGCCACCAGGGGCCTTAGTCTGCTATTGGAATAGTGTCAGAATGGTCTAATAATTGATTTAATAAGGCCCCTAGCCCGCGGCGTATTGAAGCGCGTTCGAAACTCGTTTGACGTGCGTACAAAGGGTAATTCGTCTGCGCGGGGCCTTATTAAATCAATGATAGACCTTTCTGACACTATTGCAATAGCAGACTAAGGCCCCTGATCGTTTCTACTGCGCTAAAAAGGAGTGTGTGACATAGTTTGCTTAGCCTAAACTCCAAAAGCGACTAATAATGCAGCCGAGCGTGAATTTTAATGTGATTGCTTTACCAAATTAAGCTATACTAAAATGTTTTCTAAGCACAACCAGTACACGGTCGTAAACATGTCACAGTCCTTTTAATTTTTTACCTCTGATAGCAGTAACGCAACTTTTACCTTATTTTAACGCGAATTAAGTTCACTGTGGTTTTGACAGTGATGTAAATTCAGATATAATATGACTAAAAGAACTGTAGAAACTTTCACACAGCTATGATATGACTCAGAGGTAATGCTGTAGAAAGCAGATTTTTCTTTAAAAAATATCCATATTTTTTTTAATGTACAGGCAACCCTACGTCCATAGTAACAATTTGACTTTTCCAACGCCCGCGAAATTCAAATTTTCTTACGATTTTGGCAATTTGCAGGTTAGTGTCAGGTTGTATGTTGATGAAAATATGATTGCCGCAAGTAACACGTATGTAGTTACAGAATTATAATAAGTAATTAAAATCATCAATACAACACTCTAAGTTTCTTTAACCCCATTGACACTGACTTTGATCACTTTCGAGTCAAGGTAGCCCTTGACGCTTTCAAGTACTTTATTTAGTGCTTTATTTTGTAGCAAAAACGTCGATTTTCGTAGTTTAATTGTTACCACTGATGTTCGGTTGACTATACTATATTTAAGGCCGGGTACTGAGATAATGTTAGTTGTATTGCAATTATAAGTTGTTCGTAAGTATGATGTAACACTAATGATGTGTTTGTGTTGTCCCGTAGGAGAGCGGGCAGCGCGAGGTAACATACAAACGCTGATCCATGCACTTTATACGTGTTGGTAGTCTGATGACATTGTATTTTGAACCTTAATTACATAAGCTTAACGTCGACAATAGTCTAGCTAGAGCATACCATCAATTTCAAATGATATCACGCGAATTTCCACCTTAAATACACACCTTTTTAAGCATGATGATGTGTATTTTGTTTGCATAAAAGTGTCCCCATTAAAAATTCAATTCAAATGATGTCACCAATGTGCTAAATATAATTTGCGATCCATAAAAGCAACCTTGCCAAATCCATAAATTCTATAGCTATGGTTTCTAAGCATTGGATCAATTCTCATGATAACAAATGTTCTAAGAAAACGATTGGCTTGATGATAAAATAACATTTATAATAGGGTAACAATCTAGAAACAAATAAATCGGACAGATTATTTTTTAATTTAATTATCGGAAAATATCACATACAATGTCAACAGACTACAGAACAAAGCATGATTGTAATATTGTGTTGGTTATATAACCATATTTATACGTGGGTTTTAATATTAAGCTGTTTGTTGGAAGCCTTATAGTCAACTAAGTCATTTCATTATGGAATTAGCATAACATTTTTTACTTGAAAATTAGAGTGAAAACTTAGGAAACTAATGTATAAATACAATAATTATCTACTAGCGAACCGTCCTGGCTTTGCACGGGTACAATTTCTATCAACAGCGCCACCTACTGACTCCAAAACTATCCTATCATTCAAACTGGAACCAACCATTACACATTCAAGATTTCATTGTAATCGTTTGGTTGGTTTCGGCGATAAGCGTGTATGGACATAGTGACAGGTGATTTTTATATATTAATATTAAGATATTCGAGAGCTTTCAATTTGCGGCTTTATATGACAATTTGACTATATGGCTTTTGCAAAATCATGGGAGAATCATAAAGGTTTAATACAAAACTCTCAACCATCTGAGTAGTGATAGCGAAGTAAGAACTTGTGTGAATAGCACTCGAAGTAGGCTCATACAAATATATTTTACAATCCTATATAATATCGTATATATTAGGTAGATAGAACTTTCTGAAAAACATCATATTCTTACTTAGATAGCAACTACTCTTTCTAGTAACTACCAAATTATTTTGTTCAATAAAATTTTGGTAATTTTTTATTACGAAGCTGACTTAACTAAAAAATATTTTTCTTTTTAAAATGTCTCTTTTTTTCGTAAATAATTTGTAGTCACCCTTGAGTTTCGTCATATGACTGATAATATTCTTAAAATTTCTATACTAACTCATCTCCACTTTATTCTTAACTTATAATAATTTGGTAGTTCTCTTACTTTCGATTCTTTTATAGACTATTCTATCCATGTATGTAATTGTATTGATAACACATGGGATTTCCAGAAAACATAAATACGTATATGTGATATGTGTTTTCTATGATCATTACTCATTTTTAATGCAAGTAAATTGTTTTGATATAATTTCCCAATAATTGCATTATTTAACTTTGCTGTCGGTCACAATTATCATTTTAAGTAAGTTTAATATAAGTATTCAAGAATTCTTTGATAATAAAATGCTAATCGTTGTTTTTGTTGAAGAAAATATTACCGAAACGAAAACATCTATATTCACATTGTAGTATGACTGAACGCATTCTAAAGAATAGAGTAAATTAGAGATCTTCCTTATATGCTAAATTCCTGTATGCATTTATCTGGAAATCCCATCTCACACATTACTAACTACTCAAAACACAGTATGAATTCAGCACCAGAGAGTAAACGTGACTAATTACTGCAAAGAGGTTGAAGGTCATAATTATTTTCTTTTTTTACTGTCGATGTAAATGCCCAGTCCCATATATTCGCTGTCGTATCGTGTTGTAAGCCTGTAAACTCATTGATATATCCTCCGACAGTATTTAGTGTATTTAATAATTGCCTGAAACGTAAAATGTTTGTTTTTTTTCATCGCTTCGCAGTCTTTGTCTATGTGCATTGGGCGATTTGTCTGTGGTCAGTACATGTAAGAGCATGGGTTTGTTTTGTAGATCGTACCGAATCTGGTGAGGATACTGAAAAATCTGATTTTGGCCGGATATTCACCGGAGCATGACGTCAGCGGAGTTTCAGACCCGTTCCTGCAGGTAATGTTAAAATTTATTATTTTGAATTAGAACAGAATTCAGAATTCAATAACATGAAATTGAAAAATTACTGTGTCATTAATTATGACAAATTTTCTATTTCATGTTGATGAATCGAAGAAATTAAACCAATAGGCGATTTAACAAAATCGGAAAAAAATGTGCTTCCATTAGATCACCAAAAATGTTGGACACGTATTTTTTCTTTTGTCTCATAATCAAAAAATGAAGACGACGATACAGCGAATCAAAGTTCCAAGAGAGGGAGCTTGTGACGTCACTGGCTAGTAAAAAGTAACAGGCTTGTGACGTCACGCGAGAGAGAAAGCGCTGTATCGTGGTTTTTCGTTTACATGACAAAAGAAAAATACGTGCCCAATATTTTTTGAAAATCTAACTGATGGACTAAATACATTGTTCCAGTCAAATACCCTATTATTATATAAATCAAAAATACAAGGTGGAATACACCGACACTAACATGGTTACCATACATTCATTACATCATTCTGAACACCCCCCATATAAATTTTTACCTGTCCGTCCCCTTTTTTACAATTTTAGCGTCGGTGTGGGATTCCAGTCTGTATATTTTGGAAGTTACTTATTAATTTAAAACACTGACACATACTTATTTAAATCAGAACATAGCTAATAAAATAACGCGTCAATTTATTAACAAGGTTCTCATTATACAATTACCGATAACCTGCTTCCTTCTGCTTAACTGCCAAATGAGTTTTTTACAAGTTATCCAACTAACTACTCGATAACCGCAGTTTGCTAACAAACACACTTATTCATTTTCCGCTTAAACAAGTAACTACCGCGGATATTCCAAAAACATGTATATTTCCCCGCTTGAAAATATCAAACAATTCACTTATCTTTTGCATCATTAAATCAAGTAAGTTTCCTTTACAACACCAGGAAATATTAGGTATACCTAATAGCGTTTATCTGATTTTCCTTCTACAATCACGTGTCTAAACGACAAATAATGATAGCAAAAATAGTTTTTTGTTCCCATTTTATCATTGAAATCATATAATATAAATAAAAATATATTATATTCCCTGTAAAAATTATCCTTTCATGGATTTAAAGATAGAGACTACACATTGCATACATACATATCATCTTCATTCTACTGCCCTTATCTCAATTTATTTGATCGGCACAGCAAGTCTTCTTCTTCCATACTTCTCTATTACTCGTTATCTCAGCAGTCACCTCCTCTCTAGAATGCGCTTGTACTGGTCTCATCCCGATTAACAATATTGATAAGTCCTAATGGTAGATATAAAAAATAAATTGTGACACCGATGACACGTATAAACGATTACCACGTAGAAATTTTTCATTGATAATAAAAAAAAAACAGTCATTTCATTTTTGCAGGAATCATCAGATTGTTTGTACGTCGGTGCCGGTTCCACCCTGTATAATTATAAGTAACTCATTCTAACACAAATAACTAAACTTGCAGGTAAAAATACTCCGCCTCCTCCGAATACTAGGCAAGAACGACGCTGAAGCCTCCGAAGCTATGAACGACATCCTAGCCCAGGTTGCCACCAACACGGAAACCAGCAAAAACGTCGGCAACACCATCTTGTACGAGACAGTCTTGTCCATCATGGACATAAAGTCGGAGAGCAGTCTGCGAGTGCTGGCCATCAACATCCTGGGGCGGTTCCTGCTGAACAACGACAAGAACATCAGATATGTGGCGCTGAACACGCTGCTGAGGACTGTGCATGTGGACACCTCGGCCGTGCAGAGGCATCGGACCACTATACTCGAGTGCTTAAAGGTGGGTTTTATCAGAGGGAAAACATTCCTGTCTGAAATTCTAGCCGTGGTGGCATGTCATTGTAGCTGCTGGGTGCCAACTTAGTAAGCAAGTATGTCATTATTGCCAAAATCTTGCAGGAATTTAGAAAAAAAACTTTCGGGCACTATTCATATACCAAATTCATCGATTCGTCACGGTAACATAGCTTCAGAATATGTTCACACGATCGATAAAATCAAAATTAATTTAATAAAGTGCTAATCATTTCTGAACGTCAAAATTGTCGTCAAAACACTGCCAAAGAACTAGCCATTTGCTCCAGTGTTCAACGAATTATTTGTTGCTCCCTTATTAAAACAACTTTTCGTCCAGGACCCAGATGTCTCAATCCGTCGCCGCGCAATGGAGCTGTCGTTTGCCCTGATCAACGGCCAGAACATCCGCAGTATGATGAAGGAACTCCTCGCGTTCCTGGAGCGCTCCGACGCCGAGTTCAAGGCGCACTGCTCCAGCGCCATGGTGCTAGCTGCCGAGCGATACGCGCCCTCCAACAAGTGGCATCTTGATACCTTGTTTAGAGTACTGCTCAAGGTGAGAATGCAACATAATCAACCTACAGGGTGACTATATCCGGACCCGCCATAGCAAATTCGCATATAGAGGAGGTCATATGCTAATTATTCCTTACTTTCCCTTGCTCAAGTCTTATAGTTTAGGGGATATGTAATTTTTTATATTTTAATGAGATTTTTCCAAAATTTGACATTCAAGCATTCATAACTTCAGTTTTTTTATTATTTGTTGGTAGTCATAACCATTTGTGATTAAAATACGGCTGAATTTTCTTCAAAATAGGGTTAAAAATAAAATATTACGCTCAAAAAATAAAAAAAATACTTAAAAAACTTTACGATCAAGGTTCAATAATTAGTAAATGACCTCCTCTATATGCGAATTTGCTATGGCGGGTCCATATCCAGTATCCACCCTGTATCATAATAATAGTCCCATGGTGTCATTACTGGGACATAGCTTTCACTCTGTGAGAGAGACGGGCAATCCACCAAGCGGAAGTTAAGAACTATTACGAGTAATTTACTTGGCTTCTGGCATGTCGACAAGCTGACAGAGAGGTTGGTAAGAGTTGGCCGACCATATAGACCATTGTTAGTTTTTTTTTTTATGAAATCTGTAACTAATATTTTTCTCATTCTAGGCTGGGAACTATCTCCGCGACGACACAGTATCCAGCACACTCCAGATCGTATCATCAGCGGCGCCGGAGAGGCAGGCGTACGCGGCCATGCGGCTGTGGACCTCGCTCGAGCGGTCCGCTGTCTCCGCCGACGCCACTGAAAAACAGCCACTAATTCAGGTAACATTAGAGATCATAATCTATTGATATATGCAAAACTAAAATCCTTACATCGTCGATCTATTGTAAATGCAAAAGTTAAAAGAATATCATCCATCTGGTAAATTAATAGACTAGTTGCTGGGGAGTTAAATAAAGCCCCCAGAAGATGTAGTCCCAGCCCAAAATATTAGGTCCCCACCTATGAAATCAGCGTTTTGTTTGGAGGATTTTAAAGAAGTTCAATTTTTCATACTAACATTTTCTTAATTTATTTAACAACTGGGAACACTACTGTTTTAAAACTTGTAAGCAATAATGTTTAAAAACGAAGATAACGTATGCCACTTAAATTAAGCGACAAAAATAAGTTAATAGTGGTCCTCTTTTTGCTAACAAAAAGAGGACCACTATTTGTTTTAACTTTTTTTGTTGAAAAAACTTAGGTAATAAAGTTTTTTTACTATTGGTAGTTAGTTGTCTATGATGGTCATTATTCGATATAATATCAAGCAATTGATGAATATTCTAATTCATAGAAGTGACGAGGTTCTCTATTTGTGAGAAAAAAAACGCCAATTTCATAGGTGGGGACCCAATATAAACAAATTTAAAAATCACTAGACAAACATATTTTATATCATACTGCAAGAAGAAAATCTAGTGGGGAACAGCAGGATACAGGCAGCTATCACCATGGGCGCCGGCAGTATTTTTTCCACGGAGGTGCACCTTCAGTTTCATGAACACAGCTTGAAATTTCTTGCACTCCACCTTGGATATGTTAAATTAAAGGAGTAACTTGGTCAATATATCCAGAGAAGACCATCAATCGATAAAGTAGGATTCGAAAGCGAGCGTAGCGAGCTTGAAAATTTCAGCAACCATTGCATTTATCCATGTCTGCGCGTGCTCGAATATATTAGGATATTTGCGGATAAATTAAGTGATTTTTGTTTTCTGGCTTGGTTTTTCTATGTATTTTCTTTTCCGTTAGGGGGTGCAAGTGAACCCCCATGCACCCTGCTGACGGGGAACATGGCTATCAACAATTCAGATTCAACAGATTGCCTGATAATAAATTATAATAACAAATCACAAGGAAGTTTAAGTAATCTTGCGGATAAACAAAACATGCTGCCTCATGCTGGAATTTTTTTATTTTTTATTTATTCATATCTGCGCTAAACGGTGTCAGTAAATAAGTCCTTCAAGTAGATTCCTGCAACGAATATTAGTTGCTTGATATTGGTAAAGTAATGAAGTGTTTCTGTTAAATAGGTGGCAGCGTGGACTATCGGTGAATATGGTGACTTGCTGGTATCTGAAGCCAGTAACGCCATCTCTATGGTCGATGAAGACGGCGTGGGTAAGTTATTTTAATTAATTATTTACTTGAATCGTCTCGTCGAAAGATAGTTTTTGTGGATTGAAATTTGTTAATTCATTACCCTTTGTGTTTGCGTATTATGCGACAAACAATGCAATTGTACAATGTCAAAATAACGACTTGGGCACAAATCTTGCATCCTTTTAATACGTCCGTTGTTACATTTCAGACGACTTCGTCCGTCCTTCCGAGGAGTACGTGATCGACGTGTACCAGAAGCTGCTCTGGTCCACACAGCTGTCCATCAACACGAAAGAGTACTTGCTGCTTTCGCTCGCTAAGCTCTCCACGAGATTCACCACGCAGCCTAGCCAAGAGTGAGTTGCTACCACAATATGTTACTAAATTAAATCACATTATCTATGCAGATTAAACATTTGTTCTTCTTCTTTCACTGATTAAACCTTTAAAAAATGTTTGTCTTTGTCATCGTTTCACTCACTAACAATTGTGTGTGGATTTTTACCATTTTCTGATTTATTTTCAGTAAAATCCGAGTGATCATCGATACGTTCGGGTCTCACATTCATATCGAGTTGCAGCAGAGAGGCGTAGAGTTATCGCAACTGTATAGGTAAGCATTCAAATTAAAATATGTCCTGTGTGATTTTTTATTGAAAATCATGCAGGATTAGTTAAGATATTAAGTAAACATGTAAAACAAATACATTCAAAATTACAAGCCAAAAGGACTTAGGCAACTTTTAACCCTAATTTTATGCACCCACGATTTCTCAATTTTGTGGACTTTATTACTGAGATAGTTTAAACAGACTTAGATAATCCTTTTGCCTCTTTACTAATGTGTATCAATTTCCACAGGAACTACGCGCACCTGCGGCCGGCGCTGCTGGAGCGCATGCCGGCCATGGAGGCGCCCACGAGCGGGCCCGACGCGCGCGACGACAGCGACCACGACCACGACCTATCCGACACCAGCCCCGACCACAAGCCCGACCAGGTCGCGGTCAGTACTACACACTGCTTCAATAATAATACCTGCCTCTTATAATCCCACTGGAAACAATACAAGTCCTTACGCAGAGAAGGCATAAACGTTGAAACAAGGTGGATTGGCAATTTTAGACTCATCTTAAAAATAAGTCCGAGTTTTCTCTGTTAATATTTATACCTTTACCTGAGTCAGTGATAATTTGATTCTTAGACATGAAGTATTCATAAAAAAATATAAACAAAAACAAATTAGATGTTTAAAAACTAGTCTGCTGTTTGTTGTCAGTAGTACACAATATTAATTTTTGGTTATATGTTTCAGGACGCGCTGTTAGACTTGATCATCGGCTCCGACTCGCTGACGAACGGCGACGTGGACCACAAACCGTCGCAGCCGCCTGCCAGCAACAATAATACTAGCAGCAATGTGAGTACTCATGCTCAAGCTCCTTACAACTAATGCATCATCATTCTCATAACTTTATCCTATTTTATTTGGGGTCGACGCAGCATGTCTTTTTATTCAATACTGCTGGTATTACGCGTGACTTCATCAGTCATCTCATGTCCACCCATATCATCCTTAACACAGTCCATCCTTCGTTTCTTTCTTTACTCATAGAGCCATCCACATTCATACTCAAAAGTTTCTTCACGACATTTTCCTCACTCACTCAATAAATGTCCTCAACTAGTGCACAACTTATCGATATTATATTATATCGATATGTATTCATGCTACTATTGTTTTCTCCAGGATATCCTAGACCTGCTGAGCGGCCTAGACCTGACGCCGACGGCGCCGACGAGCGTCATGAACAACAACCTGCCCACGCCGGTGTCCGCGCCCGCGCCCGCTTCGCTACTGCTCGACGGACTGTTCGCTGCGCCCGCGCATATCAACACGCCAGTCACGCAAGGTACACATACAAAATAAAACTACAAGGCGACGAGTTTTATCACAAGTTCACTTCTCTATCGTAAACAAAAACAAAATTACAATGGTAGATTTCTGTAAAGAACCAAAAGCAACGATGTTAAAGACCCAAAGAGGAAGGCATTATGAACTAGACCGCCTTCATGATGCATGCCCCCTGAATGGCGGCACAGACCGCTGTGAGAAGTGAAAAGAGTGAGGAGACCTTTCAGGAGACAATACTCATAGTCTGATTTCACATTTAAAACAACATCACATTGCCTGTAATTAAGGTAACGCAAAGTTGTACCCTGTGCCCTGTAGTACAGAAACATTTCTCCAGTGTATGTGTGTTATATGTTTAGTTTCCGATTGTATTTCAAAAAGTGACCCTGTAGATAAACTTTCGAGATTGAAGCGGCCTTCACATAACGCCGATGTGTAATCAATATTCTGACGACTAGAATTTCTGCCTATTTTATACAAAATAATGTTTTGATTTCAGTCGACCTGCCGACAGTGACAGCTCTCGAGAAGAACGGCCTGCGCGTCGTGTTCGGCGTGCAGCGCGGCGGCGACGCGGTGACGCTGACCATGCGCGCGCACTCGCAGGGAGGAGCCACGCTCACTGACTTCTTGTTCCAAGCCGCGGTGCCCAGGGTAAGCGACACCTATAATTTCTAGAATTTCTGGTATTGGTATACTTCTTGTTCGTGTATTGCGCGCAAAAATACTCACCAAAACACAACTTCCTTTGTATCTTTTTTTCTCATTGTCGTCGTCTCATTGCTTGAATGACAAATCATTTTGAAAACGTTTTTGAGAATATTCGGGATATACTCTTGTCTTAGTTGTCTTTATAGACATCTTTCAATGTTACTAATTGTTTTTTCTTTTCATCTTTCAGACGTTCCAGCTAGACATGATGTCACCTTCCGGCACTGTTCTGCCGCCCCAGGGAGAAATCACTCAAGTACTCAAAATCACTAATCCATCCAGGGTAAGCACCATTGTATCTAAGAATATCATAGTCAATGTAATATCGAAGTCTAAAGCTACGATATACTACACCTTAGGTGCATACTTGTATAGTTCTTTTTTAAAATATACATTCATGTGACATTGCAACTGTGTATTGGACATATTGTTCATTCAATTGATAGCATTTGCCTCTTGTGATAGCGTTTTGAAAAAAATAAAATTATTTCATGTTTTACTAAGATACCGCCGCCTCATACGGCCATGCAAATCAAATAGTGTATTTTGACACCGTAATATCTAACACCGACGCTAATATCGCTGTTTTTAAAAACACGCTTTAGAGTGACGTATTCTTCTCAGCAAACCCTTTCATTTGATTTCATTTGAACCCTTTTCATGAGAATGCATCAAAAATTACTAGTCCGCCATCTTTGGATCTATCCATATTTGGACTTATCCATATTGGATTTAGAATGACGTCACTCAGCTAACCATGATTGTCATCCAAACTAAACATGTATGCAAACAGCTCAATTGGAAACTGGAAAGTGGGTCAAATTTAACTTCTAAGATTTTTACATAGTGACAGACAAAGTTCATTCGCTCATCAATGTTACTTTTGTGTTTCCAGTCTACCCTACGACTACGGATACGAGTATCGTACAACGTGGACGGCGTGCCGGTCCTGGAGCAGGCGGAGGTCAACAGCTTCCCGCCCGACCTGTTCAACTGACGAGGGGCTTCCCCGCCCGGCTACTGCCTCTAGCGACCTGCACCGACACAAGTCTTACTAGCAGTAGTTACTAGTTACGCGGTCATCGATTGTTCGGTTAATATGTAATATTGATGTTGTTACATCTTCCGGGGGCCGTTAACATTGCGAAAATGGGATGGATCTGAGATGCATATTACCATCTCTTTTACGCGCGGAGACAATGTTGATTTAGGCACTTCCGTTCACGACATCTGTTCCGCTCTGCTGGTCAGACAATACCTACCAGGTATTTTAAAGTACCAAGCATGATATCTTTGTTCTCTTGTGAAAAAAGGATGATGCTTTTCGAATTTTATAGCTCTCATCTCTCTCTTACATTAGAACACTGATATGAGTAACATGTAATACGGCCTCTGTTGGGAATAGTTATTTATCCAACATGTGAGGAAAGTTCGTTTTTCCTATGAGTTTTGATTTTGAGTCTTGAGCGAATGAAGGATTGAAAAATAGAATCACGAGCGCAGCGAGTGACTATAAATTTCAATCCTGAGTTAGCGAAAGACTCAACAAAACGAATAGCAAATGAATTTGCTCACATGTTGCATACAAAACTTTTCACCACTCCCAGCAAGAAAGTATTCAGTCATCATAGGTAAATAAATTTATTTTTTAAAATATCTTTAAAACTTAACATAAAAAAATCAGGCAAGGTTAGTTTCTAAATGGGATCATTACTTTAGGAAAAACCAACTTTCCTCCCTTTTTTCGTAGAGGAAAGACACTTCTTTCGTGCGGGAGTGGTGAAAACTCATTTACTTACGCCTTTTCGCAAGTAGTCTTACAAAAAATACTTTATGTTGAGATTAATCTAGCTTTATCAACCGTGTTGTGATCCGGATAGCTGATAAGATCTTATTATATCTATTTTATTGTATAATAATGCTACATTGCACTTCATAAGCTTCTAGTGCAATCGACCATATAAGAAATCCGTATATAAGGTGTATCTATTCATACACGAAATCTTTTAAGGGGTCATTGTACTCATCATTATGAACAACTTTTACTATGGGACCAACCTCGAAATCGCGAAAAAAAAATCACCTGTTCCCTACAATATGATCGCATTAACTCGTCAAAATGTACTGAACAGCTGATTTTTTTTTGCGATTTCGGGGTTGGTCCCATAGTGAAAGTTGTTCATAATGATGAGTGCAATGACCCCTAAGATTTCGTGTATGAATAGATAGACCCTATTTACAAAAAGAAGTGTTCTCAACAATCGATGACCGCTTCCAACTAAGTCTCTAATGATGGCGCCTCCACCCTCCTCGACAAAGACTGACCACAGGCCCAAACTACCCGCGACACAGCCGTCATGTAGAGATGTACACAGCTTTTATATAGCTCACCTGTTCCCATTGAGATTCGAGAAACATTCCATGTGTGACGTGTTACGTAGTGTTTAAAGTTTATGTCCAGAAGGACACAGATTGTTGAGTTATCGTTGGGTGACCAGAGAACAAAATGCGAGTCTTTTACGTAAATGAACTTAGGTCAGTAGAGGTTTTGCTTTTATATTTCTCTGGGCACATTGCGTCAGTATTATTACAATCTCAAACCAACTTATACCAGTGTGGTCTACTTACTGCTTCTGTCATGAAAATGCCATTTTTTCAAACCGATCTAGCACTCTAATCACAATGATCGGCTCATATTGACTAGCTTTACTACCGACTCTTCTCAAAAGTTTATAATGATTTCCAAAATAGTTGCTTCTATTTAAAATTTCTAGCATTGCGACACAAATGAAAAACGTTGTCATTAAGATTTATTCATTAGTCGTAATATCTTGTGGTTTCGAGCCGTTATGAACATTCCCGAATTTGAACATTTTGCCCTTGATTGATAAATTTTAAATTGATGTACTAGGACTTTTTGTGTCGCTCGCGCTGTACATAAATTGAGATTGTGTGTATAAATGATTTATAGTAAGCAACCTGTGAATTGGAGGGCTGTATGGAATGTACTTAATAAAATATAAATGAATCACTAATTATGATAAATTTTGTGTGATAATGCACTTTAGCACGCAAGCCAAACTACTGGCCTTGTGTGGCAGTAGTCAGTGGTCTGAAATACAAGGGCAAGCTAAAATATCTAGTCACTTGCATGTTATTATGGTATTTATGAAGTTTTATGAACTTTCCAGTCTGTATAAATTGTTTTAGAACCCAATTATTTATAAATTACTGTTTGTGCCTTGATTTTTTGCTCGTCATTGTATTTTATACCAGATATTTTAATTTCCAGATAGTCTCTGGTCGATGTCACTAGTTTGAACGTAGACTAATAACTTATACTACGCATTTTGTTAAGAATAGTTGTTTGTGTACGACCTGTGTGTAACGACACCTATGAGCTGCTTCTGCTAAACAGTCTAGTTGACAGTACTGTTCCTTTTATTGAGAATTTCATATTTTGCGACGATGTAAATAATGATAAATACATCTCATCAAACATGTAGTTACGCAAATTATGGATTATTGTAAGAATTTTACACTCGTTCGGCCACCGCCGGATATTTTTAACATTTAGAGATTAGTTATATCATATGTTTATTATTTTCATCCTATTTATATTTAGGTTATCGACTAACCCGCATATTCTAATGAAATATCGTAGGAGTATGTACATTTAGATATAATTTGGAAGCCACTGGAAATATAGAAGTTGCACGTGCTCTTAATAGTTTTTATATTCTCTGTAATGCATTCATGTACCAATCATGAAAGCGTATATTTTATTTTTGATTATGTAAAGAGAGCTTGGCAAAAGATTATATCGTCAATTTGGTGCTTCGTTTTACTATATCTGATAAATAGAAGGCCCTCCACAATGTGAGATGTTTATGATTTTGTGTATAACTAAAGCTATGTGAAAGATGTACATAATGATTATAATGATTTTATGTAAATTGGTTAATAAATATTTGAGAATGTTTATATAATCAATTTGTTGGTTTTATTTCATTGGACCACTCCCCTCGTCAAGTATTTTATTACCTAATCTATACATGATAGTAAAACTGAAGAGTTTGTTTGGTTGAACGCGCTAATCTCAGGACCTACTGTTCAAATAGAAAATATATTTTAGTGTTGGATAGCCCATTTATCGAGGAAGGCTGTAGGCTATATATCATCACTACAACCAATAGGAGTGGAGCATCAATGATCATGTTGCAAAAACGGGGCAATTTTCATTTTAGCATTCAATTGTGACCAAAATTGTCCTGTGCACCATTTATTATAGATGAATATCTTAGGAAATATCAAAGATTGCAAATAGGTCGCGCAACAAAATAATATTATAACGTCGACGAGGGTCCATTACAAGATGACTCTCAATGGGAAAGTACGCTATACGAAGTCGCATTATGATGTATGTACACATCACAATCAACAACATAGCATGTTACTGTATAACATAACATTTGACTGTATTTCCCAGAAGGGTTAGGCAGAGGTGTACCATTACTAGTACACCACATTATGTCAGTAATGTTTAAGTCCCATGTAATAAGGGACGAGCCTATTACCATCAATCGGCATCAAAAGACTATATTTCATCAATTCACAATAACCGACCCGTACTATTAGATACTAGCTGTGCTTACGACCTCGTCCGCGTGGACTTAGATCTTTCTCAGCCTGTTACTTGCACAGGCACTGTGTTACAGGTCTATTTGAAATAAGTGCTTTGAGTTTGAATCAAGTCTATAACCTGCCCAATCAACAAACATCAAAACATTGGTGTGAAATGTCATACTAACGAACAAACGTCATACTAAGACAAAGTCATGTTTGCCTTTTTTAAATAACAGGCTGAGAAAGATCTAAGTCCACGCGGACAAAGTCGCGGGCACAGCTAGTTTTGAATAAAGAGAAAATTGGTTATTCTCGAAAAAGAAAAAGCAGAAAATCAAAATTCACAGATACATTTATTAACTTACACAAACATTAATACACATGAGCTAAAACAGTTTCTAAGTTACTCTATCATGGGCGTCGCGGGAGCTGGCCGTCCGCTCACGCTGTTGAAGAGCCGGTCTTTGATCATCTGCGCCATCAAGCCGTGGATGACTTCGATAGTAGTCTTGCATGCGTCCTTAGTTGCCTTGCCGAGTTTGTCTTCAGTCCGCTTCTCATGGGGGTCTGCGCCAGCGACGATGAAACCGCCGCGACCTACCAGAACATCTACACATTGAATTTAAGACAACTGTAAACCTAACAAGAATTTTTGGCCTAGGTGCAGGTGGAGTCAAATAAAGGTCATCCATGATTCCTATGTCTATCCTGGGGGGTGTAATACAAGAGGAAGATGAAAATTGAATATGTATGACATCTACTTTTTGAGATATTTACTTGTACATATACATAATATACGGGTAGATTCCACGTTAATCCATTTTAGAATGCCACATGCAAATTACTTTGTGTCTTAGAACAAGTGCTTCATAGATCAAAATTCTGTTGCCAAGTGAACATATAGCAGTGATAAAGTTTAAAACAGTTTCAGGCAATATAATTAATCAACAAAAATTAGACAAAATATGACCCACGAGGAAGGCCTAGGATGAGCACGGAAAAACTTGAGTTGTGTGAAAAAGTTTTTTGAAAGTGTTAATATTGAGATGGCAGACAATGTGATACATAATTATCTAATATTTTAAAGAAGTAAGGCTTGAATTGGTAATCTTGGAAACTACTAAATTCTAATTTTGTTTCGAAAAATCCCTTCAAGAAGTTACATTATCCTCAAGTGTCATACTCATAGGCTAAATTTAAATCATTCCTGTGGAACTATTTACAACCATACCACAAGCAAAGCTGCAGTTATAACCTAGTGGATCATAAAGACATTCTCAGCCAACTCAGAAGTAAAATCATGATGATGATAAATGAGTGTATAATTAACTAAAACATACCAAGGCACACTTCACTCTGCTCCAATTTATCGGATAAGTCAAATATCTGTCCAGTAGTGTAATCAGCATTGGTGATAAGACTGGAACTACTCAGCGTGTTCACCCAGTATTTATTCCAGAGAGAGTCCAGAAGCCTCCGGTCTAGGGACGACTTGAAGTAAGACACCTCTAGAGAATAGTACTGCTTACAGTGGACTCCAAAGTCTTCGATTTTGTTTAGGGGAATTGTCTGGTATTCTGAGGGCTCCTCATTAGCTGGTTTGTAACCCTGAAAATATTTAAGTTTGGAATATTATAAAGAACAAAAACAATGGGTGGCCATTGTGTGAACAAAATGTAAAACCGGGCAGGTTTTTTGAATGTGATGACTACATGAGACTGTTTGATGTTATAATAAAAGAGTCCCTCCTGAATAATAATTATCTAAAATAAGTTTGAACATAACATCACACATGTATTGCCCAGAAGAGTTGGCTCAGATGTAAAAAAATATGAATTCATATTTCATCAGTTATCATTGTATCCATTCTGTCACATACATTTGACTTGACAGAAATTATTGTTCTGTCAAGGATTCGAAGCTACAAACCTTGGGATATGTCCTGAAAGCACCAAGACACACTTTGCCAGCTGAGATAGTTCTGACAGGGTCAATGACAATGGCTACAAAAGGTTCCTGAAAGTTCTGATTCAACATCTGAGTGGAGACATCAATGCCAGATAACCAGCAGCCATACCCTGGATGACTGTGATACCAGCCTATGGCATTTTCATGACGGCCCACCTGAAATTATGAAATTTTTTGCTATAAAAAAACAATCATAATCATCTGTTTAGCCTTTCTCCCAACCATTTCACAACAGAATACCTTTTGGTAAGGCTGAAAATGATATTTATTATTTTTCTAATACTGAGAAATTAATTGAAAAGAAATCTAGCTACCAGCTACTATTTACCTGCTTAGCTGCTTCTATGTAAGCTGTCATATACTCGTAAGCCTGTGCTTGAGCATTTACCCGTGTCTCAGTCCCCTCTACTGGCAGTGCAAACGAATCCATCACTATCATTGTGTTTGCATCTACCTTGCCTGTAAAAAAGTGGAAAATTGGTTTGAAAATAAGCTCAGTTTTATAACCACAATTACATGGGGATAATGGAAGTAGGCTGTACCTAAAAGCAATCCCATGACTTCCAATGTTCCTCCAGATCTTGCGTGCATCACCATTTTGAGTAGAGCTAACGCAGATATTTTGATATCTTTGAAGAAATGAGGGCTGAAACAATGAAGCATTACATTAGTGTCACGGCAAAAATTAAAATTTTAACGTGTGAATGTCTTAAGAAACTTACTCTTTCTCCCATGGCTTAGCAGCAAGAATGTCTTGTTGTTGCTTTTTATCATAACGATATATTTCGTCCACACTGGAGACGGTATCGATATTGTTTGACATCACCCATGTTTTTTGAGCAATGGATGACTGTGAATCGGCACTAGTAGATGCCATTTTTCACAACTTTTATTAATTTAATATGCTACTCGTTGAGATAATTCGAACATGCACGCAAAAGTTACCTTTGATTAAAATTGGGATTTTGGTAGAAAAAACAACGTAAATGTAAATGCACTACAGCACAATGGCAGCGTTTTGACATTCGTTTGACAGAAGGTGGATGACAGTATTGACAGTCACATTGACAGGAAACATTTAACTTCTTTTTTCAAAGATTCAGCACTGAGTCTTTTAAGATTTGCTAAATGCTGTGAAGTGGGTAGGCCGAATTCGAAGCTTCATGACTGCCGAGCTAAGCAGTAAAAGACAACATGCTTCTGGCTCTTTCGATCTCAAAATTACATTAATTTAGAATTTTTGGCTGAAAGAATGACGGTGAATATAGTTAGGTTCTTTGATGAGTGATGGATGAGTTCTTCATTATTTCAGCCGAAAGACGTCCACTGCTGGACATAGGCATCCCCAAGTGTCGCCACACTGACCGGTCCCGTGCAACTCGCATCCAGCGGATCCCCGCAACCTTCACCAGGTCATTGGTCCACCTAGTGGGAGGCCTTCCAACGCAACGTCTTCCGGTTCGCGGTCGCCACTCCAGAACTTTTCGGCCCCATCGGCCATCCGTTCTGCGAGCAATGTGCCCTGCCCACTGCCCACTGGATGAGTTCTTGCGTAGAAATTATTACGAAACATAACGCATGTAATCTCCGAAGAGAAGGCAGAGGTTACGTTTAAGTCCCATGTAATAGGGGGTGAGCCTATTTATTGCCATCAATCGGATCGTTAGAGACATTCAGACTCTCTCTAACGATCGATTTTTATTTATTTTTTTAGAAATATGTAAAAATATAAAGAATGTGTGTATGAATGAATAAACGCCAAAATCAGTTTTTATTATTCCGCGATTTTCTTGAACTGGGAATCAAATTAATCAACCTAGAATCTCATGTTTTTACCAGTAGCACTTGTATTTTATAACCACTAGTCCCACTGCGGAATGATGACCAATTATTATTATTTATCTCATCATTTTGTGGTTTCCGTTTTGTAGAAGTTTATGGCGTTAATTACACTTTTCTAATAATCACTCGATAACCATTGATACCAAATCAATCCAAGTGAGTTTTCTATATTATCTGAAAATCAGGCAATCAGTAATGAACACAAATAAGAAGTGGCATCGGTACTTAGTTTTTAAATTGTGGACAGACATACATTTGGTACTTTTACTAATAATGCCTTCAACCAACTCCTACTCAACATGATCGTTTAGTTACATCAGAAATACAACTCATCAAAGTTACCTTGCTTTCTATTATCTTACATCAGCCGTTTGTTTACCGGTATCAAAGATCACCGGCGCGCATATTTCATCATACAAATTCTAAATGACTCACAAAGAAAAGGCAGACTTCTAAGATTATTTAAACATAGCAAATGACCATTCAGTGTTTTGCTACAACATTATTTTGTCTATTGCTTTTACAATTGTAATCATTGATATATCAATGATTGTAATTCATTGATTGATTACCATCCATCATACTTGCTTAGAAGTTTTGTCTTTGTCTTACTTAAGCAAGTTATCATAAGTCTATTGCTGGCGCCAACATTTCTATTCATATCTTTTATCTCTACTTGCCCAATGCTGTTAATATATCCATCTTTGTCTTTCATTTTGTTACCGTCATTTTGCCAACGCCCCCTTGATAAGGTTGCACCAATCACATTGCACCACATACACATTTTCGAGAATCAAGAAAAATATTTATTACTCGCTGAGGACTCGAACATGTACGACGCAATCGTTAATAGCTCGCCCGCAAGGAAATATCATATAAAAGTGCTCTAACAAATGGTTGATACGGAACTCTGATAGTATGCTAAAGTTAAGACATTAGATAATCGCCAACTACCAGTGTTGTGGAGTGTTTGTTTATAAGTTGTGTTTATACAAGTCAACAAGATGAGCGCTCCTATAATCATCACGGTGCCCAACAACTACCTGGCTATGGAAGCGGTTGAGGAGATGGAGACCAAGGTGGTGGTAGACCTGCCGTCTCCCGCTCCCTCGAGGAAGCGCCGCCTGGACCACTTATCATGGGAGGAGAAGATGCAAAGAAAGTGAGTCAGTCTGTCATTCATGATTTTGATGAAACATTGCCTGCGTGTCGCGTAATGCCATTGTAAATGGGAGATCAAGTTACAGTGGACAGTGGTTAATGACGTCGACGTTACTGGATGTTTCTTCATTGTTCTGTGAATTAGCCAATTTATTATTCAAAGCCCACTTTATCATACTTTTCATACTCATTTAATCGTTTTGAATTAGTAATTTTGTTTAGTTGTTTTTGTTTTGTAGTTTAGTTCAGTCACAAAACATAAAATGCGATTACTTGTAAATTTCAGAGTATGTTGACCTCACGTTCCGTTATGTACAGTTGCGTACAGAAAGTTAGCACCCTGTTAGTATTGTTAACGATAGAAAATTGTTATATCTAGAATATTTGTTTATCAGGAAGCTGAAGAACCGCGTAGCGGCTCAGACTTCGCGCGACAGGAAAAAGGCGAAGATGGATGAGATGGAAGACCGCATCAAATACTTTATGGATATGAATGAGAAGTTGACCAGTGAGGTAGAGAGCTTGAAGGCGCTGAACGAGCGTCTGTTGAGCGAGAACGCAACGCTTCGCAGTGAAGCGGCGGCGGCGCGGAGCGTCGCGGGGGCCCCCAGACCGGCAGAGTCTATTCCTCAGCAGAAGGAAGGGCCCCCGACGGCGATCCGCGCGGCGCGCCTGCTGCTGGCGATGTGTCTCCTCTCGCAGACCTCCTCGCACACTTCGATTCAGACGAGTACCTCGATACCCTCACTCAACTTGCAGACTCCCTCTTCAAAGAAATTGATGCAAGTGCTTCAGGAACGCCTCAAAATGTAAGTTAATTATGAAATATTATTAACATCATACAAATTACTCATATCCTACTCATACTACTTCAGTAGCGGACTGTCCAATGTTGGCCAATTTCCTGTTTGTTGCGCTCAAACTTAATTTCCTAGTCAGTGTATATGAATCATGCTGCAAAAGAATAAATAGACTTGAAACTTTACACTTTCCCCATTTATACATATTCACCAGCTTGTCAACAGACTAAATACCTTGATAAGATAATATTGCATGCCATTTGTGACAGGGTTGCACAAGCGACAAGCCTATGCCTATTAACCCATATTCTTATCTAGAATGAACCAACACGGATGATGCAATGTGGAACAAGTGTTGCATCATAAACAGCTATTATTGTAGTAGGTAGTCAAATGTTATGGTCAAATACTGGTCTCAAACTGGTCTGTTATGTAAATCATTAATGAAACTATCAGATAATACTGGTCAGTAATGTCTGATTTTAGATATTGTCCTATCTGTATATACAGATAGGTAGGTCAGTTTTGTCTGTGGCCATTTTAGGCCCCCAGGTAGTAGCTACCTGCCCAAAATGGCAGAATTATAATAGGATATTAATAACAAAGTGACAATAATTGATAATATTAACTGCGCCTTGACCATTTTCTTTTACATTAATTTCAGCTTCATGAAAGCTTTTCTTTAAAATAAGAAGCAAGTTGCTAACACAGTTGTATCTTGTTACAGGACACAGTCAGGAAAACTGGAGAGTGCATTGAAGGACCTAAAGTGGTGGGGACCCCAGCAAAGCACCTGGAATCCAATGAAAGTTCAGTCGTAGACATCAAGCACGACGTCAACAGGATATTGTCCCAACACTCCTATGCGCATCCTTACAAACCAGAGATTGTTGTCACCGACACAGAAGAAGTACAAATTAAAGAAGAGAACAATGACAAAGGAGACTTATTCTACGCCAGCTGTGATGAAGCCAATGACTGCATCACGATCGAAGTGCCATGTGAAGAACACGTTGTAGAAGAAACACCTTTACAGATTGAGACAGACTTCAGCACCCTCACAGACAACTGTTCAGGGATCACGCTGGAGTGTGACATGAAAATGCTTTCCCCCATGACCATGTCACCTAAATCTGTAGAGGAGAATCTAGGCCTGTCTCCATCGCACACGATCCTCAGCTCCGACCTTGGATACGAGTCATTAGCGTCACCACTAAGCGAGCCAGAATCCATGGACTTGTCAGACTTTTGGTGCGAATCATTTTCAGAACTGTTCCCTGGACTAGCGTAGAATTTTTCTGCATTTCGACTCCCACCAAAGACTGACTAGTTTTAAGCTCTATTTAAGTCAAAGAATCTATATTGTTAAGTTGTATGAAATGACAATTTAATTAGTGTTTCTTTACCTATTTATTAAGTAAATGTTTTTTTAATATATAACAAATTATAATTTAGTGTTTAGTTAGGATGCACATAGATTGTAATAAAACAATGTTCTGTCGAACTTTCTTGTTTTCTTCACATATGGTTAATTGGCCCAAATGTGTAGAGAGTAAAACATAATAGTCATCAAAATCATTGTCAAGGCTTATCACCATTATTTTGGTGTCTACTTTAGACTGGATACAAACTAAATAAAAATAGGATAACAAAATTGAAGTGGAAATAACCAGTCCTACAAGGAAACACAACAAGAATTGATCAACTGAATTCTAATAAAAATAAAACTCAACTTCGAACAGGTTCTAGATTTACTTAAAATTAATGAAACTGTAGTCTGTTCTGAAGTCGAGCAAGTGTACCCCACTTCCTGAATAGTGGGTAGTTATAAAATGTCATGGACAACCAGTGGTAATCAAATATACCAAAACTACCTAGGTAGGTACTACGATAGAGGGGGCTTCTGACTAATACAAAAAATGATGTCAAACTATGAATAATTTAATAAGAACTTGGGATTCCCAATCCAGTAGACATCAAAACAAAGTCAACCATCATTACGTATCGCTTCTTGAATCTACCTACTGGGAAAACCGTAATACTTCTTAACTATTTATTTGCGAACTTTGTTGTTGATAAAACTCGAAATGGAATTATCCAGCCGTCACGAAAATAACTTGCTGGTGTACATACATTTATGATAAAAACGTAATTAGCGATAATGATAAGCGACATTTTATTAACTAAGTAGGTACCTATCAAGAATATTGATAGGAGGTAAGGTACAAATTAATGCAGACAGACACTTGTGATACACAAGTGTTCTGTGCTATTACGTTCGTTTTTATTTCAAGGTGATTAATAAGTCAAACATTAAGAACCTACCTACTTACCTATATTTTTATTTTAATAATATTTTGAATAATAATAACGTTTAATGTATTCTTTATAAGGGGTAGGGAGAGGTTGAACCATAAAGAAAATCCTCATTACGGACTAATCAGGCATAAGTCTAGACTAGCCTACGCTGCAGCTGAAACATTCCTAATGAATAAATCTAATATCACCATCCGACCTGGGAACCTTGAACCTGTCGCCAAAAGCCGGATATTTTATACACAAGTTGGTATTATAATATTAGTCACGTATTAACTAGAGTTACAAATGGCTTGCATGCTTGAGTAAGCAAGCTCAAGAGGCAGGGGGCTGGCCATGTTTGTCGAAGGAGCGGCGGCCGGGGCAAGTGTGTCCTGGATAGGAGAGGCAAGCGTAGGTGTGTGACGCCCCCGAACTAGATAGACCGAACATCTTTAAAAGGTGGAGGATGTTGAGGAGCAGGTTAGGGGAGAGACCTGTGTCCAGCAGTGGATTGTGATAGCCTCGGTGAATTGATTTGGAAGAAAGAAAATAGGTTTATTTGGCACATGCCAGAAGAGCACACTGCAAACAAAAATGACCAAAAAAGTTAATATTAAAAAAAATCGTGTGGTGTCTCATGGCTGCGCCAAATAGGCCCAGTTCAGACTGCCCGACGGTGGTTTTCAACTTGTGTGGCTGACTCTGGCTTGGCCACCATCAGGGATTTTAATTTTGATAACACAAATATTTAGTCGCTAATTAGTCGAAATTAGTCGCCAAATATCAGATTTAGTCGGTCACTGGTTCAAAAGTTAGAAGGGTTTATAGGTGGCCGATCTGGAGGGACTCTCCCCGGCTTGGCCACATTTATATCTCAAAAACTGGGGCACCTAACGAAGATCTGTTTTCTCCCAGATTTAGTCGCTAATTAGTCGAAATTAGTCGCCAAAAATCAGAATTAGTCGATCACTGGTTCAAAAGTTAGAAGGATTTATAGGTGGCCGATCTGGAGGGACTCTCCCCGGCTTGGCCACATTTATATCTCAAAAACTGGGGCACCTAACGAAGATCTGTTTTCTCCCAGATTTACTCGCTAATTGGTCGAAATTAGTCGCCGAGTCACAGATTTAGTCGGGTCTTAGTTTAGAAGATAAAATGAGTTCAACTTTTAAGGTATAGTCCAAGAGCTAGATCGAAAAGATAACGAAAAATTGCCAAGATAAAAATATTTCTGTTAATATGTGTAATATACTTCTCGTTTTATCGGTCTAAAGTCATTAGAAATGTCAGAGAGATATAAATTCTCAATTAAATAATTTTGTTTATGTTATAAATTGCTATGTTAGAGTAGGTTAATTTTCTTTGAAAACATTACACCTGGCTCTTGGCCTATTTGGTGTCAAGATGTACAGTCGCATACAACTGTTTTACCAAATTATAATGTTAAGGCCTAAATTACGTTAGAATAATAAAACTTCTGTTTCCAAATAAGAATATATGATGTATCTACCTAATACTATGCTAGCACGGGAACCCAGCGCTCTTAAATCAAAGATGTATATACCTATCTGTATATATATATTAGGTATCTAATACCTAATATGACACCATTTGGCTCTAATTAAGGTTAGTATAATAAAACTTCTGTTGTCGAAATATAAAATTATTTATTATTTAACATTTTTTGAACTTACAGTAAAATGTTAAAAATAACGAAGGCTCGTCCCCAGCGTCCGCTGTCGCGGATAATAATAGTATAAACACAACAATAAAAACAAAAAACAATATCAAATCTTTGCACTAACCATAATAATAACCTTAACAATATTTAATAGCAGTATTATTACTTAAATCCTTACAATCCTTACATAATTTTTTATTAAAATAGTAATTTTAATCACAGTATAAATTTTAATCACAGTATAAATTTTAATCACAGTATACATTTTAATCACAGTAGAAATTTTAATCACAGTATCTATTATTTATTTTTATGAGTTTACTTACAACGTGTAAATTAAGTTATGCGGTATTATTTCTGTGGAAGGTAAAGAAATTAAATCTTGCAAATCGTCAAAGCATTCCCAAGTTTTTGTAGACTTTCGGTAGCACCAACTTCTGTAATGACCTATAGCACCAGGTATGTACTCAATCACCGCTAAAGCAGAAAACTTTTGTTTTTTTACTGTAATAGTCACTGGTATGTTAGTCAGATTAATTTGAGAAATACCAGTTGTTTCAATAAATAAAATAGACGAAAAGTAGTAATGAAATCTCACTTGCTTGCCGCAATCAGAGCACATCCCTTTTTCTTTCTCGATTGTTAATTTAATCGATTTGGATAATGCTGAAATGCCATCTTTTTTTATTACATCGATATTAATCGGTAAATACTGACACTTTCTTAATAAATTACTCTGACTAGAGCACCGCTCGTTAGTGCATTTTTTTTGGCGCATTGTGCTATAAAATAGTGGATAGAGAATGTGATCAATAATTTTGGACGTATTGCATTCGCAGTTAACAAGTTGGTGAAACGTGTCATCCTCTGTCCGAAAGTGCTTTAATAATAATTTAGTTCTGTTTCTATATAACTCGGTTTTATCCCCACTGTTCTCAACTATTTGTTGAATAATTTGACAAATTGCAACATCCTTATTCTCTAATATATGTTTTTTAACATGGGGTCGATCAACATAAGCTATAGCCAAACTTTGAAATATACTATCAAAAGCACAAGTATTAAAGGTGTCAACATTTTGTACATACGAATTAGTTACAGAGCCATTTTTTAAAATATGGATTGATTTAGGTTTTTTTGATTTAGGTTTCATCTGTCCTTTCCAATTTTCCATGGTAGATGGAACGTCCAAAAATACAGACTCTTGTTCGAAGCTTTTGCGATCATCTGTTTCTAAAGTTATAATGTTTTTTTTGACAGGTGTGTTGTCTCTATGTTGTCCTAAATCACTAATGGCTAATTTCAGGCAACCTTTTACTTGTGTTATATGCCTGATTAAAAAATCATCAATTCTTAATCTTTCCCTATTAGAATCCATTAAAAGAGTTTTTATGTCTTTGAAATAACTTTCTACATTTGTACTTGATGGATTAGGTTTGGATAAGTAAAAATATTCAGACATAACTTCACCCCATAAAGGTATTTTTTTTTAAATTCTATATAAATATGTTAGAAAAGTAGGGAAATAGTAAAGGTTTTCGTTATCAAAATCCGGTGTTATGTTTTCATTATATATTGTTTCTCGTGTCTGTACGTTTTTACAAAACCTTATCAAAGGGTTTTCATCTATATCATCATATTCTTCTATACATTCAGTTGTTATATCCTCTTTAGACATGTCACTAGGTATTGTTTCTAAATTCGTAATTATTGATTGTAATTTCAATAATGCATTACTACACCTGGATACCTTGTTTTGGTCCGTTAACCCACCATATCTGTTCAAGGCGAGTGTTATAATATCATCCAAAATATTTTTTAATTGGCTATAATTTGCAGTTTGCCTAAGTAATAAGACACATCTAACATAAAAGTTCTTTACACGATTATCTACATGTTCGAAGCATGATTGTCTATACAGATTTTTAACGAAATGAGATTTATCGAGACGAATGTAACAAGGTATCCTAATATTGTTGTCGCCTTCTAATATGTTAAAGCAATTTTGTAAATAGCTATTTGTAGAAATAAACCCTGTAAAGTTTGTTACAACAGCACCTAATATTGCAGCAGAATCATCAGAGACACATTCATTTGGTGCGGATTTACCACTCAACCACTGCTTTAAAAACATACTAATATTTTCTTGCGTATTCAGATAACATTTCATTCGCATATCATTACATTCGCTTCAGATAACATATGGCACAACGGAATACTGCTACCATCTTCACGATAGCACATCATTACGTATAAAAACACGTGTTTTTTCTGTTTGTTTGCGTTTTTTGTAAAGATATTGACTTCTGGTAATACAGTTCCTTTGACAACAGAACCAGTCGCATCTATTGACACTCTAATATATCTTTCTGATCTAGAAAATAAATTATAAAAATAATTTTGTTCCCTTGACCAGTACAGAATAAAAAAAGGAAATATGGAAATTTGTCGAATAGTTTCATTGTATGGTGGTGTAAATGCCATACACCAAACTGATAACACAGGTGAAGAGTGAAGAAAGGGAGCTTGTTTCATCCTACTTCTAATTTTTTGTAGAGCTCCTATATTTGGTATAATAGGTGGTTCTACATCACCTATTTCCATGTGTTGATTAGCTAGCAAATTTCTAGTAATTATTGGATGGTTTTTTGCTAAAGTTTCTTCTAACTGTTGCTTATGGTACTTTGTTACCCTAACTTTTACAGATTTATCGTGTTTATAATTTTTGTTGACATTTGTTATCGAACATTTCATTTCATAAAAATTTTCGGATGATGTGCAGCAGTTTTCAGAGTAATAAATATTGAGGTTTGCTTTGCATAGTTTGCAATAGCCTTGGCAAAGAATGTGACCATTTGGTTGAACTCTGTTTTTTTTAAATATCCATATACATTCGTTCTTGCTCTGTTTCCAAATTTCTTGTCGAAGAATGGTAGTCCACTTTTGTTTTTGAAATCTTCTTGCGGACTTGTAGCGTGAATTGGGTATTTTGGGATCATTGCGGTAATAGTAATATTTTGTAGGCTCTATTTCTCGCCACTGATAAGCATCTATAACTATAGAAAATGTAATTTCACTATCTGTTTGGTTTTCCAAATCTTCATTCAATACATAATTATCTCCGGCAGATGATGTTCTGGTTGAAAATTCTGTCTCCAACACGAGTTCATTACTCGAAATCGATTGTTTTTCTCTTTCTTCCTCTTGTTTAACATTTGAACCAAAAAAAAGTGCGTGGTTTTTCTTTATGCTAAGAAATATTGCATCCTTAGACATTTGTTTGTCAAATTTATTAAACAGGAGATCATAAATTGCATCATTTCTTTTTGGCTGTATTGGGTAAAGTACATCTTTATGTTCAAGATATACGGTTTTCTGGCTATCTAAGTTAACTTTAAACCCGCGACCGCGTCTTGACATTTTAGATGGTTTCTGAAAGTAAATAAGGGACCAACTGAGTATATTAACATCACTATTTAGAAGCTAAACTGGTCAAGAGGAGAATAGACGTGTGGTGTCAGGAGGAAAAGCGCGGCCGCCGCGGTGACGCTGGCCTCGCTGCCTGCTGCTGCCGGTCGCTGCTGTTCCGGTGTGAATCGTCCCTGATATACCACACACAGTTTGAACTTATAATATACTAGCTTCTGCCAGCGGCTCCGCCCGTGTGAATATCGAAAATTATCCCTAGTGAACATATTCCCGCAATAAAAAGTATCTTATGTACTAAAAAAACAAAGATAAAGAAATGCTACTAGTTAATTTACGTAGAATTTTAAGTTTTGTACTTAAATAGTCATAGAATTTATTCATACTTAGCCATGTTTACCTACGTAGATCAGCCGCAGCCCTACGTAAACATGGCTATGTACGAATGTGAGATTAATCTAGGTAAATAGCTTTTTTAATACAAATATCTCATCCACTGGAATTTTTTCAAATTACATAATAACTGAATGTTAAATTACTAGATAATTTTGCTTACCTACTATATTGTTTGCATTAATAATATATATAATTTCAAACTTACCCAAAGACTTCTCCATATTTACACAGATATAATTAGTTATGTGCAGTTTCATACACTGCTTTATCTACACTCACACATTGGTAAATAAACCGGTATTATTTGAGTTCATAACTATTCTTAACAAGTTCCACTTTATACTGGCTGACTTTAATTTACGTCACGGGCAACTCGCTCTATGTACTGGTAGTTCATCTGTACACGCGCATCTATCTCTTTCTTACTTACCATACATAAATGAAACGGAGCGCACAGGAGCGCAGCGATCTTGCTGCTAGCGACTTCCACATTTTGTTCTATAATAATAATAACTTTATTGATGCAAACAACCTTTGCTACAAAAAAAAAAAAAATTGTAGATCTGTTTCTAGGTAATGCTTGCTTTCCTTTTTTGGTAGATATATAATAACAAAGAATAACTATATATTTAGGTTTATTTAGAAACAAACATTCCACCTTAAGGCGATCCCCGCGGCAAAACCGCGTTTTTTGTCGTTATTCAGAGGCTATTAACTCAGTAATGAAGCGTAATTAACTATATCTAAAAGCATTTTATTTGTTAGTTTATTGCACATTTTAATTTATTTTTATGTGTTATAAATACATTTAAAATCTCCTTGTAAAAAATGTTCTAAAATTATTGATAGCATGCTTCTTTTGCTAAAGTTGACGTTCTGTTAATTTAAGAATTACACCAATGGATAGATAATTTAAAAATCTAAATATTCCACATTTTATTTTATTTGAAAAGATCGCTTATCTTTTTTTATTAAAAGAATTCCAATTTTTTTGTGGATTTTGAGATAAATGCGCGGGCGGAGTGAGCGAGACAGAGCGAGACTTATCAACGGGACAGAGAAGGACCGAATACTCAAGGTCGTTTGGTCGGGGTAGCGTCTTAAGACATAATACGTATTGTCTAGAAACTACTTAAAGTGTTTTGTACATGCTTGTACCAATGTATGGAGAAATTTCTTACTTTAATATCTTTTTAATAACACACCGACTAAATCTGTGACTCGGCGACTAAATTCGACCAATTAGCGAGTAAATCTGGGAGAAAACAGATCTTCATTAGGTGCCCCAGTTTTTGAGATATAAATGTGGCCAAGCCGGGGAGAGTCCCTCCAGATCGGCCACCTATAAATCCTTCTAACTTTTGAACCAGTGATCGACTAATTCTGATTTTTGGCGACTAATTTCGACTAATTAGCGACTAAATCTGGGAGAAAACAGATCTTCGTTAGGTATCCTAGTTTTTGAGATATAAATGTGGCCAAGCTGGGGAGACTCTCTCCAGATCGGCCACCTATAAACCCTTCTAACTTTTGAACCATTGACCGACTAAATCTGATATTTGGCGACTAATTTCGACTAATTAGCGACTAAATATTTATGTTATCAAAATTAAAATCCCTGATGGTGGCCAAGCCAGAGTCAGCCACACTTTCAACTTTACTTGAGAATTAGGTTTAAGAAATTAAGAAGTCATGCATGAATCAACTATCACAGTTGAAGATCCGAATAGTCTCTCGAATGCGTTTGGATACGCCCACCGTTCGCTAACGATGCTGCTGCTGCGCGCGCTGATAATGTGATAGATAACACACGGTACAATAACAGCACAAATCACAAAGTAATCAGTGCCGGCTTATCGGAATTTATCAAGCACGGTTCTTTATTTTGATTATTGTATGATTAAATTTTTTCAAAATTTAAAACACATCTTTTTATACATATATAATATGTATAAAAAGATGTGTGATGTATGATGATCATTGCATCTATGTACGTAACTAACGCTAGTGTCCAATTGATAAAAGATAATAAAATAAGTATAGTCTGATGAACAATTTAGTCTGACAACCAGTCATACCAAGGGGTATCGTATTACCCAGTAATAACTAGGTAATGGAAGACAGTTAGGCAATCGCTCTATGTAAAATATACTGGTATTCAGTGACATCCGGTTAGACTGGAAGCCGACCCCGACATAATTGGCTAAAGGCTAGGCTGGCAGATGGACAGTGCAGGTACTCACGGCTACATATCAAGCTATACATTTCCAGTGTAAGCTGAGCTCGCATTGTACGAAAATCCTATACAATGCGATATCAGCGTAAACTGGAAATGTGTAGCTTGATGTGTAGCCGTGTGTACATGAACACAATTAAGTACTTACCAAATATACTGGTATTCAGTGACATCCGGTTAGACTGGAAGCCGACCCCAACATAGTTGGCTAAAGGCTAGGCTGGCAGATGGACAGTGCTGGTACACACGGCTACACATCAAGCTATACATTTCCAGTGTAAGCTGACCTCGCATTGTACGGAAATCCTATACAATGCGAGATCAGCGTGAACTGGAAATGTATAGCTTGATGTGTAGCCGTGTGTACATGAACACAATTAAGTAGGTACTTACTTGAAGTACCTTGTCGAACTATCATCATATCTGTAGTTCCCGACGGTTTGGGCATCATAGGTGTACGTAGGTTCCTATACAGGGTGTAACAAGACCCTTCACGAAGCCGTCAACCAAGCACTCTAAGCACATCAAACTAAGTCACTTTACGCAAACAATATTGCTGGGAAACGACTTTTTTTGGGGTGAAAAATCACGTTTTATGGTAGGACTCAATGTAACGCACTTAAAACATTGTGCTGATGGATGGTTTGAATAGTACAGTCGTCATGGAGGTGTTTAAAGTAAAAATATTACAATAAAAACAAGTATTTAAAAAAAAAACGTGAAAAAGTTGGATCTTTGACCCCCAATATCTCCGTAACTAGAAGGTTCCCAGGTATGGTCTAGAACAAAAAAATGATCGCAATGACGGGGAGAACATGTGGCTTTAGGGTCTTGTTACACCCATTATGTAGATGTATATCAACATCCACCATGGTTCTCATATAAAAGGGGGCGGGCTTTATCTTTGCCCGACTAAGGAATCGATCCCGGACACCATGCTCAGCAATACCTACCGCTTTTCGTAGTAACTCTACACTACTGTAGTTGTACGGTTGTACTGTTGTGTAGGTCTGTACGGTCTACTGATATTATTAATTAGGTACCTTCCTATATACATAAAATCAACGGGATTCCCGATAACAACCTTTATCAAACATATAAAACTGTTAAAACGTGAAAATTCCATTCCGTTCTAAGTGTTTAGTACATAAATACCTATTGTTAATAATGTTCAGCGTTGATAAGGAAATAGTTAGCCAAAACGAATGCATAAATATATACCCATTACTTAGGGACTTAACTATGGTTATATATGCAAGAGGATACAATGTAGATAAGATAGGTACTGATTAGTTCGTTTCTGTGTTATAGATATTTTATTACATTGACATTTTAGGCGCCAGCTCGCGCCGTTTCTTCGAATGAAACTAGGGGTCCAGATTGTATAATCACTATATTTCTTCTAATATGTTGCATACACTATGCACCTTGATATCGTAGACTTACAATAATATCAGTCGCAGTTAGCGATAATTTACATTTGTATCAGAAACCCTTTCGTACCAAGTGTCGGTATTTGTTACTGTCATCTCTGGTCTAACCATAGTGTCTAGACCAGTGTTGTCAGCAATCTCCCAATTAACTCAGTAGTGGGAATCATAGATAATAAAGACAAGTAACTATGATTCGCCACACCACCCCCCTACGGAGAAAACAAAGGTGTCACGCAAAATATAACATAAAAACAGGACAACTTATAATATAAAACAATTAAAACCAGAGCGAGAAAAAAAAAACTAATTAAACAAACAGAAAATAAAATTAATAAACTATAAATCTAGGATGTCCCTAAACTTGACCCGTCTGCCGGTTCTGGTGGTGACAGCAGTTGGCGGCGCTGGAGTAGTCTGAGTGGAAGGAGGTGGATTAGTTGGGGTAGGAGCAATTGGTTGTAATGAAGATTGCGGAGCAGGTATCGGTGTGGAAGGAGAAACAGGAACTGTAAACGGTTCAGAATCCAGATACGCTGGCTTAACGCGGTCTATGCTGACCGTTGCCTCTCTTCCATGTATCTCCAAGGTAAGGGTTTTATCCCTTCTCCTCAGGACGTGGAATGGGCCAGTGTAAGGAGGTTGCAAGGGCCGTCGAACGGTGTCGTCACGGAGCAGGACATGAGTCGATGTCGCCAACTCTTTGAATACAAAGGTTGACGGTCGAGCGTGACGTGAGGCTGGTATGGGACGTAAAACTTCCATCCGGCTCCTCAGCTCCGTGACGAAATCCGTGATGTCGTGTGGACTCCTGGGTTCTTCCGCCGGCATGATTAGTTCACCGGGAAGGCGTAGAGGTTCTCCATAGACCAGCTCAGCGGAAGAGGAGTTTAAGTCCTCTTTAAGCGCAGTCCTCATGCCAAGGAGTACTAATGGAAGTGCCTTGCTCCATGTTTGGGAATGGCACATTAATGAAGCTTTTAGCTGGCGGTGCATACGTTCTACCATGCCATTTGCGCACGGGTGGTAACTGGTTGTGCGAATCCGCTTTGTTGCGCACACGTTCATGAGGCGCCGAAACAAATCAGATTCAAACTGACGGCCCTGGTCGGTTGTCACGGTACTTGGTACCCCAAAACGGGATATCCACCCAGTCACCAGCGTGTCTGCCACTTCTTCCGCAGTAATGGATGTCATAGGCCACGCTTCGGGCCAACGCGTGAATCTGTCGACCGCGGTCAGGCAATATTTGAAATTGCAAGAGGGCGGCAGTGGTCCTATGATATCAATGTGGATATGACAGAATCGGCTTGATGCGATCGGGAAGGTCGTAAGCGGTGAAGATGTGTGTCTGGTCACCTTACTGCGCTGGCATTGTAAGCATGACTTCGCCCATTTCCGGCAGTCGGTGTTAACATTCAACCACACGTATCGCTCAGTCACCAAACGTAAACTTGCTTTTACGCCAGGGTGACTGAGATTATGCAGTCGATCGAAAGCTGCTCGACGGAATGGCAAGGTTAGATAGGGGCGAGGTCTACCTGTCGACATGTCGCAAAGAATGAAAATGTTTGTTCCAGGAACCAAGATATTTTTTAAATTCATGGAAGTAGAAGAAATTACCTCTTTGAGTTCGTCGTCTCCCTCTTGAGACTTGGCAAGGGCTTGATAGTCTTCCTCTAATGATATGGATTCCACCCGTGACATGGCGTCTGCAACTAAATTGTCTGCTCCCTTTATGTATTGTATGTCGGTGGTGAATTGGCTGATAAAAGTTAATTGATTGAGTTGTGTTGGCGGAAGCTTATCACGGCGCTGTATAAAAGCGTACACCAGGGGCTTGTGATCAGTAAAAATCGTTGCATTTTGCACTTCTAGTATGTGCCGAAAGTGTTGAACGCTCTCGTACACGGCTAGTAGTTCCCTATAATAAGCAGGCCACTGGGACTGTTTCTCGGTCAGCTTTTTGCTAAAGTACGCGAGAGGGTGCCAGTTACCATCAGTCTTCTGTTGTAGGCATGCGCCTATATGCATGCTGGATGCGTCTGTAAAGAGACCTAAGGGAGCCTCACAGTTTGGATGCGAAAGGGTGGTAACGTTGACTAGACTTTTCTTACAGTCATTAAAACATTGCTCGAGTATGGGTGTCCATGGAAATGGTTTAGCACCCTTACTGTTAGTAGCAGCCACTGCATCTATTAGAGGAGCCTGGTACTTAGCGGCGTCTGGCAAAAATCTGCGGTAGTAATTAACCATGCCCAGGAATCTGCGAACGCCTTGCACGGTCTTAGGTAGAGGGAAATCCACTAAAGCACTGATACGGTCTTCGGGAGGATGTGTGCCTGCGGCATTAATGCGGTAACCCAAGAAAGTTACCTCGGCTGCACCAAGTACGCACTTCGCCGGGTTGATGACCACGCCATACTGATGTAGTCGTTGAAACAGGAGCCTCAAGTGTTCAGCATGTTGCGGGGGGTCTCTTGAGTAGACGAGGATATCGTCTACGTAAGCGAAACAGAAATTAAACCCCCGCACAACCTCGTCAATGAACCTTTGAAATGTCTGCCCGGCATTTCTCAGGCCAAAGGTCATATAGGGGAATTCAAAAAGCCCGAAAGGTGTGATTATGGCTGTTTTACAAATATCATCAGTATTAACTGGGATTTGTTGATATGCCTTTACTAAATCTAAGGTACTGAAAACTGTGCATCCGGATAAGTTCTGGCAGAAGTCCCCTATATGACGGACCGGATAGCGGTCCGGGACTGTGCGGGCGTTCAATGCTCGGAAGTCGCCGCACGGGCGATAAGACTCGTCCTTTTTAAGCGCAAGATGTAATGGAGAGGACCATGAGCTGCTGGAAGGTCTGGCAGTACCCACGCGAATCATCTCTTCAAATTCTTTTTGAGCAGCTCGAAGCTTTTGTGGAGCGAGACGACGTGGTCGTGCTGTCACCGGTGGACCATCGGTGGTGTTGATGAAATGCACCGTGGTGTGCTTCGGATCTTTAGGTGCGCCAGGAGGACGTGAGATGCTAGGGAACTCGGCCAAGATGTGGGCGAATGGAGAATCAGGTGATTGAATGACTTTAATGCTGGGTTGGTCTATCAAAGAGATTTCAGTTTCAACTGACAAACTTGTTTTATCGTCTCGCAACCTACCATGAGCACAGTCTGGTAGGAGGTGGTAATGAGCTAGAAAGTCTGAACCAATTATTGGGATGCCTACCTCAGCAACTATGAATTTCCATATAAAATCGCGTCTTAAGCCTAAGTTTAATTTTAGTTCTACTAAACCAAAGGTATTTATTTTGGTGCCATTGGCTGCTAAAAGTTCGTATGGCAGTGGCTGCTTGTTACCCTGGGAGAACCGTCTAGGTAGGCACGATAAGTCGGACCCGGTGTCGATTAAGAATCGTCGGCCCGAGTACCGATCGGTAACAAATAGACGGCGACTAGGCAGGGAGCAGTCAGTGGTCGCCGCTACTGACTGCTGTTTGAGTTTCCCTGTGGTGCAGGGGCGGACCAAGTGCATGGTTGTATGCACTTAGTTGCTTTCGCAGCAAATTGCTTGTGATACCAACACAGGCCGTTAAAACTGCGAGACCTTGAGCCTGAGCGACTGCGGTTATTTCTGCTGTTTTCTGTGGTGAGGCTGGTTACCAGCCGTGTCAAATCTGCCACTTGTTGTTGGAGCAACCTAAGTTGCTCTTTGGTGTCATCACAGGGCAATGATGACTTACTAGCTGCTTGAATGTGCATTGGTTGCAAACTGATTTGCTGCAACTTATCAGCCAATTCACCCAAGTCTTCGAGGGAAGACTGTTTTTGAGCAACTAAAATGCCTTGAATCTGTTGCGGCAATCTATTTGTCCAAATAGTATGGAGGAGCTGTTCTGGAAAAGAAGAACCAGCAAGAGTTCTGAGATGACGCAAGAACGAGGAGGGCTTTCTATCCCCCATCTCCTCTTTTTCAAGGAGCCTCCTAACTTTTTCTTCATATGATAAGGAGAAACGGGAGATGAGAGCCCTCTTCAAACACGTATAAGGTTGTTCTTTTGGTGGTTCAATAATTATGTCTTCCACTTCAGTTGCGGATGATGTGTCTAGCTGGCTGACGGCATAGTAGTACTTAGTTAGTTCTTGTGTGATGCCATTAATGTGGAACTGTGCCTCTAAACTAGCAAACCAGAGACCAGGCCGATCTGGCCAGAAAGGGGGAACACGGATTGACACTCTGTTCACCAGTACAGTTGAAGGGTTAGATGTGCAAGGGTCAACTGTATGTCCACCCTCAGTTCCAGATTCAGGGTCAAGCAATATTTCTTTTCCTTCGACTGACATGTTACCAGTAATTCACTTACACAAAAAAACCAAGTCTAACCAGAGGTACACAGTTTAAGTTATAAAACAATAGCACACCAGCGAAGTAGAATTATTTGCATGAGAGAATAGATTAATATTAAAGGGACAATATAACGCTAACACTCCGGTAACTACAATATAAAGATGTAAATGGTGTAGTTGTAGAAAATTATAAAAACTGTACCTACTGCTAAATCTTCTCAATGTTTTTGTTTAAAAAACAAAATTCCAACAATTTTATGTATAGATTATTAAAATTCTAACATTATGCCATACAAAAACTATAAAATAGAATAAGAGTTGAATAATTTGTTATTGGTCTATAATTATATTGTAACAAATTTGCAGGATAAAGATTAAGCACTTATTGTTCATCTAGGCACGCTGCTGTGTACACGGGGTAAGTTGTAGACTTGTAGTGTCCGAGCAGAATAAAGAAAATAAAAAACTTACAGACTTTAGATGTCACAAATTCGAATACGGAACACGCCTCAAACGTTTCGATTTCGCTATCCGATGCTCGATGTAATCACTGGAACGTGGCCGAAGACGTTTGACGTTTAGCAGATGACAATGATGACAGTTGACGTATTGATAGCTCTTCGCGCTCTAACTTCAAAGTTGCTTGAAAAAAAACGCACAAGAAAAAGTGGCGCTGTTGTCGCGGAATTTATGATTTTTCTTGTTTTGCGTATAAAATGTTCGAAACGTTATAGTTTGTCACAGAAATGCACATCGGTACACTAAATCACAGATTCACGCACTATAATAGGACGACTGGGCGAAATTTTAACAAAAATCCTTCGATGTTCACCGGCAAATTCGTGTGATGGCTGGCGAGTAGGTACAAACTTCCTCTGGATCTGTCTGTCTCGAAGGGTACTGCTGCCCGGAGTGGGTGTGGATTCGTTGCTCGTTCTCAGACTGGATCCCAATTCTTCTTTTTAAGCCGATATTGTTCTTCTATCGTCGGGGTCACCAATTTAGGCGCCAGCTCGCGCCGTTTCTTCGAATGAAACTAGGGGTCCAGATTGTATAATCACTATATTTCTTCTAATATGTTGCATACACTATGCACCTTGATATCGTAGACTTACAATAATATCAGTCGCAGTTAGCGATAATTTACATTTGTATCAGAAACCCTTTCGTACCAAGTGTCGGTATTTGTTACTGTCATCTCTGGTCTAACCATAGTGTCTAGACCAGTGTTGTCAGCAATCTCCCAATTAACTCAGTAGTGGGAATCATAGATAATAAAGACAAGTAACTATGATTCGCCACAACATAATATAGAAGCCGCAATAGCCCAATTAATGGATTGGCCGACGATGGGTCGTGAGTTTGAGCCCACCCGTTGTTCCTTATCTTATCACGGGTTCGTAAACAGGAAAAACTATATTTAACTAGCGGCCCGTCCCGGCTTCGCACAGGACATTTATTTAAACATTTTGGTATTTTCTAGTTATAAATATAAAGCCCGGGTATACCGGATAATGTAGCATTCTAATGGTGAAAGATAGGTATTTTGAAATCAGTCCAGTAGTTTGAGTTTAGGTATCAGTTACCAAAATAATCCCCTTTATAATATTAGTGTTGTTAAAGCCGTACGTACAGTTGACCATTTATGATAACCCCGTGAATTCGGAAATTCCTATTATTATAGGTACAACTCTTGTGTAATATTAAAAGCATGTAATAGGTATCTATCAAGGCGTATTTCTTAGTAGCGAGCAGACAGATGGTATGAAGGACGTCCTAAAATCAATAATGACATAAATTATGCACGCACACCTGTGCTACTTCGATAATTTTGTAGGTCGATTGAATGATAAATGAGTTATCGATCTGTTAATTACAATATACAGGGAGGAAGAAGGAACTTCGACACGTAAACGGTTACCACGTGTTTAGTATCGTTCCAAATACAAATTTTTCATCGGTAATAAAAAAAAAAAAAAAAACTATTTAAGTTTCCTCCGTGCCTCGGAAAGCACGTTAAGCCGCGTCCCGGCTGTCATCTGTAGATCTTTGACAGTCGTTACCTACAAAGGGGTATCGTACTACGCAGTACTATCTGGGTTGTGGAGGTCAGATAGGCAGTCGCTCCAAGTAAAATACTGGTATTCAGCTGCATCCGGTTAGACTGGAAGCCAACCCCAACAAAGTTGGGAAAAGGCTTGGCAGATTATGACAAATAATAAAAAAAAGATGTTTCATGCATTTCGACTGTGTAGGTTCATTTTGTAGGAAAACGCATTTTTTTTTTTAATTATCCGTTTATAATTTCTGTGTCGGGTTCGGAACGATGAACTGAACACGTGGTACCTAATCGTTTACACGTCAATATCCCTTCCAACCTGTATTATTTTGTTATTCCCGCGAGTTGGGTTAACAGCCCATTCCGTCATAGAGAGGAGGCTTGTGTGATGTCTCCCCGCAGTGGCAACTGGTGACAACTGGCGGAGAATGTTGTTAATATTTTGCTAACGCTGTGAAGTTCTGAACAAGTTTAAAAATATCCGGAAGATGTTCCATCATAAATATGCATGATTTCATTCATGTATAGATAAATAGGTAGATAGATTGGGTACGAACAAATAGGTAGACCTTATCTGTAAGAGCTAGCAGTTTAATTAATGGCATTGTGCCACAAAATCTTATCTTTAAATTGCAATTTCGTCCATCCGACTATCACAAACGATTTGATTCTTTCAGTCAAATTTATAAAGGTATATATTGTTTAGGTAAATAATATGAAAGAAAAAGGAATAAATGATTGCGTGACATCCCTCCGTCCATTGGAAAACCTGATAAATCCTACTTCAGGTACTTTTTATAGTGACGAAATGATTAAAATAAAACACCAACATTAAAAAAACATTAAATATATTTGTTAAAATATTACAGATTCAATAAAATCGTGTCTCATAGATTACATACTCATGTGGTACGTTACTACCTACCAACATGTTCCTCGAGCGAGGTTATGTTGCCAACACTTCAACATTCGTTACTATTGCTATCAACTAACAGAAGCGATAAAATTAAAGCCAGCACTCATGGACGCACATTACATATTTTCGGTTACAATTTTACATAATAATATAAAATGACATCATCACACCTGTGTTTTCCTGAAGAGTTAGGCAGAGGTGTATCACAGTACATCAACAATTCGCCAGTTTTGTTTAAGTCCGATGTGATAGGAGGCGAGCCTATTGCCATCAATAGGGTACAAACCCAATTATATCACCTTTTGATAAGTCGCTATAGCGATAAGAGATATCTTTTTCCTCTTGGTCGTATTTTAGAATTATTTTGTTTAACTGGGCCGGTTGTTCAGATGTTTTCTCTATAATATTTCGGCATGTATTAATAAAAAATGTATTTCCATACATTATTTCCAAAAAAAATAGCACCAAAAAGCATGGAGCAAGTTTACACTATCTCCTCCTTAGGTTGTCGATGACAATTAATAATGTTTGGGAGTTAATAATCCTAGCGTCCATTTACTACATAAAAGTGTAAGACCGTGAGCACTGGCCTTAAAAAGCCTGCCCGATAAGTTTGGCACTTTCTAACGAACTCCGAGCAATAACGTAAAATGGAGTAATAAAAATATAATAACAACGTAGCTAAAAACTGTACAGCGTAACGCTAATGGAAGATACACAACTTATCGATATAATTGAGTCAAATCGATTATATTCACTGAAAGCGTATAACATAAATAAAATGCATGTAAAAACTATCGGATTGTCAAAGCAGCACGAATATGTCGTTCCTTAGGAAACTACGACGGAATTGTGTCTTCTTGGAAACAAAGGATTCTCCACTCTTATTTCAAACATAGACAGTTGGTTTCAGCGCTGAAAATATTTTGATAACATAACGTGACATCCCGCCTCTAATCCCCAGAGGGTTAGGAAAGGTGTAAGTACCTAATTATAGTACACCCACATCTCGCCAGTGATGTTTAAGACCCATGTAATATGGACCGAGTGTCTACAATATTAAAAGCAACGCAGAAGTATTGCCTCCTCTTCTAAAAAAGGACTCTCTTTTATTTAGTTACCATATTATCAAACTGGCATTTTTTATAAAAAATTAGCCTTTAATGTCTTATAGGATGATAAAATATTTTTAATTTAAGACCACTTTAAATGTGCAATTCAAGGTGGCGCTGCTTGTCAAGAAAATGTGCATCCAAATATCAAACTTCGTACATTTGTTTTAGTTCTGTGTTTTCCCGCCTGGTTGAAGTGTATTTTTATGTTTTTAGTTTCAAAGAAGGATTATAATTATCTACATCTACTTTTACCTACCTACTCGATATCAAAAGGTAATTCCGTCGTAGTTTCCTCCTTCCAAATTGCAACAAACTAAGCTTTACCAACTAAAATAAATGTCTGAGACATTTAGACCGTGTATTAGCTCTATACGCAATAACATTTCCAAAATTTGTAACCTATCTATTCGTAGAACGAATTTTTAGTATAAAGACTATGCTTAGATACTTAATTAGTTTAAATCACATGCACTAGTTAGACTACATTGATAAATACTAGAATGTTAAGTGTGAGCTTTTTTTTGTTGTAATTTTGTTTTAAATCTTTATATTCATATCTTATTTGAAGTTGTATGATACAATTTTTTTTTGTTTGGCTGTGATAATTTTTGTACGTTTTAGTGATAATTTTTAGTCTAATTAGAGGACAGAATCCAATAGTCTCTTGTCTATTTTATTTATAATCATTTGATAAAGTAAATTACTAATAATTATATGAAGTACATTATACAAAGAAATTAATTCTACTGCTCTCGACATTTTTTTAATGAAAATTCGAACATTCTAGAAATAATGAGACAACCAACTGTCATAAAAATCCAACTTTAATAATGCACAATATACTTTATGGGTATTATCTTAAGATATGAATCAGCATTTACAATCTATCGTTCGACGTATAGGGTAGCCCCGTTGGAAGGATCGATGACCTCATTCATAAGGTATAAGTGGGCGGAGTAGAGTTATGGCCCAAATGAGAGCCTTCTTTAAGGAAAAGGCTATTTTAGGCCGTGTTTATGAAAGTATGCGTGTATGAGCAGATGTACGACCTTGGACGAAGCCAAAGGAGTGTTTAAGGTTCGTAACAGTTGGAGCTCTCTAGTTTCAACCTACCCCCTTGAGGAAAACGCGTGAATTTATATATGTAATATCATAACGTCACGCCTCTAATCCCCGAAGGGTTAGTCAGAGGTGTACCTAACAGTACACCCACTTTTGCCAGTTATGTTTTAGTCCCATGTATTAGGGGGCGAGCTTATTGCCATCAACCGGACACAAATCCAGACTCCGTAGCTGCTACTGAGGAAAACCCAATGACAATTTGCCAGACTCGGGAATCGAACCCAGGGTCTTATGCTCAGCAGTCGCGATTGCGGCCACTAGACCAATGAGGAATAAATGTTAAAATTTACTGCTAAGTTTTAGTTCGTGGCGTTCTGTAATTTCTGCAAACACTACAGTGTACATACAAATGGCGTGAGTATATCTATACATAATTATGTTCATCATCTAAAAATATTAAAATAAACACGCCATAACATATCGAACAGCACTCAAATTATCATAACATACCTATATGGTATTATCGGAACCTTGAAGGCCGCTAGTACGCAGTTATCGAGTTTGAAAGAAAATTCTCGTTAAATTGTCGCTAAGCGGCATATGTAAGTAGGTGTATGTGCATTATTAAACCAGGAAATTTAAAAATTCTTCTTGAATATTTTATCTTGACAAACCATAATGTTTATCCAATTGGCTTTAGTTTATCTTTCGATAGACATATTTGCTCGCATGATCCTTCTGAAATAATCTCATTTTTCATACACTATCTAGATAGACGAATCATGTTTGTCATAAAGTCATTACATTGATAATCGAAACTGATTTTTATAACAACATAAATAAAGTTAGTATTTCTTTACATGTTACGACGTAACCAGCATTTATTTATATAATATCATACATTTCTTTTTGTAATAGACGTATGGCACTAGCACGACTTACAGTCGACACTTAGTTATAATAATTAGAACCTTTGCCTTCATAATTTGAACATTTTTACAATAAAAAATACTGCAATCATTAGTCAAATATTATCGATTTTCAGTCACAGCGACATTCGTGATTACATATTTATATTTCGAACGTTCACGTTAAAAAAAGACAATCGATAAACCAAATTGATTCCATCTACTTAAAAAGTTTGAATATCGAATAAACTTCTATAAAGTGCTGCATGGTTACCTACTTATTTCGACGCGTAGCCATAGTCGGAACCAACGCCGCCATCATTTTTTTATACAATTTCCAGAGACAATTTGACCAATGTTTACCCACAGCATCCTCCTGTCAATGTCATTCAAGCGTACCATGCTACACTATAACCGATATTATATTCGTGCAGTGACTACATAAGACAAATTAACCGAACAGCTTGTCGAAGCACGTATGACAATAAGGCTTATCATTTTGTTCCTTGAAGGTTCCCTTATTGAGTTGTCTAAGGCAGAAGGCGCATACGAAGTGTTCGGGGTGGAACTTCCTGAACATGGCCGTGATACAGCGGCCGGCAATGGGTTTGTGGCAGCCGGCGCAGAGGGAGCCACGTTTGCCGTGGTAGTGGGTCTCGCAGTATGGCTGGCCTTCATGCTCGAAGAATGAGCCACCGTGGAAAGGCTCGCGGCATTCCTGGAAAGAACAAAAAATTCTTTTAGTATAGAATATCCTTCATTATGTACAACATAGTAATTACAGATATATAAAATAGAAATTTCAGGTAGCGAGACCAAATGGGCTGTCTTATCGCTGAAGCAATCATTGTAAAGACATTTTTATAATGAAATATAAGGAAAATTAAGAGATGGTGAGAAATACTGCAGGTACTACCGCGCTGTCTGACGATCCACCACTTTTCAACCTTATTACGCAGGGCATAACGGTGAAAGTCGTTGACCTTCAGTAAACACGGTAGTACCTAACTGTGGTATATTTTCTATTTTTCTCTTTCCATTTAGGTAAGAACTGTATTGTAGTCAAATACTTTGAAGACTTTTGGAAAACGGATGGCGGTTCGATGAGAATGTAAAATAGGTCTTAAGACATGATAATTAATTATTTGGAGATCATAAACATGATTAGATAATATGATGTCATTTGAGATATTACTGGTTGTTATCATTTAATGGATGAACACAACAACAAACCCGGAATAGGAAAAAAAATACTAATACTGGTTTTTTTTTTATATATTTAGATAGCAGTAATTTGTAGAAAACACTGTTTCATATCGGTTTAGCAGGCATTTGGGAAAACAAGAAATTGTAAACAGATTCTTTTGTGTAAAGTCTTGCTGATTTGTAAAGGCCAAAGTGGCCTAGATTATTGATTCCAGAAAATAAACAAACACTATATCGCTCCCTCAAAACTTGTTTATACTTCTACGAGTATACTGAGAGGGCGCTGCGTACGCTTGTGGTCTGTTCATTTTCAATGATTGTATGTGAAGTAGGAAATTGTGTAATGTGTGTACTCAGTTCAATAACAACGTTAACCATGATCTATTTAAATAATAGACCCACGCCATAACCTTCCCTAATTTGTAAACATTTGACTAAAAATAAAACTGAGAGAACTAATAATACCGTGAAATATATTCCCTGTTGTTTTATGTACCTATTACCTTCTCTGATATTATAAATGTTTATAAACAAAATAAGTACATAAAATTGGTCTGTATTATATCAAGAATGTTTTATGTAATATTTTCATGTGCTGTGAATTATTAGGTGTAAACAAAGTTACATTATTTTGATCCTTGCTTCCAATTTATGTGTGTTCCATTTAAACTAATATCAACTTTATGATTATTTAATTTCTGTGTATTTCAGAATGTCAATAGTACTATCTTGCAGGTCATAAGACTGTTGGATATAACTTCATAAAGTTGTTTTTCCAAAAGCACATGTTTGAAAACTGAGCTACAAGTACAGGATAGATGCTTTAGCATCTAATAGTCTTATTCGTTATGCTGTATCGTTTAAGTTTAGTAATAACGTTGATGTTGGAAAACGATAGAAAATAAAGTTTTATAAAAAGAGAGCAAAAATATATATTTAATTAAAAGGTTGAAAAAAAAAAAAAACTTCTCGGTTATGATTTCGGTAGGACCTTGTGTAGTGGTTTTGCAGATGTTAAACTAAATATTCTCGCATTATATTTTCTGTCATGTATTTTCTTAAAATAATACCTGACCATATCTCAGGAACATATTTTAATAAAAAAGTTTCAATTTGTAAATTGCTAAATGACCACGAATTTTCCCAAAAATCAACAAGACTGTATGAATACTAATAAGCTGTCAAAATCCTTACATTTAACATCCACGAATGAATAATTACGTCATTGACTGTTATTTTCATTTGCTGGACAATTATCATTTGGCGTGAATCCATGAAACATGTCACATAATAGCGAAAAAATCAACAAAAAAAAAAACGTACAAGTTGTGTTCATAGTGTAATGACGTGAAAAATTATCTAGTCAAACAACTACATTACAAAGAGTTATATATATTTTTTTGTACATATTTTTTTTCTATATTCGTATACTAGAGTAAGTTATGCAAGAATAATATCAGTCTTTCAGTCCAGTCGCGTTGGACAGAGGGATAGAACTAGAACATAACATCGCGCATATAATCCCAGAAGGGGTAGGCAGAGGTCTACCTAATAGTACACCCACATTTCACCAGTTATGTGTTCCCCATGTAAAAGGGGGGCAGCCTATTGCCATCAACCGGGCACAAATCCAGACTCCGTGGTTGCTACTGAGAATTTCCTGATGGAAAAACCCACTAACAATTTGCCCGACCCGGGAATCGAACCCAGGACCTCATGCTCAGCATTCGCGATTTTGATCACTAGACCAACGAGCTAGAACATTAATTGGGTATTACCTAATTTACCCTAAATTCTCTACATTCGAAATCTAACTTCAATTGGCTTGGTCTGGCTAGCTAGAGCAAAAAGCAGCTCTAAGTGATTATGGCACTTATGTTCGTTTTCACTAATGCTGGAGGACACCTAAATGACTGCCTAAATAAAGTGGCAATTCGGCTCAACCCCGAGAATTAAATTTGCAATAGTGCAATCATATTTACGCATTCATCGCACACTACAAGGATAATTCCTTAATTTCCTTAAATTCAGCGATGTCCAAAGAAACGACAAAATGGCGCTTCAAATGAACGCTGCGTACTCGAAACATTTCTTAGTATTTCGTCTACATTACGCAATGGGCCTGGCAAGCTCACCCGTTTCATTTCGCAACTATAACATTATGAAGCCACAACTATTGAGCGTTAAACTTGCACTATTACCCTTAATTCTCGGTATATTTGTCCGCGTAACGACTGAGTGAAAATAGACCAGTGGGTGTTAAAAATAGCAGTAAATCTGATGGGTTATAAACAAGACTCTCTGATTACTAGCAGCCGGTATGGCGCAGACGTTCTATGACGTCATTGACGATATTTATAGAAAGTTCGGGAGCCGGGAAACCCTATACTCGGCACTTGACCTGCTCCACAATCCCATTGCATTTTTGTTTCACGTCCATCCCTATGCAACAACAATGAGACCCGATAAAAGGTCATTGTCGTGCGCGTACGCACGTGACCTTGAATCCCTGTCAGAGGACACATGCGCAATCTCATATAGTTTTGTTGTATTTGTTTTTATTTTATTTTTGTTCTCTTTTTTTGTTGTTGTTTCTCTTTCTTTTTATTTTTGTTCTCTTTATTATAAATCTTAGCATTACAATAATATTACAAAAATATATTACATAGATAAATTAATTTCCCTACCAAGTACTAACGACTAGTTGTTCTTTCTTTTTGTGTGTAAATAACATCTGTGTTTGTGTGTGTGTGTTTAGATCTTTCCCTTGTTGTTCATAACGACGAGCATAGCTGTAAAAGAAATTTGGGGAGGGCATATTGAGGGGGGCATTGGTGACGTCATCCTTTATTCATCCTCATCGACTCCGACGCATTTGGGGCATACCGGCTTTCCTTCCATGGCATAGAAAGATTTGCCTTTGACAGCCTTTTCGCAGTCCTGTGAGGTAAATGGTATATTAGAAATCTAATGTCCTGAATATGCAAAAGTTTTGGAGACTTTTGAATATTTAGGGGAGGTTTTTATACTTGACCTGGCATAATAGAGCATTATATGTAAATAAACGGTTTCAGCTGACACCTGTGATGAGGAGACGGATACTGACCTTGCAGACGAAACAGTCAGGGTGCCATTGTGTGTTGAGTGCTGAGATGTAGTTCTCCATGATGGGCTTGCTGCAGCCGCCGCATTTGGGCGCGAACATGTCGAAGTAATCATTGCGGCAGTAAGGCTTGCCATCCCTCTCGTGGAAGCCATCTTCCCCGAATTGCTGGCCACACTGAGCACAGAAGAAGTGCTCAGTGTGCCAGGTCTTTTCGAGAGCCGTTACGCATTTCTGAAATTAGAAAATACACCTTAGCACGGAAACTTTAGAGTGGAAATTTTTCTTGATCGAGTTTCCCGAAACTAACATCAAGGATTGGTCCATTGCAGTAGGCACATCTGGGCGAGAACAGGTTGTGGTAGTCAGGCTCGCAGTAGGGCCTGCCATCGCGCTCAAAGAAGTTCCTGGTGCCAAGCTCCTGGTTGCAGTGCGCGCAGGTGAAGTGCTCGGGGTGCCACGTGCGACCCAACGCCGTGATGACCTGACACAGAACAGTTCGTCATTCACTACTTGACAAAAATCACTAAACACTTTAAGGAGCAGAATTGGATTTCACTGGGATTTTCAGTCTTGTTTCCTGGTGTTTGAGGTCGAATTCTGCTCCCGCCACGGTTGGATATCCACCTGTCCGACGATGGGCTTATCGCAGGCGTTGCAGCATCCCTTCTGGGGAGTTTGTACTCCTTGGCGGCTCATGTCTGCCCGGAGAGATCCGAGCATATGCTCTAGAGAGGCGGACTCTGGTTGCCGCGGGTTGCTGCGGTAGTGTTCTTGCCACGCACGCTTCTCGCGATATACGTGGGTACCGCTTTCAACTCCTGTGCCAGTGCCGCTCACCTGAGGAAGTGAGAAAATGTTTATCAGTGGTGTTTCTAAATTGCCATCGCGAAAGGTCAAATCGATGAATACTTTATGAGTGATGGCAAAATAGAAATATTGGATAAATGGAGTTCAGATTGAACTTGAATCTTTTACTTGGACTTGAATGACAATTTTTTTCTAAGTCCAAGTGAAAGATCGAAAATTCATCGTAATCCCAACGTACAGAAGTAAACCCGCCCGTTCGTGGTGGATTGGAGCGAATGCCGTCCGAGTGAAATGTTTGTCTATGTACTCTAATATTATAAGCTCAAGCCCCCACCACGCCTGTGATGTAACGCTGGGAACTATCTTTAGCCGCCTGGCACAACGCGGGTGCGAGGGAGATGGCAACACTGCTGGAGCGACGGCTTCTAGCGCGGCTGGAAATAGCCGTGGACCAAGAAAGGCGAGTTGTAAATATTATAATAAACGGAAAAGAGGAGACTGCTGTAGTGCAGTGTGCCGAGGTGGCCGTGACAGATTTCGACCAATATTGGACCTTAGGGTGGCGATGACTCACACCTGCCCGCATACTACTACAGAATCGAATCGTAAACTCAACCGAAACGATCCACCAGATTATAAATTCTGGGTTTATTCAGTAAATTCGCTTTCATGAATGAAAAATACTGTGATAACATGAGGACATAAACAATGGCATAAGATGCTGCTATTGCTACGCCACCAGCTCCAATATCTTTTTGGCAGCTTGTGGGACAATCAACTATCCTTTATTTTACAAGCAACCTTGGACTGCACTGTAATTTGTACACAAATTGCAATAAATAGCCATTTGTTTCACTTAATACATTAGCAATTAGACGAAGACATACATCTTTAGGACAGTGGAATTTAGGTTACTGTGTAGGCAATATTATTCTAGATCGATTTATTTAAGTACTGTATATTTGACGCCTCAACACATGAGAAACGTGACTATGTGGCAGAGAACATAATATTTACTGTATGAATCTAATAAAAATGAGGCACATGCCAAAGAATTGTTTTGATAGCATGTCCACGTCACTACGTAATGTTTTTGGCAAGTAAGGGAAAATTTTGGGAATAATGAAGATGCCAAAATGGATTAACGTAACATCAGAATTATGACTGTCCATCAAACTTCAAAAGCCCTCCATCCAAATAGCTTTTGGAGTAAACACGTATACTTAACGTAATGAGATACATCTCTGTGAATTCGCATAAACTCAAAACTGATAATTCATCAAGATTATTGTAAACGTACGTACGTACGTGTACGAGTAAGGGATTTTAACGCAACGATTGGCCACACGTGTATCTACAAAGCACTTTAGCCAGAATTTCTGATATTTGTGTAAATTGTGACAGCTTCAGTAAGAAGTAACCCCTTTCCCTAAAAGGATTTTCTTCGCCAATAAGAAGTTCTTTAGATAAATTTTCGCTTTTGAAAGCTGAGGTAGACTATAATTAACTGAGTTTTTTTCCGCCCGTAGCAATAGCCACCAGCTTGCTTGCAAAAGGTCTATGGAACAATCGTCGTCGGTAATTTACTGCTTGATTTCATCGGCATATTGGTATTGATACTTTTTTGATAATCTCTGTATACACGTAAAGCAGTTGGGTAGTGAAGATCAGAAAGGCAGTCACTCCATCTAAGATACTGGTATTTAGCTGCATGCGGTTAGGATAGAAGCCAACCCCAACATAGTTGATGAAGACTAGGCAGTTGATGAAGTCCTGAAATGCTACAAAACCAAATACACCTTTCCACTTACTTTAAAATCAGAGAGCGAAGCCATCAGATCATCCAATTCCTTGGTAGCATTAGAAGCGTGATGATGATGACGCACAGCCGGCACCTGCACTTGTGGCGGTTGCTGCTGCGACTGGGCTGGTTCCACCACCGTCTCCTGAACAGTGACTGTCACTTGTTTGGTGCCCGGGCGAGGAAGGGTTCCTCCTTGAGAAGGGGGCACTGGCGAAGTGGAGGCGCGACTGGGGGCAATAGAAAACGAATGGTCAAAAGATGTTGACGAGCAGCTTTTACAGTTATCGTGATTCGTTTTGCTATCAGTTAATATTTTCGAAATGAAAGATCATCCTGCTAACTTTTGTCCTATCTGTTTTTTGTCCATTATGGCCGATTCTTCACGAAACCGTCCAAATTAGCGTGTTTTTTTTTTATCCAAATGCTCCGCGGAAATCTTCAAAGTTGAGATAAAAGATCATAGATAAGTCCTTGGATGGGTGTTGTCATTTATTGCAACGAATATAGCTTTCTAATTGTAATCCAAAACAGCTTCCTCATCAATTACATTTCCCCCGATTATCAAGTAAATGAAAACTCCTCTATAATCTGAAATGACGACACTATCGAGAATCGCGACGGCCCCTGATTGGCCCATATGTCATGCATCTCTTGTGTTTACAGAAACCAGTTATAAATGACTCCAGTAGGTACGTAAAGACCTATTAGAGTTTGGCCGGCGCGGGCGCATGCAGTGCGTCTTAATTCCCTAAATAGCCGATTGTCCTTCCAAAACGATTATTTATTTAGTAGTTTATCTGTGTCATGTGTGCATTCGTTACTATGGCAGGGACTGACTTGACAGAAGCAATTAAAAGAATTATGGATCGTTTGTTTTGCTTGAATACGAATAGAGTTGTCTGTGTGGTCTGAGTACGGTTGTACATTTAAAATGGATGGATATGTTAATTAGCTTTCCTTGTTTTATTTCTTGTTGCTAAGTGTAAAATCTGTCAAGTTTTAAGCAATTGCAAGAAAATGGAGACCTGTCTACGCTCGCGCTCGTCTCATCTACATTTTGCTGAAGAATCGGAGTCAGACGAGGTACCTAAAGTTAATTTATAACAATCAGTAAGCTGCAATAAGTAGTATACATGAGTTACAACTGGAAAGAAAATAAAGAAGTTCATTTCCGTAGAATTAGAACCAGGAAATTCATTTGGTAATTGTACTAAGAATCTCAGAACACCTATAGTGTCTAGAATAGCCAAAAGCTTTTAGCCTGTCTAACGAGGTTTACAAACATTTCAATCCAAGATATTGACGATTGATTTTGAATTCGTTTTACCTAAACTCTCTCTAAAAAAACTCTTCATAAAACCCATTCATCTCACAAAATGGAGTTAAAGAATGAGTGGTGAGTAGTTACCATTCGTAAAAAAGTACGGCAGCCTTCAGTAGAACTACGACAATCGCTATTATGAAACTAACTTCTACGAAATAACCTCCTGAGTCCGCCATATTTATACCAAAAGATGTCGGAAAGACCGGTTGTCCTTAATAACGGACAAAATGGGAGAAGACCCTAAGTCCTGACATTTTATTTGATAGTTACAGGGTTACCATAGCATACCATGATTTTTACCAGAACAAAAGGTTTAGTGTTTTTTTTTAACTATTTTTTGACGTATTTAGCTTTGACGTAGCAAATGTCCATTATAAAGGACTTTCGGTCCTAATAGACAAACATTGTAACCGGAAATTGTTCGTTCTATTGGACTCTCGGGTATTATGGGATGTAAACTAATAAAATAAATAAAGTAAAACACATTTAAAAAATATATGTATTTATCAAAATAACTTGAAATTAGGATATTTATTAGTAAGATAAAATCATAACAATATTTTAATTTTGATTTTATAAATATATTTTTAAAAATAATAATTATTTAGAAAGAAGACTAATTACTAATTTGTTTATTTTTTTCAAAAAATCTGTCGTCGTGTTCAACATGAAATAAAATAATCCCCCATTAACATTTAAGTTCCACAATAGATAATACTGAGATCATATTAACTAATTTACTTATATTTATACAAGATTTGACGTTAGAGATTGATCTCAGAAAGACCAATCTCTGGTGTGAAAGATTCTAAACCAGTTATATTTGTTGTTAAACAGTAAGCTATTAAATTACAACCAATACATTTCAGCAAAGTCTTTTTGGATTCCTGCAGCGATTCTGAACAGTATACAGATTTAGAACGTTTTAGTATAAACATATTCTGAATATCTGGTAAATGGTCGATTGCATGCTTTCTTGCTTTGACAGCAGTGGTACTATGGCCTCTACCTCCTCTTACACGGACTCCTCCTCTCATTCGAATTCTGCTTGAAATAAATTCAGTGTGAGGAGTGTCTGCAGTTTCATTTTGCGACTCTGAAGAAGTCTGAAGGAATTCAAAATCAGGGTCATCAAAATCAGCCTTGTCTTCCGATATGTCCTCAAAATCTGATTGATTTACAATGTCGATCAGTTGGCTTGGCTTTTCGTCAAATCTGAAATGCTAAAACACTTTATAATTTACCACGAAATTGTGGTAAAAGAGGGTGGTAATTATGAAATGTGGATTATTAGGTAACAGTGGATCACATCAATAAAAGCCTAAAGTACTATAGAACGAACAAAAAATGTCAAGCTCTTGATAAAGTAAAAACCGAGATTCCGTTTAAAAGGACAATTTTGTTAATGGCTTATTTTACACAAAATCTTACTGGTGTTTCGTAAAAAAATGTGAAAACAACAAAATTTAACATGTTAGCAATTTAAAAACGTAGCATTATGCCAAAATTAATTAAAGATCAGTAAGTTAAACAAAGATTAACTTACCTCTACTCGGACGGCCTTCCATTTTCAACCCCGCACGCCGCCAAAGTGAATGAATGTCAGTTTTGTCGTTGGCTCATTGGATACAAGAACAATACAACATTATGAATTCTCATTGGTTGACGAAATCAGGTGTAGCAGCGCCGATTTTTAAACGAAAAACTAATATGTGTGTTAGGAAGTACGTCCGGTCATTACAAATGGCGACCGTGAATAATGTCAGGACTTTATGACAGACGACAATTTGTCCGTTATAATGACCACAGGGACTCAGGAGGATAAAGACGTACTCAAAGTCAAAATCTTTCAATGAACGTGCGGTGCGGTTCATCATACAAGAGTAATTTCTTGACGGAACTTTTTCAACAGCTTCTAAACCCTCAATACATCTTCTCATGCCGTCTCTGTCCCCACGTAATGTATTCTAGTAAATATACAAGGTAGACACTCTGCGGCAGGTGTGATTACCGTCTCTTAGCACATAAATATTAATTAGTGAGCGGAAACGTGCGCCAGAGTCGGTCGGGCATGCCAAAAACAATTATTTTACATTGTCAACCTTTGTTGGGTATTCTGAAGTATGATTTATGCTTGACTGAGGTGCGATGTGTTAAATGTCAAAGTTGTATGTTATAGTTGGATTTCAGAAGTTTTGAATAATTATGTAGGCCTTGTTTTATGCTGTCTTACTTCGAAATAAACAGAGTAACTGGCGAAATGTGGGTGTACTATTAGGTACACCTCCACGTACAATGGTCCACTTTAAGGACTAAGTGCGGAAACCAAACCCTTAACATAGAACATAGGTACACCTCTGCCTAACGCTTCGGGGATTACAGGCGTGATATTAATCCAGAAATATTTAGAGGTTAAGACAGCTGCTGGTGAAACAGTAGATTTAACGTGCGTTTAGGACTCCAAGGGATTATCTTATTGTTCTTTCTTTGAAAGTAGCGATGCTATAGACGATGGACAAGAAGAATTGAGTGCGAGGAACAGCTAATGTGATGCAGCAACTCTAGATAAAATAGTCAGCAAAACAACAAGCAACTATTATCCACCTAGCTCTCTCACATGGCCTAATGGTGTAGCAATGACATCATAATTATCACAGCGGTTTTCAATTCGAGCCCAAAAAGTGAATAACGGAGCTACTTCAGAACAGGGTTCTGATGACAGAAGTTTATACTTCTGTCATAAACATTACAACCACGACCTTTGTAAGATGATATCATTTTTCAAAGGAAGCAGTGACGTCGAGTGGTGTGACCGTCGGACTGCCAAGTCATAGGTCTCGAGTTCGATCCCAAAACACGCACCTCTGATTTTTCGGATTCATATGCGTATTGTATAATTATCGCTAGCTTCGGTGAAGGAAAACATTATGAGGAAACCAGCATGCCTGAGAGATATTTCTCGACGGCATTTAAAGCCAAGGCAAATGCCCATGGGCGGCATACAAACTCTGTCACCAGGTTAGGCATTAACAACACGATAAAGAACGAAGAAGAAGAAAGATTTATCAAAACGTCTGGCAAGACTGCGAAACACAATATTATAATGAAATCAATGTCAAGGCAAATTCTGCTAATCTAACTAATTTAAACCTCCAGTCTCTTTGAAATTTACGACATTACATTTGGCATAACGTTGATGATATAAAACTCAAAGTAATGACATTAATGACAGCAGTTACAGTACGGACTACAAGGTTGAAATGTTGAAAGGTGATGATGGAATTGTTTTTAGGCTTACCTAAAAACAATTCATCATAAGGTCATAAGGTCTTAACCTTAGCATTTTCATGCATAATCAAGCCTAGTCAGCGGCCCGAAAGTCTGGCAACCAGTATTACCAAGGGGTATCGTACTACCCAGTTCTAACTTGGTTGTTGAGGTCAGATAGGCAGTAGCTCCATGTAAAATACTGGTGTTCAGCTGAATTCGGTAAGACGAAGCCGACCCCATCATAGTTGGGATAATACTAGGCAGGTGATGAATCAGCCTATAATGTTCCTGCTGGGGAATAGCCTGCGCCCAGTCATTGGGCCGTAATTCACCACCCACGATAAGAGTGGTCGGAAGTCACATCTCTAAGGACATACCCGGTTGCATTACCATGTTTTCCTTTACCATTTTGAGAGCAGCGGTGATGAAGGTAGACCTTATTATAAGTCTTCTTTTAAATTATCTTCCGAATGACTGCTGTTTTAACTAGCTGCTGCTATTTTAAGAAACGATATCCCGCTTCTGATGAAAAATATCTGACCAAAATTTTCTTTCAGACTTGCATAGTATATCGCTGTAGTGAAAATGTATATTTTCGTCACTTTCTCCAAAGCTTTATATTAGGATAGGTATCTGACGGAGCATTGACTGCCAATAATACTATTTATGCATTATAAATTAATTCTCCCATCCATTCAGAGTTCAATTACCTTCCTATCAAATGAATTATTGAATCAATTTTCTTCGGACTAAATCATCTGGATACCATCATATTATTCTACACTACATTACACAGCTTGACGCAACTGCGCAATTCATTATTGTCAACTGTACAATACACGGTACAAACTGTATAATACACGGTGTAAATCGTGTCATGACACAAATTTGTACTATGGGGTCAGTACTGAATTCATGGTCTTATTTATTTATTTAACAATTTATGTACACACTAAATACAGAAAAGAAGAAAGGAACTGAAAATAGACAAAGGTGATGCTTATTTCTAAAGAAATCTCTTCCAGCATACCTGCGAAAGGAGAATCTAAAAAAAGAGATGGGATGAGATGGGTCTTCTTCGCGTGTCGATAGCAAACTAAATTGAGTTCCCAGAACTACGAGTTTTGCGCCTTCCAGTAGGTCCCAACAGTTCCTGCTATGAGCACGATATTAACTGTCCCATCCATCCATCATTTACGGAAGAGAACCACATACATACATATATACTCTAGGGCGGAGTCATCTATGAATCCCCACCTGAACAGTCTGCAATCCATGGTGAAAGTTTTTGCCACTGTATCCCTTACACCGTGTATTTATGACAACGTACCAGACTCTAGTATATCAGTCGATATATAAAAATATTCACGTTCAACGGATGTAGTGGATTGCTGCCAAAATCCGATGATGAAAAATTGCTTGAAAAAAATACACGCGATGCCCTCGAATCGTACTTTTGCGATGGTATTACGATAGTCACATTAAAATCTAGCGGATATCAACTGCTATTAAACCTTCTAATGTTTATAGATTTCTGAACTGTTATGTTTGGAGCATCCTCCTTTTTGTTTTTTTTTTCTGTGGCCTAGACTTATTCTTGGAGTGTCTCTGGTCTCTGGCGTTTGGGACTATTTTCCTTATCACAAACCTTAGTCAAGTTTCTTTAAGTGCGTTTCTTAGGTAAATCTTCTGCTTAACTAGTAACTAGCTTCTATATAGGTAATTTTGATATGACCTACTGTGAGAAGAGCTTCATTGTTTTTGTACATCATAGCTTCATTCTCATTTTGTAGTCCTGAAGGAAATAAACGTACATTCACTTTAGTAACATTAGTTATGTATAAATATTTCCACAAAACATTATAATGTTGCTCTCATTGAGGTAAGACTATATGTAGACCTTTCATCGAGGTTGGAGTAATTGCCTTTAACCAGGTCCCATATACCTCTAGGAAGTTAAGATGTAGTGCAGTTGTCCTATATTAGCTTCGCACCTACTGTTTGTAGTGTTTCCATGTCAATGTGAAGGATAGGAGAGTTTATCTTTGCTACTGGATAATATGAGATTTCTTGGCTGGAAAACTGATACTCGATACTTTAGTAACACGCACATAATTATTTGGCTAGAATTATCAGTTAAACGTACCTAAGCATCGATGCACATCATTGTAGCAAAACTTATCTTCATTTAATATTCCAGAAAAACTCGCAACTGCCTGCATGAAATTGATGCAAAATGAAAATAATCCTGGCGAACTATCAAATGCAAAAAATGCATGCATCCCGACCAGTTTTTGGGATTCACAAAAATTCGTGATGCAACACATATTTTTGATACACCACGAGTGAGAGGAAGACCAAGGAAATTATGAGATGGCTTGTGTGAGGAATGTTATGAAAGAAAAAGGAGTAAATAAAAAAAAGAGAGTGTGACGATTGACAGAGGAGAATGAAAGACAAAAACGACCCCAACTGACATGGGTACAAGGAAGAAGGCAGGAAGACGACGATGCTCACATGTTTTCCTAAATATCTTTTGTATAGGGATACTATAACCACGAAAGGAACCTACATAAATCCATGAACGCGTGCGTGGTTGAGCAATAAAGATCCATCTTCACTTACGCATTTATTGCTCGTGAGAGATAAACTCTGAAGTCATAGATGCTTGCATTGCCCAGTTACGCAAATAAACCCAACATGGTTCGAATTTATGTTGGCGCTGATCACTATGACTAAGCTAAGAATTTCAATACATACATTAAATTGGTTTCGGTTTATATGCGTTTTCAGTTTAGTTATTATTGTAAGATTGTTTGCACACGAACTATCAATTTGAATGATTCCTCAGGGCAATTGAAAGTTAAATGTTTTGAATGCTTTTAACATTTCTAACAAAGAGTTTGGCAGTTTTACAATGTTATGATCAGAAAATACTGAAAAGAAATTATTGTAAGTACTGAATCCACTTTACAACACCGATTTACAGGTTTTACACCTGGCTGAACTAACGTTGGTAGTAATTAAGTCTAGATTGTAACAAGATTTCAGTATCAAAACTGAAAATTATGGCATCATCTGTCTAGGTTCTTTTCAAACTATTTTGAGGTCGGCTTCCTCTTCTAGTCTAATGCAGCAGCAGAAAATTAAGTAAAATGATTTTCACTAAACCCTTGTTTAATTAGGTAATAAATGAAAAACATAAATTCTATATTAATCTATTGCGAAAGAAACAATAACTATCGTCCACATACAACACGTAAAAGATTAATTCCTACGGGAATCAGACAGACCCTCCAGACTCCGGCGCGTGGCCACACCGAAGGGGCGATTATAATAACAAAACACTGCGCTGACGTCACCCCGTGCTATTTGTGCGCCGTACAAAAATAGGTAAGTTTTCACACGGCCCAGTCGACGGCCCACGGTCCGAAACACTATCTAGTCGGGATTATTTTTTCTGGTTCCGTACATGAAAACTCGTGAAAGCTTTTAAAGAACTGAAGAACCCGCTAGCCAGCCAGTTGGGAAGCCTGTAGCCCAGTACATATGTATTATAGGCTGACTAGCTTATGCCTGTGGCTTCGCCCATGTGGAATTGTCCCATGGAATCGATCTACCGAGGTAAAAGTATTATAATTGTTAATCCAGGTTATAAACTATCTGTGTGTCACATTTCATCCAACTCCGGTCAGTAGTTTTTGCGTGAAAGAGTTACAAACATCTATCGATCCTCACAAATTTTTGAATTTATAATTACGCTAGCTACCTTCATGGAATGCAACAGGCTAGCTGTAATCAGTCTATAAGCACCTACTGCTGGGACACCGGTTTGTAAGAAACAGAGGATCATAACACCATGCGAGCCCAGAGCGGGTAAGATTATCTTCGAAGTTTTGGTTCTAGGACATCTACTTCGGACTCCTTCACCGTATTAAGAAAAGTGGTGATGAAATGAATTACATAAAGTGCCTAGCTAGTGTCGCACCCACGATCTGCGACACACAAGGTTACTTTTGGGCAGTATCTTTGGGCCACCACTGATCTCATCTCAAAAGAAGAAACTGAAGAACGACATAGTGATATTCTTTGCAGTATCGGTAGCGAAAAGATGGATAAAGCCCCAATGAAAATGGAATTTCCGGTTGAAAGCGCCCACGGGTGGCTAAACTGGCATTCATGTTGTATCAAATTAAACTGAAGCTAAAATTTTCGACTGCGGATTGAAAACTGAAGCTGTTTACTGTTCTGAAAGACGGATGTTTTTCATAGATTTCGACATAATCGACATGATTCGCCGGTAATCGTCGAAATCGCAAATCTGTAAGCACCTTTATGTACTAATATACACTATTATTTAGAAATAAACATTAGTTCTAAACATTTTAAAACACGATCTGCGTGAAAGCTCATAAATTCAATCGCACATAACAATTCTTCTTAAAGTCTATCAGTTTTTGGGCTTAAGCCAAGGTAATATTCGCCTATTGCTTTTGCAAACGAACTGCATAATACTGCACATGTGCTCATTAGTAATTGCACAGTTCCTATATCCGTAATATCGTGATTGCCAATTCTATAAACAATGGTTACGTAGGTGTAAAATGCACAATTAAAATTACACTACAATGGCAACAATTTAATATAACATTTATCATAACATCACGCCTGAAATCCCCACACTTTTAGTACACCCACATTTCGGCAATTATGTTTAAGAGGGCCCTTCCCGGCCAGCCTATCGTCAAAGCGAGCATGGTCAAAAAGCTTGTTATATCATCCAGAGCCACAGCGGCGAGTTTCTTTCAACTCTCCCGTCTTACCCCGCCCCAACCCCGCACAACTCGTGTCCCACGCACCTCCTACCGTCTAACACGATGACATTGAATGAAAAATAGTGTTCGAAAATTTCTTAAACTTGTTCCAGGACATACGTGATTTTGAATAAGTCTTACAAGTGTGTGAAATAATTATTTATCATTAGGAATCTCCATTACATGTGCAAGGTTTCTATCGTGTGTATGTTTTCTTTATTTTTACAGTTTATGAGTCCATTATTAACGGCCAAAGTTCAGGTAAAATTTGTGCAAAACAGCAGTTTTTGGAGGCTTATACTGAATTTGTTTCTACTTTTTTTTTTACAACCATAGAAACCTAGATATAGTGCACAAAATACCTATTAATTCAAAAAAAATAAAGATAGATGTGTAACAACGGCATAATCACGTACTAGCGTGTGTATGAAAAGTATGACGGGTTGGCCGCTCTTAAGTGCCTTGTAATAGGAGGCGAGCCTATTGCTATCAACCGGGCACAAATCCAGACTCCGTGGTTGCTACTGAGAAGTTCCTAACACTTTGCCCGACCTGGGAATCGAAACCAGGACCTCATGCTCAGCAGTCGCGGCCACTACACCAACGAGGCAATCAATTTAACACAACTAACGATAAAATTAACTTTGTGAAAGATGTACCGAGGCTAGGTAGCAACTGGAGCTGGTAGCAACTGGATAATATAGCCGAAGATCAAGTTTAATGGTGGATTACTGGAGGAACCTTCTCATATAGCCTGATGAGGATGAGAAACGCTCAGGTAAGGTAGATCGACGACCTCTGTAGGATGGCTAGTAGCGGCTGGAAAGAGTAGCCGAGGATTAAGGTAAGTGGTCTTCAATTACAGATGTCATGTCCAGCAATGGACGGATGTGAGCTGGTGATGACAATAATACGCACTCATACTAGGTAGAGACGACGACGATAACGGCGATATTTTGTACTTTTTTTATTTTTTGACTTTGGAATTTAATTAATCTTGTCTAAATTAGAATCATTGCTAATGTCGCAAAATTGTTTAAATTAGAATCATTGTTAATGTCGCAAAATTTGCATGCCGATTTTATTAGGCGGAATATGAAGATCTATTGTGAATGTGTTATAAAATCTGTAAAATACCATATTTCAGGCAAATAAATGTATCTATCTATCTTGGAAAGCTGGCTGGATGTTTAGAGGACATTAGTCTTGATGCAAGCTTCGTGGCAAATAGGAAGATATTGCGTGTTGCAGAACGAAACAGCTTAAAGTCTTGAATATAAGCTAGAAGCAGGCTGCTCAGAGCCTGCGGGACTGTTCGAAAGAGATACCGCGGCCCTGGAACACAAAGGGCAAAAGAAGCAACATGGATAGGTTTTAGTCTGTACAAGTCTGACACTCCTTTCCGCTCCGTCAGTGGGATTTGGGGTCATTGGATGATTTACAATACGAAAAATAAGACGCTGCTCAGAGTGGCGTTTAACTGGAGAGGCCATTGTCCAGTAATGAATTGAGCTTTAAGATACTGCTTTTAATGATGGGGAAATAGCATCTGTAGCTTCAATAAACTAATAATTACACCTACTAAGAAACAAATATGATGTTCGATATGCCAAATTATTTATAGGAGGCAAGACGTAATCATTTCTACAAGAATTGGCAGAGCCATCGAATGTCATTTCTTATTACATATTCTAACAGATGGGCTATTTACTTGTACATGCTTGCGCGGAATAATTACAGTAGGTACTAGGTATTGCAGTACTTATGTATGTATATTCTTGTGGCTAGTGGCAATATTGTCTGCATTTATGTCGTATTAAAGTGAGCATAGTAATTATTTTGGGACTAACGATAAACTAATTATTTTAAGCATGCTGCTCTTCATAACAATGAATTGTTTCAAAATCAAAATATTTTATTTCACATAGGCTTAGATGGGCACTTAAAAAACGTCAACAAAAAGGTTAGTTTGATTAATTCTACATATTAATAAATTAATGGACATTGTGGTTCTTTCTTATTGCGGTTCAAATCATTTCGGACGATGTCATAGTTTTGCTAATAATAACATGTGGTGATCCTGGTAATAGCTATAATTAGCTGTTTAATTAAAAACTTTTCCATAATATTTCCAATAAAAACAAGTTTGTAACCATTGCTGCAAATTTTTATGTCTATTAGCCTATTATTTGAGGCCACGTAATGTGCTTGTTAAAATACATCAAAGGAAACCATACTTTTTAACACTGGCATAAAATAATATTATTTAAACAACACGAGTTTTCCTCCTTCCTTTTATTAGAATATTTATGTGGAGTTGAGGATATTTAAAAAACCCGCTTAGTGCGAGTTGGACTCTCGCACCGACGGTTCCGTATGAACTTGTAAGTATTTTGTTGTTAAATTACCTATTTACGATTTTGACACAGATTCTAGGTCAACGGGAAGTACCCTTTAGGTTTTGATTCCATTGTGAAATCGCATAATTTTCATAAAATTCATATCTTTTGATCGCGTTGAGTTACAAGTTTGTACCTCCACGCATGCCTGAGAAAAAGGGTCTTGACAGACGGAAAAAAAAGTGATCCTATAAGGGTTCCGTATTTGCCGACTGAAGTACAGAACCCTAGAACAAAATTTCCGAAGAAGACCGCGACATCCGTACACTAAACTACGCACCGGATTCAGATGTGGTTTTCATGATCATTTAGAGAATTAATTATGGCAAGTTTTATTGTGTAATACATTAACATCAAACTTGCATTAGTACAAAAATCTCGATGTTTTGCCAGGTCGTAAAAACTGTGCAAAATAGGGGGTCGTTAATAAAAGTATCGAGAATTTCAACAAGACTTTTCCTTCACTACACATTTGAGTACTTGGCAGCTCTAGTAGGCCTTTATTTATGGTAGAAACAGTTTCTAGCATTCGATATTTCTATAACCGACAAGTGGAAACTTTTTTCTTCGTTCTTGTTGACTTTTTGGCTAGTTTGAATGATACTCGTAATGTTTTCTGGCAGTCTGTAGAACGGATATAAAAACTAGTGGGTGTGTCAACGACACAAATAAATAGAATATCATAGTATGTTGTAGATGAAATGTCGAGTAACAGTTTCATTATTTTGTGGGATAAACATATTTTTATTGAGAATGGAATCAATGCAACTTTTAATATAATTGTATTAGTAAAGCGTAAGTCAATGTAGTAAAGACAAATTGTAGAACAGATTCGGACACTGAAAGATACTTCAGTAGTCATTTTATGGAAGTGAACGTGTGCGGAGCCGCGTCCGCAAATCGTCCGAAAATGTCGTGAAGAAAGTTTTGAGTGTGAATGTGGATGGATGTAAGAGTAGATTAAGACCAAAAAACGATGGATGGATTGCATGGAGGATGATATGGCAAGAAACGAGGTGTCTGATGAGGTGACGAGTAATATAGAAGTATGGAAGAAGAAGAAGGCATGCTGCGTCGACCACAAATCTATTGGGATAAGGGCAGGAGAATGAGATGATGAGATATGAACGAATCGTATCTTTACAGCGGGAATACACCATATCAATTACTCTCTTCCTCAAGTCCAGGGTGGTTACTATGACGTCTTAAAGCAGAAATAATTCCAGTGTGGGGAAGAAACAGAGCTATACAGGTCGTCTAGCGTCATCTCTTTCCCACACTGGAATAATTCCTGCTTTAAGACGTCATGGTAGGCCACCAGATCAGTTATTTGAAAAGCGACAGTAGTAAAGTTGTTTGTCACTCAAGACCTGATCTATTTTTCAAAGACAATAAATTGTGTTTATGGTGTAAGATATCGTGGGAAAGCCCACACGCTGGCTATAAATTGTCGCTATAGCTATTCTATAATTAACACCTAAGGTCATTGGTAGGAAGAGTATAGGGAGACCATCTCTACTGGGCTGCAAATATCACCCACTCTGTTCTAATAATGTGACAAACTGTCCGTGTTACTGTGAAAGAAGGACGACGTCATCTTCTGAGTTATAGCAACACTTCGGAGCAACACAAGAGACGAATTGAACAAACAAAAGCTTTGATAGAAGTCTCCAAGATACCACCCTATCTACAACGTGTAACAGAAAGGGTATAATCATACGGAATACTGTGGTACGGACCATCAAATTGAACAACTTTCTCTATGGGACCACCATCGAAATCGTAAAAAAATAATTAGCTGTCCTATACAAAATTTCAATACCTACTCGACCCAAATGTATGGTACAGCTGATTATTTTTTTACGATTTCGATGGTGGTCCCATAGAGAAAGTTGTTCAGTTTGATGGTCCCTACCACAGTATTCCATATGATTATACCCTTTCTGTTACACGCTGTATAACATCATCATCCCAATTTAAAAAAATGATCGCAATGATCGGGAGAACAAGTGCCTGTCGGCTTTGATGTGGGTACTTTTACACCCTTTATGTTATTATCGCAACTTCTACATGTGTACATTTGCTGGTACTTTGTACCTGAACTTGTGGTAAACATTAGTTAGCTTCTACTCACCCATTGGGAATTTCTGCGCTGAGCTGGTCGAGGAGAGAGTCCACCGTAGGTCTGGAGGAAGCTGGGCTGGCTGTGCCATTGGTGCGGGCATATCCATCGGACACTGTGAAGTAAATAACACAATCAGTAAATTCGTAAGCATGGAAGTCACTGCATCCTGGAATCTAACAATGAGAGGTTTTGCCAACCCAAATTTTTCGTCGGAAATTCAAAAAAGTATCCTACTTGTACTACGGTACTACGTTTAACGGTTAAAATTTGACGTTTGACAGTGCGGTTCCCGCACGGAACAAATATTTGTATGGCGTACAGGCTGTTTGTGTATGTGAATTTAAATGTTTGTTAACGCACCCACGATACAGGAGAAATTCCTAGTGAGGGGCAAAGTTTAAAAAAAAAGTATGGAGCAGCAAACAAATTATTAAATAAAAATAATAAAAAAATAAATAAAATAATAAATAAATTCGTGGTAATCGTTTGTGCGCCGATTTCCCTTCCACTCAGATTTTTTTTTTAATATTCCTGGAAAGAGGTCTTATTTACAATCGGAATCCTGGCTGTATTGGCAACTGTTTACATACGCGTTGAAACATTCAATTTTATGATCTAAAAGAATGCAAAGCGCAGGAAATATATAAATCCAGTACATACAAAGTATCAGGTTACGTAAATTACATCTTTCAAGGTCTTTATCGAAACTGCAATCGTTAATACGAGCGTTTGTAACTCGTTAATTGATTGTTTCATGCAAATACCGGTTCGTACCTATTTGTTGAAATGGAACAAAAATTGTTTTTTTGCAGATATCGCAGAATGATCTAAAAGCTTACTTAAAAAGGTAGGAAACTGGGGTGGAAAAAACTTTGTTCACTACAGGAACTGATGGACGCTATACCGAAAGCGCCAAACTAGTAGCTCATTTCTGGGCCGACATAATTTAGATTGCTATCGACATGCTAAGAAGAAGAATGGGGCGGACATTGCCATTGGCTTCGTATATGTTACATAGCTAGAATATACTTTATTGAACGCCAAAATCAATCAATCAAGTCATAGTTATTTAGTTTGCAGCCAGGACACGCACATCAGATTTTTCGGATTCATGTGCGTATTGTATAATTATCACTTGCTTCGGAGAACGAAAACATCGTGAGGAAACCAGCATGCATGAGAGATATTTCTCGACGGCATGTAAAGCCAAGTCAGAGGCCCATGGGCGGCATAAAAACTCTGACAACAGGTTAGGCACTAACCATATGATAACGAAAGATGAACACCAAAATACTAGCTAACTTGTTTTTTGAACACGCAAATTCGACTAGTATGTATCTCGAAATGTTGGTAATTACTAGAAACATTTCACTCGGCTGATTATTTATCTGGAAATGGTAATAATCACCTGTTGAAAGCAATCAGGTGACTTTCCAGAGACATCTCAATAAATCAAGACCTTTCACGAACAATTTCAGCATGAGCGCTCAAAATTTTCAGTATAAACTCAAATCAACACTGCAGATTTATAAATTGCTCCAACAACGTTATTTATGACCAAGAAACCTTGCTAATCATCCAACGTGTACATATGTACCGAAACTTCTGGCAACGAAACTAACATTAAGAACAAATAATTGTAGGTTCATTAACTTTAACAGCAAAACGTTTATGATTAACAAACAATGTTAGCACTACTTCACACTAGTTAATGGCTTGTTTACATACAATTTTGACAAGCACAACTGAGATTATGAAACGTTTAACTTGGTCAAAATTAACGTTTGTTTTGAGAAAGGGACAGATGGTACGGTCTTGACGAATTCGTTCAATGCCAAGTGCAGGCCCTTGCGGGACACTGATCGCTTGCCAGTAAGTCTGACGTCTAAGGTTCTTCGCCTTTGGCTACAGATATATCAATGTTTTCTGTAATAAACTACGAAGAAGATTGCCTTATGGAAATTATAGAGTTATTAGAAGCAGATGTTGAACCTTTAAACGGTTGACCTTTAAGGTTAAGTGGCCCTAAAGATTTATTTATTGTTGTACACGAAGATAAATCTATTGGCTTATAGTATTAAATGAAATGCTGTAAGCATTATTGTGATTGATTTCCGATATCTGTTAAGAAGTGAGTATATTAGTGAAATAGAACACTTCGGTAGAGTATTTGAACACGGAATGCTAAAACCGAATCTAGCCTATGATGTAAGCTCACAGTTTGGGGATAAACTAACGACAGATGAAGCGATGACAACTAGATGAGTTTGTGAGGTGTTTCGCACGTTCGAAGATCAAAGTCATGAGTGTAAGGGACGACTAGTCTCAGCTAGATAATGGTGGTCTGTGGGCAGTTATGATCGATGGCTTTAGAAAAGAACAGACTGAATGGAATGACAACGATGTCCAAATTGATTTACGTGAGTACGATGTTGAAACCGTTAACAAGAGTTTGAAGAACGACAGAACTGCAGAGTTCACGTAATAAGCTGTATAAACCGTAACAGTCGCTTGAAGATTAAGTAAGGTGGATTAATTCGTTTATCTTCAACGCGCATAACAGTTGAAGTTAAAATTACTTCACCATATCGTGAATATACTTGAGAAGAAGAAGACTGCATAAAATGTTTGCATCTCGCATTTGTAAAAGCGGCTGATGAAACTAACAAGAGTGAAAATATATTGCTACACGCGCCGAAAAATGCACTCCTATCTTTAGATCACTGGACACGAAGATAGCAACACACAATTTCTAAACACACAAGTTCTCGAGATTATGCTAAAACATATGAGATGTAATAGTGCTTTCTATAAAATATGGTCTTGTATACAACATCGGATCCAAATTTCTGAATACAAGTGTCAGAGTGATGCCAAATCTCGTTAAATGAGCGAGTAATTTAAGTTTATAGGATCGAAGACATAATGCACCACTAATTGGAGTAGCTTGTAATGAGAACGAAATGTTTGCCGACAACATTCTGAAAGACAAATGAGTGTCATTCTTTTCAAGTGTGAAGACTGAGCAGAAAAGATTTTGCTTTACGTTTTGATGGAAAAGAAAAACCTGAAGTGCTATTGATTTGACTACACCGTAGGGGCGTAGGTAAACTCCGAAATCGATAAGTATGTATTGTACTAGTAACCCCGCCGGGCTTCGCACGGGTGCAATGTTATACATATAAACCTTCCTCTTGAATCACTCTATCTATTATCTAAGCATACAGCGGGAAGCGACTTTGTTTTATACGTAGTGGTATCGAGCTGGTATGCGCAACACACGTCCAAGCCGCATAGTTTGCGTACGGGTAGGAAAATTGAACGACTCCTCAAGAAAAACTAGCAACGCCGTGGTCACGCGATAAGTATTAATTTGAACTTTTCACTAAAAACTTTCCTACAATTTCGCAACAGAACAACCATCGCAATGATAATAAAGCTTAACAGACAATTGACGTGGGTTATTATGATAATACCCAATATTAAGAAGCCAAAAAAGAAAAAAAAAATATCAAAGCCAGTAATACAGCATTAGTTTGTAAACCAAACAATCTGGAACGGTGTTCTATTTCCGATGGGGAGACTGGCCTTGGCGTAGACATTTGCCGATTACTTACAGCTATAAACATACTATTTATTACTGTTTTCCGATGTATTTGTTGATGTATGACTTAGTGAAAAGGTTTTGGCTAAAGAGATTGGTATTGTGGTTAGATTAGTTTGAGTACAAGAGAAAATTCAGAACCGATTTTAAAGGAAATACTTAGTTGAAACAATAATGAATGGTGCTAGTAACAGCAATCATAAGACAGTAAAGAACTAAGTTAGTCCCTTTTCCAGCAACGATCATGATCTGCATAGCCATTCCCAACTATATTGGGGTCGGCTTCCAGTCTAACAGATGCAGCTGATACCAGTATTTTATATGGAGCGCCTGCCTATCTGACCTCCACAACCCAGAGAGTGCTGGGTAATACGATACCCTTTGGTAAAACTGGGTGTCAGACTTTCGGGCCAATGACTACCTGTAACGACTGTTAAAGATCTACAATGACAGCCGAGACCAAACCGGCAACGGCTTAACGTGCATTTCGAGCAACATTATGGGGGAAGCTCGAGGGTAGCCCGCGAAATTCAAATTTACTTACGTTTTATGCAAGTTGCAGGTCAGTGTCAGGTTGTATGTTGATAAAAAATTAGTCGCGCCAGTAACACGTATGTAGTTACAGAATTATAATCATCAAGATCATCAATACAACCCTCTAAGTTTATTGAACCCTATTCTGTAACTATTTCATGAAAAATCATTCAATCCTCCAACCTGCAAATTGCAAAAAACCTAAGAAAATTTGAATTTCGCCGGCTACCCTTGCGCTTCCACCTTAACATTTCTTATTATCCTAGTTATTTCTGATTCTTTTTTGACGTCGTAAATATTTTTCTACCAAGCGGTGTTATTATAAAAAGATATATCAGCTGTCATTGCTACAATATCTAGGTCAATAATATGTATTTTTTGTAATTAATAATTGTAGCTTTCTAGCAAGAAATTTAGGTTAGAGGGCCAATATATTACAGACATGTTACACCCGAGGTCATTGTAAATGAATCGGTTCAGCGTACATGAAATAATCTTTGCATCCTACACGAACCACGAGTTATGGGAGCGCTTGATTTTGATAAATCATATTTATCTCAAGTTTAAGAATTACAAATTGGTTTTGGTATTGCTAAGGTGTATTTTCTGGGTTGTATGTTTAATTGGTTTTATCAGCTGCTACAAATGCTTCAAATCCGAAATGGTGTTTTTAACTTGTATTGTTAGTTTCTGTGATTTAGTTGTTCTGTGTTATTACCTTAAATTTCCGAATTTCACTTCGAGGATTCTATGATACTACTAGAAAAGTTCGTCACTTTTGTTGGGCAAGAGCTCCGTTCATTCGGTAGATAACGGTAGAATAAGTTCCTATTTCATTTATGTATTTTTTTAATGTTGGCCAGTTGAAGTCTTCCTGTTTTTATTCCCGTTAAGCACCGACTCGTCAAGACGTTTAATTTATCATGCTTCCGCTATCTTTGGAGTAAAACGAGTGTTTTAACCTTGTAGTTTTTTTTTTGTGTAACTAAGTGACAGTGATTTGTGCTTTCAGTCAAAATAATTATTCACTTTAATTTGAAGATGATCAAATAAACTTTCATAACAATTATTTCTATCATACCTACTCGCTATGATAGTGTCTTTTAATGATGACAAAGCTATGATAGAATAACATTCAATGGCTCACGATGAAATTACTCCTAAATCTAAGGATAGGTAACAATGTTTATACCTTTTAGAGTATCACGTCATCATCGTAAAATTCCTGTTGAAATTCTATCTAAATATAAGTGCGACCTTACTTATATCATAATTAAGAATACTATGTAAGTGTATTGAAATTGACTAAATTTTCTTTGTTAGATTTCAATGGACACCGTTAGAAGGCGCCTAAGGGATGCCAGAAAGGCTGCGGGACTGTTCGAAAGAGATACCGTGGCCCCGGAACACAAAGGGCGATGGAGTAACATGGATGGGTTTTAGTCAGTAAAAGCCTAACACTAGGGAGTGTTAGGCTTTGCCCAGAGCGGGAGGAGTCATTTGATGATGTCCCATCCGAAAAAAAAAAAAAAAAATTTGATGCCAGAAACAAAAATGCTGCCGTGCCAAGAAGATACTGGTGAACCAGGCGCATAAGGAAGGAGCCAAGAGTAAGATTTTGCCTGGAGTATTATATTTTGACTGGGCAAACAATATCGTCATTTTTGTCGATGAAGAAGCTTTCAGTCGGATATGGACGGAAGAAAAATATTATGGCGCAACAGCAATGAGCGCTATGTAGAGGTGAATACTATGCCAAATCGGGCAAGTGGAAGAATATCTGTCAATTTTTGGGAATGGATGAGCTCAATGGTCCGGGTGAACAGGTGGAGGTTAGCGGGCGCATGACTGGATCAAAATTTGGCAAGTTTAGTGCTGAAAATACCAAGAACTTGCTATCTCAAAGGCCAATCTCATGGATGTATGGAATTCCGTACCATGCTGCATCAAAATCAAACTTTGTTTTTTAAGTCTATACTATTAATGACTACTACAAAAGTTATTTTGGTAAACAAAACCTGATTCCCGAACACGACACAAGCCTCGTTGCTTAGTGTGGCACCTAGATGGCGCTGTGTGTAATGTTCAGCGATATTTATGTTTATGTTATGTTATGTAATTTTATGAAAAAATTAAACATCATAGACTCACCATTTCTTTCACTATACGTAGCAGACTTGTCTACATAGTTTCCGTATCTCGCATTGCTCAGGTCATCGAGCAGGGTGTCCAGTTCCGTCAGGTTACCGCGTCCACTCTTATCCGACCCCGTCCTGCCATAGACGGGCTGCGCGGAGCTGTAGTTGGTCTGTACTGCATTGAAGGTGTTTTGTCCTGAGTTGTAACCGGGAGAGTGGCTACTGTAGGTCGTCTGTGTTGTGCTGTATTCCACTGGGGCTACCTTCTTGGTCTCTCTGAGCAATGATGTGTTTTGGTAGGTGGGCTGTGGACAAAGAAATTTTCGTTAGTATTTGTTGCAAAATAGTCAATTAGCTGGTAGTTCATGCATTTCTGACAAGTCCCATTAGTGTAGCCTAAAAATCTGAAACTGTAGCAGAAGGTGCACTCCTGCCAGGGTTGCGGGACTGTTCGAAAGATATACCGCGGCTCTGGAACACAAAGGGCAAAGGAAGGAACATGGATGGGTTTAGGTCAGTAAAAGTCTGACACTCCCTCCTGCTCAGTCCAGAGCGGGAGAGGTTATTTGATGATTTCCCAAACGAAAAAACAAAAAAGTGCACTGGGGTATCTATCTGGCTTAGTCGGATTCTGGTATTAGCACTTCCAATCTATACTAATATTATAAAGAGGTAAAGTTTGTGAGGTTTTAGGGGATAATCTCTGGATCTACTGAACCGATTTTGAAAATTCTTTCACTAATAGGAAGCTACATTATCCCCGAGTACCATAGACTATATTTACAACGTGCCCATGGGATAATTTCCGACCAAAACGAGAGCAAAGCCGCGGGCAATAGCTAGTAAATAATATTATTTAACTGTTTTTAAAGACTGACCATGGTCCTACGCGTTTTTCTAATGCGCAGAAATCTTAGCTAACCCTGGTTGTCACCTCAAAAAGGAATGTTATTGACAGTAGCACGTTTACAAAGTTAATTATGGCTACGAGGTGTAGGTCGTACACTGAGCTGTCTGCAACTGAACTGGGCAGTCATTAGCTAGCCCATAGAAGCGCATGGCTAATGCAGTTTAACTGAACAATGACTTATCGTAATGGTCACGCGCAATATTATAACAAATGACATAACAACATGAATAATAGCTTATTTATTTATTTTATCATTTACGAGAGAACTTATAGAAACATCATAACATAACTTAGAGTACAAAGGCTAGACAATAGTAAGAACAGGAAGAGAATAACTTGCATAGAATGAATGTCTTAAGCAAAATATTTAGTACTAGCTGACGCCCGCGGCTTCACTCGCGTTTTGGTCGGAAATTATTCCACGGGAACTTTGTAAATATAGCCTATGGTACTCGGGGATAATGTAACTTCCTATTACTGAAAGAATTTCCAAAATCGGTTCAGTAGATCCAGAGATTACCCCTACAACCTTACAAAGTTTACCTCTTTATAATATTAGTAAAGATATGTCATCATTATCTTGCCCTCTAACCCAATTCATTTAGGGTCGGCGCAGCATGTCTTCTTCTTCCATACTTCGCATATTTAGTATAAGTACCTAATAATAATATTATATTTACCTGTAAAAATACATAACGCTAAAAATACAGGCTGATTGGTAATTGGGTTCATTCCTTGAAATGGGTGATACTAGACCTAATTTGCAACAATTTTGACCCGATAACTTGGGGTTCAAACTGGGTTGTTTTTGAGATACTTACCTGTTAAAGTTTTTTTGGAAATTTTCCACTTGGCCACCACAAAATGCTGATAATGAGAAATCTACGCCGTTAAGGATGTAAAACTGATGCTTTTTTGTAGCTCATGGACGAATGAATCCTTCGAAAACCAATTTCTCAAAAAAGAACATCTGCCTTTGAAAACTAAGCGCCATAAAGGTCATGTTCTAATTTTTTTTTGAAAGTTTCTTCCTGGTGTTCGTGACAGTTTTTTCAAAAGTTTGCTCGTAAATGTGGACAATCTAAGCAGTATTTAAATTGAAATGAACGTACAATTATGATTAGCTAGCGTCTGAATTCTGAACGTGTGAAAATTAACGTCGAGGAAAACACAGGTCTCGTGTTAGCATCGTAAAATAAATGGATGAAGCAAGTGACAGATGTTATTTATGATCTTGATACGGATACAGAAATGTTGATAGGTACTACATATTAAAATATTGTGTTGGTTTATAATTTTGTTGCTTCAGCTTCTGTGCTTCTAGGCGGAGCTAGACTGGTTATGTTGGTGGGGACCAAGCACAACAGACCGAATGAGAGACTATTAGTCTAGTGCAGACAATGGAGTCCATACGTAGAGACGCTAGAGCATCAACCTACCCGAAACTGTCAAATTTTCCCAACCAACATTGAACCTAATGCTTTAGCGATAAAGTTGAAAATCTATTAAAGAAATTGAACAGATTGTAGTAGCTTCATGTGCTGGCGTCTGTAGCGTCAAAGTCATCAGTAAAGAATTTGCTAGATCTCCCAAAAAAATCTGTCCTAAGCCCTCTCCATAACATCTGTAAGCCCTCTCTCTATATGTATATCCTGAATTTTGAGCAAGAGTCCTGGATTCGACTCCCGGGTCGGGCAAATTGTTGTAGGGTTTTTCCATCAGGAATTTCTTTAACACGGAGTCTGGATTTGTGACCGGTTGATGGCAATAGGCTCGCCCCCTACCACATGCGACATAAGCATAACTGGCGAAATGTGGGTTTATTATTAGGAACACCCCTACCTAAGTCTGCGGAGATTACAGTACAGGCATGATGTTATGTTATTATATTATGAACTAGCGACCCGCTCCGGCTTCGCACGGATGCAATGTTTGTCATATAAACCTTCCTCTTGAATCACTCTATCTATTAAAAAAAATCGCATCAAATTCCGTTGCGTAGTTTTAAAGATCTAAGCATACCTAGGGACATACACAGCGGGAAGCGACTTTGTTTTACTATGCAGTGATTTCATGTCTATCTTCATTTGACTGAATTCTGCTACCAAATACTGATAAAGATCTAGTATATTTAAATAATAAAGAAAGACCTTTATTACACCTAAACCAGATTGATGACGTTAGAAAGGAACGTCGCATGAAAACTAGAAAGTACTGGTAGCGACATCTACACTCGACGCAATACTTCTTGGAACTATTTCAAATACAGAGTACCGACGGCTTTACGTCGTTTGAATATAGATGGCGCTGCACACCAATCAAAGGAGAAAAGTTTTAGACAATCATACATTTTGGAATAGAGGAAAATAGCACGATGGTCTGTAAGTGTAAATAGAATGGAATTGTTAAATGTAATTTATGGTTAGTTTATCTTTGCATAGGTACTAATATTATAAAGAGGTAAAGTTTGTGGGGTTGTGGGGGTTAATCTCTGGATCTACTGAACCGATTTTGAAAATTCTTTCAATAATAGGGAGCTACATTATCCCCGAGTGCCAAAGGCTATATTTACAACGTGCCCGTGTATAATTTCCGACCTAAACGCGAGCGAAGCCGCGGGCAACAGCTAGTACCTAATAGTTAGAAACACTTAAATGATAACTTTTTTCTTATGTACTGGGGAAAATAGTAGATATTTAGTTATTTACATAAATATCAAATTTTAACTTTCAGTAACCAGTTAGTACTATACCTAATAAACCTTCTTTATCTTGCGATTAGTGCCTAACCTGGTGGCAGAGATTTTATGACGCCCAAGGGCCTCTGACTTGGCTTTACATGGCCTAATAAACCTAATTACAATAAAAAAAAACGCCAAGTGCGAACAGAAATACATCTATGAAAATTTTAATTGTCTAGCTATCACGGTTCATGAGATACAGCCTGGTGACAGACAGACGGACAGTGGAGTCTTAGTCTTTTTTTAGGATGGGATATCATCAAATGACTCCTCCCGCTCTAGGCGGAGCAGGAGGGAGTGTCAGACTTTTACTGACTAAAACCCATCCATGTTACTTTATCGCCCTTTTTGTTCCGGGGCCACGGTATCTCTTTCGAACAGTCCCGCAGCCCTGGCAGGCATCCCGCATCGGCCCTTGCAGACCCCTTCCTTTTGCTGACATCTATTTGAGGCGCGCGTGGAACACGACCGCGCCGTCAATACAGCCTGTCGTCTCCGTTTTTACCCTTTGGGTACGTAACCCTAAAAACGAAAACATACCTACGAAAAAACAAAATGTATGAACGTGGAGCAAAGTGCGCGGTCATAGAGAATATTACTAAACCTTGTATAATTTCCTTATTGTTAACGTGAGTCATGATTTAACGGTTTTTATTACTAACCGCAACCCTGTCAACTAGTAAGGTCATCTGTGTCATAACATAACATCTTCACCTTACGTTCAAAGAACTAATGGATTTATAGTTACTAAGAAAATAGAAACATAATATACCTACAGGGGGTTTTAAAGAAAATTTTGAGTAATATCTGTAATAAAAACTGTGTGTTTTAATATGCTTAGTTTAGGACAACAAAGATTGCAATTGACCTGTAGTTTGTATTCATAAAAGAATTTTTCAGTCAACATAAAATAGTTTATATTGTGAAAACAAACGATAATATGGAGAAAGAACAATCGTTTAACTGTACTTTGATGTGGTACATCATATACCTACCATGACAAATGGCTGTGTGGAGTGAAAGGCGAAAATCATATATTCCTTAAAAATCCCAACTTGTATACAATGCTTTTAGGTATGTACAGACGCAGCACATCAAGCTACTACAATCTGTCAAATTTCTTTAATAGAATTTAAACTTTATTGCTAAAACTTTAGATTCAAGGTTGATTGGGAAAAATTTACAGTTTCGAGTAGCTTGATGTGCTGGCGTCTGTACAAGTAAGGATTTTGTGTGAGTTGCGGAGGAATGAGGAAAATGTCGTGAGGCATTTAGTAAGTATATGACTAAGAGTATGGCAAGACCAAAGAGCCGATGGATCATGGATGGACTGTGTGAAAGATAATATGGCTAGAAAGGAGGTGACTGAGATGACGAGTAATAGAGAAGTACCTATGGAAGAAAAGATATGCAGCGTTGACTCCAAAATAATTGTGATAAGGGTAGGAGAATACCATGGAAAAAATATCCCAAAACAATCAGACCCAGCTTGAGATTTTTGAGACTAAAAGAGTTGGGATTTTAGAAAGTAAAATTAATGATCGTCCACTTTGACTTAAAAATTGCTGAATTAAAAAAAACCTTTCTGACTAAACTTTATCTTGTTTACAAAAGTAACCAATCAGACAACTGAATCAGGACCAATATACAGGCTGTCGCTTTGCATCTTGGTCAACTTCAAGGAGGTATTATAGCTACACTAATGATTTTCGACCCGAATCGATAATAAAATGGGTAGGTTTTTTTATTTTTTTACGGAAATGTGTAAGTACCACCCGTATTAAAACGCAGCCCGTCTGTTCCTTGCCCTATAAACACGCCGTCACACACACAAACGTAAACGTTTATTCCACAGGATAATTCTAAATACCTAGTTGTATCTGATAGCATTAAATAATCAACATGACAATATAGAAACAAGGAATGTCTCATAACTTGAATGAGGAGTAGTTGTACTTGACTTAGGTGCAGTAGGCCACTGTTTGTAGGTCAAACTATGTATTAGACTTATGCATAATATTGTACAAGCTATTCTTGACAACGTGGATAAAATTAATACAATTGAATAAAAAATCTTTGGCATTGCATTATCGTACTCTTGCCTAGAAGACTCATCTTCTAGGCAAGAGTACGAGAGTAAGTATACTGACTAAAAGAGTGTTGAATATAAATGTTGATGGATGGAGAGTGAGAGGAAGACCAAGGAAATGATGGGATGGATTGTGTGAGGAATGATATGAAAAAAAATGGAGTAAATGATAGCGTGACGGTTGACAGAGGCGAGTGGAGGAAAAAAAGATGTCTTGCTTCTTATGATCTTTAACCCTTCGTGTGGCCGGAACGTAGATCCACGCGAGACACAATAGGTTTTTAATTGTATCTATATACTCGGCATACGAAAGGTTAATAGTGGTTACGCATGCTTGCCTGCTTGTGCAGATATTTAATTTAATTTAGTATTATATTTAGTCTTATTCTTTGTTATTACATTACGCTTAGTTATTCATATTAAGCTTAGATATTGATTATGTTCTTAGTTATTAGTTTGTGCAACAATAGTTTATTGCTAACTGCGGAGGCTTGTAAATGGCTTGTCGTTGATTGCCTCACTATACATTTTTGTATTGTTAGCTGTAAGCCACCCAAACACAATAAAATAAAAAAACCAGACATGTGCGAGTCGGACTCGAGCACGAAGAGTTACGAACGATTATCTATAAAAAAAAAACACGTTTGTTGTATTCATTTTTTAGTATTTGTTGTTATAGCGGCAACAGAAATACATCCGTGACAACGTTTCAACTGGCTAGGTATCACGGTTCATGAGATACAGCCGGGTGACAATGGTTAGAAAACAAAATGTGTTCTTCTCAATTTGATAATGTTACTGCCATAAGAAAAAAAAAAAAAAATGACGCGGTTGAAAAAATGAAAAGAAAATGAAGCCAAAAAAAAAAAGAAAAGAAAAAAAAAAAAAAAAAAAAACATCCGTTTTGTAAGTTTGTGAGTGTCAAAACAGGAAACTAAGATATTTATTTAATGCTTAAAAACAAGTTAAGGCATGGGTTAAGCAATAAGTCCTGCGTTCTATTACAAGGTCGGGCTAAGTGTTCGGGTTGTGAATTTTTCAGTAGCAGTCACGGAGTCTAGATTTGTGCCCGGTTGATGGCAATGGGCTCGCCCTCCATTACATGGAACTAAAATATAACTGGCGACATGTGGGTGTACTCTATGAGGTACTACTCTGCCTAACCCTTCGGTATTACAGACGTGATATTAAGAACAAGTTAAAAGTGGTACGAAGAATTTAAACAAATAAAAATTTCTTTCATTTTCATCTCACTAGGACTAGCCTGGCAATCCTGGCATTGATTATAAATAGCTTTAACCGCATCGTCCCAACAGCTTTTATATCCGCAGATTCCTTGAACCACAGATTACTATACAAACATTGAGTACACTTTAACTTTGAGCATTATTTTTACCCATAACTCCGCGAATACTCATCTATACACGTCAACAAGTCATTGGATCTCTTTGATGACTAAATTCTATGAATTAATACGTATCTATTGGAGTATAATAAACTAGTATTTGTCACGAATGTCAGTAATAATATTTTAATGGGAATTTACAGAGTTTTAGCCCAAAGAAACCTTGAGAAATTGTTGTTAAAACAACATACAGTATTTTCAACAGAAATATAGCCATATTAGGTAAACTGAAAACATAAACAGCAACTTGGGGAAGACCCATATCCAAGGCTGAGTTTATTAATTTAATTTGTGAGACTGTGAATCAACTGAAGTGGAGATGGACGGGCCCATAAATTGCGTAGTACCCAAGAAAAGTGGAGCAAGATTATCACTGACTGGTACCCTAAAGACGGTAAATGGAAAAGAGGAAGGGCAGAGAGGGGGGGATGAGCTAAAACTTACAGCCGGTCCCAACTAGGAGCAGTGGAAGGCGTTAGAGGAGGTCTATGCCAGGGGGCATACCGAGCTGAGAGACATTCCTCGAGAACCACCATAATGTAAACAGCATACTGAATGTGTATATGTTATCACTTGCTCCGGTGAAGGGAAATATCGTGAGGAAACCAGCATGCCTGAGAGATATTTCTTGATGGCATCTAAAGCCAAGTCAGAGGCCCATGGGCGGCCTTAAAAAATCTCGACACCAGGTTAGGCACTAACCACACGATTAAGAAGAAGACTGAATGGTTCAGGATGAAGGGCTTCCTGATTGTTTGTTTGTGAGACTGTGAAGCTAATGTCTCTATGGTAAAAAAATATGCTGGCCTGAAGCTTTACAAGAGATGCAATTAAGAAAAGTATTTGAGAAAATTGAAGGAATCTATTCTGACAAGATTGTGTAAGCTGCGTAATTTTTTCTTTGTTTCTGACCTGTGTATTGATAATATTTGTTATTCGTTGTATGATTATTGTTAACTAGCGGCCCGTCCCGGCTTCGCAAGTGTGGCCATAAGATTTTTTTTTTTATATTTTTACCTTTTTGTGGTTATTGTGACATAACGATAATAGCTGGACATATAATATCGCGCAGTTTTTTGTAGTTATTGATATGTTATTTAATATTGTAGAATATACTTTTGTTCTATCATCAATAGTTTCCGCAGAGCATGCGACGAAAGATGTTTTATGGCATTTTTTTACACCTTGGGTTACGTTACTAAAGTTTTAGTAAGGATCCCTAATCTTTTCTAGCAATAAATATAGCCTATGTGACTCAGGGTGAATGTAGCCTTCTAATGGTGAAAGAATTTCTGAAATCGACGCAATAGTTTTTGAGTTTATTCATTACAAACATACACACAAAAATACAAATCTTTCCTATTTATAATATTAGTGTAGAAGTGTAGATGTAGATTTATTTTCAATCTTTCCTCCTTTCTTTTCTTTCTTCTAGTTGTAACAAGTTCAGCAATATGCCTATCCGTTGGTTATTATTATGTAACATTACTTATTTGTATCTATGTATTAGATATTTAATTATTTATCTCATCATACAAATATCGTCTCGCCAACATATCGTAAAGTCATAATGCTATCTTCCTCTATCATACATATTGTTTATATAAGTAAGCATAAAGAAATATATCGCTATATTGTAGAATGATCAACTAAACGATGGGCTATCTCGTAAACGATGGTAATTTGGGTCAGTTCGGCATGGCCGTCTTCACTACATAGTATAAAACAAATCGCTTCCCGCTGTCTGTCCCTATGTATGCTTAGATCTTTAAAAATACGCAACGGATTTTGATGCGGTTTTTTTTATTACATAGAGTGGTTCAAGAGGAAGGTTTATATGTAAACATTGCACCAGTGCGAAGCCGGGGCAAGTCGTTACCCTATCTAATGATAACAGGCTGACAGACTTTAGCAAATCTTGTAGGATTACATTGTCACTTACCGAAGCAGGTTTAGTATAATCTGAAGATATATTCCTAGATCCATTTATGGAGCCATATCCCGTAGATGATGGTGAATTCAAACTGCCACCCGGAGAGCTGAGTCGTCCGGGCGAGTTTCCTCTGCCAAGCGGTGAGCTGGTTCTGCCAGGCGAGGCGGTTCTTCCACCAGGCGAACTCCTGCCTCCTGGACTGCCTACCCTAGCGCCAGGGTTGATGGAGTTCTGAAGGTCGGCGAGCAGCGCATCTGGAATCAAGAGTAATGGTAACTTTAGTTCAAATGTTTAATAAAATCGAGATAGATACACAAATTCTTGTTATGTAAATGTTCTGAAAGACGACGGTGATTAATACCGCCAAGAGAGAGAGAGTCGACAAACCAATTTTGTAATTCAACGTGACTAAGAAGAAACGAATGATAGGAAAAGAGTAGAAACTACAGATATTGGAACTTGTTGAGACGATCAGACCGACTGTTGTGTCTAATTCGAAACAATTTACCGTTTAAGATCCGTTCACATACATGAATACAAACTGATTGGAAGGATAACTGTAATTACGTACCTACGTACGTAGACTTGGTGGTACGGAACTCGGAACACTAAAATTAAGCGTCAATTCAAAAAATTGCCAGCAAGGGTACATTAGGCCTTATGACTTGCAGGTAGACCATAATGTGGGTTAGGTTATAGGATACTTTTTAACCCCGTATTAAGGTCCTATGAGATAAAATTTGACCTCCACGTGGACCATACATACATATTTATCTGCACCATCAGTAACAGGTTATTATTATCAGCAAATATCAATGAGTCACTATAACATAGTTAATGATGACAATATGTGGCCTTTTAATTGGTACAAGTTCATCACACGTTATCGCGAATATGTCAAGTTATCTATAATGTCTTATTTTGTTACAACTTTATCAAGGCCGGTGGCTTTTGCACATAAAACCTCGAAACTATTGCAATAGGTTAACTGTTGGTCGAAATAAAAAAAAAATCTAGGGAACAAGTCTTGAAGAATGATGTCTTTTCTCCTCTATTGGTGGTAGTGGTAGTCCACGGGTGTAAATATAAAGAGAAATGATTGCTGAACGTAAAAAAAATTGATTCTTCTATTCTCCCTAGTCAAATTCTATTCTCCGCTATCAATGAGTTTTTTTTCACATTATTCCTCACACAATCCAACGTCTATCAATACATGGTGGAAGGGACTCCGACGCGAAAACGGTGACCACGTATTCAGTACATAATTCTGAGCTCCCCTACTCAGAAATGTTTCATCGGTTATTTAAAAAAAATCTTCTGTTTCCTACTGCATTCTACAGTCAAAATCTTTTCTTTTTATCTTTTTTTTTTAAATAACCGTTGAAAAATTTCTATACTCTGTGTAACAGGACCCTTCACGAAGCCAAGCATTCTGTACATCAAACTAAGCAACTTTACGCAAAAATTATTGCTGGGAAACGACTTTTTTTTTTTTGGGTGCAATTTGACGTTTTACGATAGGAGTCAATGTAACGCAGTCAAAACATTGTGCTGATGGATGGATTGATTAGTACGGGGGTCATGGAGGTGTTTAAAGTAAAAATCTTACATTAAAAACATGTGTTTAAAAAAAAACATGTGAAAAAGTATATTTCTGTAATTAGAAGGTTCCCAGGTATGGTCTAGAACAAAGAAATGATTGCAATGACGTGGAGAACAAGTGCCTTTCGGCTGCGTTAAGGGTCTTGTTAGACCCTTTATAGGGTGGCTCCGAATGATGTACTGAATACGTGGTAACAGTTTTCACGTCGGTGTCTTCCACCCTATATAAGTATAGTATCCAGTCATTCTATACAACTTAAGTCTTTTCTGGAGAGTACGAAAACGGGAACCCCCATAATTATGAAACAGTGCAAGTAGGGCTGCCGCTGTTGTTGTTTCCATCCAATAACAATTAGACGTCATAACTTGATCAATATTATTGACCAGTATTAAATAATAATTAATTAATAGCATACATTTATTACTATTAACCAACTAACATAAATAAAGCGAGCCGCATTTGTCAATTAATGACATCATGTTTGTTGGAGCAGAACGGAGTCCTTCTAATTGAACAGAATTAATATTATGGCACCAAACGATGCAGTGCAATATACTCAATGTTGTATACAGGGTCAAACTAAATTATCTAGCGAAACTTGATAACTTGGATAAATTATGCATCGTTAGATTCGTCTTGGTGGCGCGAATGTCACTGGCTACACTACAATAACGAAAAATGGCGGATTTGGGGCGCCATATTGTGGAGTTCGATTTTTTTATACGTACCATCGAGTGGGGTATCAAAACGTAAGGTTTAAAAAGGTGATTACAAAAATAAATAAAACTTTTATGTTTAAAAGTAATTCGAAGTGACCAATCGTACAAAAAACAGGAAAAAACGTTTTTTTAGCATTCAATCAATTATGACCATTTAAATTGTTATACGGAAATATGTCATAATACCTATTCGCTATGTTTACAGTTATTTACATGGGATGCCCTATACATATAAATGGCTGCTATAAATACTTTTTAAATTTCATAATCATATGTGGTTTCCTCATAGCAGGGCAATAACATTGTTACACAGAACATCACATCCCCGCCTCTAGTCCCCGAAGAGTTAAGCAGAGGTGTACCTAATAGTACACCCACATTTCGACAGTTATATTTAAGTCCCATGACTAGAGGGTTTTTATTATCAAGGTTAATTATCTAGTTAGTAATTAGCAGAACATTTAATTAGCACCAAGTATTATATAAACTTTTATAATGACATAAACCTATTCGATATACACAGTAATATACAATACCAATTAATAAATTGCAATATTATTGAGTTTCCAAAACATGAGGTCCAAAGTTTTTGCATAATTAAAAAAATGATACATTTCGCAGCGCCCGCGCACCCAGCCAATACAGTACCTCAAGCCTGTTTGTGAGGAACTAGTTTGCTTTTCGGAGTTCAATGCCTCCTTAAGCCTTCAGCTAAGAATACTCTCCATCAGAAACCTCCTAAAGACTATAATGGTGTAACTCCTTATCGGCCAAGTTGCGCAAATAGCCTACTACCATCAGATAAGGGATATTTCATAAGGTATTGATACAAGAAGCCTGTGTTTTTTTTATAGGCGACTTGCTTGATAAAAAATATGGATGCCCCCAACAGTACAAAGCAACTTTTTGTAGTTTATTTATTATATTTTCAATTATGAGTAACCTCAATACCAGGCTAAGTCAATAACAAGTATAAGTGACTCAAAGTCAATATAACTCAGAACAGGTTATTTACAAAGTAAATACATAATTGTATATCGAATAAGAAATTAAATATATTTATACCCCATCCACCAACTGCTACCTCTCCGTTTTGTTTCTTCTTTGGCAAAGGTTCCTTTTTCAATATTTCCTCGTAAATACCATCGTTCACTGTTTAAGAATAGATATATTTTCAATATTTTGAATTTTAACTTTTTGGTATCACTTCAAATACTTATTTAAAAAATTAAATATAAATGATTCAAAGTTAATAACTAAAATATTAACGAAGTAAATATTTAAAATAATAAATATAATATTTGTATACCCAATCCATCAGCAGCTTCATAAATCTTTTCATTTCGTATTTTCTGTGGCGAAGGATTCTTTTTCAATATTTTCGAGTAAGTATCATCGCCATCATCACTCACTGTATAATAAGAATGAGATATTTTCAATACTTTTAATTATAATTTTAATTTTGGTATTACTTCAAACGGATCAATAACAAATATAAGCGATTCAAAGTCAATATAACTAAGAACACCATTTTAACAAAGTAAATATTTAGAATAATAAATAAATATACCCAAACCATCAACAGCTTCATAAACCTCATCATTTCGTATTTTCTTTGGCGAAGGATTCCTTTTCAATACTTTCGAATAAATATCACCGTTCACTGAATAATGAAAATTAGATATTTTCAGTATTTTAAATAACAACTTTATGGTTTCACTTGAAACGGTTATGTCAAAAATAAGTATAAGTAATTCCAACTTAAAAAAAATAAAAAAGTATCTGTATACCCAATCCATCAATAGTTTCATAAACCTCACACGGTATTTCCTTCGAAGGTTTCTTTTTCAATATTTTCGCGTAAATATCATCGTTCACTGTATAATAAGAATGACACATAAGATATTATGGAAGTAAATACACACTTGAAATATTGATCTAGAAAAAAAAATAGTTTTATACCCAATCCACCAACAGCTTCATAAACCTCGTCGTATTGTGTTTTCTTTGGCGAAGGCTTTTTCAATATTTTCCCGTAAATATCATCGTTCACTGTATAATGATGAGATGAATGAGACATTTTCGGTATTACAAATTATAACTTTTTGGTATCACTTATAACGGTTCACAAGAACTGGCCGCGGCGAATTCGCACAAAACGCCATAAAAAGTTGAAAAAAAAGTTTTCGCCTCAAGGGCGGAGGAAGGGATTCTAAATTTAAATATATCTCCTTTGCCCTCGTGCGAGCAAAGAAGCGCGGGCGACTCTCTTATGGACTAATGCAGTACTGATTCACCTCCACAAGCGCAGACCGCAAAAATCGCTCACAGCCTAACATATTGTTCACATAAATATTTGTGATTCTTTAATCGTCCGTGTTAGTGGAAGCGCTAAGAAAGATGAGGTCACGAATTAGTATTTCGGTCGTGTTAGTTGCGTACGTTAGGACAATGTAAACTAACTCCGTTTTAGAACTAGACAGAAAGTAAAACAGATGTGCGATGTTCTAATGCTTGAAATGTAGCGCTGAAAACGCTTTATGGTGCGCTCCATCAATGAACCCGCTGACGCCGCTTTGATAATACGGACTCGAGGCGTCATAGGATGACGCGTTCGCGGTGGAATTTGTCTGCTAGCCCTCTCTGGCAAGTCGTGAAGTTCCGTTTAGTTGTGAGGGAAAGAAGAGGGCGATTAGTAAGTACTTTTGGAATTTCGTGGAAGCACTGAACTTTAGCCTGCGGTCAGTCTGAGATAATTGAATGTATGCAGCAAAACTTATAATACGATTATAATGTATTAAGTATATGCGGATTATAAATGGATCTTAATCTATTACGATTAACCTAGTTACTTCGAGGTCAAAGAAGTTGATCTTTAGTATTGTTTAGAAATGATCGGGCGCTAGTTACAACAGTAGAAACGAGTGGGTAAATTAGGTTTAGGAAAATGCAAACTTCATTTTCCTTGTTTTGTTGACAGCATTCCCTGCCTATTACAACCTAGTTCGATTATCCTTATGCTATTGAATTGTCAAAATATTACCTCATAATTATTATACCAACCTAACATTGCATTTTACTAGCAGATTAGTGAACATTGAGTTCAAAAGAGCCATAGATAATGGCGCCATAAAATCTAGTGTCTAAAAAGTATTGAATTTGTGTAAGTGATAATTTTCTGGAATTCCCGAGAAAAAATAGGACAATCACTGTCACAAGCGTGCAGCTCTTGGAAATTGACTTCAGGATTTGCAAAAAATGGTCACCCATGACGAGAAAGTCGACGTCGTTTAACCCAAAGTGATGAGGTAAGTTCTTATTTAGTTTTTGTCGGAAAAATCTCAGCATTGGTACTTTCGATCTTACCCGTAAAGTTAACCTAGGGTTAACTTTTGAAAAATTAACAACTGTCTAAGTACATCTTGGTTATCACATTAACGCTTAGTAGTAAAATAACATTTAAAAAATGGGACCAAATAATTAAAATCGTTGACAGACGCAGTGTAGTGAGCAAGGTTAGTGATCAATGATCATTGCTTTTATATGTTCTTCTTCTTTATCGATTGGTTAGTGCCTAGCCTGGTAGCTTTTCTTTGTGAGAAGGAGCCAGCATCGAGACTGTGACGCCTCACCAAATTTCAAGAGCAACAAGCATTTGTGTGATTGAAAAACGTTGCTATCATTTTATTACAAGGCGTACGAATGTGCGCACGCGCATTGTTGATTACATTTATTGAATCACAAAAAAAACCGTCGCAAAAAAACAGTACCTAATATTAACAAGAAATCATATTTCAAATACCGGAACACAGAAAATAATGCGATTGTATGTAAACATAGCACATAGGTGCGTAAAGCTTGTTACGTTGCTGGTTTGTATCACTAGATGGCGTTGGTTGTACTAGCACGTCTAGAGAGGTCGAGTTATATGAAAAATACAAAATTAAGTGAGTGTATATGAAAGTTCAGAAAATTATGTAAGCTCTAGCTAGACAATTAATGACCTAATAAATACAGTAAAATGTAAAACAGTACATAAACATAAAATAAGTAGAAGCTTTGATATTCCATTAACCAGTAAAATACATTATTATTATCAGCAATTTGTTTCCCACAGCAGGCCTCCCATCCCTCTTTTCACTTATCCCTACCCAGTGCTGCTATTCGACAATCCTTTTGAAAAAACATTAAAATAATCAGCCTATAATGTTCCCACTGCTGGGACACACGGCCTCCTCTCTATGAGAGGGAATGGGCTATAATCCACCACGCGGGCTCAGTGCGGGTTGGTAGATGTTACATATATCTTCGAATTTTTGGTTCTAGGACATGCTGGTTTCCTCACGATGTTTTCCTTCACCGTTTTTGAGAGCAGTGGTGATGCAATAAATTACACAAAAAAATGCGCCTACCTGGGTTCGAACCCACGACTTACTGTTCGTAAGTCGGGGCCGCCACCACTGGGCCACCGCTGCTCTCTAAAAAAACATTAATATCATAAATGTGATTAAGGAAATCAGCGAAGCGTATCGAATCAAAACTATCACTAATCACAGGAAATAAGGCACTTCCTAACGCGAAACGCGCTAATTAAGATGGGTTAAGATTAAATTAATGGCTTAATTAGTTACGCGAGCACCTTCATATTTCACCATCAGAAAAGACTACATCCAACCGTATCAATAAAAGTCGATACCGTCTCTCCCTCTCACTTAATGTCGGCAAAGGCTTACTTCACTTCAAAAGCTCAATTGTTGATGAATTGATTAATGATGCCACTCAGTTAGGAGGATAATCTTGTATCTTTACTCGTGAAAGCTCTTTTAGCGAATAACAGATCTTAAGGTAAGAATAACAACGATAGTATTGGCTCGAAAGAAAAAGTGGTTTTTCAGACATCCGATTCACTACGTTGAGCCTGCAAAAGAGCTCCGAGCGGGCCACCAACTGCCATGGCTCACCTGGAAGACTATAAACCGACTGCGAAGTCAGGTGGGCCGGTGCAGTGGCCGGTCCAATAAAGCAGAGTGCGCCTGTAGATCTTCGAAAACCAAAAAAAACAAAAACCGAGGCCCACCTTTTTTTTTTTTTTTACCGATTGGAAATCATCAAATAACCCCTCCCGCTCTGGGCTGAGCAGGAGGGAGTGTCAGACTTCTACTGACTAAAACCCATCCATGTTCCTTCCTTTGCCCTTTGTGTTGCAGGGCCGCGGTATCTCTTTCGAACAGTCCCGCAACCCTGGCAGGCGTCGGCCCTTACGGACCCCTTCCTGTTTGCTGACTCTCTTTGAGGCGCGCGTGGAACACGAACGCGCCGTCGACGCGGCCTGTCGTCATAAGACGAACGGACGGCGAGCTAGCCCATAGCTCACCGTCCACAGGCCCGCGTCTACGGTGGCCGGGGGCCACCACGTGACCCCCGACGCCCGGTGCGTCTCCCGCGGCTGCTGGGACGTGAGGTTCTCTCCCTCTCACGTCCCGCCACCTCCTTCGCTAGCATGACTGCTTCGCAGAAGGAGGTGACGGCGTCCCATTCCGTCTCGCTCCGGACCATGGATTGAACCAGGGCCGGACGCGAGACGTCGCCGCCGCCGATCGCCGCTACGAGGACACGGCGTTGCTCCGCCCAAGCGGAGCAGACCTGCACAGTGTGCTTCACCATGTCCTCCGGTCGATCCTCGCAGTGGTGACACCCGGGCGTTTCCTCCCGCCCGATTAGGTGCAGGAACCTCCCGAAACAACCATGTCCGGTGAGGACCTGCGTCAGGCGGAAGGTGAGGGCGCCGTGGCGCCTCTCCAGCCACTCCTCAAAGAGGGGACTTACCGCCATTATAGTGGCGTGCCCTGCATGGGGTTGCGACAGTCGCTCTCTCCATGTCGCCATGAGATCACGCCGGAAGTCTGTCCGCTGAGCGACAATTTGCCGCTGCAGCGGAGTTTCCCCCCGGCGTAGTGCCTCCACGCGCCACTCGTGCAGGCGCGCGAGAACTATCGCCTCCAGATCCCATGGCGGCAATCCGGCAAGGAGGCTCGCCGCCTCGCCGGAGATCGTGCGGTACCCCCGGATTAGCCTTACGGCTACCACCCTTTGGGGCGCGTTCAGATAATGGGCGGCTCGCCGCCTCAAACCGAGGCCCACCTGACCCGGTCTTTGTGTAACTCCACCTGTACTTTAAGGGACCTGTCCGAAGGCACTACCAACGGCAACGCAGTCGATGTGTCTGAGTTCTGGTCGAAGCTAATTTCATTAGATAATTATGGATATCATCGACACGACGAAGAAGTTATGGAAAATCTCGATGAAATTATGGATAAGCACATTTATTGTAGGGTATAATTATGATTAGTGAGAATGCTCGCGCCCTTTTATAGTGTCTTTACAAAAGTCTCTGAAAGATGCAATAAGTTCGTCATTCTAACGCGATCACAAGAAACGTCTAGTTTTTCATAAAACGCATTATGTTACGACCATACAACCGACGCATGTATGAAAAATGCAAGATTAGGGCAGGATTAGGCAGGCAAATGATAGATTCACGTAGTTTCTTAAACCATGAGAATTCCTAACCAAGACTGCATTAGCCGAGGGCAAGATCACTATCACACTCAAAGTCACAGACGATGTGTCGATCATTGGATACTAAGATAAACACAACACAGGCCATCCAAAAACACCAGTTACGCAGCCTCCGGGTTTAGGCTTCAGACTAGGTTACGTCTATCAGTATATTGGAATAGTCAGAAACCACAGAACGCCACCTGTTACGATCCTTACGCCTCGTCTACATTCTGCCTATCCCCATATAAAAAAGGCATGAGTTTATGTATGTTTATTAGAATAGGTTGAACGACAGCAGCTTTGCCTATCAAAATAACTAACCTATATTGATTAATTGTCTCAAACAATGACAAATTCCACATGCTTTAAATCTCACTAAGATTATATCAGCTTCATATCTGGATGCAAAGCTATTAATAACAGTGCTCTAAGGCAGGACTAGTAGTAAACAATGAGATCTAGTGTCGGCAGAGTATTTTGCGGTACTGACCACATCTGACCACAGACCACAAGGTTATCGCAGGACACAACTGACACCTCGCCTTGGTCACGGATACCAAACACTTTCAATTGTTCTCTTATTAACGTGAATTAAACCAAAACTGAAACTAGGACTGTTTTTTTTTGTAGTCGTTGACTATAATGGAGATTTTTATGTTTGCTCACGAAGAAGAGTAACCATGGAGTTTCTTGCTGGTTTTTCTCCATAGGAAACGACCAATCCGAACCGTGCACCTTTTTGTCGACATTTTTATAAGTGCCCATCTAGGCCTATGTGATCTATGTGATTAAATCATTTTGAATGGGAGCTAAAAATGCTTGTTTCTGAATAAGATGTTCGTAAATGTCGCTTAGCGCGAGTATTGCTTCTTCAAAAAATATTGATCTACATTATTTGAAGTCGAATAAAATAAATTAGTGCTTAGTACGTCAGGTCCTGAGCCAAAAGTCATACATTTACAAGCTATGAATAAAAGAATTCTCGTTTACAAAGGAAAAATATTTTCGCATTTGACTAACAAAGAGCATAACTTGTGCGACGTGATAAAATCGAACATCTTCACAAAACCAATGGACGCGATTACGCAAGTTTTGTTTACGCAGCGGTCCCAAACGCTCCACTAACACGCAACCGATATAGCGCAAGGCCGCCGTACATTAAAAGCGACCTGACTCACACATGAATTAGTCCCAAACACCTCATATATTTCACTCACCAAGATATGCACTGAAGTCGGTAAAGTATTTCCTCCAGTCCGTCGACTTCAGCTCGGGAGGACTCGCTGGTCTTCGCTCGACACTGTACTTTCGCTCCAAAATCGGGGAGAACGACACAGATTTTGGGGATGCAGAGCGCGTGCGCACGGATGCCATCCCTCTGATCGGTATATAAGGCGGGATGGGTCTAATTGGCGACAGTCGTGGCTGGACCGCGGCTAAGAGTAGACTGGTTATTTTCGGTGTGATGCAGGGTTATCTGCGGCGCGAGCGACGCCGGGTGATAGCGCGGTCACACTGTGAGCTGGCGACAGAGTTGCGCGACGCGCTATTCCCGTCAGGTGGTCATTTCCGCCGTTATGTATTTCACAACTGATCGCGAACCGACTTCATTAACCTCTTTGTAAAAAGCGTGAAAAAATATAATGAATGTGCGTAGGGTTATGTCTGAGCCAGTAGGTTATGTAAGTGACACAAACATGTCTGGCGGGTATGTGGGCGGGCGGCGCCCTACAACTGTATCTACGTGAAACTCACGTGGTCGCTGCGAGTAAACAGCATTAACCTGTTTTCTCACAATAAAGAACCAAATTGGCTGCTGGCTTATAGATTATTTTCAATGTACAAAAACACAAAGATTCGACGGAAATACAAGAGCCCATTGAAGTCAATTACGCTATTATACAGTAGATTACATATAATGACGTATAGACATTAGTAGCACGCGTGGAAGTAGGGCAAACATTACTAACGTTTATGTTTGTTATTTCGTAAACAATGGTGTGGACTGAGGTTATGTTTGAAATAGAAGCTTTGTTTGAAAGAACTGCTAGAAACATTGATATTTGAATCAAGTCAATAAAACGGAACTGAGTTATTCCATTTTCCCATGGAAGCCGTAACGAGTAAATCACATTGATGAAGAAGAGCTAAAACAGAAACATTTTCAAAGTTATATTTTTGTAAACCATGGGAACATTAACATCAGCGAATGATACTTCGCATAAAGATAATGCTGAGAGAAAGTCAGCAGCTACTAACTAACTCATTGCGGAAGTAATGCATCATGCAATTGATTGGAATAATAATCTAATGTCATTATGAGAGAATTTATGTATTTCGAATCTAGTTTCATTGAAGAGCAGCAAGAAATAACTAAGACAATGAAATTTGAAACCATACAAAGGGCTATGATAAAATTCATACTAGATCAGACTCCAGTTTTAAGGTTTCTTAGCCGGTAAATCTAAAAGACAGACAAGGTTAAAGGTAGTTACCCCAGAGTACTAGCCTGAATAAAAGCTATGATTATTTTGGTCAACGAGAAACGAACAAAGATTTCTCAAACCTTATGTAGAGTATCTTGTTCAGATAAATAAACACCAAGGCGTTTTAAAAGGAAATTGTATAAAACGTATCGATATTATTGCCATTGTCTCTGGCGTGTGGGTGACGCCCATCCGTGGGTGGGACCATAGTAGAAGTATTGAAGGTCGCGATACCTTAGATAAAGACGCAAGCAATAAACATCTTAGTACCTGCAATTATACCAACTGCGTTTGCAATTGGGATTGTCTTGGCAGTAAATCACTATCGTAAATTCCTTCTGATTGTTGTTATGCCCGTCGTATCACTCATGGCTGCCTGCCTATCCTTTTTCCAACTTTATTGGGGTGGACTTCTAGTTCTACCGCATGCAGCTGAATACCAGTATTTTACATGGAGCGATTGCATATCTGATCTCCACAACCCAGTTAGTACTGGATAATAATACGGTACCTATTTTTTTTTTTCGGATGTGAAATCATCAAATAACTCCTCCCGCTCTGGGCTGAGCAGGAGGGAGTGTCACACTTTTACTGACTAAAACCCATCCATGTTCCTTCTTTTGCCCTTTGTGTTCCACGCCTCGGTCCTTTCGGACCCCTTCCTGTTTACTGACATATCTTTGAGGCGCGCGTGGAACACGACCGCGCCGTCGACACGGCCTGTCGTCACGATAAGACAACATAAGACGGAAGGACGGCGAGCTAGCCCATAGCTCACCGTCCACAGGCCATATACGGTACCCCTTGGAAAGACCGGCTGTCAGTTTCATGTCACTGACTACCTGTAACGATTGTCAAAGATCTACAAATGCCAGCCGGGAGCGACGGCTAAACGTGCTTTCTGAAGCACGGACGAAACTTGGTGTGGTTACCCATCCACAGACTGACCTTGGCAAGCGCGGCTTAACTTTGAAAATCGACCTGTGCGGCTGTTATTATTTTGCCACGAGCTCCTCTGACCGCCGAATCACTAAAGAATATCTTTCTCTCGATCATTCCTTATATTTTCTCTTTGGGGTATTTTGTGACAAGCAATATAAGTACGCCAAACAATATTTTGAGATTTCATTTCTGTGTCAGAAGCATACTAACGACCCATGCTACCTATCCTTCAGAAGCCAGGCTTTATACGTATTGAAAATGGTGTTTGGTGAACTAATACCAACAGTAGCACAAATTACCTTCATAGTAAATTGCTACAAGTAGGCTACTATGGTAGTCGTGGGCGACGGTTGTCCAGCTACTAATAACTAAGTCGTTAATAAAACCATTGAATCCCACACTTAATTACCACGCGTAGTCTCTACATCAATAGAAATCTGTTTATTATGTAAGATTTGTATGGGATTATCAATGATCACTGTTCATCTTGTAACATAAAACCACGCCTACGATGATGAGTACCACCGTATTTAAAATCTCTTTGAAATGGCAAAAAGTTTGAGCAACTTTTTTGTGAAAATATTGAACGAAGAAACAGGTCTAGCTCATATCCTTGTTTATACAAGGGTCTCAAAGACATTCAAGAGAAAACAAACCACGAGCATTAATCAGCATAAGAACACAATAGGCATGAAGATTGGGTTGAAAAGGTAGGTCATCTCTTAACAAGCCTAGAAGCCTCTGACTCAAGTCCTGCAATTATTAGCAATTACCGGAATGCTCTTATTGGATGGTAATTGTATTTGGCAATCACATTACTCATAGATTCATAGCTACACAGGGTAAAGTAGTATTTTGCCATGAGCTAACTACCTGATGCTGCCAATAAATGATGGCCAGAAATAGACAAGAACTAAGGTACTTAAATCGGCTTAGATCATGTGAATCAATAATCGAATGGTGGTTGAATCAAACACCACATCGGAAGTATTTAGAACTGCTAAAAGTTCGACTAGAAGTAATGCACACATTTAATCAAGGGGCAGTGATATTTGCTACATTAAATAACGTACCATAGTAAGTACAGATAACAAAGCCGACGAGCTAGCAAACACAGAGGTGTCAATAGAGAATAGATAAGATTTAACGTGGTCAAAAATAGATCAATAACGGCGGAAGATATTGTGCTGATAGATTTTAGAATAAAATATCGAACACAATAAATAATGCTGATGATGATAATTTTGTTGATAGTAAAGCCCAACTGCTTAGATGAACAGATGGCACTAACTGTGCAGGTAAAAAAGGTTCGCACCTATCACTTGACAGACCTTTAACAGTAAGTAAAAGAAAATTACTAATCCTTATGTATCTTATACAAGTAGGTGAACACTCAATTGCGATTAATAAATTACTAGAGACACTGCCACATGTAAACAATTAAACTGTAATTCACGTATTGGCAGAATTATGTCTTTAACATGGTTGTAACTGAGGCCAAGTGTTAGACAGAATTATGACTTCGACGGAGGCCAATGGGTTCAGTTTAATGGCTCAATAGGATACAATGGAGTTCTTGGATATGGATGTATCAACCAGCCTATAAAATATTTTATATCAGATAAAAATAACATCGTTCGAAGACGTCTCTAGGATTTCTGGGATTCTGTAATAAACGAACTCATGAGTAACTGTTTATTCTGTACAAATAAGACGTATTATTCTACAGGAACGAAAGATTTCTCTAACATATATCACAAAACAGTGCTTTCAGTAAAGTTTCTTTTGCCAAATACAATGTAACATAATCGGATCATCCACCCACACCATTGTCTAGACGCTATTAAAAGCTTGCTTTAAAAAATCATAATCAATCATTTCAACATTTTGTTCTTATTCGACGTACAAGCCATAGTCTGAGAAACTAATTAATTATAGTACCTTCGGCTGTAACTAATTCTGTATAAGACATAACACCAGTATATTAATTGCATTCATTAACAATTATGGCATGGAATGAAGTACAGGACTTTTAAAGCGAGTTGCACTAAAACATAGATTCAGTTGTTGATAACAAGGCAAATGTGTCAACCTTTTATAGGTAAGTATAGAATTTAAAGAGATACTGAATACTGGTTCTACACAGCCCTTTTTAAACCAGTAAATGGTATAATAACAGTTCTGTAGGTAAGAGATATTAAGCACAATTAAGAACTTAAAGTATACGCAATAAGTGGAACGGAACGTTGCTTAATTGGAGCAAAATACGGTATAGAAAATGCAAATGATTGAAGAAAATTATTATAACTTGGATGAAACCTCATAGAAAACGTACTACAATGAATGAATAATGTAACATTCCAAGGGACAGCTTGACATCAAAATTTCACGCCATAACCGAGAGTCGTTGACAAACATTAGTTTCCATTTTCCAAGTATCGTAGCACGTGGGCATGTTGAGTGACATACAGATCATTTTATGCATATTTTATTTAATAGACATGGTGGAATACCACAGCAAAATACGAAAAACATGAATGCGAGCGTGCTCAGTTGGAAAGATGATCAAGATATAACGGTAGTGATAGAAATGGTCGACTTAGTTGCATTTAATGGTTATTGTTATGTTTTAATCGAGTTTGATAGAGACTACACTATATTCAAGTCGGTCTAACAAAAAACCTAAATGGTATAATGACTGCTTGTAAGCAAAGAAATCTATAAACTTCTCTATCCCGGAAACACTCCAGCAACTTAATGTTTGATACCAATTTAACGCGATCTGTATTGGTTGTTCGATACAATTCGTCCTTTTACTACGCCTATTAGCAAACAGGGATCTAACTAAATTGGCCAGTTCGATGGCCCTGTTTTATTTATAGGCAATTAACACTGATGTTTGCGGCGTCTAATACTACGGCTTCATGTTCAATTGATTGACTGTTGACATATTGAGCTGCGATGTTTAAACACACGTTGTCTTACGTGCCATGAACTCCCGACACTCCTATTTTTTTTCCAAATTGTTATAGTAAAGCTATATTTCAGTCTTAATTTGCGTCAAGTTAAAGACGGCACGCACAAGAACGAGTGGGCACAGTTATTTTTAAATGCACGCTCTAATTACTGCTTTGTAACATCAAAGGGTTATTAGTCAAATGGCCGTCAGCTCACAGGGCACACCGCACTAACGAACACAAGTCGCCGAATTAGTCTCACACTAGACACGTCAACCGTTACCAATTGATTCACAGGGACCGGAGAAAAACGTTCAAATTAAAAACACGGCATTAGTTTCGTACGTAACTGTCGATCGTCAACGAACGCTCCGCGCTCGGTCGCAGCGGTTTGATCGGATGGATGTCGTCGCAGCGACTGACAACTGTCGCGGAGTCAAGACGCAACTGTGGGACGGTGTCTAATGATCTGTTTCATTGTGGTGCGGAATGAGCTCGTAATGGGCACATGTGGGCGCTGGAGGTATCGGCAACTGGTGTCCAGGGAGGCAGGGGATTGTCAAGTAAGAAGGCCTAGCGGATCGCGATGTTCTCGGAAGCCGCCACGGATGGGAATGCAGGACGCGGTCGGCGAACACAGGAATGTTACTGGCTTGAGCAGATTGCTTCCTAGCTGTGGCAAAATTATTGCAGAAACGTAATATGGCGGAGAAAGCTCTGTCCTTGATTTTTATCTTGAGTAACGATTGGCGGAAGCTATTCATAAAGACCTCGCCAAAGATTTTAATTAACATTTTGTAATGTTATTTATGGGTGAACTCGCGTTATAGGTAAGGCTTTAATCACAAATGAAAGTCTAAACAATAGTCACAATCAAGTTATAGTTAAAACGAAAACCGAAATACCAAACAAAGATCGCTAACGACGATGACGAGGTACACTGGTACATACCACAGCGAATCGCGTGGTCAATGCCATTCATGGTGAACTCAACAAAGCGTAAAGCACGGCAAAGCATTGTATTCTTGAAGTTTCTAAACGACAAGACAAAATGTATTTCCAATAATTCTTGAAATACACTAAACATAAATCAAGAATACAATGTAAAATAATCGTTTCTAGAAAACCGCCTGCATTATATAACTAGCTTTTCATATTTTTTTATGTAACGATGAAAAATCTAATCAATTTGAAGGTTGCAGGCGAAAAGGATCTTTCGCGTTTCAGAAGCAACATACATTACAAAAAAAAATATGAAGCAGAGCGTATACCTATACTGATACTGACAGTATTTATCAATTTCTCAAACCCGATACTCAAAATACCAAAAGAATAGCCAACGTAGTACACTAACTAGACATTCCAAAATTACGATTAGCATTACTTATTCATAATGAGGTGTATTCGTTTCCTGGTCGACGACGAGTGGGTGACCACTATTTTTGGTAACTTGCCTCTGGTCAGCCGCGCAAATTGTAGGGCAACCGTAGTTGAAGGCAAAGATTGTTATCTACACTTGTTTTTGTACGAAGCTAATGATATGTTAGAAGCACTTACTGTACTTTAACACTTTTTTATTGCTATGGAATTAGTTCCATTGATGAACAAAATGGTAAGAAGACATATATGTGGGAAGAAAAGAAATCTTAAAGCTTTTCAATTACAAGAATTTAATGTCTGGTCCAAAAAACTATTAAAATCTGTTGGCCTAAACGGGTAAAGAAGACATTCTCATCAATAGTCTTCCAAATCGTCAAGTCATTTGTATTGATAAGTTTTACGACCACTCTCTACATTGATCTAACTATGGAATAATCGCGGTCATTTGAAAAGCTTCTTCAATTTACCGACTAACATTAAAAGCAATAAAACTACATATTTGGGTTTCTAAAATATGTCAAACATTACTATGATACAGGGGTCAAGCAGGTCTATGAAATGGGGCAGTCATTAAATGCGGTAGAATTATTATTGTTTAAATAAAATTACATCTTTCATTAGAAGTTAAAATTTTCAAACAATTCACTTAATCAATATTTGAGCCAATCAGACAAAGTGCCCAGTGCCCATAAACGCAACGACAAAAACGGCAAAATACACGCTATAGGCAAATATACTAAACTAAATTCGCAGAGCAAAATAAATCAGTAAATAAACAATCCTAGACGTCAAAGAGATAGTTAATGGAACAAAACAAATAGTTTTATTAAAAGATCAATAGAGGCGCCTCGCCTGTCGCATCGGACCATAGACAGTGATGCACTAAGCTTTTAATTGAAGCAGCACAGTGTGAGGTCATTAATATATACAGCGTTATCTTGAGTGACAACACTAGTTAGCTCCATTCATTCCACGCCGTGAGTATATTGCAGCTAACAGTTACAACAATTTATAGCCAATTGTTCCCAGATATACGATTAATGCACAACAATTTATCGTCTAAAACATCGAATAAAGTAGCCGACTGTAATTGCAATATTATAGGTGGGTTGAAAACTGATATTGGTGGTATTTCTCTGGAAGAAGCGTCTAATGTTACTGTTATAACGATGAAAGGTTCAATAGGTCTTATGACTTCCTTTGACAGGATACATAAAACAAGTATCGATGTGAACATGACTAAATGTGAACTAGATGCATTTATCGGAATAGTTGACTTACATATAGCAGACGAGTGGTCAAGTGCAGAGGGAATCTGTATTGCTTTTAAGTGCTCTGAATCTTTGAATAATTTATTTTACAAAAACTTCGAGGCTGTTAAAGTTGAGAATGGTTGTAAAGAAAATGTAGCATAAGATTTCTAAAACACAATAGAAGTAATCGATATAACACTTGAAAGTTTTCGTCTAAACCCAATAACAAAATTAAACCACGCGATCAAACCACTATACAAAATTTCCGACCGACTGGAATGTGTACGTATGTTATAAATAAATAAAAAACTAATGACGTCCAAATATGATCACGATCACATGCTGGTCCCATGAGAAACTACTCGATCGCATGAAAACAGGTAAGTAACGTTAGTTTTTTTTTACCTAATTAAAAGGCAGCGGTACAAATTGGCTGGGAACACAACGCGTTTGATATCAAGGGAGGCGTGTCGTCTTTGCCGTATACAGTTCACCCGGGTTGGCTCACGGGACTATGGCTGCAGACTTCTTTCTAATGCTAATGTTTTAAATTGAATTTCTGTGAGAGTCTGTCGGGTCCTACTCAACCTAGCTGAAGTTCAGATTCGTATTTTAAGAGATATGACGGGTATCATCTGGAGTGACATGTAGAAGGTTGACCTTAGGCTAAGCCATGCCATGTATTAGTACTCCTAAGATGTACTCATAAAAGTCCTAGAATGCACAAGGAACGCATACATAGCACAGGATTAAAATAGATTTGGTATGAGTGTAGGTTTAAATAGTACACATTTTGATTTGTATGGAGAGTCTCTAGGACGTACGCTTTAAATCTATACGTGTGCATTAAAGGTGAAAGAAGTAGAGGCTGCTTTTGCCCTGGAGTGAGGTGGTTGAAGATAGCAAAAAATATACAAGGTGTAAACGATCCTTCAAGAAGTCCGTCGTCCGAGCATTCTGTACATCAAACTAAGTGAACTCTACGCAAAAAATATTGTTGGTATATGGCTTTTTTTTTTGGGGTGAAAAATCACGGTTTATAGAAGGACTCTGTAACGCACTTATACAATGTGCTGATGGATGTATTAAATAAGTACATTAAAAATTTGTGAAAAAGTTGGAACTTTGACCTCCAATATCTAAATCTCCAATATATAAATAATCAATATCCGTCTAAAGGCTCCCTGTATGGTCCGGGACAAAAAAAAATGATTACATCGACAGGGAGAACACCGAAGTGCCTTTTGGCTTCGTTAAGGGTATTTTTACACCCATTAACGAGAAAAGAAAATATAACCAATGAAGATACCAATTATTTATACATTTACTTTACATGTGAAGAGTTAAAAGCACCAATAATACTAGTGCTCGAAATATAAAGATGATTCATAGAAACGGAATACATTGAAGATTATGAATTGTGGCGAAATTTATGACTTTCGTGGTATGATCGCGAACAATGGTTAGTTAAATGAAAAAAGAGATTTTCAATTGAAAATTATAAGAGGTGAAATGAAATAACATTTCTAACTCTTTAGACGTAATATTGAGGTTAAGAAAATAGTAACTTGAGTCAACTCGAGTGATAACTCCAAGTTAGATGGAATTCCTACAAAGACTCCAAAATTCCGGCAGTTGCTGCCGTCAGTGCCTCCGAAGGAACCGTGGACACAATCCACGATTAACAGTTACAATTAAGAGAAATTGCAAAGGTCAGGGACAAAACTAAGATTTCAAGTTCGTATCACTGCTGAACAAAATCATTTTCATAAAAACGTCTTCCAACCTTCGATCTTCACGTCTGCATAAATTCGTCACTACAGTCAATTCAAATGCACCACACAACTATTCGCGCATTGAAAGCCGTCGCCAGAAAATAAAGGGCACGATCTAGGCGAGGTAATGAGCGCATTTTCCCGTGAGTCCGCCTGCGCCGGCGCACCCATACTTGGAGGGACAGCGGATCCGCGGACCGATTTGACGCTTTTGACACACTGATTGCTGTTATTTCTCAAAGCAGAGTCGCCGCCATGACAGGTGGACGTTTATTTATTAGTTGATCATTATCTTTTATGACTCGGCAATATGTTTTATCTTCGCCCTTTGGCGGGTACGAGGTAGGAAATGTATTAATGTGGTCTATACGTCAGGGACGTCTTGCAAGTTAAATGATGCACTTTCTATGGTGTATGGAGTTATGGAATCTTCATAAGTGAAGAATATATTGAGGTACTTACTAATGTTTTCGCTGTCAGAAATTCTTTGAGCTCTGCGTTTCAAATTATTGACAGGTCTTGCATTTCGTTTTTTTTTAAATTAATGTTAGGTTTTCACCAGATATTGCAATCCCTACCAACTAACGGAAAACTTTGAAATTAAAGTAGTTAAAAATTAAAGTAAAGAAAATTAAAGTAAATTAAAAATCGTGTAACCACAATTTACTTTAACACTGAGCAGTTTCAATTGGCTACAAAAATAAAACTTGGGGGGATTCAATAAATACATACTGAAAACGCGAGTGATGTCGAATATACAGAAACAAATACAAATAGTCTAGCGATAGCGTCTGAAAGCATTAAAATACCTAAGGTACTAAGGCAGAGGGGCGCATAAACTCGAAACACTATAGTAGTAAGTAGTTTGCGTCAGCAAGCTATAAGAAACTATCAAATAAAATGAGTACATTAGTATAAATCTATTCCTAGAACATTTCAAGTACAGATGCCGATTTAAAACCCCATAAATGCTATCAAGGCCTTCCCATAAAGAGCTGTGTAGCCCATCAGCACTCCTAATACGAAATAATCAAATGAAAACATGAAACGCTAATTAGCATAATCATTCAACGACCCGACATTCCTATTTCCCTAAAATGGCTGTCACTTACCCGTCATTATGGCGTTGATGACGTCACTAGTCCTTAGAGAAATTCCAAAAGTCACTAATACTTTCAAACACAGGCTTTTCCACGAAGATTTTAACAGAACTGCGTTATTTCAGAATGTTCGCGATGGAATGCGAGCTCCCGCCATATGTTTCGTATAAGTCGGGATAACTAGTATTGGCAACCGGGCGTAACCATGTACTTATGTACCATCCTTTATTGAAACGTGTGGGTGGTTACTGATTCGAACTAAGAGCAAAGGAACTTCCCGCAGATCAAGCCTTAGTCATAGAGCCGAATATTTAATTAGTTACAGAAAACACTTGTACTACAAGTAAATAAACTTTTGTTCAGCCAAAACTTTGTCTACGAGAGATGTAAACACGAAACTGTGTAGCCGCTAGGGTTCAAGGATCCACGACTGACATTGCAGTTTTCCCGGGGACGTGGGCGGGCGGGTGCAATCGACGCGGCACTCAAGGGTTAATGCACCCGTGACATAACATAGCGCCACTGTGATAACGATCGATCACAAATTAAATAAAGACAGTACTAAACAATCAAAAGTGCCATAGATTGTCTTCTTTTACACAGAAGAACAAATTGAAAAGGAAGCACACGAAGAAGAGCATTTAGCAAAAGAAAAATATTTTTTAAACAAAGATTTTATGATTATCTAAAAAGCTACAAGCGCCATCTGCTGGATCAAGATAGAACGAATTGGCCGACGGTTTCATAATATAGTAGTATGAATCATACTGTGGTGTGGGTAAAGGCTGAAGTTCTAATAGGCGAGAATAGATGGCGTTATATGCAAACTCCGCGCGCCGTCAGTGATATGAATATTTAGAGAGAATATACTCTGGACTGAATCCTGTGGCTTTTGAAAAGCTACTTACACATTGAAATACGTAAAACTAGTACAAATTTTTGCAGACTTAAGGGCCCTCGCCCACGGGCGACTTTTTGTAGCGATGCAGTCGCGATGCTCTCGCGCGTAGCATCGATACAGACGCGAAACAGTCGCTAGCTGTGTGCCCGTGCCCACGGGACCAGATTCAGTCGCGATGCAAACGCGATTCGGTCGCGATGCAAACGCGATTCGGTCGCGATGCAGTTACGATACAAAAATACCTTGGATCAGTACAGTTGCAAGATGGACTCCGTTGAGGCAACATTAGTCACGTTGTCTTTGGTGCTGCTTTTACATAAGCAGCCGAAGCGTAGGCAACGGAAGCAGCGTCAATATTGGATGCATCCATTTAATACCCAGAGATTACTTTGTGGACATCATGTAACAACATTCAAACAACTCAAAAATTATGATCTTAAATTCAAAAGTTGTTATAGAATGTCATATTCGACGTTTTGTGAATTGCTACCGATGTCGTCCGACGCGGTCGCGCGTTTGTATCGATACAATCGCGATGCAGTAGCGCGTTAGTAGCGCGACGCGGTCGCGCTTTTATATCGATACAATCGCGATGCAGTAGCGCGTTGCAAATGCGACTAACACGCGTTAGAAACTAATAACATAGTGAGAAACACTCAAAGTAGAGTTAACTAATAATACCCTTCCGAATCTTCCTGAACAAACAGCAGCTGAAGAATAAAATATTAAACGGAAAACGTTGTCTGGAAAATTGACAAATTATGTTTTTTCACGAAGCCAATAATAGATGTACGAATAACTGGCGACAAAAATAAAGGGACTAGCGGAAAACATTTGGCTGGTAACAACAACGAAATGAGGTTGTTCACCGAAACGTCTTTAACTAGTCTTTGTAATAAACAGAAACATTGGCAGAAAATAATCTCAGTTTTAGTGGCTAGGTATCTGAATTGTTGGGTTTAATTATATTTGCATCCTCCAATTTATTTACGTAATTATCCTTATACCAATGTTTTTGACTGGTTTCGTTTGCGTTCCAGCGTTATGTTGAGATATCCTCAAAGGACTCGTAATGCTGACGCTAAATGTGTGTTTTTTTTTTTAAGAGAACTTGACTACTGATCGGTAAAATTCCAGAATGAAGGCTTGTGATTTATAACAGTGTAATTTGGGGACATCCTGTTTTTCAGCCACAACACAAGATTTATCTGACAAATGAGAGCAATTTTATTTATAGAACTTGAGTGATATTTTAAACGTAAAGAGATCATTATCATGAACTATACAAAAATAGTAAACGATTTATTCTGCCTGTAGAAGCCCTAAATCACGTTTTCTATCCAATAAAATGCGGCCTTGGTCACCGGACAAATCAAAGGTTAGTCGAGGACAGATGGACTATTTGTCAAATGCAAATAATGGATCCCCCGATTCATTTGGATTATCAAGGCAGGGCTGGGTCAGGGCTCTGCTAAAAGCAAAAGCATATTAACCTGATTGGATACCACTGAACTGAACTGATAGCAAATCCATAAAACCATAGCAGAATCTATAGAAACTGACGCTATAGAAGCTCAAGGAAACTATGTTTTTACACGCGAGATTTTATTAAAAGAATACGATAAGCAGATATTGTAATAATAAGTGCTAAAGAAGCAAATATCAAAGATATAAATTCTTATTGTCAAAGTAAATCATGACTTTTAATAATAACACTTATTCGAAAGAGAACAAAGATGATTAAAGATAAGTAAGTACGATTATTATGAAATTAAAAGAATATAAGTAATGATATCAAGTTTCGCAAACATTAAGTAATAAAAAAATAATAAACAAATAGAAGAAATGAAAGCTAATACAAAGTAGGTACAAATAAATTCAATGATCAATATGCAAGAATGTATCGGATTACTGATCGATTATTTACTATTATGAATACGATATGCAGATATTGTAATAATAAGTGCTAAAGAAGCAAATATCAAAGATATAAATTCTTATTGTCAAAGTAAATCATGACTTTTAATAATAACACATATTCGAAAGAGAACAAAGATGATTAAAGATAAGTAAGTACGATTATTATGAAATTAAAAGAATATAAGTAATGATATCAAGTTTCGCAAACATTAAGTAATAAAAAAATAATAAACAAATAGAAGAAATGAAAGCTAATACAAAGTAGGTACAAATAAATTCAATGATCAATATGCAAGAATGTATCGGATTACTGATCGATTATTTACTATTATGAATACGATAAGCAGATATTGTAATAATAAGTGCTAAAGAAGCAAATATCAAAGATATAAATTCTTATTGTCAAAGTAAATCATGACTTTTAATAATAACACTTATTCGAAAGAGAACAAAGATGATTAAAGATAAGTAAGTACGATTATTATGAAATTAAAAGAATATAAGTAATGATATCAAGTTTCGCAAACAATAAGTATTAAACAAATAGAAGAAATGAAAGCTAATACAAAGTAGGTACAAATAAATTCATTGATCAATATGCAAGAATGTATCGGATTACTGATCGATTATTTACTATTATACCATTAACTTTCCTTTTGAGGTATACATAGGCACACGTGATTAGAATATGATAAACAGCCGGATGTAGGGAGTAATTACATTTTGGCAACTGAATTTTAATCAATGGAATTAGTAAATCCTCTTGCGACTTGTAATGAATGATTAATTTAACTCTACGATATTAAAGATGAGGAGATCCTGGCTAAATAATAACATCTACATCTGCTCGGGTCGATCTTCAGGTTAAGCCGCGCTGACCTAGGTTGATCCGTGGATTGGTGATCACACATTACAATTATCTAGTTTCCTCCGAGCCTCGGAAAGCACGTTAAGCCGTTGGCCCCGACTGTTAATTTTAGATCTTTGATAGTCATTACAGATATTCAGTGGCCCGAAAGTCTGACAATCAGTCTTAGCAAGGGGTATCGTACTACCCAGTTCTAACTGGGTTTTGGTCAGATAGGCAGTCGGTCCATGTAAAATACTGGTATTCAGCGTCATCAGGTTAGACTGGAAGCCGACCCCAACATAGTTTGGAAAAGGCTAGGCAGATAATGATAGGTATTAAAGATAGTCAAGTTTAGTATTCATAATGAGTTTGAAGAGATAGAAAGCGTTGAATGTTCAAAAATACGATTAGCAAAACACTTTCTGCGTAACAGGAAAGTGTTGAAAACCTTTTAACACAGTTCAGTGTCTCTTAAATACTGAAAAAGCTTTCTGAATCATCATTTTAAAGAATAGTGTCTTTGAAATTGGAATATTTTATCTTGGCTCGTAAAGCAACAGTGTTGCAATAAAGCAAAATATTCAAATGATTGTCACAAATTAAAACCCAATGGGCAGTCTGCCAATTGTCACAATTAATTGCCGCACGTAGATGTATGATGTCGGTGCCAATGACCCTTCATTGACGAGTTTTTCGTAATCTCTTCATTGAGGATTAAGATTTTTCAATACACTTCCTCGAAAACTGGTTCTTATCGCAACATTTATTTGTGTTCTAAATTCAAAAATATTTGAATTTAATATTTTTCATGTTAGGCCGTTTAGTGGCTTCATACCTTTTTAGCCTGTCGAAAGCAAAACGCGACTAAAAAGCAAATTTAATCACAAATTTCCTAATAATTCATGACAAAAATACTTTTGATTCTATTATTTTATTTCTTCGAAAGTGTATTGAAGAACGTCGTATACACTTGGGCATTCGTTACTGCAGTTTTCAACTCCATAACAACCTCGCCTGCGGCTCGGGTGTGAATTCTGCCTCGAATGCAATAACAAAGTTGCCCTACTTATATCAAAATGTACTATTACAATATTTTGTATATTCCACACAAAGCCATTCAAATATTTGCGAACGATAGACGGGACAAGACGAAAAAAACTTTTTAACTTAACGCCTAAACTTTTTAAGTAACTAATTAGTAACAAATCGTTCTGTCTAGAGTCATCTGTAAAATTGTTATATGAAAATATTCCCAATGTCCGCTCTTCAAGAATTTTAAATCTCTTTAATTCCACAACAGTCTCAACAAATCGTACAGGTTCAGATTGATAAAAGAAAGTGTGAATACAGAATATGAAATGTATGAACGCTCATACTTCTTGAATATCGTGTTATCTCGTAAGGATTTTAAACAACATGCAAACTAGTGAAATAGCCATCTTACACACTTAAATCAACATAATATCTAATATTTCTATCACTGCTACCAATAAAACTGAGTGGCTCTAAAATAATATTTAGTAAGGACATCCCATTTCTCAAAACTGTCCAGTCAGGTTCGCATAAATATCGAGTCTACGGACTCTGAAAGACTTTCAACATGGCATCTATAAACACGATTAACGATACTGTAAATATCGTGAAACTAGCGTTAGATAACAATTTGTGCAACGTGTTTTTTCTGCCCAACTGGATACAGGAACTAGGACAAACTGAACTACTTACTTTATTTCTGTGCTCATTTGTCTTCCAATGATCTTACTCGTAAATATCGAAGGGATTAACAATGTTGGTAAACAGAATTTTGAATAAATTACTGGTAGGGAAAGCTTTGAAGTTTGGTGATTAAGATTCTTGAGTTGTATGGAGATGGGTATTTAGAATATCCCTTCACGAGCATAACCATCCAATGGATCAATGGACACAGCGATTCTCGAGGCAATGACGCAGCGGACGAACTCGCTAGAAGGGGATCGAGCATGGCAGCAGTGGGACCCGAACCCATCGTGCCACTCCCTTTCGGGTACCTACGCACACTGGTAAGGAAACGAACCAGTGAACAACACCACAAGCTGTGGCTAGACCATGGTGAGTGCAGGCAGGCCAAGGAAGCACTTCCTACTATCGACGGCCGCTTCACCAAACGAGCGCTTCGGCTAACCAAGCTACAGCTGCGCACAGTTACAGCCGCCATCACTGGACACGGCTCTTTTAACAAACACCTCTCTGTCATAGGAGTCACAGACAGCCCCCTGTGCCGAGCCTGCATGGAGGAGGACGAGACGGCAGCCCACGTGCTTCTGCACTGCTCGGTGGTTGCAACATACAGGGCAAAGTACTTTGGTAACCCAGGTACTCTCCGCGAGATCGTCAGCAACATCAAGGCGCTGCTGGCCTTTCTCGGGGAGCTAGGGTGGATCGAATAAATTTCCCACCCGCACGCAAAATACGCGCTTAGACGTGGAGTTGCGGACACCAGCCCGCTATACTATACAATACAATACAATACAATCCCTTCACGAGAAAATAGGTCCTCAATAAATGAAGGATTTTATCTATACAAATAAATAAAATTGTGACTGTTTGGAATATCAAAATAACAGCTTTTTACTGAATGCCTAGGAAAATATAATACGGCATTTAAACAAAAACACATTTTTTTCAATTTTTGTCATCTGTCTGTCTGTTTGTTCCGGCTAATCTCCGAATCGACTTTGATGGGACTTTTACTGGCATATAGCTACTGTTATATGGTCTAACATAGGTTACTGTTATTAAAAAAAAAAAATATTAGGGATCCGTGCAAAAAAAAACCATGAAATTAGTAACAAAATCCGATAAAAAAAGGGAAGTAATATTTTCTATAATAATTTCACGCGAACGAAGGTCGCGGGCAATAGCTAGTTTAAAATAAAGATAAAGAAAAACGTGTCTTGGCCATTGTGCCCAATCAAGAATATACAAGGGAAAACTGGAGTGCGATGACAGAGCAACGTTTATGACTAAATTGCTTGCTTCCCTCGGTTAACTCCGCACTTGTTGGAGTTGCAATTTGTAATGACCTTCTGGGTCCAATTCAAATTCGCCATCCTATTTGATCACTGGCAACCATTACCCGCCAGTGTTCTGATTTAGTTGAAATTGGTAATCCGTGACGGCCAAGACAACACGTAATCTTCACTGATGGCAGTAATTATAGCTTTTAAGCTAAAAATGATAACTTACTTAACACCAGACCAACATCAAAGCATAATACAGGAACAAATGCGGAATCAGGAAATATGATCAGGTATAAATTGGAGCTAAAATAGCCCGGTGCAAACAAGCTCGCATACCAGGAGTTCAAGTGCCGGTAACTCAGACGCACTAATTAATTCCTGAAGAGTAACATTGTGTGGAAATGCCAGCCAAACGGGAGATTGAATCAAGCCTCTATTAGCGTAATTAGATGTTAAACAACATATGCAAATGAAACGATAATTTCTACGGTGAATCATTTTTTGTTAGAACAAGGTTTTGGAGGAGAGTGCACTAATGAATCTAAATTCTTCGATAGTTGAATGAACTTATGAATACGAATGAATGAACAACAGGAGGAGGTTGAATGTCGTATCTCCAAATATTGGTTTCATGTATACTGCTAATTTTGGAGTCTTTGTAATCCAAATATAGAGTACAGCATAACAATTGGTCCACAAAAGTGTGTACTCCTTTGAAAGTGTGTACTCCTTTGAAAGACAAATCAGCATAAACGAGAGGAACTGTTTTTTTTTTAACATGGAGTCAGTATTAATTAAGGCTACAAAATGTTTATCCTCATTGCAGACATTGCAACAGTCTACCTCAGATAATTATTTTCACTATAAATATGAATTGTATGGTAAGAAGCATTGTTGTAAATATTTAAAATGATGAAAACAATTCACTGAATGAATAACAGCAATTATTATATTACAAAACGAGACCATGTTTTAATAACCAACCCATAATTAGTAATTACACATCAGCGACTGTCCGATGAAACAACATATGGCATTGAACACGCAAAAGTTTGGGAATTGAAACTAAATATGGGTTAATGTTAAGCAAACATGGTGACTCATTTAATAACACTGAAGTTATTCATTTGGGCCTTTCATAATATTATGATTTTTGGTAAAACACAGTCAACAATGACTTGGACAGTGAAGGTAATGAAGTGAATATGTTTCCAAATACTTACACGTAGGGTACCGTTACTTGTAATGACGGAGAAGAATCGTCACGTAATGTATTCGATTCTCTATTTACAGAAACACGTATGCCTAGCACGTATATTTTCATTATAGGCTCTTTTTCTATGGCTATAGAAGGCAAAAACAGAAACGATGAATGGATTGTTTTAAGTGTGGAAGATGATATGTCTAGAGAAAGGGGTGACTATAGTCAGATGACGACTGAAGTATGGAAGAAGACCTGGTCGACCCTAAATAAATTGGGATAAAGACAGGAGAATGATTATCAGAGGCCAAAACAGTTCTTAGTCATTTTTCGTTATTGGACTATCCTTCACTGGTGAAAATACTGGCTTAGTAGACGTTTCGGCCGCTAAGTTTCGTCCGATCCGGTCGAAACAGGAATTTCATTATTATTAACATTTTTGAGTGGTGTTTCGGACTATAAACTTCAGAATCGAACATTTGAACGTTGTTGTAATTCTTACTTTTGGTGTCAACAGGCCAGGTACTTGTACTAACTGGATAATCATGATTAACGTCATGAAACAATGAGGTAAAGACAGCATTAAGTGAACTAACCTAGTTTTTCATGATGAGTGCTTGTGTCAACTAGTAGTACCAATAGAGGAAATTATTCAAAAGATTGTATACTCTTTTCAAAACTTCTGTAAATATTAATACAGTAATCTGAAAGAGGCGTCCGAGACCGAGAGATTTTGTAGAAATCTGTCAGGTAAGACCAAAGAAATTTTAATGATGTATGAATTGTGTGGCTAAAAATAATGACTACTGGAGTTACGCTAATAGAGATCTGTACGGAAGAAGAACAAGACATTTTGCGCCGATCTCCCAAATTGGTGTAAGTGCAGGAAGATGATGATTCACAAACTTTACACAATACTGCAAGCCGCGAACTTAGTCAATCAATTAATCAAAATATTTTTATTTCTTAGGCTTAGATAGAAAACGTCGACAAAAAGGTGCACGGTTCGGGTTGGTCGTTTCCTATGGAGAAGAACCGGCAAGAAACTCCATGGTTACTCTTTTCAAATCATTTGGTGTTACAATATTATCATGTTACAGCATTAGTACTTAAGCATAGGCCCGACAGTAAGTCGGTGCTTACTACATAAAAAATGTAAAACAAGATAAAAAGTTAACAAGCATCTGGGAATCAACAAAGCCTACAATGTTCACACATTCACAAACACTCGGTAAAAAAGAATCTATACAAGGGTCAGAAAAAAATATTGTAAAATAGTAAATTAAACAAGTGACACAAATATTGTAAAATAGTAAATTAAACAAGTGACACAAATATTGTCATCAGTGCTATAACTATTCTGAGCAAAAGATGTACAAATGATTTGAAAACTATCCTAAAAATCTGGTTAGAAAGATGAGAAAAAATGAGATAGAGAATAGGTAAAGACTGCTAGCTCATAAACGCTATATTTGTGCCGTTTATGAGCTACCAGGTAGCCGCATGCGCAGAAGGAACTAAAGCCAAACTTCTTTGTCTTCGACGTAGTCCTTGATTTTGTAATATGCTTTTTTCATAGAATAAGGACACGTTTGATGTAATTTTTGAACTTTCCATCGGTCAGTTAACTGACTTTGGCAATTTTTTATAAAAGCGTATACTGTTTATAAGAAAAGGCTTGCTAGTTTTGCTAGTAACGTCACATTCGTTTCTCAAGACAGAAATTACGAAATAATGATAAAATAATCGCTCTGATCATACCGTTATGGAAGATTGGATTAAAATAATATTAGACTAGAGTCCGATAATCACCTGATGACTTTGTATGCCTGAGGATGGAAATAAGGGGAAAGGAAGATTAATGAGATGCATTTTTGTATGTGATTTTTTAGTAAGCAAAAACGTAATGAGATTTTGCCACTAACGTGGTAGTGGAACCGAAAAAACCAAGTGACATAAACAACATTAATTAACTTCAGTATTCAAGAAATAAATAAACCATGTAGTGATCTTGAAAACAGACCTCCCTTGGTATGAAGGTGATGCAAAACCCGAGTAAGATTTACGGACAATTTACTGTAAGACCATATTTGGACGCTTTCGTCTGGCCTTCCATAGAGACGTGAGTCAGAGGCCGGCTGTAAACGTGTTATAATACTGGCCACTAATAAGGAAATCTGGATGGAATGCTCGCTCATCCGTGTCTATGGTAATTTAAAACTAAACGTGCGCCGAGTTTCGCGCAAAAATGGCGTAAACTTGACAATGTGCCACATGATTGTCTTTTTATTTCATTGTAATTACCAACGATAACAGATTTAAGACTAAGCTGCTAAAATATTTAACGAATGCCTTGACTTAATTTTTAATACCTAGTGTCTGTTTTATCAAGGCAGTTTCTGTTTAAGTTGTTTCAGCTTGTTTGACTAAAACGCATTTAATTAATCCAGATGTGTCTTTGGATAATTTTAAAATTGTAAATGTTTGATCTATGAAATCTTTTCTATGAAGACCAACAAACTCAAACAACGCAGATTAACTAATGAAGGCAAACGACAATTCATTCAGTACTGATCAATCTTTATGTATTGAGGTTTTAATTAGACTCTAGTTTAGGACAGATTATAAATGAACAACATTTGCATAAATATTGAAATGATAATGAATTCTATACGTGCAGTCTATGGTACTGCTTTAGATATAGAAATAGATATAAAACGTTCTGTGAATCAACAATCAAGTTGAGAGACTCAATGAAATAACATATGGCCGACGGTTGCATGAACGTGTTGCCTTGCTATTACCGCAGTATTGTCGGTGTAAAAGGAATAGAATAGAGATTACCAATCCATACTAATATTATACTTACCTTGTTGTTGTTACCTTTTCTCGCATTCACGACCTCTAGACCTCTCGACCTCTATTCTCTCTCTCTCTTCTGTCTAGGCTTTTCCAAACTATGTTGGGGTAGGTATACCAAATATTTTACATGGAGCGTCTCTAACCTCCATAACCCTCCTAGTACTGGATAATACGGACACCCATTTGTAAGACGGGTTGTCAGACTTTCGGGCCACTGACCACCTGTAACGACTGTCAAAGATCTACAATTGAATGCCGGGACCAAAGGCTTTACGTGCTTTCCGAGGCAGGAAGGAAACTTGGTATGCAATGGGTGGTCACCCATCCACAGACCAACTTAAGCAAGCTTTAACTTTTCTGGCATTAGCGGTCGGTAAATCCGTTGGGGATTTCGATGACATGTGGGTACCTAGATCATGACCTGATTAAGGGAGCTTCAGATAGGATACTATTTATTCGAGTAGTACTATCTCGTGGGATTACGTTCGACATCCAAGTAGTTAAAGCTGTGAATACTAGTTTACTAAATTTCTATGTTTATTGAAACCAGCCTGACCACAATATTGGCATTCAATCATTTCAAATGAACGCAGATGCCATTCAGCGCTGCTCTTAGTGTTCTTACAAAATATTGGCAAACAACAGTGTGTGATAAATCCAAAAACGTTGGCACTTCGTTTACTTCGTCAACGTTTTAAAACTATTCTATAATTATATCTCCTTCTGAATGAGCTGGGTCCTTTTCCGTATCACTTGTTTACCACCCAGGTGCAATTGGTCATTCAGGACCTGATTCTTAATTATATCCATCTGCGCAATTGACATTATGTCAGTCATGACCTCGCAAAGGTCGGTTTCGAGGCGATTATATCCACCATTTATATTTTATATCATACTCGATTCAATGAAAACTTGTTTCCCTCAAGATGTCTTTTCCGATTTCGATGTGGCGACTGTGCCAAGGTTGTCATTCTGTTTAATTATATTTATTGATGCTTTATTCCTACGTAAAAATTATCATGGATGAAGAAAGTTACGTTACACATTTTGCATTTGAGGTACCTATCAGAAATCTTATACCTAAGAAATATTAATCATAGAGTCAAAAGTCGGGTTATTCACTATGGAATAAATGCCCAACAGAACAGCTCTGACGAAGGCTAGGTGGTTGTAATTTGCGCTGGATGAGAGTTGCCGAGAATATCCAGCAATGCTTTAGGGTGATAATCCTATTGAATTGATGATGCTCCAACAAAAAAACGATAAAAATCTTTTCAATACCACTACAATAACAAAACACAGATAATACTAAATCTAATAACACAAGCGAATGCGTACGCACATGCATGACACATACGGCTTTATGTAATCTATAAGAGTATCGTGACCTTGCGTTAATTACTAATACAATAACTATATGGTACGGCAAATCCAATATCATTTATGTATCATAAAGTGGATATAAAACGTGTTTGTCGCAGATTCTTGAGAGCATCGTAAAATGCTTGATGAAAAGTTGGTTTATGGTGTACAAGACTGGAGAAGCACGAATAAAAGAATTGATTAATCTATACTAATATTATAAAGCTGAAGAGTTTGTTTGTTTGTTTGTTTGTTTGTTTGTTTGAACGCGGTAATCTCAGGAACTACTGGTTCGAATTGAAAAATTCTTTTTGTGTTGGTTAGCCTATTTATCGAGGAAGGCTATAGGCTATATATCATCACGCTACAACCAATAGGAGCGGAGCATCAATGACAAATGTTGCAAAAACGGGGAAAAATTATTCTCTTTGATAGCTTCCGTTGCGTGCGCTGCGTAAACGGTTAAAGTTGCACAAATATAATGTAGCAGGGAATTATTCCTCTTAAAAAGGTCTCAAAAAAAGTCCGCGACGGCACATGCCTATCTTTTAAGGTTGACTCACAATAACCATTTTTATGATTTTAAAATTTGGTCAAAATTAATGTTTTATTTGCGAAGGTATTTTTACCGACATAGTATTAATCCTTATCAAAATAAATATGTTAGTCATCTTTAGCATTCAATTGTGACCAAAATTGCCCTTTACACTATTCAATTTAGATGAATATCTTAGGAGATATCACAGTTTTAAAAATAACTCCGCATCAAAATAATGACCCGCGCGCGCTGCGAGGCGGGTGTTCATGTTGTTGGGAAAACCAATGTGATTAGATTCAATGCACAAATATTGTGGGGAACTTAGAGAAGGTTTTAATTTTTGTTTCATGCTGTAATCAGTGCTCTCTATCAAAATATTTATAAATTTAAAGTGTTCAAGAAGAACTTACCATCATTGTGTAAGATACATGCAACGACATCTATTGCACCAAAATGGTACTAATTAATAAAAATGTGCTCACAAGATAACTTTTAAATCGGGTCTGAGAGCAAAAAGTACTCTAGATTAGTCTACATGACGCTATAACCCTGTAGAGTGTGTGTTCGATCGCTTTACATGCATTATATTTTAACGGTTAAATTTCGTGCTCGATAGATGGCGCTATTAATTTCACTCCATTTTCTGAGTCGCGGTGTTAAGTTTTCCGTGAAAGAATGACCCTCGCCCGTGTCAAATGTCTGAAGCTTGGTTTATTAACCAACGAAACAAAAAGAGGAGGTTCTCAATTCGACGCGTCTATATTTTTTTATTTTATGTATGACCTGACCACGCATAACTTTTTACAGAGAAGTCCGATATACATGATCTTTTGTTTTTTAAATTGAGAAATCATGTTTGGGCTCATTTCCTGCACCTTGATGAGAACTTTAGATCTAGCTGGAGTGTGACGTCATCGAAGGTCTGACGATGGAGACGGAAGGCACTTGCAAGAGGTCCTCAATAGTTTGCAGCAACTATAACGTGTTTGGGCTCAATTCATGCACCTTGATGAGAACTTTAGGCCTTGCTGAAGTATGACTGTCATCGACGGTCAAACGATAGAGACAAATGGCAGTTGCAAGCGGTCCTAAACAGTTTGCAGCTGGTATAATGTTATTGGGCTCATTTCATTCACTTTGATGAAAACTTTAAACCATACTGAGTTGTCAGTATGACTTTCATCGAATGTCTGACGATGGAGAAGGAAAGCAGTTGCAAGTGGTCCTCAAGAGTTTACAGCATCTATATCGTGTCTGGGCTCATTTCATGCACCTTGATGAGAACTTTAGACCTAGCTGGAGTATGACTGTCATCAAAGGTCTGACGATGGAGACGGAAGGCAGTAGCAAGAGGTCCGCAATAGTTTACAGCAGTTTTATCGTGTCTCGGCCCATTTCAAGAACTTTGATGAGAACTTTCGTTCTAGCTGGTGTATGATTGTCATCGAGTGTCTAAAGATGAAGACGTAAGGCTGTCGAGGGTCGCGGGCCTGTGGACAGTGAGTAATGGGCTAGCTCGCCATCCGTCCGTCTTATGACGACAGGCCGTGGTGACGGCGTGTTCGTGTTCCACACGCGCCTCAAAGAGATGTCAGCAAACGGGAAGGGATCCGAGAGGAGCGAGGCCTGCCAGGGTTGCGGGACTGTTCGAAAGAGATACCGCGGCCCTGGTACGCTAAGGGCAACAGAAGAAACGTGGGTGGATTTTAGTCAGTACAAGTCTGACAATCCCTTCCGCTCCGTCCAGAGTGGGAGGGTGGGTCATTTGATGATTATCCATCGGTAATAGTATATAATAGGGATTTACTCCTTTTGAGAGCTTCCGTTGTGCGTGAACGGTTAAAGTTACGCAATTATCATGTATGTCGGAATTGTCCCTCTTAAAAAGCTCTAAAAAAATATCCGCAATGGCCATATGTCTAACTTTTAAGGTTGACGCACACTCTCTCTAACCTCTCTTTCTTTTATGTACGCACGCACGCAGACGAAGTTGCGCGGGTCAGCTAGTAAATAATAATATAAAAATATACGAAGTTAATAAGACTCTAGGGATAACCTGATATGACAAACTTAATGTGAGGGCAATTAATGTTATGTCTGAGGGAACTAATCAATACCATTTATATTAACTACTTGGGTTATTACAAAGATCACAAGAATGATAAATGTACCAGAAAAAAAAATAGTTGACGCTGTCACTGTTAGTACTAACAACTAGTGTAACTTCGTGTTTGTGAAGGGATTGCTGGAAACAATCCAAGTTAATTCAATATAATATGCCAAATAAGTATTTAGCTTATCCCTACAACTGAGACGGCCATATTGCGAATATAAAGTTACGAGTATTTGATGCATTTAATGAATTATTAACCATTGTTTACAGTCTTATAACTAACTAGCGGCCCGTCCGAGCTTCGCACGGGTGCCTATGTTACTCAGGGTGAATGTTGCTTTCTAAAGGTGAAAGAATTTTTGAAATCGGCGCACTAGTTTTAGTTTATTCATTACAAACACACACACAAAAATACAAATCTTTCCTCTTTATAATATTAGTGTAGACTGCCGGGGCGGGTCGCTACCCCGGCTTCGCACGCACGGGTGCAATGTTATACATATAAACCTTCCTCTTGAATCAATCTATCTATGATCTACGCATACAGCGGGAAGCGACTTTGTTTTATACTATGTAGTGTTGAATAATGATGACAGGTTTCTACTAATCTTGGGTTATAAATTCAAAATAATACGTATATCTAGTACCCGCTGGTGCCTAGTGGGAAACCTATTTAAGAATCAAAAATCTTGCAGAAACGATACAAGACTTATGAGTTACTATTGGATAAGGGATACGAACCCAACATACAATCTTGGGGCCTCAGCAATTTTCAATTATTCACGGAATTTTCAAATAAATAAAACATACTGGATTTGTAACGCCTCACGATACTTCAAAGAGAAATAAAGTTCTAGTATTTTTGTTGATATGTTTTAATTACGATTAAAAATATTTTTAATGTCACATCAAGTAATTAAATCAGTACTGCACTTGATAATTCAAAGATAAAGCGTAGATGGACTAAATTCAACCGATTTGAATTATCATTCCATGTTGCAATATATGTTTCCAACTTAAAATAATACAACATGAAGAATACTACTACTCCTGGATTTAAACATCAAAGACATACGACAAATAGCTACTTGTCACAGGCATACCAAATTCACGCTCTTTAAAGAGGGCAATTAATAAGGACAAGCAGATGGGATGGGACAACCCACCAATATTATGAGTGAACGTCCTAACATCTTCGGCGAATGCCCCCTTTTTATGCACGGTATAGGTTTGAATATAACAAAACTTACCACTAAGGATTAAGCAGACGTGAACCTAGTGGTACACCCACATTTCGCCAGTAATTTTTAAGTTTCATGTAATAGGGGGCGGAGCCATTGCCATCAACCGTAAATAAATTCAGACTTCATGCCTGCTACTCTAAACCTCCTGATGAAAACCTCAATGACCCGATCTGGGAGTCTAACCCAGGACACCAGGACATTATGCTCAGCAGAAACGCTTGCGCCCACTAGATCAAGAATATTTAACAGGTTTACTGAACTATTAACCATTTCCACCTTATTTTTGCATTATTTTTTTACCCTTTTCAATTACCATCACCAGCACACAACCTCTATTAGACCTGTGACTACATAATCCAATGTAGAACATTTTCGCACATAACACGACCTCACAATGTCACCGCACCACATTCCGTTTCGTGATGAAATACCGTATTTAGCAGCTAAACGCTAAACTGCAGACGTGGGCTTGGCTACAATGATAACTTAGTAATGCCTTCAACACCGACGCTGGCCATAATAGATCGTGTAAATTTGGATATATGAAACGAGTTGCACGACCACTTAAGATACAAGTAGACCTATATTCTAAGTGCTTGAGATAACTGCATAAACGTACACATGATACACATGTTAAAACATACGATAACGTAACATAAATTGTTTACAGCAAGGTCTCTTCTAAAATACACAATAAAGCTGATGATGAGACGGTAAAAGTTTCCGAACAGTTTGGTCACCACCCACGAGGTCTTCCAGGAATAGACACCACCGTCATAAAAGAACGGAACAAAACCGCAAACCCGTCAACTAATGCTAATGAAACCAAATTAACCTGACTACAAACAACATGGATGACTTCACTACAAGTACTCTAAAACATCACAGCTTTTAAAATTTAATTGAGTTGAATACTATTAAACGACCATATGTTTTAGTTGGGACAATTGATGTGCGAACTAATCATAGAAATACACAAACGTGTTGACACATCAAACCCGTTAGACGCTAAACACCTAACTCCGAAAATAGCAGGCTGGCAAACATCTCTTGAATTACAAAAGAGAAATGTACATCTGTACGGTTCACGCTTCGTAGTAAATAAACACACATTGAGAGACCAGTCTCACGATTCGTGGATGCACTCGGGGAACTCACATGAGAAAACAAACACTAGCACCGGGAAATGATAGCGTGGACGTAGTTATAATGTTTCCAACACAGCTGTAGCCGCACTCGTAATTACGGTAAACAAACACGATGGATGATAGACACCGATAAATATCCGTTACACCATTTTTACACAATTAAACTAATTTAATATCGATTAATACTCACAGCCGGGTGATATTCCGTTCTCCTTCATAGCGCAGCGGAACGGATAGTAAGTGCCTGGCAGCACCTTGCCATACATTGTACGATCCATCCTCGACCAATCACGGCTGTCTTTGGAGAATTAAAACACCCACAGGAACAACACCGGCGTCAGCGCACCATAATCACAACCTACACAGTATCCGCGTAAACGACGTCCTACGCGAGGAAATGCAAAACACTTGCAATTACTATACAGGGCATCCCGTTGTAAACAATTAATAATTTATGCACGCACGAGATTGGGCTACCACAAGGACGCGATGCGACTGAACGCTATCGATAAAGAATAGTCGTATTGATCGTCATATCGATGATTTTCACTTTGTTATCGATAAACGATAAGATAAGTGATAAGGCAATGTCACGGGGGCGAGGTCGCGGTGCTCCGAGTAGAGTATTCGTCAAGGCGGCGCGGTAACAACTGTCGCGTGGTGATGCCAGTGCCGGCGCGCGCGCAGCCACACCGGCTACACTTCCAGTATTATTTATACGCGGGGACGGCAACAAATCAATGCATTTGTCAAAATCGATCCGATTGTTCCGGCTTCTAGCTTCTATACTGAATTTATTGAGGGAAATCATAAAATGAACAATAAACTATTTTAGGATCACGCACTAGATCTTGCACCACTCGAAATCGATTTATTGTCACCGTGCTTTAATTTAAATGATAGATCTTTTGATGCCATAAAGGGACTGACTTTAGCGATGTGGCAAATTCATCTTTAATGCTCAACCAGATCAAAAGAAGCGATAATATGTTTACGACAGAGTCTGAATAATGAATGAAAAGCAATACGTCTCGAAGGAATTCCTCTAATTCTCAGTTTAGAGGTAGAGTTGTCAGCAAGCCTGAGAGAGGGCGATCAATCATGGATTCCGTGGCAGGAAAAAATCTAATTTCGTGCCTCGTTCCCGCCAAATTTTACCGCACCCAAGCCACATCCGGCAGGAATACGATGCGCACGAGTCTCTTGACTTAAGACATCCGGCTCATCATTCCACTCCATCACACTTCACTATAAGTTTACGATTGTCATTAGAGAGGCACCGACTACCACTTTGATCTATTTGAAAAGAAAGGGCAATAAAGTTTAATCACAGCCCTCAAAGATTAATAAAAATCGTGTTAATTAACTTTGAGAAGTTGTTCGTTTTCTAATTATTTTCATAAATTGCTGTGAGAGTATGCACACTTTGCAGGCATTCCGCAAATTGCTGGTCTTACGCGAATAACTGCTAAACATGGACATAAAAGTTTGTACAGCAGAGTGCATTTTACTACTTGTCCATTTTACGATCGAGTTAACTGTCTATTGTTCCCTGGCTGGTCTCTAATAAGGAAGTAAATATTTGAGTGGTACTAGTGCGGTGCTAACTCAACTTTCTACCCACATGCATAGCGAACTATCGTCTAAAGCAAATAATTAACTACTCTTATATTTGCTGAAGCTTCAATGACTAAATGTATTACCTCTGTAGCTGTTTTTTTAAATACACATTGTTACTTTTCACCATTTAAATGTTTTTTCTTCAGAAAATACACAGAATTTTCTGACCTCATTAAATTATTAATTTTTTTATCAATCGTTACGACTAATCCAACCTTGATAGGTCTTGAAATTACGGTCCCTAAACGCGATTAAAAGTTTGAAAGCAAGCCAAGAACAATCGTTCTAACTGCCAAGGGTATTTATTTTAAATAATTTTAAAATAGAAAAGAAACATTAATGAAAGTTTACAATCACCTATACAACCCATCTATACGATTTTACAATTTGCTTTGTGGAAATTAATCACCTTCACAAATGAAAAAAGAAAACAGAAGAGCTACGGGTAAAACTGTCACCAATGTTTTAATACTACTTTCCCTAACTAATATTCTTCGTATATAAACACAATCAATTTCAACAAATACTTTATAAGTTTCATTATTAACGTCGACGTATCTAGTCGGGAACACCAAACATTAAAATACGATTGAAATAAAAAGCAAAATTTCTAACTTTGATTTCGAAATGAAAGTTAATGTTACAAATAGAACTTTTTCCAACCAGTACGTTTGGCCTGGGTACACGCGTGCGACTGACAGATGTCGGGAACGCGTAACACGCAACTCATCGTAGTCAGTGACGGCGTGATGACGTCACTAACCTATGTATTAACAGCCTTATCCATGAACAGACCAAACTGATACGATTTAGGTCAGACAGGGAAAGTTTATGGTATTAAAACGAAATTGGCAGACGCTACATCAGCTGGGAGTTGTAACACTGAGTTCAAGGCTGAAATTGTAATTTCAAAGTAATTCTAAGATCATAAAGGTTCCAAGGTTTCTGAGATCACTCATGTATTGTATTAAACGTGATGTAATTTAAATTCATGGAAACTCTCCACAATTCTTGGACTAGATAACTAGAAGATATAATAACAATGTCATGGTGTGTAGGGACTACGTCCGTGTAATAACTTTTCTACAAGACAGTTACTGCTTATTGAACTGAAGCGATATTATAAAATTCTTACATTCTTACTTAAATCTATAAAATTACTAACAAAAGGATACATTTGCGTAAAAATCTGCTTAAGCCTTCGTTTTTGGCTGTCATCATCTTGTCAAATATTTTAAAAACGTTAAAACTGTCGATCAATCAACTGCTAAGGCTGAACAAATATTCCATACGAAACTGCTACCTACCACTTGACCAGTGTAAAACATCAAAAAACCATATCGATCCACTGTCCAAAGCGACGTGTTTCCAATCACACAAGATAGGTGTGTCGCCTATTACAACATTCCCTAGTGGTCCTCGGACCACTAATTAAATTAATTAGGCGGAACGGGAACGAAGCACATTAAGCGTGGTATCGCGTGAACTGTGCGTGTAAATGTGGAAATGTGATACCTATGGTAATGACACCGCATTTTTTTAAGTTAGGACTTGTGTCTAGAGTGTCGAAGGCCTTTGGAAAGTCTAAATGCTCTATAGGGATTGTGTTCAATGCCAAATTAGATAGGTATTAAATTATTTAAAATGAAATAGACTAGGACAAATAAAGAATTAATAAAAATTAAATAAATATATACAATACATATTATTCTGATTCCTACATCTTTCGCCCTTTTCATATTCGTTTTTATTTTAATTTAATATGAGTTGAGGCGGTCCCCACAGTCGTAAATCCGTTCTACAACGCTTAATTGGATCATCTGGTCAGGATTTTCCTTCATCTGAAGTTTAATGTAGGTTATGTTCCAAGTCCTACGCGCTTTTGTTTTAGTGAACTCAAGTTTCATAATTGCAAAGTCCACTTCTAAATTCAAGGTGGGCAATATTTTTATTCACCGGAGTTACGATTCGCCTATCAAGTGTTTATAAGATGAACGCATTTTTATCTGCGATTTGAAAACATAGTTGTTTGTTAACATTTCCATATTAATGTTGATAAAGAGCACAAACAATTACATAGCACACATATAAGTTTGTTGCATTGTTGAATGCAGTGTATTTATTCAATTACAATAATTTAACCATTCATTTTTATATGCATCTGTGACCATATTGTCTTAGTTGCGCAAAGGATCATCGTTAACTTCCTGACGATGTTATTGTTGCAAGTTAAAAAGACTGGCCTTACCGTAAAAGGAATGGATAAATAACACAACCTGAGTAAGTCCATCCATTGGCAAAGGTCAGATATCAGTGATTGTTCAAATGTTTGTTTACTAGTTGAGTTTACAAAGAAGCTTACGTTTACTAGTAGAGATTGACGTGCTTTGGCTATGGTAATATCAAATTCAGTAATCATGTCATTGAAAGCTGCTAATCCATCAATAGCTTCAGATAGTTCGAAAGCACGCACATATTGAGATCTCACCGTGTTACGCCATCTAATTAATCGATTATTTTCATCGCAGCTCAACACACATTTATCTCGATTTCAATGCAAGAATCCGATTTATCGGACTGTCAGTTCACATGGACATTCCACACTGACATGTAACAGATTTCTTGCATTCCCCCTCTGGGTTACTTCTCGAGTGTCTGATTAATCCCTACAGCTATATTTTTAGAATATACGTGTAGGTATGGGACTATGGAGGAATTAACGTACATCATAGCTTGTTAAGATATGGCTGAACCACTTAACGTTGATTGGTTTTTAATGGGAAATTGCGCGCCATATTGTGTGGTATGATAATATAAGATATACTGAAGGCCTGGTGCAATATCTCATTTTAATCTTCTTGTTAGTGGGAGCAGTCGACTGCATCGTCGTATTCTATAAATAATATTAAAGGATGTAAGTTGGAAAGAGTATTGAGAACTTTCTCATGCCATTTGTCGGTCTCTTATGTCCATCTGCAATTGCTATTCATGATAAGAGCACCCTTGTATTTGCATCTGTTGTTAGTTATTAGTCTTGTTGTTCAATCAAGCGTTTTGTGTGAGATTATTTTTATGTTTCGCTTTTGTCATAGGTATTGGATGACGGTGACGTGATCGTGTTTGTGAATATTCTTTGACCAATTCTTTAAGTTCAATCTTCTCTTAGGAAAACAAACTTTTTGGAATGCGTTGTTTTCCCCCATATTTTCAGCTAGAATCTGTCATCTAGAGAGTGGTCACTTGGAACAGTAATTCAGCACCATCAACCAAATGATTTATAGAAGTTTATTTACTTTTGATAAGAAATAAGAACACAGATAAGTTAATCTAACCAGTTAATGGCTCTAGAAATAACCCCTTGATGACACCCCATCGCCTTGCGGTGATTAATGACCGGCGTTGTCGGTCCCACCTTGCAATCTTATAAAAGCTATCATGTTTTGAGGGTAGATGTAGCTCGCTATGCGAGCTATAACCATAATCTATCATTACATGACAAGCAGGTTTTTGATGTGCTTTAAACATTTCGACTTTAAAAATTGAGTACAAATTTAGATGGTTGTGAAAAAATATCTGAACTTACGTAAGACTTAGTAGAATCAAGCTCCTAGCTTAAATCCATGGATTAGAGCGAGAATAAATTAAGGGAACTGCTATTTAAACCGGCATGTCCTAGAACAAAAAAAATCGACATGTGACATTTACCAACCCGCACTGGGCCCGCGTGGTGGATTATATTCCCATTCCCTCTCATAGAGAGGAGGCCGTGTGTCCCAGCAGTGGAAACATTATAGGCTGATTATTCTTATGCTATGCTATTTGGGCTTTAGTTTTTAGGACATGAAATGTTAAACGCACTCTATCACGATTCGCGTGCTTCTTTATTACGGAACTAATAATATTAATTCCACTAATCTCGCTTAGTTATAATTTGGTTGGTATTAGCGTTTAGCGAATGTCAAAGAACTCGTTAGATGTCCCATAAAGATCGATATTAATGTAAATGTATTCAGGATATGTTGTCAATATTTTATGGCATGTGCGTAAACTGGCTTATTGCACCGCATTCCTACAGACCCGTTTGAGTGTTTCGTGTCTCCATTGAAGATGTTATGTAACTTGCTGATTAGCGCCATTTATGTACCTACTCGTATTTATGGTGAAGAATTAAATTGGGTGGAATTGGAATTATCGATGATGGCGCCGCTATGGTTTAACCATTAGACGCCTTAGTCTTAAGTTCTCGACTTCGACAAATATATGAAACATAACATCACGGCTGTAATTCCTCGAAGGGTTTAGTAGAGGTTTACCTAAAGAAGACCCACATTTCACACAGTTTTTTGTTTGTAATAAATAAGGGGCGAGCCAATTGCCATCAATAAAAAATATGACTACTACACTAATATCGTAATTTGGTTATGGCCTACGAGGCTACGACACAAGTCGAGGCCAAACGTGATTTTATTAACGTACCCATAATGGTCTTAAAAACAACTGGTACTATCCTGTATAGTACCAGTTGTGTTTAATAATAAATAGTTTTAGTTTTCATTAAAATCGGGCTTCATTAAAAGGAGTCTCTACTCCTTTGAACATTTTTCGCTATTCCTCATAGTGTCGGATTTGGCCATACATGCCCACTTGGAAAATTCAACCTGTATACAAATCGCGATTCAGGTGGTTTCTGTCTAGGGTCGAATGAAAAGAAACATGAAGTCGCGACTCTATACTCTGAAGCACCGAAGGTTCGTGCCGTCAACAGGCTGATTATTCAGTCTGTTTATTGGAGATATAACAGTATTTCATCTGTACCATATAATAGCAAGTGATGACAACCAAGACTTAAATCCAGTTAATTAATTAAATATGAGAGGCGTTTCATTTTTCAAACCATTTTAAAATGTTGGTCATTCCTTCTAAGTTTCTAACCTTGAGGATTGTGAAACAATTTATAATCTATATTATGTTACCCCCTGCGTGCAAAGGGATAGATATAGAAAGACCCTAGCGGCTAAGTTGCCTAACTGGTGCTGAACAAGATACAATATTAAAATATAATAAAGCTCACAAAATTCCATGAATTTATAAATATCATGAATAATCATGATTCATTTAGTAATAGGGAATATGCATGTAATGTTTTCTTCACTTAAATCAATAAAATACAGTATCTGTAGTAGTACAACCCAAGAAAATAATGAAAAGTTAAGTTCAACTACTGCTTGACACTTAGAAAAAATATTAAACTTCTACAATTTTCTATGACAGTTCAAATGTCCGTGACTGTCCCGCCATTCATGTCGACAGTATGTGATGTCACTTACCTCTATCTGCCTTACTTTACTACCTTTACTTCGAATTTTTTGCCCATAATAGAATAGTTTTACTAATGGTATGTGCTTTATTTAAACAAAAATTGCAATAACAATATTACAGTAAAATCTTACTAAAACTTTAAGTACTTTTCAACTGTTTCATTGAAACATAGTATTTGACGTCACTACCAGAATCAATGCGTTTTTTGTTTGCGTTCCGTTTCACAAAAAACATGCTACATAAAATATTAAATTGTAAAATAAGTGTTGTATTAGGGAATTCAACAAGTGTACCACAGTGTGTTTAAGGTCCATACAAGGCATTTTTAAGAAATAAAAAGATTTTTGTATTTCTTGCATCATCATCTGCATAGCTTTTTCCCAACTATGTTGGGGTCGGCTTCCAGACTAACCGGATGCTGCTGAATACCAGTATTTGACATAGAAATACAGGTAATTTGTATTTTTTTTTTTGTATTTCAAGCATATGCCCTATTATTTTAGTCATGAATGAAATGTAATTCTAATTTTATAAAAAAATAATTTTGAATGAAACATTAAATATTTATAATGAAATGTTATTATGGGATACTTCTACAGTTCACACAAAACATAATACAATGATAATATTGGATGGATATTTGTACAGGTCACTGACATAATTATATGTCAAACTCTGCTTATCTTTGTAAGTATGCTCAGATATGGAAAAGTAAATAAAGAGATTGTCACTGAGTTACAAAGAAATAGCTATTGGCCAATCTCCCTGGCAACAATGCAATCATCACGTATGATCATCTCATAATCTGAATCATGGTATCCATATGTGTAAGTTAAACAAACAAAAAAATTAACTCCGGAAGTGACAAATTATAAGTATTATGACCAGTAGGTGCGTAAAAGTTCGCACCTACTCTTGGCTACAGAGCTATGGATACGACTAGAAGGTCCGACAGGGAGCAAATATGCAAATTAACAAGTTATTTTAGCAGAACACGTCATTTCTTATACAAAGCAACCCAAACAGGTTATGATAAGACTAAACTCACCTAAATCATCCATTGTTTCTGCAAATACGAAGTCTCACCACTAACTTTCACTATACTTTATAGGTTACACTATTCTTAAACTTACGCTAAATTATATAAGCCGCAAAATACTACAATAATACTGCAAATCAAAGTTGAAAATTACTGCCCAATTATGGCAATTTATATATTTAGCATTTTTTGGCGAATGTTGGCGTGACTGAAAACTTGTCAAAACATTTGTTTTCTTGTTACTGAACGTAGGAAAGATAACAGAAACTTGAAAGATCAAAGACGTGATACAACTGAAATATTTATGAACTCTTTGTTTCGTAAAAAATGAATTAATATGACTTGCGAAATCGGCAATTACAGCAAAGCGTAAAAATATATTAGTAATTTGTGAATTTAAAGTGATTTAAGTGATACATATTTTTATGTTTCCTAACGAAAACAGATGCACCAACTGAACAGATGTAATGTCATGTCAAATGAGGAACGTTCTGAAACTAGTACTAAGTACAATACTGTATCTGTAACAGATTGTTAATGCAAATATTTTGTTTTGATACCTTTAGGAGGGATAAAAAGGAATGTAAATTGAAATTAGACTTGAGATAATTTTAATAATAGTTGAAATCATAGAGAACAAATTTAAATCCAAAATGAGTTGCGCATGAGATCTTTTGTCATACAAAGTTTAAGAACGTAGGTAGAGTACTTGCTGAGTTGCTGCTGTATTGATTCACCGCAGTTGCTTTCGTGTTTATAATACGCCCAATTTCTTATAATTTCTAGTTATTTGTGGAGAAAACGAATTCAAATAACATGAGCAGTACAGGGGAGCAGTTAACCCTGGCTAGGGATATAAAACGAGCTATCGAACTGCTCGAAAAACTTCAACAAAGTGGTGAAGTCCCTGCTACAAAGCTTGCAGCGCTACAGAAAGTGCTACAAAGTGATTTCTTAAACGCTGTACGTGAGGTGTATGAGCATGTTTACGAAACTGTTGATATTCAGGGCTCAGCGGACATTAGGGCTTCCGCTACAGCCAAGGCCACAGTGGCCGCATTCGCTGCGGCTGAAGGCCACGCACATCCACGGGTTGTCGAGCTTCCGAAGACAGAGGAAGGTCTAGGTTTCAATGTCATGGGTGGCAAAGAACAAAACTCTCCCATTTACATATCAAGAATCATTCCCGGCGGCGTCGCTGATCGCCATGGAGGACTGAAAAGAGGTGACCAGCTGTTGTCAGTCAATGGCGTTTCTGTAGAGGGTGAAAACCACGAGAAAGCCGTGGAACTATTGAAGCAAGCAGTTGGTTCAGTGAAGCTGGTGGTTCGATACACTCCAAAGGTTTTAGAAGAGATGGAAATGAGATTTGATAAACAGAGGACTGCACGGCGGCGTACCAATTACAACTAATCAAGAATTGACAGACAATGATACATTCAATCAAGCTATGATCAAAAGTTATATGGGAAGTTTTGACAAAGATGCCAATAAGGCTACAACCACATGATAAGACATGGCTATCCATGAGACAGCCTTAATGTTAATGACTAGACAAACAATGTCTGAATGGGAAATAAATGGGACTGTGCTGCATCAATAATGCTTGGTGTTTACAATGTCGAACTCATGGCACATTTTTCTCTTCCTAAACTCACTTTAAAGTTTGCTTAATTAGCTTCAAGTAAATGAATATCTGTAGCCTAGATACATGCAATAAGAATGCTTGGCAGAATAGGTTTAGTATGTCTGTCAAGCCAAATTAGTTTCAGAAAACTATATAGGTCATTAAAACTGAAACACTGTATAATTTTATTAGAGAAAGATCATGTTGTTTACTTTGTATACTTTAAGTAACTTTCTCTCTTGCTTTATTCCTATGTGCTAAAAGTATGTCACAGATTTTGAAAGTAAACAAAATGTTTGGTTTGATGCCAAAATCATGATAGGGAAAATTAGATGCATATATTGAAGGTATTTGATATCACAAATATTGTGTTTAAATCAAGAATTGCATTAGGGCTTATTTACAAGATAAGCATCTTTGTGTTACCTAGTTATACTCTTATATAAAAAAAAAGACTTAAGGGGTAAATAAATAATAAATATACATAATAATTGCACCTATTATTGTGTTGTTGGATTAATAGTGTAAAGTTAAATACATTGGGTATTTAACTAATTTAATTAGAATAGATTAACATTTTAGAAGTACTTAATTGATGAATTTATTATATAAACCAATTGTGTAATTATAAAAGGGAAAATTGTTATGAATTTATTTAAATTTGTCAGTATTTTAGGAGGTAAAAATAAAAGTAAATATTATAATAATACAATTTTATTTACTAACATTTACAAAATACTTCTTATTAGTAAGTTATTTTACTTTTTTACCAACTGTCAAAACCACCAAATCCGAATTGGCCCTCCTTTTTAACCTTTTTGGCGGGACCTTCTTGGGTCTTTGTAGTTTTACTGCTGGTTGGCGCTGCAGGTGGTGCCACCTCTTGTAAATTAAGATATTTTCCCACACCATCTCTGAATACTTTCAGGGGCTGTTTCGCCTTTTTTGGTCTTACTTGTGAACCTTCAGTTTCAGCTTTCCTTTTCAGTTCCTCTGCTCTGTCCTTGACAAGCTGTAACAAACCAAAAATGAGAATATTTTAGTGGCAATTATTATTATACTAGTAGTAGTACAGTCTAATATGAGGTGCTTTGACATTGCTTAATTTATACCCCTGGACAGACTTATTCTAAATACTAGCTGCTGATAAACAGGATGGAATTTTTTAACGCCACCTGGAGGGAAAGTAAATACTGGAGATAAAAAATTTTACTCAAAGGAAACATTCCTTTATTTTTGAAAATAAATAAATCTGCATTCAAATATTTTCGAAAATTCGCTAAAAATAACATCCTGTACTTTTATGGCATGAATAGATATGGTAAATCATTAGAATCAATTATCTCTCACGAACGTGATACATTAAATGAAAGGAAAACCATGAAATCTTAACTAATAAATGCAATGGGATAAGGTAAAGCACTTTTACTCAAAGGTATATTCAATTACATATGTTAGTATTAACTTACAATTATCTTTGACGTCATTTATTTTTTTATATGTCGAAGAATTATTTAGATAAAATGATTGCAATTTGCACAAGCAAACACGTGCAAATTGCAATCTTCTTTCTTCAATTTATTAATTAGGTATTAACACAAGTAATGGGATGGACCTTTGAGTAAAAGTACTTTGTCTTATCCCATTAAAATTATAAGTTTAGATTTCATGGTTTTCCTTTCATTTAATTTGACATGTTTGTTATTCTTCCTTATCTATTGTTCCGGTTCGATTCCCGAGTGTGACAAGCGAATTTTCGAAAATCTTTGAATGCAGATTTATTTCTTTTTAAAAATAAAGGAATGTTTCCTTTGAGCAAAATTTTCTATCCCCATAGTATTTAGAGCACTTTCCCTCCAGGTGGCGTTGAAAAATTATCTGTATTTCATATTATAAGCGTTTCTAAGAATAGTACCTGTTCCTCAGCCTCAGCGAAAGGATCCACGAAGACCTGCGCGACGTCGATCACGATGTCCTGTATGGGCCGGTCCTTATTGTCCACCTCAATCTGTTCCATGGCAGTCAGCGTGTCCATCCCGCCCACTAGCTTGCCGAAGATAGTGTGTTTACCGTCCAGCTGCTTGCACGAACGGAAGGTTATGAAACTGGAACGAAGAAGTTATCAACATTAAAGAAAGGAACGCGGCAAACCTCTTAGGCCTTTGCCAAGCAGTCAGATGAAGCAGGTTAGCAGTAATAGTAAAAATTAAAGAAGCTATTTTATACGGATTCATTTTGACGCTAGCATCCCGCACTGGGCCCACGTGGTTGATTATGGGCCAGTCGCTCTCACAGAAAGCAGGCCTGAGTCGCAGAAGTGGATACTTTAGAAGCTGATTATGTTTCTTAAGGACTGTTGACAGAAGTGTGTTGTGTGACAGAAGGTCATTAACGAAAGGTATTTGGTACAAGACGTTACAACCAACATTACCTGATAAGCTATGGTTTGAAAAATCCGATATGGGAAGGTATGACGTAGTAACGAGTTTCAGACTTCGCTCGGGACACATTCCATTAAATAATTTCGCTTTTATGATGGGTAAGGTGGTATCATCGAACTGCACTGAATGCGAGGTAATAGAAGATGCTTACCACATATTGATGGAGTGTGTCCGGAACAAAGCCCTTAGAGATTTTATAAAATTTAAAATTAATTTGATTCCTTCAGATGTGGGCTGGTGTAACAGCATTTTGGCCTTCCCTTTGTCGAAGGAGGCCAGATTGCTGTACAAGCTCGCTCAGATGGGCATTAAAAATAGAATAGCTTAAGTGAATCTACGGTATGATTTTTGAAATATGTGTTGAACTATATGTTGGATTTTGTAATTTGTATTACACGGGCGACATCTTCAAATTGATCAAGCCAATTTTTTTAATAAAGAGAAAAAAATGGACTGTTTCATGCAATGCAGTAAGTGCGAAAATGATTGTTTTGTGAACCCTGAACTACTACGGAAACTCCAGCGCCGATTACGGCCAATCTGTCTTCATTCTTGGTCGGAGCTTTTGCGACCAAGACTGCGACCAGATGCGGTTGTCAACTGTACAATACTATGCGATCGCGGTGCGTAGTGCGCTGACTGTGATATACGCAGTTATTATCGCTCAAATTATGATCCCAGCACATTGCTTGCTTTCTCACACCTAAGACGGTCGTAACTAAACGGGTCACAACTAAGCGAAGCTTTGGCGAGCTAAACTATGTTCGGTTCACACCGAAAACTACGGACGGACGGGCGGGCCAGCGGAAGAAGATCACCGGACGGGCGAGCCGAGCGAGCATCGTTTTATCTCTTTTCACGCTAACGAGGTGAATGAACGAATAGCATCGCTGACGTAGCTTATCTCTGTAGTTCGCGGTGTTAAGAGCCCCTATCAATTTCTTCGCAGTACTAGTTTAGGTAATTTCGGAGAAATGTGCGCGTGTGAGCGTTCGAAATATCGCCAACGATCGTAGTGTGCGTAGCCTCATGCAGTGCAGCGGGAGCAAACAATCTTGGTCCGTAACAGTATTAGATATAGGTACAATATATTTTAAGCAAATCAATTTGCATTTAAGCTGCAATTTTTTTAATGTTTCATACATTATCAAAACCAATTAAAATAGAAAAGTTAAGACTATACAAAAGCAAATAATATTATAGGAAAAGGTTGAGTGAAAAAAATATATTAACAACTAAACATATTTTATCTATTTAGTGTTGTGTATTTTTATCGCTTGCGTATGTCTGTGTGTGTGACATCTTATTGCTGTTTTATTTAATTTTTAACTAAGGAAGTGTTTTTTAATTTCAAGTGAAAGAAAAACGAGATACCTACTTATTAATTTATTTATTATAAGAAGTGTCGGCGACAAGGCCATATCCAGGGAGCAGGGTGCAAGTAGTGGCGGTACCTAGGTGTGTGCACTTTCTATTGCAAGTCGATTTAAGTTGATTAGTTTCAATTAGATCAACGTAAGGTTCTAACAAGAGTAAATAAGTTATGATAATTACATTCTAGTTAGATTTATACTTTGGTTTTTCTTATAAAAATAGCGGTAAGACGACATTAGGCGCGTATAATTTATATAAATGTTTTGTTGTTGAAATGTAAGTTTCCTGACTTTGCTGAATATTTGCAATATTTATGTTAAGATTAGCTTAATAAAGGATTGTCACAGTTAGTTTTCCTATTAGAATAATCGTATGACTGAATAAATAAAGTTTTAAGCGAATTAATTAGGTTGAAAATTCGATCTCATAGAAATTACGTAAGTTGAAAATGAGGTTTTTTATTATTAGAGATATCTTATCGAAATTAGAGTCAAATGAAAGGATTATATGTAAAACTAAATGTGTTAAAGGATTCATGTCGATAACTCTATTAGTATAAGAAATATAAGGCAATTTGTATAATGAAAATTTGTTCAGCTTAATTTTTGCAGTATAAGTTCTAGGACTTTTTTATTTAATTAAGATTTGTTAAATGTTATTGTTTTATATGATAGAGCAAGTTAGACCTGTAAAATAATATATAATACATAAGTGTTTTTTGAAGAAATAAATAAAATATGGGGTTCCAACGTTTCGGCTTTAGTAAAAATGACGCGTAAAATCGATCCAAATTACGCGGTTCTCGCGATCGTAAGCACGGCCCGTTTAAAAGACTGTCCTGTCCGCTCAGTAGTCAGTCGCAGTACGGCCACCGAAGAGGCAACAAGAAAAGGAAGAAGGAAAAGCCGAAGCCTAGGGAACAGGGGAAAAACTATATCAAGAAATAGTTTTTTATTCCTGCCTACCCCTCCGCTCAACGTTCCAGCGTTCTCCTCCGAGGTCTTAGTGGGTTGAGCCCAGTACCCATACTCTACGCATTCAGGGTGCGTGGCGACGTGCGCCACTAGCAAAGTATTGTCAGCGTACGTCAAACGTAGTGGGAGATTGTCCCAGGAGTCTGGTCTCCGAAACAAGAAGTATAAATATTGATAAATTTTAACCTGCCTTTCGACGTTAATTTAATACGAAGTGCTCCGAATGTCCGAGCTTTCCTGGAATCAACGATTTTAAAATGTTTTTAATTTTGGTTCCGTTTTGTTTGCAAGAAGTCGTCGTCTTTTGCAATTCTTTCGACTTTTAAAGGCTTATCCGATCCAGTCCACACAGCAAACAAACATAGTAGAACAAAAAAAAAACATTCTCACAGTATCAAAACTAGTCAGACGTAATACAAAATCACGCGCGATTCGCAAGTATTTTACGTCGGGAGCGGCAGTCGCAGCGACACAGGTCCGTCGTCGAGTAGCCCTCGGGCGCGACTGAATGGAACGAGCAAGCGCATCCGCTTTTATGGCATTATTTAAATATTTTATTACAATTAAATAAGTAGTCAAAAAATTATTTAAAAAATTGAATTGGATAGATAAATACCTTAAGTTTTATAATATTTCATATTTATTGATATTTTCAACATATTCTTACGAGTAGACGACGGTTTTGCGCATTATTTTATCGGGTTTTTTCGGTGTGAATCACATTTTTTTTAAAGCACTAATTCAGTTTATTTTAAAATAAAAAATCGTAGACTTACTAATTTACTATATGCCCAGTAAGTACGATTTTTTTAAAATTATAATTCATTACCAGTTAGCCGAAAAAGCTATTGAAAAACCTGGTGTTTCGTGCTTTCGTAAAAACGTATGTTTGATTTTTATTTTTCCTAATTTATGTTGAGTGGTTATCAAAATTATAATTCGTACACTTACTATATATATAGGTGATATATAACTTTGCATTAAAAAAATTACCAGATACCTTATCGTTATTGAGAAATTTGCACTGAAAAAAGTAGTATTTTCTGTTTTTAGACCGCGAAATTGATAGGGGCTCTTAACCGAAGTATGAAAAGAATATAGGTGAAACGATGCTCGCCCGGCTCGCTCGCTAGCTGGCGGTGTGGCCTGCGCTTTATTCTCTGTCGGACTACTGAAAAAGTTAAATAGAAAAACAAAATGTACTAACAACTGTGATCCATTAGTGTTAGGTCCCGAGTTTGCCAAAGACAGCACTCCTCTGCCAGTATGGTGCAGATTTGGTTTGATCTCGTCTTCAAATGGTTTCTTCCACACTGATTCGCCACCCAGCCCCGTGCCTGTTGGATCGCCGCCTTGTATCTGAAATTGTAAATTAAACAATAAATAACAACTCTTTGCCGAACGTAGCTCCAAGACCACAATTTTCCGGGGTTGCGGGACTGTTCGAATGAGATACCGCGGGCCCTGGAACTCAAAGGGCAAAAGAAGGAACATGATGACAGGATGGGTTTAAGTCAGTACAAGTCTGACACTTCCTTCCACTCCGCCCAGAGGAAATGACCCCTTCATTTGATGATTCCCCATGCGAAAAAAAAGGTCCACAATTTTAAGGTCTGCTTCATCCCCATGGTAAAGATAACATGACATCAAGCCTTTAATGTCTAAAGAGTTAGGTAGAAGAGGTATACCATGGACCTATAGTTCTCCCACGTTTCACCAAGTATGGTTCTGTTCAAACATTATGGCGGCTCGGAAGTTAGCTGCGAGTGACGGACTGCGCAGATAAACGGTTCAAACTTTATCGTGGCTCGGAATACCTAGCGTAAAGCTGCAGAAACAGAATAATTTAAGGTAAGTATCAGTGGGGCGCAGAGGACGCATCGTCTTGGCTACATAATCCGCAGACACTCACTCGCAGCTAACTTCCGAGCCGCCATAAAGTTTTAACAGAACTATGCTTAGCTTCATCGGTTTCCGCACATAATGTATTATTTAATCTTATATTATTCTTTAACAAGAAGCAACAAAAACAGAGTACAGATTCTTAATTTACTTCAAGATATTTAGATTTAAAAGTAAGATCTATTTATTTACTAACCATGAAATTCCGAATGGATCGATGGAACTTGGTGCCGTTATAGTATCCATTGTTGCAATGTCTTATGAAGTTGTCACAGGCTTTCGGCGTCAAGTCGCAGTACAACTCGAAGTTTAGAGGTCCCAGGTTTGTTACCAGTCTCACATATCCTGAGAAAACAGAAATTTATGAAATTTCGTTCAAGAGATTTGTTTGACTTGGTTGTTGTGTGGTATGGGCGGCATGTGATGCAGAGGAATTATAAAAATAATGTGAGGAATGTTTTGAGTATGAATGCGGATGTCTATAATATTAAGGGATGACCAATAACGATAGATGGGCTAATGGCTGGCTGGTAAATGCACTTTTTGTTATTCTGACAGAGGATGCAGTAGACACTAAACCCAATTTATTATAAGTGTATACAAGAATAGCGACCCGCCCTATCTTCACACGGGTGCAATGTTATGCATATAAACCTTGCTCTTGAATCACTCTATCTATTAAAAAAAACTGCATCAAAATCCGTTGCGTAGTTTTAAAGATCTAAGCAAACATAGGGACAGACAGAGGGAAGCGACTTTGTTTTATACTATGTATGTAGTGATGAAGTTTATCAAGAAATAACGTTTCTGATTTTCCCCATAAATGTCTGCCTGCTTAGCCTTTTCTAAACTTTGTTGGCGTCAGCTTCCAGTCTAACTGGATGCAGCTGAATACCTGTCTTGTACATGGAGCGACTGCCTATATGAAATTTTAATTAAATTCACCTTTTTTCTTGACCATATCATATTTGACATCATCTTCACAGATGATGGCTGCTTCGTGGACTGTCTCTGGCATCATGGCTGTAGAGGTGAAGCTGGCAGCGACCATGCCAGTGGAGTAGTGAGCTGCATTGAACTTATCTGCAACCTAATATGATGCTTTAAGAAATTTATAGATATAGTTTAACGTGATGGCTTTAGCATGCTAAAGAACAAAGCTATCAGATTTCTGATGTAACATAACATGACGCCTATAATCCTCGAAGGATAAGGCAGAGGGGTACTTTGAAGTACACTTACATTTTAGCCAGTTATCTTGTTATGTTATAGGAAGTGAGCCTATTGTCAGTAACCAGGCACAAATCTAAACTAACTACGTAGCTGCTATTGAGAAATCGACTAAACGAAATTGTCTTTAAGTACTATAATATTATAAAGAAGTAAAGTTTGTGAGGTTGTATTTTGAAAATTCTTTCACTATTAGGAAGCTACATTATCCCCGAGTGCCGTAAGCTATATTTACAACGCGAGGGAAGCCGCGGGCAATAGCTAGTGTTAAATAAATTGGAAAACTCATTTACATTAGCAGTAAATCAGTTTTCCATTAATTAAGGCTACTTAAATTTAATATTATGAAATATGAGGGTTTTTTATTACAATCCTGGGATGATTGAGGACTAAACTAAATTAGGATTTTATTAGTGGGATTGAAAACAACCTCCATGTAAAAAAATGTTTTCTCTCTTTTTGCAATTTTGCAAATAAATGAGTCTTGATTTAAATACTGCTAAATAATACAAGTGAAGGCCATTTTAAAGCACAACACTACTTTCACATAGCCCGAAGGCCACACGGTAGACCTCGCAGGATGTGGGTGGTGAGCTGGACAGAACCAGTGAGCTACATTAGCCCTGGATCGAAGGATTTGGAAGTCATGGGGAGAGGCCTACCGTGGCCCAGCAGTGGTGACACAGTAATGTTCAGGTTTACTACTTTCATTGGAGGTTAGGCAAGGCAAAGGCAAAAATATAAAACTGGACAAGTGCGAGTCCGACGCGCCTGGAGAGGGTTCCGTACGTTTATAGATTTCTTATAGGTTTTCCTGTAATCTATTATAGACAAAGAACTATTTTTTGTACTTTTTCAACATTTTTGGCCCTGTAGTTTCGGAGTCAAGCGGGGGAGACGGTCAATTTTCGCCTATTTTCATAAATAACTTTAAAACTATAAATATTCATAAAAAAAAAATTGAGATGTTCACAATGAGCCCTTTTATTTGATATGTAACACAATATAGTTTGCAAAACATCTTTTTTTCATTTTCTAATTTACCCCCCAAGAGTGGGCCCCATGTTTAAAATTTATTAAGTTATGTTAAATCTACGTTTTTGGGTCACCAACTTACCTATAACATGTGTACCAAATTTCAACTCAATCGGTCCAGTAATTTCGGAGTAAATTGGCTGTGACAGATGGACAGACAGACAGATACGTGAGTGATCCGATAAGGGATTCCGTTTTTCCTTTTAAAAATTATGATAAGAAATACAAACCTCTTTCTTTACTTCCTTCTTCTCTGGTGCCTTGTACTCTTTCTCTAGTTCTTGCAGGATATCTTTTGTTTCAGCTGATACAGTCTTTAGTCTTGCATGGGGATCCTTCCTCATAGCTATTTCCTCTATAAAATAAACTCGCGATTATAAATATTGTAGATAGGATAATATTGTGTTCCTGAAAGCATATATTGGAGAATTGAAGCAGTCTAGCTCCTAAAGGAGCTGGGGCTGTCGTTCTTTATGTTATCGAGATGGTTAAAATTTACTTCGGGCAAGTTTAAATACAAGGATGTTTAGCTTGAGAGCTTACTTATACAATCAGTGTGCTGATGAAATATAGAAGAGGGCCATAACGTAACATCATGCCTTGGAGTCACCGAAGGGTTAGGCAGACATGTATCTAACCAGTACACCCACATTCCAGTTATGTTTAAGTCACATGTAAATAGGAGGCGAACCTATTGCCCTCCACAGGGCACAAATCCAGACTCCGTGGCAGCTAAAAGCGGGAAAAACCCATAAACATAGCCCAACTTGGGAATTGAACCCAGGACCTCATGCTTAGCGTCCTCGTGTTTGCAACCACCAACAAGACAGAGGAAGGCCAACGTTACATCCTGCCGGGGCTGCATGACTGTTCGAAAGAGATACCGTGGCCCCAGAACACAAAGGGCGATGAAGGAACATGGATGGGTTTTAGTCAGTAAACGTCTGACACTCCCTCCTGCTCCGCCCAGAGCGGGAGGAGTTATTTGATGATTTCACATCCGGAAAAAAAAAGGCCAGCGTCACATAAATGATGGTATGGTCACATGAATGATGGCATTTGTTCTTAATTTGCAGAAGAGCAACTAAGTGAAAAAAAAAATAAAGAACCATAAAATCTAATTGTACCTTCAGTCTCCACCCTCAAATTGTTCTTGATGTGATGAAAGGTAGATATATTGAATTTGTTCAAGTTGTTAGGATCCTGTATAGTGATAATATCAGAACGAGCAAATGGAGTGTCATTGATAAGGTCCTTGTAGTTCTTCCCTTTAATGTTAAGCTGTTCCACAGCCTCATTTGAGTACACATTGCCACTGGTCTGAATGGCAACAATGTATGAGTTCTTCGTGAATGGTTTGAACAGAACGGGGCAGTGGTAATCCTCTTCAGCATTCTTGAAGAAGTTCAATTTTGTTAAAGTTTTAATGTCTTGTTTCTGAAAAGAAGGTTTCATGTTATTTTAAAACTTGAAAAGATGTTTGGTTTCACACTTTGGGAACAAGTTTTGTGCAACATCTATATCATATGGTCCCGGGCAACAGCTAGTTGCTAAATAAATGAGTTTACTTACTTTCCCAGTAACGGGGTTAATTTTAAACTTCTTCACGAATTCTAGTATGGCCTGCAACTCGAATATATTTCCATCTGAATCACAGTAAGGGTCATCAAATGGCTGCAGACACAAGCAGCAGTGGTCGTATGGTAAGCGCTTGAAAGTAGTATCCTCCTCCTTGGGAGTGCCTGATCTTTTGCCACCATACAATGTGGTCCACTCCGTGTACGTTAGGTACCTAGTAATTAACAAAAAGAATACTAAATTATTTAAAAACAAAAACAGGAGTAAATTACTGGATAAAGATGTGCGTAGTGTAAAACTTACATCTTATCCTTCTGATGCTGTCGTTTACCCATTTTGGTGTTTGTGTTGGAGCACTTGTTGGGAAAATGTTACTATTTATTCCGAATTAAGTTTGATTCAGCAGAGAACCACAACCCAAAACACTTTACAAACACAGAGCAATGGAGCTATGTCATGTCAGTGTCATGTGTCAAAGTCAAACATTACACCATCACTCGGTGTGGTCCATTCCCAGGTGCTGAAATATTGGTATCTTGAGCTTAAATAGCATAGACAAACATGTTTTACTTTAATTCTTTAGCAGCAAACTCTTTTTGAGATGCTCACATATTATTATTTTATGCCTATATTGTGCCGCTGCAGGGCAAAGGCCGGGTAAGGTATGGATTTAAGACACCTGAATTGGGGGGTGTGGGGGAGGGAGGGGGAGTTGTAGAGTCGCCCCCCACTTAAAGGTGGGGACCTTGCCGAACGTGCCTAATTTTTATTAAATAAATTTTAAAAAATCTCATTTCCTGGTTATGTTTTCGTAATGTTTTTGACAATAAAAACCTATTTAACCTTTCGTATTAGTAGTAGTAGTAGTTTCGTAGTAGTATATAGACACAATTAAAAAGCTATTGTGTCTCGCGTAGATCCACGTTCCCGGCACACGAAGGGTTAAGGGGGGAGATAGTTGGGGGAGGTAAACCCCAAGCCACTCAACGTGGCGCAGTCGAGGGAAGCCCTGTCGACGGAGCCCCGCTTCGCGGGGCTCCTACTTCTGGGTGGTTTATAAAAAAAAATAACCACGAAGGGGATAGTGGGGTCTATTCGCTCGCTCACTCGACCCTGCCATCCCCTTCTAACCTAATCTGTCCGAGTCGGGATGCCCCAAGTCCCGAGCTCGCTTCGCTCGCTCTTGCTCTCAATAAAACACCAAAATATTCACTTTTAAAATTACTTTATTGTAATTTGTTCATGATGATGAGTACAATGACCCCTTAAGAAATTTCGTGTATTAACAGATACACCTTTTATATAAGTAGCTTTCACCATTTGCAAAAAAGAATCTTTGTGAAATTTTGCAGTGTTCCGCCGCCACTAATACTCTACTACGGCATTACCAAAATCTTCCGGATGAAAAAACGTTTCACGGCTCGCCACTGTGACTCAATTCTTGACGTAAAATGCATCTTTCAGTCTGCGAAATGGCCGGCCTAGCGATTTATTTTACGCATTTTGAGATGACTTTGACAACGTCAAAAATGTTAGAATTTAGTTAAATGTACGTACCATTTCAAGTTTAGTTAGTGAATTATCAATAATAAAAAATAATAATACTTGGACGCTGCTCCGGCAGCAAAAATCGCATGGGGGTGCTTCAGATAAACCCCCTTGCCCCCCCTCAGTGACAGAATTCTGAAATTCAGGTGTCTGAAATCCATACCCAACCCATCCTTTGGGAAAGAGTTTAACTCATCCCGCCATGTCCTTCTGGACCAGCCGTGTTCTCGTTTTCTGCCATAGACATAGAGCATGGACTGATCTCTGAGCCTTTCATAACCAAATGTCAAATAAAATTTGTCCATGAACTGGCGAGAGAGACAAAGCAATGGAGCGGCCATGGTTTGGCCCAGGTATTGGCCACATTATCACTCTGTCTCTTTCTACAGTATGGTCACTTTTTGGAGGCTAACGCTTAGTCCATTCTCTAGGTCTATGTTTCCTGTTGGTTTCCATTACTGAGTGGTAATTTTTGTCCAGACATGCTGAATGTAAAATATAACAAAACTTATAACAAATAACAAATAACAATATAACAAACCAGCTATGGATTTTGATAGGCTGAGAAGAAGATTTTAGGGCTAAGACAATAATTATTTTAATGTGGTGATAATAGATCGCCGAGAGCGCCGTGCAATGATTGTTGACATCACTGTCCCTCTTAGCGAGAATCTCGTGAAAATTGAGAATGATAATAAAATCAATGAAGAAAATCAAGTATCTTGATTTAGCACACGAGGTTATCGACACCTGGGACGTGGACTGCTACGAGATGAAGAGAAAAGTCTTTTAGAGAAGAAAACTTAAATAAAAAGAAAAACATAAACAGCATTTTATGTTTTTCTTTATAACTAAGTTTTCTTTTTTAGACAAGACTTTTCTCTCTGTTTAGTTTATGGATGAACATGTAAAATAAAAATAAACCCTGTAGTCACAGAGCATCATAGATATACTCCTGTATTTTTTTTTTTGCAATATTGGCAACACTATACTTCAAAAAAAATATTGAAAAATGTCGGAATGTGGTTGTGCTTCGTGTAATTTTTCTTAACTTCATTTATTTTAGTAAAAAATAAATATTGCCTATTTTCCTAGCAACAATCTAACATAATTAGTTTAAACTATCAATCTGTAAGTATTCAAATGCCTGAGATACATTTTACATGTCATTGTTTTATATGTGAGCTTGTGTGCATTCCGTGAATTTCAGTGGTTGTTTGTGTTGGTGAGGGTGACAGACAAATGGATTGGTAGAAGTGGATTGAAGCTCTGAAAAACCTTGCCGGAACACGCCAAATTCAAGTTTTATCTTTGATTAAGGTATATTTAATTCACCTATCTCTTATCACGGAGCGGTATTAGTGCGGAAAGTAACAGGCTGCATATTTACGCTTTGCAGTGCGAGGCATCGTAACACGGAGATTACACTAATAGCGTTGCACAAATTTTGCACATTTTGTGGATGAATTTCTTTGAATACTAACATAAAGGTATTGGGAGCCGTCTTTCTCATTCATTTGGGTCACTGGTGAATCAAAAACTTGTAAATTATCGGATAACGCCAGCCCACAAGATGGCCGACTGTTATTCGTAAGGTACCAATAAATCTTTTTCCTTTACGTTTTGCATTGTTAATTTGAGTTCTATAGTTCAGCAATTGCCAGTAGAGGATAGTAATTTTTGTTTGTTCGAATGGTAATGTTCGGTGTATTAAGTGAAGCCATTATGAATGTCTTTGTTCTAGTGATTTTGTTCTTGCTTGAAATAAAAAAAAACATGCTCATCTTTTGTGATTTTGTAACTAAAAATGATTTGCAATGTAGTTGTAGCTGCACTTATATGACTGTCAATCAATGATTCTACAATGATCAATGTGGATCACTTCTCATTTTTATGTCATTGCACTTTCAGACTTATTTGCTCCTCAGCATAACAATGTTGTGTCATCAAACCTGTTTATTTTTGGAAACATTATTTTGAGAATTTTTATACAATTAAGGAAGATATTTTTTATTCATTAGTAAATCATGAGAGCATGTGTTCATTAGTTATGGTTGCAAGTTTCCCCATTATCATCACACTCATATCACAAGCTTTTAACTAGCAGCTTTTTGGTGTAGCGGAATGAGACGTTTGGTGCTTTTAGATAATGAGCGGTGCGTCTGGTTCATCAGGGAGTGGTACGGGTCGAGGCAGAGGCGGTTCTGGCTCAAGTGGAGCCATTGCGGACAGTAAACCAGATACAAAAGAAAATAAACCAAATCCCAAGATGTCGAAGGCACTCGGGACATCAGCCAAGAGGATCCAGAAGGAACTTGCAGAGATTACACTGGACCCGCCACCAAACTGCAGTGCTGGGCCAAAAGGAGATAACCTGTATGAATGGGTGTCCACCATCCTAGGCCCACCTGGTTCGGTGTACGAGGGAGGAGTTTTCTTCCTAGATATCCACTTCTCACCAGAATATCCATTCAAACCTCCTAAGGTAATTTCTTTTAAAATATTTGTCTTTTGTGTTTCATTGTAGTCATTTTAGAAAACTTCCAAGTCTACATGCATTCAAAATTTTATACAATCTCATCAAGAAGTTCAAGGGTTCCTGGCGATGCAGCTGGAGTTATTACTTATGGTGGAATCAAGGTCCATTTTATACTTGGTTGTTTAGGTTGGTAGTTTTCTCAGTGTTGTATACTGTGTGTGTAATACTGCCATGCTAAATGCAAAAGCGGTATCTCAAGGAAAATCAGTTTTGAGAAAATTGATAGTTCTACACATTAGGGATTGATTTTTTTGCTTATTATGATTTTTATCTTTTAAAATGGATACTGGTATTTGGCTTAGATCATTTGATTGTATTTATTTAAGCTATGCGATGCCATTAAAATCAACAGGCATATATATATTTTTAAAGTTACTGCCTTTTAAAGGTAAAGGACCTGATACATTCATAACAGACAGATGGATTTACATGTCTTTCATTTCAATGCACACAAAGTTGAAATGCAAGTTATATTATTATGTAAAATGGTATAATTACTGGCTACACATACATCTCAATATTTTTAAATACAATGGCACTAATTAAAAGTACTGAAAAGGAACTAATTGACCATACAAATTAATTATTATTGATAATGAGATTGTAATTAAATTCCAAACATACTTATCGAAGCAAGCAATGGTTTCATACTTTTACGTTTTTGGTCAATACAGGCGCCTTATTTGACAACAGAAAATCACACATAAACATAACTCCTGTATTTCTTTAAAGGCTAGGTCTGATTATGTGCCCATATTTCGTCAGTTATGTTCAAAGTCTCATAAAAAAGTGTGTTATTTTGTTTATGAGTTGAGACAGAAGCCATAATTTTATTTAAAGCTTTAGGAAGTATGTTAATATGAATCACATGACGATGTTTATCTTAAAAGAATCTTTAAAAATATTTCGCAACAATCTTAAACTAATAACCATAAAATTGTTCATGCAATATAATGAAAAAGGAAACGGCAATATCAATCATGGTTTATCCATTCCACCCCATGCACGCTCACATATAACTATAATAACATCGAATCAATTCAGTCTCCCCAAACCCTAGTCGGCCCTGTCTAGCAACGCCCTAAACCGAGGTTCGGACCCTGCGAGGGGTCGCGAGGCACCCGTAGTATTTAATTAGTACCGACATCCCTCACTCGCCAATGTCCGACGTATCAATCAGGGAATGCCAGACATGACAATACAAAGTTCATTACACATCGTGTTTGTTCAGAGGAAGGTGAAAATCGCTACGGTGTTTGTCCAGTAGATTGATTTTTATTGTCTTAATACATTTGGCGAAATGTAGTTGTAATTATACTTCTGCGAAAGCAGTGAATTTATGTACAAAATATCGGGGAAGTTTTTAAAAAACTTAAGTCCCCCATCTGCAATTTCAATGAACTTCATAAAGAAAGGAGAAAATAGTGGCTAGAATGTAGGACGAGGGCATACCTCTAAAAATACACCGTGGGCGCATCACGTCAATCAATGTCACGCATCATTTTCTTGACTCATCAAAATGTATTCTGCTATTCTGCAACAGTCCGACTTATCCTCAAACGATATCCGTGTAGACAGAAGAACTAATTTGCAGACCCGCGATTTTTGTACCCATTCACCTCGATATCTCGACCGTACAAATCTTTACCTCATCTAAATTGGATCCTAATTGTAGTTTTTTGTTTAATGTCGGAACAGGCAGGTTCTAAGAAATACTTTTGGGTTAGACCCCGACTTTCAAACCACTTTTTTTTGTGGTTACGAGGGTATTGAATCGAGTTTAATACACAAAAGATACATTGGGAGATTCAGTATGGAGTTTCGGAACTATTTATCGCCATGTGGGTAACTTTCGCAACTATGTAGGTATTGTGTAAAGATTTAGAAGGTTTCCCTCGTTAACGGTATTGTTATGTGGAACCTCTCCCCTCTCACCCTCCTAGGGTGTAGGATTACGGGTGCAGGCAGCACATCATTAAGCCGCAAATACAATTTGTTTTCAACTGATAGTTAAGAAAGGTCATACAGATTTACCATGAAATGATGGCAGGTGGTGCGTATCATAACATTGTAAGTAAAACTTGTAACTCATTGCCCTTAATTCTCTTACAAATGGCGTGAGACGAGGTTCAGAGATTCATTTTCGTCCCTCTTATAAATAGCTGATTGCGTCACCAAAACTACCTGTGTCCTTTTCCGTGATGCAGTTTCCTTTATGCGAATTTGATTGTCAATGGTCTTTGTACTTTAGAAGTTGGTTACATTATTCATAGATTTTCTCAAACATAAAGAAGGGTTATAGGCCTACAATGGACTCCCTTTTGATGTATCAAAAGATGAGGAATTTATATCTTTATTAAATTAAAGTTTCGTCATTATTCACGTTTAAGAAACTGTTGAGACATTGAAAGCATTTGTTTCCTGTATTCATAAGCCTGGATATTTCCGCAGAACTTTCTAATGTTCAATGTTCATATGTGAGACTGGATTCTGACGAGTTGCGCGTGATTGAACTCGGCATGCTATTTTTCGTTGTGGGGCAATATCCTGACTAGATTGATACGGATCTCAAATAGACGAAGCGTATCGTGATAAGTCGTTGTTTCTAACAACGTTGACGTTGAATATGTCTTCAGTTGAGATTCAGACTATAGATCGATTTTGTTAGATTTCGCTGACCATTTGACTAACTCTATACGTATAAGACCTCGTATGTTTATTAATAACTCCAGCCCATTAATTGAGCCATTCTTTCGTGTAGTTTTCTCTCCCTCATAAAAAAAACATTGAAAACTCTGCGTGGCTTGCAAAGGGCTTGCTCACGACACTCACAGTATTCTATTAGCAGTTCAGTGGTGGAGTTAAAAAGCAATTTTACATAATTTGTGGCGTCATATTAATCATTTACCTTTTCTGTTTCAGGTGACATTCCGGACTAGGATATATCATTGTAACATCAATAGTCAGGGTGTGATATGTCTAGATATTCTCAAAGACAACTGGTCACCGGCGCTGACAATATCGAAAGTCTTACTTTCAATATGCTCCCTGCTTACTGACTGCAATCCAGGTATGAAGATTTTTTTCAATTTATGAGCAATTGAATACAATAATTGTAATCTATATTGTTTGGTCTGATGCAATTATCGTATTGTCCTCGTTGTCATAACAAGTTAACTTAACATTTATGTTAGATAAGGGTAGCAGCGTTCAAACCCTTATCAGTATAATTTATGAGCCCCGTTACGCACCAAGAGAAAAGTTATTGTAGTAATTTTTTTTAATGAAAATTCTTCTACTATTTAGTGATAGTCGTGAAGATGCTCGTAGCTAGTTAGTTGTCGCAAGCATTGACTATCGAATCGATAATATCCGTCTTTTGTAAAGTTTCTAACAAAAGCTTTGGCTCCATAGTCTCGACAGGTCAAAGCCCTCTCGTCCTCAATGTCCTCTTGATGTTTTGTTCATGCTTTAATCCTATCGCTCGTGTTTATTTATATCGATACTAGTTTGTAGTGCGTCGTTTATTAAAAATCAATGACGGATGGAATGGGAATTCTCATTAGAGAGATAAAAGGTTGACATAGAAATTGTAACAGATTTTTATTTTGTGATACACCACTCAGAGCTATAACGGATTCATTATGTTGTAAAGCTTTTGACTTGGCTTTTACCCACCATTAAGACATTACGGGCTATTTATTCATTTTTAGGGTTCTGTAGCTCAAAAGGAAAAAACGGAACCCTTATAAGATCACTTTCTTGTCCGTGTGTCACCACCGATTTTCTCAGGAACGGGTGGACCTAGCAAGGGTTTAGAGTCCCTATTAGTTGTATAAACATCAAGGTCCTGAGTCAAAACGATAAAAATATATGGGCAAATTTAGATTTTTGCGAAATCTTGTAAATACCAAAATTTACCTTAATTTTTTTTTTTTTTAGTTTTCGTAATTTTCCCTTTACTTGTACTGTTACCATTAACCAAAATTGTAAATTTTAGGACAACCGGAAGTACCCTATAGGTTTTGGGTCGAAAACCTATATGGTAGTTCCCGTTGACCTAGAATCACAAAATTTGGCAAAGAGCAAGGCCGCTGCCGGCCGTAGCACAAATATAGGAAAAAGTCGAAATAAATAAAAAAAGTTGAAAATTAAAGGGTGTACAAACTTGTTGACGCCAATTAAGATTTTTTTTTTTAGATTATGGTACGGGACCCTTCGTGCGCGAGTCCGACTCGCACTTGGCCGGTATTATAATAGCTAGTGACTAATGGTTATCTTTTCTCCAATTACAGCGGATCCTCTAGTAGGCAGCATTGCGACGCAGTATCTCCAGAACAGAGAGGAGCACGACCGTATCGCGCGCCTCTGGACCAAGCGCTACGCGACATGATTGCGCTGCCCCCGCCCCGCCGCCACGGAACAACCTGCAGTATCATACTCAATACCATTCTGTTCTAAATCCATCCTGTTCACGTAATTGTAAGCTTATAATGTTATATCCGATCACTACGCGCTCCCTGGGACACATTTGTTAACCCCCAACTCACTACATTTAACAAATATGCCCCATCCAGCGCACGATGTTTATACAGCTTATTAATTTTTATTTGCAATTAAAGTGATGTCAACATGCTTGAAATAATGACGGTCTGAAATATTTTTAGATTGATGAACGATTTCGTTGTGAGTTGAATGAATTTCTGTTAATGTTTCTAGCTCTGTGTTATATAGATACAGTGATAAGTCTACTAATGAACGTGTATTGTAGGCTTTACCAGTGATTTGAGTCAATTTTGCCGCTGTAACGCGATGATCTCATACACTCTTCAACTGTTACTACTTATGTGTAAGTATGACTGGACTATTGCGATGCCTACTATTATATATTTGGGAATAAATCGCATTTTTGTCCAATAAAATGTTTTTAATTTCAGGGTGAAACTTGCAAGTCATATTGGATTTAGATTAATATTTTAAAGACAATATTTTTCTGCTTTCAGTGTCCCCCACTTAGTTTAATTTTACATAGATTTGTTTTTCTTCTTTCTTCAAAACACGAAAATAATAATGACACATATACAATTTACTTCCACTCTATGTACGACATTCATACAATGTCTACCTCCGCCACATGTCTTCAAATGAGTTACTGAATGGTTGTTATTTCTCATAGCTTGTGAATAAAATGTTGTAATTCGTGGTATGATAGTACTTATATGTCGTAGGCGCGTCGCTCACTGGTAAGTCGCAGCGACGTCGCGATAGACAAATTCGTCGGTATTTCGTGCCGCAACCCTAGTATATTTGAGCGCACTGCCATTTATTCTTAAAGAAGTAGATGCGGCGCGCCGATTGCGCGCCCGCGTCTTGACGCCGCCTCGACTTTAGTTCGTGTGAGCGACGCGCCTTAGAATTGGCAGCATTGACAAGTACAAACTAAGATGGTTTAAAAGATTCATGAACAACCAACCAATCCATGATTGACTTCAATTCTTTGTAATTATAATTAAGAAATCTTATTTCAAGACGAGGCAAATCAGTTGCTATTTTTCTAGTGAGATGTCACAGGCTGAAGAATCAATGCAAAATTATAGTTTTGTGAATGTATAAATTAGAGAACGGTATGTGTCGGAGGGTCAAATTTAAGGTCAGCCGGTATTTTGAAGTACTACATTGTATTTATTAATCGAATCTAGTTTGTGTTTATTATTACTGAAGGCCAAATTAATTTTACAAAAAAGCCTTATTTGACTGAAAACGAAGGAAAGTTACATTAGATAGGTTTTTCAACTTGGTCCATTTTGTTAAGGTTTAGATAGTCAAATTATTTGGAATTTTAGAACTTCGTAACAAGGACATTCGGGGACGTATTATTTGTTTGATTTTAATTGTGCAATCTAATGTGGTTTTATATGCAAAATAATTGAGTTATATTTTTACATTATTCACTATAAAATACGATTTTAACATTTATTATAATTAGTGACCTATTAATATTATTCTGGGATTATAATAACCTATTTATTTTTATAATATGGACTTATGAAAGTATATATTACATACTGTGTTATATGTTTTCGTTAAGATCATTTAATATAAAGTGATTCGACAATATGTATTATGCAGCGCCATCATGTAAGCAAGCGGACTGTGGACTTGATAGCATGTTTTACTCGTTATCACATATCAATGTAACACCCGGACGAAGCAATTCAACTTAGATTTATTTGTTATAGTAATTTTGACTACTTTTACCATTATCTTCATGAAGTGCCAAAACTCAGGCACATTGGCCTCCACTCCAGTCTGACATCTCCACCTTTTCTAAAATATTCCGTTTAGTATGTAAACAGTATTAGATGTAAGTTATTTTATTGTCTAGATAATGTATAATGTATGTCTTAACCTTAGAACTAATTAGAATTTTAGCGTTGTAATGATTTTAGCTAAAGGTGTATGTATGTCGCGCGTATATGAATGTTTTGGTGATACCGTCGTAAAAATGAAGATTTTATAAATTGGGTGATATCGCGAGAGTCGGAACTGGTGCTGTGAGATTCAGATGCCTGCGACATACAGCAGATGAATACTGACTTGTATTCGGGACTGGTATATTTTGTCATTGTGATTTTTAGTTATTTTATACTGTGACTCGAAATGTGTTGCTTGCTCTGACAACAGCTGTAGTTAACACGACTGATGTTCCTCGACATTCAATGTTCATGCTCTGATACCTAATAACCATCCTTCGTTATTACAATTTATATCATGGTATAAAATAGGAAAATAAAAATGTGTGTAACTAGGACACTCAATGCTGTTTCATTATATTCCTGATTAAAACTCCATTTTGGATAATGCAGATTTTATTATAAATATACACGACCTAGAACACTTTTCAAACGTTACAAAGAACTAATGGTTTCCGTTTTCAAATTAGATGCAATTCTTATAATTCGTTTAGAAAATATGTTATGGACTCCGCAATCGAAAAGAGATCGCGTCTTGTTTGTGGCATTGCGTCTAATCAACAAACGAATCGTACAAATCGAATATATTATAGGTAGATAATAATAAATGTGCACCACTTCTACATTGGTTACATATGAATAGTAAAAGGTACAATAATTAATTTAATACTAGAAAATTGAATTGAGATTTAGGTAGGTAAGTATAAAAAGTAGGAAATTCCGATAAAGTTTTTTGGCATAATGTATCCATTTCTATTCGAAAAATCAGTCTTCTACACTGAGCACACTTCATTGTGAACTTTTAAGAAAATCTGTGCATTGTGCTTTGTCACTCCCTCACTTGCAAATACATATGGCAAAGTTTAAAATTACACGCGTTTTATGTTGTATACAGTACCTCCTGATACTAATATTAGAGCACTTACGTAAACATTTAAATCTTACAATAATAAAATAAACAAATTATCTGGAATAACATTATAGAATAAATTAATTCAAAATATACATAGACATCGTAGAGATGTATTTGATCACAACTTAGTAAAATAATGATGTAGGTATTTGTGGAAAATAATGGGCACTGCTATTAACATCAAAGATCTAGAAATTATGTAAAAGATACCGTTTTACGCGTTTATACGGTCTCGTACTGGCTACGGATGGAGCGAGCGAGGCAGCACGCGAATATCACGCCAAGCAGCTGAAAAAGAGAAAAATACTTTGTTATTTACTTGCTCATCTCACTAGCTATACAAATCAAACGAAAATATATACGGCATTTTTAACAAAAACGTTTCTTTTCAATTTTTGTCTGGCTGTCTGTTCCGGATAATCTCCGAAACGGCTGGCCCGATTCTGACGGGACTTTTACTGGCAGATAGCTGATGTTATAAGGTCTAACATAGGCCATTTTAATTTAGAAAAATAAATAGGGTTCCGTCCAAAAACACCCTTGAAGTTGGTAACAAAATCAGATTCAAAAAGAGAATAATAAGTTTCACGTGAACGAAGGTCGTGGGCTGGAACTAATCTATACTAATATTATAAAGCTGAAGAGTTTGTTTGTTTGTTTGAACGCGCTAATCTCAGGAACTTCTGGTTCGAATTGAAAAATTCTTTTAGTGTTGGATAGTTCATTTATCGAGGAAGGCTATAGGCTATATATCATCACGCTACAATTAATAGGAGCGGAGCATCAATGAAAAATGTTGCAAAAACGGGGAAAACATATTATTTTTGAGACCTTCCTTTGCGTGCGCTGGTTAAACGGTTAAAGTTGCACAAAAATAATGTATGAGGGAATTATTCCTCTTAAAAATGTCTAAAAAAATGTCCGCGACAACACATGCCTATCTTTTAAGGTTGACTAACAATAACCATTTTTATGATTTTAAAATTTGGTCAAAATTAATGCTTTATTTGCAAAGGTATTTTTACCGACATAGTATTAATCCTTATCAAAATAAATATGTTAGTCATCTTTAGCGTTCAATTGTAACCGAAATTGCCCCGTACACCATTAATTTAGATGAATATCTTAGGAGATATCACAGTTTTAAAATAACTCCGCATCAAAATAATGACACGCGCGCGCTGCGAGGCGGGGCGTTCATGTTGTCGGGAAAACCAATGTGATTAGATTCAATGCACAAATATTGTGCGTAACGTAGAGAAGGTTTTAGTTTTGGTTTCATTGTAATCAGTGCTCTCTATCAAAAGATTTATGAATTTAAAGTGTTCAAGAAGAACTTATGATCATTGTGTAAGATACATGCAACGACATCTATTGCACCAAAATGGTACTAATTAATAAAAATGTGCTCACAAGATAACTTTTAAATCGGCTGACCGGCTTTACAAAAAAGTTCTGATAGCAAAAAGTACTCTAGATTAGTCTACATGACGCTATAACCCTGTAGAGTGTGTGTTCAATCGCTTTCCATGCAGTATATTCTATCGGTTTAACTTGGTGCTCGATAGGTAGCGCTGTTCATTTCACTCCATTTTCTGAATCGCGGTGTTTTTCGTGAAAGAATGACCCTCGACCGTGTAAAATGTCGGAAGCTTGGTTTTTTAACCGACGAAACAAAAAGAGGAGGTCGTCAATTTGACGTGTCTATATTTTTTATTTTATGTATAACCTGATGCATGATCCTTTTTTTAAATTGAGAAATCGTGTCCGGGCTCATTTCCTGCACCTTGATGAGAACTTTAGATCTAGCTGGAGTATGACGTCATCGAAGGTCTAACGATGGAGACGGAAGGCAGTTGCAAGAGGTCCTCAAGAGTTTGTAGCAAGAATAACGTGTTTGGGCTTATTTCATGCACCTTGATGAGAACTTTAGGCCTTGCTGTAGTATTACTGTCATCGAAGGTCTGACGATGGAGACGGAAGGCAGTTGCAAGAGGTCCTCAAGAGTTTGCAGCAACAATAACGTGTTTGGGCCCATTTCATGCACCTTGATGAGATCTTTAGGCCTTACTGGAGTATGACTGTCGTCGACGGTCAAACGATAGAGACAAATGGCAGTTGCAAGCGGTCCTAAACAGTTTGCAGCAGGTATAATGTTGTTGGGCTCATTTCATGCACTTTGATGAAAACTTTAAACCTAACTCAGTATGACTTTCATCGAATGGCTGACGATGCAGGCGAATGGTAGTTGCAAGAGGTTCTCAAGAGTTTACAGCATCTATATCGTGTTTGGGCAATGAGAACTTTAGACCTGCCTGGAGTATGGTCGGCTAAGTTTGTCGAGGGTCGCGGGCCTGTGGACGTTGAATAATGGGCTAGCTCGCCATCCGTCCGTCTAATAACGACAGGCCGTGTCGAAGGCGCATTCGTGTTCCACGCGCACCTCAAAGAGATGTCAGCAAACGGGAAGGGGTCCGAGAAGACCGAGGCATGCCTGGGTTGCGGGACTGTTCGAAAGAGATACCGCGGCCATAGAACATAAAGGGCAAATGTAGGAACATGGATGGGTTTTAGTCAGTACAAGTCTGACACTCCCTTCCGCTCCGCCCAGAGTGGGAGGGGGGTTCATTTGATTATTTCCCATCGGTAAAAAAAAGGTAGGCCTTATTTGGAAAAATATAAGTAGAATATGTTTGCGATTAATGCAAATATTTCCGAAAAATTAAATTGTTTAACTACTTGAATCTATACTAATATTATAAAGCTGAAGGGTTTGTTTGTTTCGTTGATTGAACGCGCTAATTTCAGGAAGTACTGGTATAAATTAGTTTAGTGTTGGATAGCCCATTTATCGAGGAGCGGAACATCAATGAAAAATGTTTCAATAACAGGGATTTATTCCTTTTGACAGCTTTCGTTGTGCGTGAACGGTTAAAAATACGCAATTATCATGTATGTCGGAATTGTCGCTCTTAAAAAGCTCTAAAAAAATGTCCACACTGGCATATGTCTAACTTTTAAGGTTGACGCACACTCTCTCTAACCCTCTCTTTCTTTTATGTACGCACGCACGCAAACGAAGTTGCGCGGGTCAGCTAGTAAGGTATAAATAACGAAAGGTAATCAGATAACTGCCCGTGCCATAACCATCAGAACAGGTCAAGTTGACAATAATACTTGTACTGAACAATTCCATAATGAGTTATTTGTTTATTCAAGGTCATTATCGTCATTGAGCCAATCACAGCTGGATTTAGGTCTCCCCACATGTTCACAATTGCTTGACACTTCACTTTTGTCAAATATTGTCAATTTTTCAAATATTACATGACAAACCCTTATTACTATACTTCGCTGAATCGCTGCACAAAGGGATAAATATTTCGTGCGTTCTCTTAAAAATATAGACCCTTAACGAAGCCGAAAGACACTTGTTCTCCCCGTCATTGCGATTTTTTTTTTGTTCTAGACCATACCTGGGAACCATAAAGTTACGGAGTTATTGACGGTCAAAGTTCCATTTTTTTTTTTGAAATACATTTTTTTAATGTAAGATTTTTAGTTATCCATCCATCAACACGTTTTGAGTGCGTTACATTGAGTCCTAAAAAAAAGCTTCCCAGCTATAATTTTTGCGTAAAGTTACTGAGCTTGATGTACATCATTGAAATATAAAAAACAGGAGAAGTGGCAAGTGGGCGTGTCGGTGTCGCCACGACGGGCGCACGTTAAGCATGTCATAGGCAAATGGTCGTCTTCGCGAACTAGTGTGCTTACGACCGCGATCGTGACAATTTATAAGAATGCCATGTTGTTCAGTGGTTTCTTGTAGAAACCAAAGCATAAACCAAAACTTTGTAAATCATAGAATCACTTTCTACAAGTATTTTACTACATTTTTATTGGGTAAGTTGTACGGTGCATGGTAAATACACGCTGTGTTTGATGGGATAAGGTTTATAATTGATTGTGTAGTACGTTCTGTAATAAGCGATGCGAGTGTGTGCGCGACTGCGTATCTATTACTTTTACTGAACTGCATGAGCAGTAGTAGCCGCGTGGTAGGGGCTAACAGAAGACAGACGGCACCGATACATTTTCGTCAAACGGGCATATCTCCTTGTTTTATATATCTATGATGTACATAATGCTTGGTTGACGGCTTCGTGAAGGGTCCTGTTACACCCTATAATGTCCGCAACTCCACATACAAAGCGCGTGTTTTGTCTGCGAGTGGGAAAATTGATCGCACCAATACAGCATCTTGTTACTAGGAGATAAATAGGTTGATGTAGAAGTATTTAAATATGTACCTGTACAACAGCGACACCTATACCAACGCCGCCGAGCACCATAGCGATTTCCTTGAAGTAATCTACGAGCTTGTTCAGGCAGCCGTCCTTGTGGAAGTGTTCGGACTTCTCAGTGCAGGGAACAGCGACTCCGCCGGTGATCTCCTGGCCGGAGCAGCAGGTGCTGGGCAGGGTCGTGATGTTGTTGGCAGCCCAGTCTTCGGGGCCGTAGATACCGCAGCATTGCAGCTGGAAACAGGAATTATTAGGGTTAAAACACTAGTTCCACAGCATTTCCTGCTATTATAGGTTCAGAAAAATATAGCTTGCTAGCTGTTAACCGCGGCTTCGCTCGGGTTTTGATCGGAAATTATCACACGGGCACGTTTTAAATAACCTGTATATGCCTGTGGTACCCGGGGATAATCTAGCCTCCTATTAGTGAACGAATTTTCAAAATCGGTTCAGTAGATCCAGAGATTTACCCCTACAACCACACAAACTTTACCTCTAATATTAGTATATAGATGGAATCCCATTCAAAGCTTTTCGGGAAGTATAATTTTATTGTACAAAGCTCTGCTGGTGTGTGACCAAATCGGGGCTTATTTCCATGAGATCTAAGACAACATCATCGGTACAGACTAATCTTATAAATGTACAGTCACTGCTGCTCCTTTTAAATGTGCCTGTGTATAATTTAGATTAACATAAAGTATTGTGCAGTCCACATGGCTACATGAAAGAGCTTGACGGCAACTAAATAACTGCAGGAAAAAGGAAGCCCCACGAGCAGACTCATGTTGAAAGAATAATGTAAACGAAATTAGTAATGGCTCTCTTACCTCGCCTATTAGCGTTTTAGTTAGTTTATTTAAATGATTATGATTAAATTTTTAAACGTATGACCTATCTACTACAGAAGGATTCATTGCCTTCATGAGTGGCGATATACCTGTAAATCTGTAATGTACGAGGTACAGTGTCATAAGGAGGTTCGTGGGTAGGTGTAAAAAAAGACAGACGTAACTTGAGTATTGATTTTATATTAAAAATAATAATTTGCAGTTCTTTCACTAGTTTTTTATATATTATCAGTGAATAGCCTATACACAACGGGTACTCACGTTTGCAGCACGTTTATGTGACTCAAGCAATAATTTTACACCACCTGCCAGCTCATCACTTCACAACACTATTTTCACTTCACACACAAGTGGACAATTTCTACTACAATGTCTCAATTTGAGGAGATAATATCTGCACAGAAGACCCTTGAGGATAGCTTCATCCGGAAGATGAGTGAGTTGGAAGCGCAGATACAGTGTGCAGGACCTGCCAAGGACACCGTAGCGAGGGTAGCCGAGGAGTTTCGCACCTTCAGGGAGCTGATCTTTAGCATGCTGAGTCTGCTTAGAGGCCAGATCAGCGAGTGTGCTAGACAAGTTGACGGGTTGGAGACCAGGCATCGGCGGAAGGCACTCATTTTCCAGGGCATCGCAGAGGTTGAAGGGGAAGTCAGCAGCACAGTGATCCTGGATGTGTTAAGCAAGAAGCTGTCCCTTAGAACTATCACTGCAGCCTCCATAAAGGTCTGCCATAGACTTGGCCTAGCCAAAAAGGATCACCATAGGCCCATCATAGTTAAGTTCTCAAGCTATGACGACAGGTCTGCAGTCTGGAGAGCGAAGACAGGACTGAAGGGGTCATCCATCTCTGTCAAGGAGTTTTTGACCAAGACCCGACAATCCATCTTTGGGAAGGCGCGGCACCACTTCACTATGCGGTCATGTTGGACTCAGGACGGTGTCATCGTTATTAAAGCCCCCGATGGGACCAAACATAAGGTGACGTCATTTGAAGAACTGAGTCCGCTGCTGGTGAAGTATCCCCGGGTTCAAGCGTCTGGAGATAGCCTGAAAAACAAGACGCGTTAGATAAGGTGTCAATCCTCAATTATTATACAGTATAGTATTCACGCATTAGACATCCATTAAGTAATTAGGATTTCCTTACCTTAAAGTTTGCTATCTTCCGTTGTTTGATAATGATAACCTTTTTTTACTTTTATCTCATATTCGTATAGTAGTACAGTATTTGTTTGTTCTCTTTCTCCGCGCAAGTCTTTGAGTTTACAATATACAAGTAACGCATACTTTAAGATTGTTACCCTCAACTGGACTTATATTTTCACTTTTTGTTTTCATTCCGCTTTGCATGTATAAAATGTCAAATGTCAAGTCGTGTTGTCAATCAAAGTAAACATCACACTCAAGTGACGTTTTGTAAGTTTGGATACGTTCACGAATATGTAATGTCTTTTGAATGTTTGAAGGGTGCGCGTGCGTTCGGAATGATTCAAATTAGCGAAACAATTCCTGTATCGGTACTACGTTTTCGCTTCTTAATTTTATTCCTTATTGTATTCACTGTCTACGATGATGTTAGCTGGCGGGTGGTGCAGAGATGCAAACGTCCTACCAGTATTTCGTGTAGGTCTCTTTTTAGTATACTCTTATATTTATTTAATAGTTATATCTTTTTTTATTGTATTTATATCTATTTGTATCCATGACAACTTCTGATAACGAATCTTTTTTCTCTGCCAATGAATCTACAGCCTCTTCTGGTGATGATAGCTTTTGTTCTGTTACGGAAAACCTTGGCGAACTTTTACGTAAAAGATTCAGCCAAAATCTTGGACGGCTGTTTAACGTCTGTCATATAAATGCTCAAAGCATTCCTAGCCACTACAATGAGTTGTATGAAACTTTCTCGAACATCAACATCCATGCCGTCCTGATTTCTGAATCTTGGCTAAAACCTGAACTTTTATCTACCACTTACTCTCTTCCAGGATTCGTTCTTTTACGGAATGACCGAGTCGGTAAGAGAGGAGGTGGTGTAGCTATATATCTTCGTGCTGATCTTCCTTTTAAAGTTCTCTCTACTTCTTCCTGTAATATTTCGGCTGAGTTTCTTTTTCTAGAGGTTTGTGTCAAAGGAGCTAAAACCGTTCTTGGTGTTGTGTATTGTCCCCCGTCACTTGATTACTTCATCGAATTCGAATCGGTCCTAGAATCTTTAGGTTCGGAGTATGCACATCACATAGTCATGGGGGATTTCAACACCAATCTCCTTGCTCACAACTCCCATCGATCCCGTAAACTTCTACATCTGGTCGAGTCAGCTAGTCTGCATGTGTTGCCTCTCCAACCAACTCATCACAACACTACCGGTGATGATACTTGGCTCGACTTGATCCTCACCTCTAATCCTTCCCTAGTCTCCTCTCATGGTCAACTTGACGCTCCTGGTTTTTCCCATCACGACCTTATTTTCCTGTCTTATGTCCTTAAACCTCCTAAACCCAAACCTACGTTCCAGTACAGGCGTGCCTTCGCACGGATGAATTGTGAAAAGCTTTCACAAGACGCTTCTAATATTGACTGGACGCCCCTGGAGGAAGCCACTACAGTTGACGATAAAGTTACGTTTTTTAACAATGTTGTAGTTAAGCTGTACGACACCCACGCTCCTATCAGGAGAGTCAAACTTAAGCGCCCACCTGCGCCATGGATGAATGTGGGAGTTCGGATGGCGATGCGTCGAAGGGACCGCGCGTTTCGGAAGTTTAAAAAGGATCGGTCGGATGATAATTGGACCCACTTCAAAGCTGCTCGCAATCGTTGTAATCAGATGATACGCAACGCTAAACGCCGCCACATTCTTAATAACATCACTTCTGCTTCTCCTGCTGATATCTGGAAATTCCTTGGGACTCTAGGTATTGGCAAATCACGACATTCAGACCTTCCTAACACATTTGGTTTGGACGATCTAAATCGTCATTTCTCCACTGTTCCCACCCTTGATAGTCCAATCAAATGTCAAACCCTTGACTACCTAGCTGGTCTGACGCGACCCAATATTACTCCCTTTGCCTTCACCCCTGTTGACCCAGGAGAGATCAAAAAGATTATCCTATCCATTAAATCCAAAGCCGTTGGTTGTGATAACATCAGCCGACACATGATCGTGACAGTTGTTGATCAGCTCCTTCCTGCAATTTCCCATATAGTTAACTTCTCCCTTTACTCCGGTGTTTTCCCTTCCCTGTGGCGGAAAGCCCATGTTCGACCACTACCTAAAATCCCTAATCCCACTCTTCTCAGTCACTTTCGTCCAATTTCCATCCTCCCCTTTTTGTCCAAAGTTCTTGAGGCCTGTGTACATAAACAATTCTCCAACTTCATTCACAAAAACTCCCTCATCAGTCCATTCCAATCCGGGTTTAGGCCCGGGCACAGTACCGTTTCTGCTCTCCTTAAAGTGACTGACGATATAAGGCGAGGAATGGAAGACACTAAAGTTACGGTTTTGGTGTTGATCGATTTTTCAAATACCGTCAGTCACGAAGTCCTTTTATCCATCCTCTCCTATCTCATGGTCTCTCACGAGGTTCTGGAATGGTTTTCTTCCTATCTTCGGGGGCGTCAGCAAACAGTTCTTGCTGGTGACTCTAACTCCAGCTGGTGTGATCTTGAAACTGGCGTCCCTCAAGGCGGCATTTTATCTCCACTTTTGTTCTCTATCTTTATAGATCTCATAACTACCGGGCTTCAGTGTGCGTATCATCTTTACGCTGACGACTTACAGCTCTACTGTCAGGCAGGTGTTGACAGCTTACCCGATGCGGTCGAGGAGCTAAATCGGGATTTACGAGTTGTCAAAAACTGGTCTGATCGTTTCGGGGTGGCGGTTAACCCAACCAAGTGTCAGGCTATCATTGTAGGGAGCCCCCATAGCTTGAGGAGACTGAATGGTTTAACGGTGCCACCGGTTACCTTTGATGGCACAGTGATTCCGTTTAGCTCTGACGTCAAGGATCTGGGTTTGCATGTTGACACTTGCCTTGACTGGCGTAAGCAGGTCGCGATTGTGAGCAAGAAAGTCACTGGAACGTTGCGGTCGCTCTATCGGTTGAAAAATATTCTCCCATCACACATTAAGGCTATGCTTGTACAGTCCCTAATCTTCCCTATAATTGACTATGGTGATGTGTGCTACTATGACCTGAATGCAGATCTCCTCAACAAACTTGACCGACTTCTTAATAGCTGCATTCGATTCGTTTTCAATCTCCGCAAGTATGATCATGTGTCAACACATCGATCGCTTTTAAAGTGGTTACCTATCCGGCAGCGCAGAGCATTGAGGGCTTTGACAACCCTGTTTTCTCTTCTTCACAAACCCACTTCTCCTTCTTATCTGACCTCTCTTTGTCAATATTTATGCTCTGCACACAGCAAAAATCTTCGGTCCGAGAATAATCGTCTTCTTCGCTGTCCTTCTCATCGCTCTGGTTTTATTAAGTCTTCTTTCTTTGTCCAGGCGGTTTTCCTTTGGAATGCGCTCCCTCAGAATATCAGGACGGTATCCAATCGGTTCACATTTAAAGTGAAAGCTCGTGAACACATACACAAGAAGTTGGCAGATTCATCTCACAATTAGGTTGTTTTAGTTTTTTCTTGTTATCTCTCATAACTGTTTTTAGATTTTGTTTTATGTATGTATCTAAGTATTTATTCTTATATTTTAATTATAAATATTTTCTAATTTATTTTCTGTTATTGCACCTACTGTGTATTGTCTCTGCATCACCCTAAGGTAGACTGGTAGAAAATGCCCAAGGCATTAAGTCCGCCTTTGTACAGTTTTTACTTGTGCATAAAGTTTTAATAAATAAATAAATAAATAAGGTGAATGCTGCGTATAAAGTGTGTAACGAAGCCGAAAGCCACTTGTTCTCCCCATCATTACGATCATTTTTTTTTAATTCTAGACCATACCTGGGAACCTTTTAGTTATGTTTGTAATGGAACGTTTTTATTTCAAACACCTCCACGACCCCCGTACTATTCAATGCATCAGCACAATGTTTTGAGTGCGTTACATTGAGTTCTACCGTAAGACGTGCTTTTTCACCCCAAAAAAAGTAGTTTTCCAGCAATCATTTTTGCGTAAAGTCACTTAGTTTGATGTACAGAATGCTTGGTTGACGGCTTCGTGAAGGGTCTTGTTACACCCTGTATACCTACAATATGCATACATAATATACCAGTACGGCATTATGTTATTTTTATCGTTCATATTAATTCTTAGTATGTACTGCTGTTGGTGTAGGTACCAAATAAATAAATACAGTACGTCCGGCGCAGCTTGGCAGTCGAACCCGCTACCACCTTGCTGACTGGTTGTTTTTTACCACGACTAAACTTCTTACCATACCTATCGTCGAAACAATACATTTATACATCGTGCAGTGAACTTTTAGATTATGTCTTGAAATCTATGATCTGAGTGAGGCCTCAGCACGGTCAGCACGAGCGCGCGGTAAACCGTAAATATTCGATCGATTTTTTAATCGAAAATACAATTATCCTATAGCATTACAATTTTTGTTTTTAAAATCGACGTATTGTACTATACCGATATAGATATTTATAAAAAAAAAGTATCGCCGATACCGATACGGACAGTTAAGATTAAAAAAAAGCTATAAAAAGCTCACAGCTTTTGTCTTTAGAAATAGACAAAATTACTTATAATAATATTTATTTAGAAATTTAATTGATTGTTATGTTGATAACAGATCAGAAGACAAAACTTAATAATTAAAATTCACAGTTATGAGATTTTTATTCAGTAAACACATTCTTATATTATTCGATTAAAGCCGATTTCGTCAGTCTGTTTCGACGAGAGGTCTTTCAGATGCAACAGAACTCATTTGGAAACAGAAATATTTTTGTGCTTCAAATTCAAAAAGTATCGGTGTATCGGCAAATTTAATATCGCCGATTCCGATATCGGAGAACTCGCGATATCGCCGATATATTGGTATCGGATGCATCCCTGGCCCTGCACTCTCGACATATATAGCGAAATCGGTCGCAAAGTCATAACGATGCGGATTTAAGGTGGACGCGACGAATTCGGTTGTTTTGCGATCGTTATTTATGTCGAGACTGCAGGGTCTGGCGCAACGGGCTACGACTTCTGGAATAAAATAAAGCTCCACGCACGAGTAAGCATCGTAACGTCTTCGCTTCGTCTTGTAAACAGCAGTCGCCCGGCGGCGGGCCAACTACCCGCTTAGATACGAAGGGTCGACCGACGCCACCCTCACTCAGACGAAAGCAGGGCGACACTGCGGCGCGACGCCTCGTACAAATATTGTTTGAACTTACGTCAGTCTGAACGATGTCGAATGTCTTGGCGACTTCCTTGTTAGTGTGGTACTCTTTGATGGTCTTGTTCAGATGGTCCACTATGGAGTTCTCCAGATCCTGCTGCTTCATGTAGCCTGCGATACCGACGGCCAACTCAGCCACGAAGATGAGCAGCAGGAACACTGAGAACTGAAAAATAGAAGGATATAAAGTTAGGCTTTGCACTTGAATGCATCGGATTAAGAGTAACATTGGCAAGTTTTTTCTATACTAACAGTACAAACAAATTGAAATGATCAGTAAAATTCATCAATCATTCTAATTTATACCTTATTACGAGGAATTTACAAACCACATTGCTATATTATTTTTGCATTGGAATAAAACGGTGAGTGGATTAATAAATGTAGGCGACATTAATTCCAGCCGATTGATTTTACCTCAAAACTGATCAAACCAAATTATCGTGAATGTGCTACTTATTAACCTTCTGACCGTCAGAGCATAAACGCACGCGCGTGTCCTCCACGCCAAACCACAATTTAATCTACTATTTTGTCACATATTTGTGTCGTTTGGCGTACAAGGCACGCACTTGCTTGTCACGTATGTGTGACAATGGCAGACAAAAGGCTAAAGGAGGCCCTTTACCTTTAGCTATGCTTGGGGCAGGTCTATGTACATTGTAAAGCAGTGGACGTGTCTCGGTTTAGTTATAATCATGATTAATATTGATGATGAGGTGATTCTTGGATGAACTAATATTAAAAGTAGGTAGCTGAATTTTCTCATGGTTGGAAAACAGCTTAGAAATGGACAGCCAGTTATTCAGCTTCATCGCTTGTATAATAAATTATTAAATGACATATTTGAATTGCAATAACAACCGAGCATGGAAAATTACTAAAGGTACTAAGTACTGGAACCGAGTGTGTTCTTATCATTTCATGTATGTTTATAATAAAAAAAACCGTCCAAGTTTTTCTCGGAATCGCCCAAGATGGGTTCCGTAAATCCGTACCATCGTAGTAATCGAGCCCCCTTTATTTTTTTATTTATTTTTATTATTTGTTGATAAAGCTTTTCTATAGGTTATCCTGTAAACAATATCCAAAAAAAAAGGATTTTTTTCAAAATTTTCGACTCTGTAATTTCGGAGTTAATGGGCGGAGGGAATGGTCAATTTTCGCCTAATTTCTAAAATGACTTCAAAACTATTTAATTTTAAGTAAAAAAAATGTATGAGAAATAAACGAAAAAATAACACGAATACACGATATAGCACTTATGCAAAACTTTTTTTTTTAATTTGGTATTTACCCCCCAAAATTGGCCTCCATGTTTAAAATTCATTAATCTACGTTGCACGTCCGTCTTTGGGTCACCGACTTACAGATTTGTACCAAATTTCAACTCGATCGGTCCAGTAGTTTCGGGGTAAATTAGCTATGAAAGACAGACAGACATGCGAGTGATCCTATAAGGGGTTCCGTTTTTTCCTTTTGAGGTACGAAACCCCAAAAATGTTTGTCAAAGGCTTCTAGGAATATAACATGGCGAGATAAAAATAACAATTTGATTACACACTGCCGTGTGGTGTTGATTGCCATGATTGTGTCAATGTGTGCAAAAGACGACACAATCCACAAAATGAACGCCTATCTGATTGTCCCAGTTATAACAATTGCGGTCTCTTGTTTGTTGTTTATCTAGAACATCTTACCTATCTCGCTAGTAATTGTATACAGCGTGTAACAGAAAGGGTATGATCATATGGAATACTGTGGTACGGACCATCAAACTGAACAACTTTCTCTATGGGACCACCATCGAAATCGTAAAAAAATAATCAGCTGTCCTATACAAAATTTCAATACCTACTCGACCCAAATGTACGGAACAGCTGATTTTTTACGCATGTCTATACTCTTAGTAATAACTCTCGTAGGGGATGCCGTCATCTCTGGCAGCTAACGTTGGCTGAACGCCCCATATTCTTTTTTAGGATAATTTAACACGAGGGCGAAACGTACGTCGTTTTTAGTCGGTAAAACCGTACATGATAATGACAATATTTCTCTTGTAAAAAAACTTACTGACTTATAATATAAGTCACAGCGACCTGCCCCGGTTTCGCACGGGTGCAATGTTATACATATAAACCTTCCTCGTGAATCACTCTATCTATTAAAAAGAACCGCATCAAAATCCGTTGCGTAGTTTTAGAGATCTAAGCATACATAGGGACAGACAGCGGGAAGCGCCTTTGTTTTATACTATGTAGTGATAATACAAACTGGCGAAAATAATGCGGTTAGTTCTGACTACACAACTACTGGGGGTTTACTGACAGATGTAACAAACGCAAGCCTCTTTATTACTTATAAAAAACAGGGGTGTTGCTGTTTTGTTAAACAGATCCTTGATTTCCGAAAGCCTATTTTATAAAGGGTGTAACAAGACCCTTAACGAAGCCGAAAGGCACTTGTTCTCCCATCATTGCGACCTTTTTTTTTGTTCTAGACCATACCTGGGAACCTTCTAGTTACCGATATTGAAGGTCAAAGTTCCAACTTTTTCACAAGTTTTTTTTTTTAAATACATGTTTTTAATGTAAGATTTTTACTGCAAACACCTCCACGACCCCCGTACTATTCAATACGTCCATCAGCACAATGTTTTGAGTGCGTAATATTGGGTCCTACTGTAAAACGTGATTTTTCATCCCAAAAAAGGAAGTCGTTTCCCAGCAATAATTTTTTCGTAAAGTGGTATAGGTTGATGTGTAGAATGCTTGGTTGACGGCTTCGTGAAGGGTCTTGTTACATCCTGTATAATGTCCATCAGTAAAACTGCTGTGGCTGGGACATCCTAAATGCGGAAGGTGAAGGGCGTTATGTTGTGGGTGTGGCGCAGTTTGGGACAATTCTACCTGAGTCCAGCTATTGGACTGCAAAATACTAAGTTGATTGATTGCCGTTGATTATGAACTGCTGTTTACCTGATGTCAGCTTGTTGATCAAATTAATTACAACCCGAGTGGACATGACAACAAATCTAATAGTAGTATTTCAGTAATCTGATGGCAACTGTTTGCAAAATATAATTAGGGTAATCGCTCACGCTCCGTGAGCGCAAAATTGCCCAAAGTCATTATAAACTCATCTACCTATGTTTACAGGTCAGCAATTTTTACACAAGAGTTATTTTATTAACAGTACAAGTTATATTAATTAGAAGAAAATTACGTTCTAGGTAATACAAAATAAAACCTGGTATCCAATGAGAACCAAAAAGACGTTTAGTTTGCTGAAGAGATTTTCAACTGTGCAAATGTATAAAACATATACATGTATGTATTTAATCCGTGTTTTTTTTTCTTTTAATTAATTGTGAGATAAAGGTCGTCCAATGTAAATCAATTGTTATTTTATCAGTAAAAATATTTAATCAGAAATCTCAAAGACTAAACACAAATAAGTCACAGGTTGAAAAATCTTGTTTATTACTTCTATAGGTACAAGATAATAAATACTGCATAGTAATAATTTTTGTTTTCCTTGTTTTTGACTTAAGAAAATATGTACCTATGAAATGTACTTTCCCATCTGTACAAACATGACGAACCTAGATGCAAAACTTTTATACCCTATTTAACCCCTTTAGGGGATAGGGCAATTGCAAACAAAAACCGTCGTGCACTTCTGGCTGAACCTCTGCAATTCCTATTTTTATCATTTACATATTCATTTATTTTGCATTCCATATTAAGATGTTACAGAGGGCTTAAAAAGCTAGGTACATAAATATGGACCCTGTAAGGGCACAGTAAAGTAAGAGAGGGGAAGAGGGCATATACATTGTCATGTGTACAGAAACCGACATAATACCTTTCATCCCGAAAAAAGTACTGTTTCCGAGGAAAACAACAATAACGTTCTTATGATAATAGATGGCGCCACGTGTTTTGAATAGGGTATATGCAAGAAATACAAAACTTTTTTTATTTCTCTAAAATGCCTAGTATTGGACCATAAAAACATTGCGGTACACTTGTTTAATTCTCTAATGCAACACTTATTTTACAATTTAATATTTTATTTAGCGTGTTTTTGGTGAAACGGAACGCAAACACAAAACGCATCGATTCCGGTAGTGACGTCAAAATCCATGTGTCAAAGAAACACTTTTAATTGAAAAGTACTTAAAGTTTCACTAAGATTTTACTATAATATTGTTATTGCAATTTTTGCTTAAATAAAGCACTCACATTTTAGTAAAACTAATCTACTAAGGGCAAAAAATTAGATTTAAACAAGGCAGATAGAGGTAAGTGACATCAAAGTCCTGACATGAATGGCCGCGATAGTCATGGACGTTTGAACTGTCGTAGAAAATTGTAGGAGTTTAATATTCTTTTTGTGCGACAAGCAGTAGTTGAAATTAACTTTTAATATTTTCTTGGGTTGATAGTACTGCATATTATTGATTTAAGTGAAAAAAAAAATTACATGCATATTCCCTATTATAGTAATAAACTATAATAGTGTGTTATGATAAGAGTTTAATGTAAAATTCCAAATCAACGCTAGCGAAGCCACGGGCAAAAGCTAGTAATAAATAAATTGTTTACGTATGCGTTGCATTAGTACGGGGTTATCTAAAGCCGTTTCCGCCACAATATTAATCAGTTATTCATTCCTGCATCGCAGACTTCGTTTGAGGGGCTTCGTGGGCTTCTAAAGTGGACCAATAACCTGTATAGTCTTAAAATACGTGACCTGCATAGCTTTTGTTTGAAAAATAGCCATTCTTTATTTTTCTAGAACGCTCATCGTAGGTATTATTGTAAATGAGGACAACAAGGGTAATTAATTGTTTATTATTTTCACAATAAACATGTCATTTTAATAGTTTTATGTATTTACATACATCACGTGAATCGAGAGTAGTCACCGTTTCCCACTTCTTAGTTTATAGCAACAAAAAACCCCACGAGACACGATGCAAAAAGTGAATGTATAGCGTAATAAATTTAACAGGCAAACCCATTGAGGAAAACTTAAAACAGGTATTCTTGACCGTGTGTCGACTGTCGGCAACCAGTTTCAATATTGGCAAAGTGGAATTTCCTCTCAATACTTATTATGTTTGCAGTAACATCGTTGTGAAGATCTGTTATTTAAACAGGACGTGACGTAGGCATGACGCAGTTCTGCCTGGTTGAGGAGGGTGGCTCTACTCACGGGTAATTAATTTATATGTCTGTGATTGTCCCGCTTCAGCACAAAGGACACTTGTCGCTTTCAGGCGAGAGGGTATTTTAATTAAATGAAAATTACGAGGAGTAACGTACGATTTTGAGCCTATATAGCTAATTAAAGGATTGGTTTAAGTGGTACCGTTAAGGTGGAGGCGCAAAGGTAGCCCGCGAAATTTAAATTTTCTTACCTTTTTTTACAAATTGCAGGTCAGTGTTAGGTTGTATGTTGATGAAAAATAAGTCGCGCCAGTAACACGTATGTAGATACAGAATTATAATCATTAAAATCTTTAATACAACCTTCTATGTCCATATAACCCTATTCTGTAACAATTTCATGAAAAAGTCACTCAATGGGGTTAAATGAACTTGAAGAGTTCTATTGATGATTTGAATGATTATAATTCTGTAACTCCATACGTGCTACTGGCGCGATTCATATTTTCATCAACATACAACCTGGCACTGACCTGCAAATTGGAATAAACGTAAGAAAATTTAAATTTCATGGGTTACCCTTGCGCTTCCACCTTAAATTGTGGACTGGCTCTGGATACCGGCTATCATCTGTCTGCCTAGCCTTTTCCCAACTATGTTGTGGTCGGCTCCCAGTCTAACCGGATGCAACTGAATACCAGTATTTTACATGGAGCGACTGCCTATCTGACCTCCACAGTCCAGTTAGTACTGGGTAATACGATTCCCCTTGGTAGGACTAGGCCACTGACTACCTGTTACGACTGTCAAATATCTACAATTGACAGCCGGCACCCACGGCTTAACGTGCTTTACGAGGCACGGAGGAATCTCGGATACCGGACTCTTAACAGATATATTTATTACAGTAAAGTATCTAAGGTTTTTCCAAACCTTCGTATTTTAGGTGCGTAGATAAGGACATTATAAAACTGATCGCTCATAGTTTATGTTAATCTCTGTTGAGTTTCTAACTACCAAACCCTGTTTAATTATCATCATCTTCTGGTATTTGAGGTCGGCGCAACATGATTTCTTCTTCCATTCTCCCCGTCTGACGTCACGGCATCATTTACTCCTTTCTCTTTCATATCATTCCTCAAATAACATTAAATTCATAATGAAAATCGATGCGCGTGAGCATGACCGGTCAGTCCTTGACCACAGCCGCGCTTTATCGCTGCCCACAGCTAGGTCGGAACAAAATAATGTTATTCATTGACCTGAACTAACACAACAAAAAATATTGCTTATACCCCACTGTGAGCCTAAATGGAAGACTGGTGTCTATCTAGGCTATTATAGCTACTGGTAATTAAATTATTTAGGACGCGCAGAATTTTATTTATGTTGACCTAGTTCGATGTTGGAGATTTTCCTGGTTAAAGACAGCATTTCCAGCCTTTGGTTGTCATGCGATACTTGAACCGGTAAACATGAACAAGATGGCCGTTCGACTTCGATCTCTCAGTGTTAATGGGAACTGTTTGCTATTTCAGTGTAAAGAAACCGCACCTTATACACAGTGAACTAAAGTACTTTTTTCTAATCCAAACATCCATTTCTAAGACGAAAGTGACACTTGAATTTCATACGACATACATGTTATGACAACATGGGCACAATTTTTCAATCACTAGAAGGTCGAGCAGTCTAAAGAGAGTAAAGTTCATTATGAAGTAATTGACAGCAGAGAAAGAAAATAACGTAATTTTGATTGATGTTCGATCTGCTGCCTTTGCGAGCTACACATGATACAAATTTGCTGGTTTTTAACTCTCCAACTGTCTAACAAACAATATATTTTCCCGGACTAATCAAGAATCTAGCTACCAGTTTAAATATTTATTTAAACAGACGGATAGGATTTTAGTCCGGCTAAAGATCTAGCGCTGTTACGGCGCAGATTACCTAACACTCGTCTTGTTTAAAACTGTGGCAACTAACTGCACATGGCTAGGCACGTGAGTGATCCGTCACAGATCTGAATGCTGAATGGACTGTTTAACTTTTATATCATGATTGTTTGTATGTTACTGAACGGCATCACTGTCGGCAATACCAGAGGCATTGTAGTAGGTTCGTTGCCATTTCAGAGACTAAGGTCAATTTTCTCATCAGCTCGAGACATCTATAGCCTGTAACAACATTGCTTGGCTGCAGGCTATATGATAGTTTTTAAAGAGTTCCCCTGCTCGAAGTACCCTTTACCTGGGAAAATATTCATGAATACCCACGGTCTGGGGCGTGCGGAGGGTTATGTCGGACTCTAACCGACTAAAAACCTATTGTTCCTACTACTACCATGTGCCGGGGCCCCGGGAGATACACATACATTACGATTGGTATGAGCCTATCATTCCCGTTGGGCCCCATCACCAAGTGCGACTTATCCAGTGACCGCAAGTTCTCCATGAACTGCGCCAGCGGCCTGGCTGGTCGGGCGACGACTCAGCCCTAAGTTCAAAACATTTTAACCCCTGAAATACTCTTGGTTAATGTTATTTTATTTATTTTCTTTTCGTCGGATCTTATGTTATTGGCCGCGCGACCTTTGCATTATCGATCGGTAGTGCAAATAAGCGATTATGAGTACCTATGAAGCTATTAGACTTATCTTGAATGCAGAACAGATAGATAGCTATGTATCCTTTAACGTAGGTTAACTTTAAGATCATCTGTCACTTAAATCGTGAGTTCTGGAATTACAAAGTAGAAGAAAAATTAAAAAAAAAAAATGATATATTTTTTGGTAAAACTATTATGTTTTATAGTGCAAATACTATGTTTTGTCTCTGCATTACCCTATAAAAATGCCCAAGGGATTAAGTTCACCTTTGTACGGTGAGTTATACAGAGGCATTATTAATAAATACTTATTCAAAATTAATTTGCAATTTTCCTGAAATCAATGTAAATTAACTACACGTGCAGGAAAAAAAGCTGATTTAGGAAGTATTCCCCTGTATCTTTGTTTGTAATTAGGTACCTACATATGTTTAATTAATTGATTATTTCCCTGTAGTACTCAATTTGTCTGAACTGCGTTGACAAACCAACGACACACAATGTGGCAATTACTGATGGCATGAATGTGCCTTCACGATGCTTTAAATGATTCAATGCTGGGATATTTTGATGCCAACCTGACTCACCACTCAACGCGATAACCGGCATGTAACAATATTTAAGATAATGTGGAAATATTACAATAAATTGTTTTGTTATGTGAATATGAGAGCTGTGAGAGTTTTCCAGCGTCTGGGACACCCAAACTGTTCTCAAAACAAATAACGGACAAAAGATATTTTTGCTGACGTAAATGGGTAGCCTTTTAACCTTTTGAAGGCCAGAGCATAAACGCACGCGCGTGCCATCCACGCCAAGCCAAGTATTGTGTCAATGGACTTTAAAAGATAAATTAATATAAGTATTGACATTTTTGCATTTGCATGATTCAAGAAGTATACGTAGAGTAAAACAAGTGTAAAAAGACCCTGAACGAAGCCGAAAGTCTTCAAAGTTCTTTCCGACATTCATTGGGATGCCTTCCTGGGATGCCTTCTGGTTACGGAGATATTATTGAAAATCAACGTTCCAACCTTTCCTCAGTTTTTTACAAGTAAACGTATTTAAATGTTATTATTGCTGAACTTTAAAAACCCTCATGATCGCTGTATGCATCCATAAGCGTGCTAAACATTGTGCGCTGTCGTAAACATCGATTTTTGACGCTAAAAATAAACTCGTCTCCTAAAATTTTGCTAGTTGGTTTGATGTGCAGAATATTTAGATTACAGCTTTATGAGCGGTACATTTTTAAATACGTTTTCATTTTCCTCATGTGCTTCCAAATCTTTTTGATAATGTTATGATAACAAACATGAATTGGAACACGAGTAACGTCTAGGATACATCGACACAGACAACGACGATATAATACGAGTATGTCGCGCAAAAAAACAACCGTGACTCATTTTAGTACTTATTTATAAATAAAATGAAACCAATAACATTTGCTTTCTAGAATTTATACACATGTACAATGACTATCGGTCAGTACCCGTCGGATTGCAGTCACACAACAAGTATTCAGCGATAAGTAGGACCCTTACACATTGGTGAATTAGTAGGGCGATTTAATGAGGCTGACACATGCGAGGTAACGGTTCGTAAAAGAGAATTACTGTATATTTGTTTGTGTGTATGTGTCTGTAAGGTTACCTCATAAATTGCTTCACTTCGTCGGCAATTCTTTTTCCACATGGCAAGCAAAAAGGGGAGGCTATGTTACACTCCGTCTCCCAGAAATATCCCAAGTAAAATTAGTACGGGTCGATATTCGATAGAGCTGCTAAACTTGGCCGTTAAAGGTAGTTTTTCCACCTATGTAGTAAAACTCTTCGTCTTCCGAAGCATAGTGTATTTCCGAGCAGACTTGCCAAGTTTTCTGTTTTTGACAGCTGGACAGGTTTACAAAAGGTATTAAGATTTAGAAATGCAGGTTAGCCAACGAAGAAATATATTTCGTTGGATTATTTGTTTGGTTTTGTAGACATAATTGGACGATTTCGTTGACAATATTGATTGAGTCTTGTCTGCCAATTAAGCTTGTCTAGACGGAAAAGATTTAGTCCTTTATTGTTTTGAGTTCATGACCAAGCTAGGTATTGTCAAATATGAAGCGTCTAATAGGACTGTTATCTACCAGTCAGGCTTCTTTACAAACAAGAAACCACCAAAAAAAATCTGTCGTCCCACACTACACATTTTTTTATGTAGGCGAACGCAAATTGTACTAAACAGGTTATTATGTCGCAATTTTAGAATTGGTCATCAGCAGTGATACGAGTAGCCTAGTCGTGTGAACGTCGCGAGGAAACCAAACCAGCATGCCTGAGAGATATTTCTCGACGGGATGTAAACCCAAAGCAAAGTCAGAGGCCCATGAGCGAGATGAAAACTCTCGACACCAGGTTAGGCACAAACCAAAGAAAAAAAAAAGAATTGGTCCCATAGTAACAGTTGTTCATAATGATGAGTATACAGGGTGTAAGCGGTCCCTTCACGAAACCGTCAAACAAGCATTCTGTACATCCAACTAAATAACTTTATGTAAAAATTATTGCTGGGAAACGATTTTTTTTTTTGAGGCTAACAATCACTCTCGACTCAATGTAACGCACTCAAAACACTGTGTTGATGGATGGATTGAATAGTACGGGGGTCGTGGAGGTGTTTAAAGTAAAAATCTTCATTAAAAACATGTATTAAAAAAATATTGGGCAAAAGATGGAACTTTGACCTCCAATATCTCCGTAACTAGAAGGTTCCCAGGTATAATCTAGAACAAAAAAAAAATTGCAATGACGGGGAGAACCTTTCGGCTTCGTTAAGGGTCCTGTTCCACCCTTTACAATCACCACTATTACCAGTCACCCTAAAAGAATAAGCAGCCCTGCTGGACAAACCGTCATCACTAGTCATCAGGCAAGCAATTCATTACCGCAAACAGTTCTTGTTTAATTGTGTTATAAAAACGAACAGGAAATACCACATGTCCGCTGCCGCGCTGTAAGCACGTTTAACTGTACTAGTGCTAATTACTTTATCTGAATATCACGTCCGTACATTGTTTTAATAGTTTTGATTACAACACTGATTTTTTTCACTGTTATGTCGCGCTGAAATTTCAATCTGATTGTTTATCGAAAATTCAGGCTATTTCCGCTTGACTTTCGTGTTTTCTATGTATTTTTGATGAACATAGGTAATTTGAGGTTAATTGAGCCAATTTTTTGGCAAATAAGTACGCACGACGACCAATCAAGCTATACAAGACCAGACAAAGCGAGGCCATGTTATACTGGAAATATATAAGGTGTATCTATTCAAACACGAAATCTTTATAGGGTCATTGTACTCATCATTATGAACAACTTTCACTATAGGACCAACTCCGAAATCGCGAAAAAAAAATCAACTGTTCAGTATATTTTGACGAGTTAATGCGATCATTATTGTAGGGAACAGCTTATTTTTTTTCGCGATTTCGAGGTTGGTCCCATAGTAAAAGTTGTTCATAATGATGAGTACTATGACCCCTTAAGAGATTTCGTCTATGAATAGATAGACCCTATACAACGTGTAACAGAAAGGGTATAATCATATGGAATACTGTGGAAGGGACCATCAAACTGAACAACTTTCTCTATGGGACCACCATCGAAATCGTAAAAAAATAATCAGCTGTTCCATAGAAAATTTCAATACCTACTCGACCCAAATGTATGGGACAGCTGATTATTTTTTTACGATTTCGATGGTGGTCCCATAGAGAAAGTTGTTCAGTTTGACGGTCCGTACCACAGTATTCCATATGATTATACCCTTTCTGTTACACGCTGTATAGCTTGATGTGTCGCCGTGTGTACCAGTAGCGAAGGGTCAATTTTTGAAGAGGTTAGCCGGAGTACTGATCTTTAATGTGATATTATTATTTGTCTATAAAATACTGACTGTGCTATTTTAAAAAGGGAAGCCGGTAGGAATCGAGTTGTACGGAACCTTCGCCACTGGTGTGTGTACAGACAAATTTCCCTCCCCCACTATCAGTTTTGTTAATCCCGTTGATGATGACTACAGCAGTAATACAAACAGCAGGAAGATAAGATAGCATCAACGAGGCTGCCAGCGAGCGTGCCAGCTCGTAGATGACTCAACTGGATATAAACTGTGGCATTGTCAACATTCTAGACTTTTCAAACGCGGCCACTTAGCGCTGATGTGTGCGGACTTGTTAGTTCGTCATTGTGATTGTTAGACGAATGTTTTTATTCCCCTTCATTCATAGACGCTACCGTTCTTTTAAGACATAAAATACTTCTAAAATATTATTATAAAGTTTAAAACGCTCAGTCAAAACTATTTCGGCATTTAAAGTAACTATTTATCTGCCACTTTTTTAGTCCCTATTTTAATAAAAGGCAAACAGTTAGACGCGGGCACGACGCGGGTAAGGTCGGAGGAGCTATACCTATTTGGGTAGTCCATGAAGCGAGGTATGTTTGGGAAGGGACATAATGTGAATTAGCTTATCGCAAAAGTTAACATCCGGTGGACGAAGCGTAAAACCGCAACTAATCTGTCACGAGATACCTACTTCCACGAATCGACGCGACAGTCAAACGGTCAGTTAAGTTTTGTGAAATGATTAGCCGACGTAGTTTTAGCCAGATTGGAAACATTAATGAGTGTTTGGATTAAAGTAATTAAATGTCAATAAAGTAAATACCAACGCACTATGAATCAATCATTGATTGCTTGCACATCATTAGGTCGCGACCTTTTAGACTATTTCTTCTCGGCCTACGAAAACAAACGTCGTTTTATTCTCTCTACCCACACTTGTCGAAAAATCTTAGTCTATTAGGAACGCAGCTATATAATAGCTGGTTTATAAGTAGGAAAGGATGTGGCCATTTAACTGGATGAGACGACAGTTGCGTGTCAAAGGTCGCAGGTTGACTTCATCTGACTCAATTGACCGCAGGGCTGCAGTACTCATTTGTACTTGTGTTTGTTTATTTAGTTTTCAATTGGCATAGACCTATTGAAATTGGGGCAAAGATTTATAAGAGCTAAGCCGGATAAACATGCCTAAAGTAGCACTTGATTTGATCTTTGGGTGGAACAAGGCTGATGTATGATATTTAGGAAGTTTAATTTTTTCTCAGAAACACAATGGTATTTTTTGTGCTCTTTGTATTTAGTTATTTAGGCTTCACCGACTAATGGAATGGGGGATTTTCCCTTAACGTTAATGACGTACGTACTAACGTCTGTGACTAATCCAAAATACCGAGGTTAACGTTTTGAGAGGAACATCACAAGTACGCCCACAAATTCAGGTCTAAACAATTCAATCAGCTACACAGTCACGTGATGGCTACTAGTTGTGCAATAAAGCTGCAATTTGTATTACAATGTGTGCTAAACTAGCAAATGGTTTTTTAGCATTGGTCGGGGCCAATATGGCACGTATAGAGGCACGATAATTTGTATGGCTGTATGGTTTTACGAAGTAATTAAGACCTTAGTGAGTAATACCTTGATCAGGCAAAGGCGGTGCAGTCGCGGGAAGGTACAGCAGTAATTGTACTATCTGAGACAAAGGAGATGTTTGATTTTGGGCCACCACTATGTACACTATATAAATAAATAGGAAAAAAATAGGGGAATTTCATAAAAAAACTAAAAAAATAATTTGAAGAAAGGTACAGTCGTACAATAATGATCATTTGAAAAGTTTTTTTAAATAAAATAACCCTATTTTTAGGGCAGCCATGACAGTTGTGTTTGACAAATGAAGTTTGATGACTTTGACAGTTTTAAGAAGTGACGTTTTTGAGTCTTTCCTTGCTTTGAGTTTGGATCTGTAGTATTTTATCGAAACTGGAACCCAAGATTTTCGAAATTCGTATTGTTTATTTTTATCGCAGGTATTACGGTACACGTCAATCAAATGTTATTGTCAAAATGTCATTTTTCGCTTGCTGCTGATCTGATCCACCATCTTTAATTTCATTTTGTGTTCCTCTCCTTGGCCAACTTAATTTGAATGTACTATGAAACGAAGTGAAATTAATGAAAATTAACAATAAAAAACGGCTACTGTAATACATAGCGATATTTACATATAGTGTACATAGTGCTGGCCCAGGCTCCATACATTTCTGGAACATCTCCTTACTGTCCTGATAAACAAATTAATTGCTGTCGACGACCGCCACCGACAGTTTGCAAGACGCCTTACGGTGAAAAAGTCTAGCAATGTTCTTTGACAACTTGATGAATGAATCGAACCACAGTGGGACAGCCACATGGCAGTGTTATATTTTGGGCTGTTATTTCGAATCCAAAGAATATTTTAGATATAACAGTTTTTCTTTATGACACTATCACTCGTCTATTTTATTCTACGGTCAAAAGCTACTATATCTGGGTCGTCCATGAAGCGAGGTATGTTTGGAAAGGGACGCTTCGCTACGGATAATGTGAATAATTAGCTTACCGCAAAAGTTAGCTGAACTCGGAAAAAATCTTGATTGAAGATCGATCTGTCAGTACCGGTTTGACTGAACGGCAAAATAAAATATTTTCAATCAAAGTTACTGTCTCTCTCTGATGGTGCACTTTGTGGAATACTTACTTTTTCTCCTCTTATTTTATGTGCTCTGGATGCAAAACCTATGCACATGCGGCTGGTTGACTAACCAATGACGTATCGCATTGCAGTTCTTAATTAGGTACTCATTGCACGTTTAACCTCGTGATTACTAATCAATAATGACTACTTCAAGTACTTATCAGTTATTGCTCCAATAAAATCGTAAATATTTGCGTTTTATTTTGGAATGTATACCTTTCTGCGCATTTAAGATTATCCATACTAATATTATGAACGTGAATGGCACTTGGTCAGACCATAAACTGGGTTAAGACATAGGATACTTAATATCCCGTTATAACGTTCCCTTGGGATAATATGTGTCCTCCACGCGGGTGAAGCCGAGGGTAAAAGGTCGTAGATAAATAATATAGCAGTAATGGTAATCATGGTATAGCAGTCATAGTCTATACTAATATTATAAAGAGGTATTTGTTTGTAAGTTTGTATGTAGGGGGTAATCTCTGGATCTACTGAACCGATTTTGATAATTCTTTCACTAATAGGAAGCTACATTATCCCCAATTGCTATAGGCTATATTTACAACGTGTCCGTGGAATAATTTCTGTCCAAAACGCGAGCGAAGCCGTGGGCAACAGATAGTTTGATATAACCCAAATTACAATGTTTATATTAATCGCCTCGAAAGTATACAAAGGCGATTTTTAAGGTACATTCAATATCGTTCAAATACCTATCTTCCTAACTATACTAGTCGGTGTAAGAAATTTCATATTCTTCCTTTACACGAACGAAGAAAAATTGCAGATCTCGCCTTCCTATTTAGTATAATGAATGGATCTACTGACGTCCCTGAGCTGGTGGCCAAGATTGGACTTCGTGCACCATCTGTGTTTCTTCGGAGACCTCATCTCCTTCACGTACCTATAGTGAAAACTAACTACAGGCAAAACACATATATCATAAGAGCATGTCGAATGTTTAATATGGTGTGCCGGGATGTTGAGCTTGATTTATTCACAAATAGTGTCCAGAAATTAAAAAAAACATTAAATAACTTTTTCTTTGAAATGTAACTTCATTCTGTAGTGTATTTTATTTTGTTTATTATTCTCTTCAGTTGTTTCTTTGTTTAACTCTTACGCTGTTTGTACCGTTTTGACAATTTATACATAAGTTTATATAAGTGGAAACTTGTAATTGGCTATCTTCTACTTATTACTTCTGACTACTTGGATGTATTAGCTGTAAGTTTTCTTAAAATTAATAAAATAAAAAAAAAAAAATAAGTTGCAAAAAATGCTATCTACCAATGGTACCTACCATAAATCAACGGATCTTATACATGCAAGACGGATCTTTAGTGCTAATATATTCCGTAAAGAAATACGGGCGTAGGCTGGCCCGAGGCCCGAGTATACTCAACCGCACAGTCCGCACATAGAGGCAGCACTTGCACTACGAAAATCACACTTACTGCTACGACGGAAGACGCTGTCAATGATGACAAATTGTAACTAATGGTGTGCGGTGACTGTACAACACTTGATTAACATACGAGTGACGACCACGGATCACGAATTGAATATTAAACAACTACATAAAGTAAATATTGGAGAGAAAAGGACTTTGCGAACAGCGAACTATGAAGGTCCTTTAATAAATTGCTTGCTAGCTAAATAAACTTTAATTATCTTTTTCCAAGAATTATAATGAGTTTACAGCCGACTGAAATATTAATAAAAACGTGAGAAACTGTGGCTTGTATTTCTTTTTAATTGCCTATTTTATGTTTAATAAATGCGTGAATTCGGATCATAATCCGTCTAACCTTTTCCCTTCTAGGTATGTTGGGGTCAGCTACCAGTCTAACCGGATCAAGCTGAATACTAGTATTTTACATGGAGCGACTTCCTATCGGGCAGATAAGCCGTCCTCATGAACTTGGTTAAAATGGTTGCTAGACTTTCGCGCTTATGGTTACCCGTAACGACCGAAAAATCTTCAAACATCATCGTATTTCGGAGGGAGATGTAATGTTATTGAAGTCTGTTTCTCTAACATAGGCAATTTATTTTCTAGCAGTGCTAAGACGGGGAAATGTTATATTGTAACGCCCAAATTCCAGACCGATGAATCTTGGTTTTTAAACAAGACTTTAGTCGAGATTTCAATCTAATCTCACGGTTTTATATATAGATCCCTGTCTGAGCATCGATCTACACTCACAGTAAAACTGTGGTATAGTTCAAGGATGGTATCAATTTCTAATAATCAACATCGATACTCGTGTCGTAGAGAATCCGTTGTAGGAAGTACGTTCTTCACGCCTTTCGTCCCGGTAATGAGAGTGGCTGAACAATAGGTGCTGTGGTACCGCTCGATCGATACTGTCGTAACGTGTGACATGGCAGTTTTATAAAACTAGCTGTTGGCCGCGGCTTCGCTCGCGTTTTTGTCGGAAATTATCCCACGGGCACGTTGTAAATATAGCCTATGGCACTCGGGGATAATGTAGCTTCCTATTTGTGAAAGAATTTTCAAAATCGGTTCAGTAGATCCAGATATTACCCCCTACATACAAACTTACAAACAAATTTTGAAGATGGGTTAGTTGGTGGATTAAGTGAGTCTGATATTGATATACTTAAGAGTTGGATGTTGGATTTTGACATTGAACAAACTTGGGTCAGAGTGTCGTCTTAGGGGCACTATGAAAAAAATACTTAGAAAAATTTCGCGTTCAATTTCGAGGTAGCGCTCGCCGGCCGCTGCCGCGGCATCGCTCGCTTCGCTCGCTTCGCTCGCTCGGCTCGCGCGTAGTTGGTCACAGTTCTAACCTAACCTAACCTATGGATATATTTGCAGGTACACACCGTTTTGTTTTCTGCACGGCTCATGGTGCCTATAAGCGTATGGTACCAATTCGAAAAAAGATTTTTTTTCGAAAATATTTATAAGTTTGCCCATAACCGTACTCAAGGTGAAGTCCCAAAAATTTTTTTTACCTATTTTTTTTTTGTTTTCTGCACGGCTCATGGTGCCTATAAGAGTATGGTACCAATTTGAAAAAAAAAAAAAAACGAAAAAATTTTTAAGTCCCGCGCCATAGCGCCCCCCTAAGGTTTGGATACAAACTATTTTTATAACTTCAATATTATTTAAATTAAACTGGTTCTACCGAATCGTCCTAGTTGCACGTAATTTACTGTTTAATGTGAACATAGGTAGGCTAACTTGCTTGCAGCTAATATTTTAGCCAAACAGTATTTAGTTGGTAAGCCAGTAAATGAATAAAGATTTAATTATTCTCTGCTCTAAAACAGTCTATTATTGGCATTCCGCACTGTGATTACGATTAGTGACGCAAATGCTTCCTCCACACAACAAATAATTTTATTCAATGAAATTATATTAGAATATTTCAATTATTTGAGTAGATATCGAGACTTCTCATAGCGAAAACTTAGCAGTGTCGATTTGTTTTTTAAGTAAGTGCGGGGGTGATGGCCGCAAATATGAATAACATTGCATTTACTTGCATCATCGTGATTGCAGTACGTAAATAGAACTAAAAACAAATGTTCTTTCTTCTTTCACGTGTAAACATGATTCTTTACTAAATAATACATCCGTCCTATCTACAAAATCATGATCAGGAACCGTCAACCACAACAAATTGAGTAAACAGATTTGATACCTGGAAAATCAAATGAAAACTGGAATAGGAAGTAAGAAATAATTTATATGATTTTTTCGCTTTTCTCTTTGAATAATTTTTTAAAAAGTTTGTGCAAAATACTAATTTTGATGGTATTCCTTGAGATGCATCAATAAAAGTACTAACATAAAGACTTAACAATCTTTCTCAAAATTAATAATGTATCCAACCTGCAAACAAAACTTGAAAAATAAGACAAATATTGTGCTTATAATTTAAATACTCACAGTCACTATCATACAGTGATTTTCCTTGACAGCACCGCAGCATCCGAAGAAAGCAACTATGAACACAATGATTCCAACGATGATCAGGACGATGGGTCCCGATGTGTAGAAGTTCTCATCGGTCAGGTCTATGTAGGGTGAGGAATTGATCTCTGCTTTGATGCCCACAATCAGGATTATGAGACCCGTGATCTAGAATTAGGAAATGAGTTTAGTTGAAGTATATATCACTTTCACTTTGGTGTTTTATTTTTCTGATATAGTAATTTTTTGGATAAACTATCATTATTTTAGTTTAGAACCCAATAATATAATGAATTTATTAACTTATTAATATTTGGCTACACGCTGCTTAAAAAAAAAAAATTAAGTGGTACTTAGATTTTTTTTAACATAAATATCGAAAAAGAAAAACCTCATCTAAGTTCTGGTCAACATAGTAGGGTCCATTTATTTTGAAATACTAAATATATTATGCACAAAAAGCAGGTTTTAAGTTGTGCAATCTTTCTCAACAAGTAATGAGTCACCACTCGTTCATAACATAATTATCAGGTGTGAGGGTACGTTATTGCGTGGTACTTTAATTTTTACACAATAAAATAAAATCACGCTAATATAGCAGCGCATTAAATTTTCTCTATTACAACAGACGATCTTAATATCTAGAGTACTTTCAATAGGGAATAAGACAGTGATTCAAGAGCGTTGCTTGAAAAAATCGAAGGTGAACCACACAACATACAGCCTTCAAGAAATAAATGCTTGCTTACCGCGAACAAAAGATTGAAGCAAAACAGCAGATATTTAACACAAGACATTCCTGCGCCGATAGCCATGTTTAAATCTTGTCTGCTAATCTATTTATGAAAACTTAGATCTGGAACAAAAGACACTAATATTTTAATTCCTTTCTCTCCATACGGTCGCGCAAGGTAAACATCGATTGGAGTTTTTGCTTGACGGCACGGCAGGTGAATCACTTTTTTGTTACTATACGCACGTCTTATAGATTTTTAATAATAGCTATGCAATACCGCCCGTTTATTTATATACCCGCAATATCAAAACAAAGCTTACCGCCAAAATTTATCTTTTGCGTTAAAACAATACGACACAAACGACGTCCGATTTACGCCGAAAATAGCGAATGTCTGGGTTGCCACAATATATTTACAAAAGTCAACTGTTTTGAGATGAGCTAATGTTGCTAGTTATTGAACATTATAATTGGAAATGGTACATTTTCGTTGATGGTCGCAGCACATCGTATTTTTTTTATAAGAATGCATTTTGTTACAAAGTCCGTGCCTTATGAATTCATGATAAGCCAGAGAAACATAAATCCGGCTATTCCTCATTGCTAGGTTTAGGATTCAAGTAGCGATTAGTTAATGTGGCCTGGTGGGGGCCAAAGAGTATGCATGTGTGTGTGTACCTCAGCCCCGGATCTAGGGGGGGGGGCAAACCGGGGTACCCGCCCCGGGCGGCAGTTTCAGGGGGCGCCAAAATCATAACATACTTTGATTGAAAATACAAAATTTGCTCCAAAAAGCGCCTAGGAAGCCTAGTTGGATCCTCCTTCTGCGAAGCAGTCATGCTAGCAAAGGAGGTGGCGGGACGTGAGAGGGAGAGGGCCTCACGTCCCAGCCACCGCGAGAAACGCCGTGGGCGTCGGAGGCCACGTGGTGGTTTCCAGCCACCGTAGGCGCGGGCCTGTGACTGTGGACCGTGAGTAATGGAATAGCTCGCCGTCCGTCCGTCTTATGTCCTAGGTCGACGGCGCGTCTGAAAGAGGTGTCAGCAAACGGGAAGGGGACCGAAAGGACTGATGCCTGCCAGGTTTGCGGGACTATTCGAAAGAGATACCGCGGCCCTGGAACACAAAGGCCAAAAGGAGGAACATTTTAGTCAGTATTAGCCTGACACTCCCCCTCCGCCCAGAGTGGGACCTGAAAAAAAACCCTGGATGGATCTAGGTAAATGAAAAAAAACGGCCAAGTGCAACAAACAAAATAATAAAAATATTTTGAAGTCTTAAATCGTATTACATTCAACAGCAAAACCAAATTTGTTTTTCATAGTATGTTCATGAAAAACAAAGTTACTGCTGCAGTTTGATGAAAAAGTCCTATATCTCAAAAACTAAACATCAAATCTTATTCAAACCAATTTTCGTTGACAGTTTTTTTACGTTCTACAATCCTGCATTTTTTTTAAATTAATTTTAAATCCTCCTCTTACTTTAGAAATTAGACGGGGGAGGCACACATTTTACCACTTTGGAAGTGTCATATCTTTCAAGCGATTTACTGAGAAAAAATGGTTTTTGGAACCTCAATGTAATTTTCACAGATAGGTTTGATGTTTTGTTTTTAGTTTCAGATCCATAGTCTTTTGGGAGTCCCTTAATCTTTTTTTTTGTATAGAAATCGTAAAGCGGTTCACAGAATACAGATCTACCTACAAAGTTTCAACTGTGTAGTCCTAATATAGTTTCGGAATAAAGTGGCTGTGACATACGTACGGACAAACAGACAGACATGACGGATCTATAAGGGTTGCGTTTTTATCAATCGGCAACGGAAACCAAAAAAGGCGAATCAGAGAGAGGGGCGCCAGTATCAAGTTTCTGCCCCGGTTCGAAAAAATCGTAGATCCGGGACTGGTGTACCTACGTTGGTTGATTGTATTTGTACAGAATTCGTTGTTATTTATTTATAGTTTCTACAATAATTATATAACAACGTGGGTCCTTCATCTAATCTGCTTGTCTAATAACCACATACCTTATATTGAACCACAAATGTTAAGACTTAAATATATTCGGAGATTAGATGGATATGTCGAGATAACGGAGATATTGGCTGAAAGATTGATAATGCATCATCTCATTTTTCAGTCAACTTATGTTTTTCGGTGGATATAGCTCTACATTTATTGTTTTAAGTTTCATTTTGAATTTATGATGTTTGAAAAAATGGGGTTCGATTTTGATTTCAAAGTTCCTAAGGTTCTGAAGTCAGTGAGATACTCGTTAGCAGCTGTAAATGTGGTGTTCTTGGTGAGTTTTGAAGTGTTGACCTCGAATTCGTTCATTGTCGATTTTGGCCGCGAACATGACAAGTTGTTTATCGATGCCTCTTGTGGTTTGGAGGACTGGGTTTTGACAATCTCGTGATCACACTCTGATATGTTTCCATAGGTACTTTTTATAATAATATATGAAGTGAAATGACGTGGACGAAGCGGTAAAGGGTGAAAAATCAGGGGTTACTGGGTGCGATCCTCAGGTCTGGCAAAATGTCATTGCGTTTTTACATTACCTACCTACCTAGTACCTTTTCACTAGAAGCCTTTTTTTTGTGATGGGAAATCATCAAATAACCCCTCCCGCTCTGGGCTGAGCAGGAGGGAGTGTCAGACTTTTACTGACTAAAACCCATCCATGTTCCTTCCTTTACCCTTTGTGTTCCAGGGCCGCGGTATCTCTTTCGAACAGTCCCGCAACCCTGGCAGGCGTCGGTCCTTACGGACCCCTCCCTGTTTGCTGACTCTCTTTGAGGCGCGCGTGGAACACGAATGCGCCGTCGACACGGCCTGTCCTCATAAGACGGACGGACGGCGAGCTAGCCCATAGCTCACCGTCCACAGGCCCGCGCCTACGGTAGCCGGGGGCCACCACGTGGCCTCCGACGCCTGGTGCGTCTCCCGCGGCGGCTGAGAAGTGAGGCTCTCTCCCTCTCACGTCCCGCCACCTCCTTCGCTAGCATGACTGCTTCGCAGAAGGAGGTGACGGCGTCCCATTCCCTCTCGCTCCGGACCTTGGATTGAACCAGGGCCGGGCGCGAGAGATCGCCGCCGCCGATTGCCGCTACGAGGACACGGCGGTGCTCCGCCCAAGCGGAGCAGACCTGCACAGTGTGCTCCACCGTGTCCTCCGGTCGATCCTCGCAGTGGAGACACCCGGGCGTTTCCTCCAGCCCGATTAGGTGCAGGAACCTCCCGAAACAACCATGTCCGGTGAGGACCTGCGTCAGGCGGAAGGTAAGGGCGCCGTGGCGCCTCTCTAGCCACTCCTCAAAGAGGGGACTTACCGCCACTATTGTGGCGTGCCCTTCACTAGAAGCCTGGAGTCTGTATATGTAAATAATTGATTGGAATAAGCTCGCCCCATTTGAGCAGACTAGCACAACTATCAAAATGTGGGTATTTAGTCTGTTTAACTCTGGGTTATAGGTGTGATGTTCGACAAATAAACAAATAAAGGATGAATTTATATCGGAAAATATTTAACAACATAAGGAGGACTGATAAAAAGATGATGGCATGGAAAACAAGAGATTAGTTATTCCGGAATCTTTTCCTAAGATTAGGTATGTTTAGCTGTCCGGTAAACTTGTGTATTGAAAAGTTTTAGCTCAAATTTAACTTTTGTAAATGTAGATCTATTCACGTATTTCAAACTTTTCGTCGTCATTTCTATACGACAGGTAAGCTTTATAAGCTTGATTTATGTAAGTTTTAACGTATATCCTTTTTAAGGCTTCGAACTGAAAAGGAGAATGAAAAACTTTTTCATGAAATAGTTGACTCATTTTTCATCAACATACAACCTGACTGACCTGCAAATTGCTAAAAACGTAAGAAAATTGGAATTTCGCGGGCTATCCAGGCGCTTTGTGTGTGTGTGCTTGTGTATGTGCATGAGTATGTGTGTGGTAATATTAATAACACTTACTTTGTGGTAAGTGTTACTATACTTTTCAGTCTCGTCGTAGGTTTTATTGAGGAGGAATTCACGGAAGGCAAGTTTGTATTTGCTGTGTGGTAAATTATAGATATATGGACTACAGGTAGGTATGGATTACATGTATGGACGCGTTAATTTTATTTAAACTGATTTTGTGGAACAGTAAAAATCATAAAATATCTTTTCGTCGTTTGGTAATATTAATAAGAAGGGATATTAAAATGTTGCAAAGAATGGTTTGCAGAATGAAATGTTGCCTTATATGGAGTACCCTACAATTTTTTTAAAGTTCTGAGGATGGAAACAGAATAGGTCTAACTGTTGCAACTTTCAGTATAGCTCTGTGAGACACCTAAACAGGTTTAATTTTTGTGGCGCCACCGCAGCAGCTAGTTTAATAAGTTTTTATGGATTGACATAAGGCGTAATATACATTGCGAGTAACATACTGCCTTGGCGACGAAGGTTTTTAAATATATATATAGTATATGTAAGTTTTGTGACCCTGCTTGTTAGTTGTTCTTGTTACCAAGTTAATATGTGTTTTATAATTCAGGTATCGATCTAAAGTGACATTAGTAATGATGAACTGAAATTCAATATAAACACAAACGGCTACCACGTAGCCGCAAACTTCCCTTGGTACTACTGTATCGCTTGGTAGTTCTACGGGTATTTTTTTTTACCCGTGGTACTACTGGTAGTATTACTGGTAGTACCATGGGCAACAAACGGTGTTCAGTAACTGAATACGTGGTAAGTGGTAACCGATTGTGCGTGATCGGTGACCCTTCCACCTTACATTTCAAACCTAACTCTCCAGTCAGACAGAATTTGGTCAAATTATCTGTAGATCGACCATTTTACTGACTTGGGAAAATCAAAAGCTTTAAGAACTGGACTGGAGGGATTGGATGTAGGTGCAGTCGCCCAGGACTGACATGCAATTATATAAGATTTCTCATCATCATCTAGGCTTTTCCCAACCATGTTAGGGCCGGCTTCGAGTCTAATCGGATGCAGCTGAATATAAGTATTTTACATGGAGCAACTACCTATCTAACCTCGACAAACGAGTTATTATCCTTATAATCCCCGAAGAGTTAGGCAGAGGTGCCTAATAAGTACACCCACATTTCGCAAGTTATGTTCAAGTGCCATGTAATAGGGGGCGAGACTATTGCCGTTAACAGGGCACAAATCCAGACTCCGTATCTGTTACTGTTGAAATTTCTGATGGAAAAACCTATTAAGCCAGACCCGGAAATGCGGAAGGGAGTGTCAGACTTGTACTGACTAAAACCCATCCATATTCCTTCTTTTGCCCTTTGTGTTCCAGGGCCGCGGTATCTCTTTCGAACAGTCCCGCAACCCTGGCAGGCATCGGTCCTTTCGGACGGTCGGACCCCTACCTGTTTGCCGACAACTCTTTGAGGCGGGCATCGACACGGCCTGTCGTCATAAGACTGATGGACGGCGAGCTAGCCTATTACTTACCTTCCTCAGGCCCTCACGATACTTACCCCTTTGAAAGACTGTAATTACAAGATGTCTAATAAGATCTTTCTTTCCAGCTAACAGGCTTTCTACTTCTCATCGCGAGTATAGCAGTTCTGGTACAGTACTCGGAGTACTCGCCCCTCATCACGAACCGGTTCTTCAAAGTGTCACGTTTCGTGATGGCCACGGGCATCATTATACTGGTGGGATCCGGGCTGGGTTTCTACAGCGCCATCTCGCAACAATTCTATTTTGTAGCTGGTGTAAGTTTTATTGTTTAGAAGATAGAAATAGCCAAATAGGACGACGAGGGCTCGTAACATAGACATAGAGAATGGATTGAGCGTTAGCAAAAAAAAGACCTCTCCAAAAAGTGACCACTCTGTAGAAAGAGACAGAGCGATGATGCGCCTCGCCTTGAACCTCCAACCCCCCAACCCCCCTACCTACGGCACTGGTCGTAACGATTAGTCATAAGCCCGAAATGCTGCCAATCGGGGTCGTTGAGAACGTGTTACCAAGTTACTGGGTCGGCGGTCAGGGGGGCTACTATGATTTCTTAGAGCAGGAGTAATTCCAGTGTGGGAAAAAGACAGAGCTATACAGGCCTCTAGCGCCATCTCTTTCCCACACTGGAATTACTCCTGCTTTAAGGGTAGTCTACATCCAGCCCTGTATGGAAACAAAAAAGTGAAAAAAGCTATCTGTTCATACACGAAATCCCTAAGGGGTCATTGTACTCATCATTATGAGCAACTTTTACTATGGGACAAACCTCGAAATCGCGAAAAAAAAAATCTGCTGTTGGGATACAATATGATCGCAATAACTCGTCAAAATAAAGACAAAAAGCAAGTAAAGATTTGATTGATTGATTGATTGAAAATGTACTGAAATGCTGATTTTTTTTTCGCGATTTCGGTTTTGTTCCCATAGTAAAAGTTGTTCATAATGATGAGTACAATGACCCCTTGAGAGATTTCGTGTATGAACAGATAGCTTTTTTCACTTTTTTGTTCCCATACAGGGCTGGATAATGATGAGACAAATCGATTTAATTTTAGGTAGATTTCGTCAGCAAAAATTTACCTATTTGTCTTGAACCTAAAGTCGAGTTTTCCGAAAAGTTCGCCATAGGGAGTCTAGTTATGACCCCTAGAGCCCAAATCAACCGCCGGTTATTTTTAACAAGAAACAATAAACTTTACTTAACTTTTTTTTTGTTTTATATAAATTTTTGTTTATATATATAATATAGTCTTGTTGGTTTCAACTGACACTACCCGTGCAGAACTGTCATTGTAATTATATCAAAACTCGCAAAGTGATGATCACTATAAACAGTCAACTAAGATACGCAATAGCCCTGCTGGTACATCGAAAACCACTGGTTTTCTTGTATTGATGATTGATATATTGATGATATTGATTTCTTGATTCAAATTAATCTACAAATACTTATACTACATACTGCAATAACATGAATGCTTTGATTAGTACTTATGTTTTGTAAATATTTTAGTAACCTTTCTGTACAGGCCCTTCACGCAAATTACCTACCTATGCATGCATAAGTTTTGGAATCAACGTTACTTTCTCAAAATTATGAATCCAGTCGCTTTTACAGTATGTGGTGCTCCTGCTGATAACGCTGATCTTCGAGATTGCGATAATGATAGCAGCCTTCTCTCTAAGCAACGATACAGTTAGCGAGATCAGGCTACCGATGCTGCAGACTCTGCAACAGTACGGAACCAGGATGGATATTAACAAGTTGTGGGATGATCTACAGATTGGAGTGAGTAGAATAAGCTTTTTGAAGAAGTAAGAATAAGTTTTTTAAATGGAGAATAACTTGAAGAAGTAAGAGAAAGATCAACTGTCCGAAAAGTAAGGCGTAACTTAACCTACTACTTAGACTCGGTGATTTGGGTTAGCGAGATGTTTAGTCAATGCTCTCCTGATCAGAAACTGAGAGCAATGTATCTATTAATCATGTTTTAAAAGTTTCATCAAATAGCGACACGTCTAAAATAGCCACACAAAAGAAAAATGCAACACTACAAAATGATTCTTCATAAAAATGTATTGCTGAAGAACACATTCTATCTATTTCTGATCATAGTATAATGGTAGGCATAAAATTCCTGTATGATGATATATGTACCGGCCAATATCAAGTGCGTGCCTCTAAATACAAACTTTCCAATTTCAAATTATTTTGGTAAGCTTAGTATTTCATCTCCCGTATGCACCGTCGTCACCATTCCAAATTCATTCTGATAGGATGTTTAATCGCTGACAGAATGTCTAGGACTCTGGGACCGCAAGTGTTGTGTAATAAGCCCTTCAAGGACCTTTTAATCTTCTTCAGTTCAGATGCTGCGGGGTAGTTGGTCGTAACGACTGGATGGGCAACCAGATCCCGGTCAGCTGCTGCTTCATCGACTACGGCACCATCTCCCCGTTTGAATGCACCGGTGCTAATGTGAACCAAGACGGCTGCGCCGCTGTCCTCGGCGAGTGGTTGTCCTACAATGCCTATGTTATTGCCGTCTGTGCCGTGGTTGCTACTTGTTTGCAGGTCAGTAATGTTAGTACGTGTTATTTATGTTTCTTTCTTCCTCTTTATGTGGTCGTCCTGATCAAACCATGTCCCTTATGTGGTGTCCTGTATCGAAACTTTGGATACCATATTTAGGCCTTTTACGAGGACGTTAAAACGCCTCAGATGCCGCGATTGAAGTGGCTACCTATGGGCCTAACAGCCTAACTCATTTAAAAGTTCAAGGCCCCTATTAACATTACCTACCCTGGATCTTCTCTTGGGTCTAGAGTAGGGCATGTGAAACCGGGTTTCGATCCCAAAGTAAAACCCGGGAAAAACCGGGTTTACCAGGGGACCGAAACCCTGTTCCGCATGCCCTAGTCTAGAGTCTCGTCTTCTAGAGTTAAAACGATAATCTAGGAACTAACAGAACGAAATATAGCAATGACGAATGGATCGGCTGATGCCTAAAAATGCATCTTTACTTGTTACCACTTACCAGTCGTAGAATTGAGTAATGTTTTCCTCATATACTCCTTTGAAAAGAGGCTCTGAAGATATTCTCGAACGAAATGGTCTTCTCCTACCCTATTCATACCTTACATAAAGGCTAAAAAACGAGATGACGTAAGTAAATGCAGTTCTTGCGTAGTCGACGTAATCTTCTACCATCGCTAAAATATAGCTGGATTCGCCGTGTCGCCTGTCGTGTCAATTGAATTAATTAAGATCATCTGAAATTGCTTGGCCTTGACCGTTCTCAATTACAAGTGTCTATGTACCTAGCTAAACAGCTATCTTACAAATCACGCAACGATTACTGTGTGTTACACAAAGTAGTACTAAGAAAAAAGTTTAAATGTTTAGACAGGTAGTTCACAGGTACAGGCAGTTGGACTGGTTCCAATATTGAAACTTAGGTTAAAAGAAGTAGCCAGTAAGCCAGTAGAACCTTGAAGCTTCCCATAGCCTATGAGCTGTAATAGATTAACTATAATGTAGCTTAAGGGTAATTATAATTTTATTATCGATTTGTTAATAAACGCTTGGGCGAATTTTTACGAAAAAAAATATTTTGGACGTTGTTTGGACAAGTTGTTTTGTTTTTTGGGCTGATTGATACTTAATTACCTACGTATTGTCTAGACTTTTGCTTTAGAAAAAATGTCGTCGACATAAACATGTTTTTTTTCATAGACCATTCTTCTCTTTTGACGATGGTCAGCTAAAATGAGTCAAGGCCAGTTAGTACGAGTATGGCGCTATCACAAGCGTCTTTAAATGTGGAGGCAACAGGGCACACAGAGAATATCATGCATCCCATTGTTTGTGGAACAGCCAGCACCACATTTGCACTCCAGGATTCATTGATAAATCTTCTCTCCTCCTGTACCTACGCCATAAAAAAAAGCATAGACACTGCTAATAATTGTCCAATTCCTTTCAGGTTCTTCTCTCGCTGATGGGTGGCTACTTAGCTTATAGGGCAAAGTTTGAAGTCGTCGAGTTGGAGTCGTAGATAAATATTAAGTATTTAGGTTTTTGTTTTAGTTTATATTCATTAGTATGTAAGAACAGTTTATTTCATTTAGGAGTATAAAATAATTAAGGTGGGTATTCAAAGTTAAATCCAACATCATAATGGTAAGATATTTGTAAACAATGATGTTCCAACCAAATCATAGTTTATATATTTACTTGTTTTAATTTGAATGTTTGTTTTAAGACATGATTTCACTACAGTTACTAATATTGTGTAACATTAATAGAAGTATAGGTTGTATTTCATTCGGTACATAAACGTTAATGACAAATACAAAAAAAAAAACAAAGTAATGGTGAAATTGTTTCAGTACCTCCTCAATAACTCCTAAACCCTACCTATGTACATAAGTAACAAAAACGCAAGCTAAGGCATACTGTAGCATGATGTGACGGAAAATATCGGCGCAATATTCCCTATTCATAGATTCCACCCCGTTGTTCAGGAAAATGACATTTGACGTTATTTCCCGCCTACATTGTATGAATAGAAAGTTCAGATTAAAATGTAAAAACAGTACATAAGTGTTTTTCTTATCGCAACCTGTAAGTACTAAAGTCGTAGCCGTTACGAGCTCCACGAAGCGAGTTAAAATTAACACATTTTGTCATATCGTCTGCAAATTGCAAGCGAAGCTATTGTGTGCTATAATTCTCTCTGTTTCTAAAGATTTTTGTACTCATACATTATTTATTAGTGACGTTTCTATCGATAAATAATCTGTTATTCCGAACACAATTCGGAATTCAAAATTTCATAAACCGTGTCACCTGTGTGGTTCAGTTTCAAACGTATCGTGCAAGAGTGAGCGACGTTCGCCTCCGATGAGATAAATCCGCTTGTTTTCCTTATCAAGATTAATATACCTACATATAGTGATAAAAATATCTGTAGCCAGTTAAGACGACGACGCTGGAAGCTGTCACGCGAGCGCACACGTAGCAAATTGAATAAATTACAACAAAATGTGGTCGAAACTGTTTACTACTGTTAAGTACATACTAGTGACTGTCAATTTTCTGTTTTTGGTAAGTAGTGTGTGTGTGTTGTGCGCTGGTATTGTTACTACTGGAGGTAGTTCAATATTATTAGTGTCACTTGTGATATTTACAGATCACTGGCATTGTTATTCTTGCGGTCGGCGGGTCCGTACAATCGGCGTACAATGGCTACCACCCGTTCCTTACGGACAGATTCTTCTCTTTGCCAGCGTTCTGCATCGCGACTGGTATCATCATATTCCTGATCTCGTTCGTCGGCTTCTATGGAGCCTTCATGGAGAACTACATGATGAGCATGGCGGTAAGTGGAACATTTGTTATCTCAACGTCATTCAATGGCCGTGAATGCCTGTTATCTCATAGTCTGTGTTCTGTTCCGATTCGTACACACTGTAGTGATTTTTTGTGATTCATTTATGATAATTGAAGCCTATTAATTGATGGTTCATGGCATTGAAACTGATGAAATTGTTGTTTGTTAATGATACGAAAACGGGCAGACATTTGAAATAACTGATAACTAGCTTATAAGTTACGTAGTAATTTCGTTCCTAATAATAGACCGTAAATTTTCAGCTTGATCCCAATGTCAACAGAACTTTTTGTTCTATTCTAGAGGCACATTATCACTGTAATGCTAATATTCTGTGAGGCTGCGTCACTGCTCAAAAGTAAACACCATTATCATGATCACGGCGATATTCACGAGATAATTACATCATTATTAGTCTGAACATAACGTTTTTGACATAAAACGTTCGATGTTGACGCAAGGCTAGGCCTGGGATGTACGGAATTAGATCTTAGTTTACTTTTTGTTCGAAGTACCGGCCGCCTGCCCTACATATCGTTCTGATTCGAAGGAACGTCCCAAAGAAATGTCAGTAGTAATAAATTACCGTGCGTTTAATCTTCAGAGATAATGAAAGCAAATACTATAATTGTTTGTCTCATTTTTAGGTTTAAATTGTATGAAACTTTTTGTGTTTGGTATGAGGAACGAGTCACTAAAGTGATAAGGTGCTGATGAGTAGGTGTTTTAGTCGTGACTCTTTAAGGTTACAATGACACAACAGATTGCACGTTAGCTACAAATACACGACCTACCTATTTTGCACTTTTTTACTACGCTAACAAAAACAAATAAAGGACTTACCTAAAGAACATGATCGAGGACCTCAAGACAGTGTAAATTGGTAGGACAACCATATTAATAACGAATTTGCATTGTTTTTTAGCTAGATTCGTTTTCGTTACTATGGTGATGGTTGGCTATTGACCCAGCTCCAATTGACAATAAATTGGTCTTAGATTCTATGAATAATGATTTGGGAACATATTGTGTGAAGGTGTTTCATGTAGATCTACAACGGAAATTCAAGCTTGTAGTTTAGAATTGGGAGATGACTTTTGCGATAACATTGCTACATGGATTCCCTTTATTGCAACTTCACGTCATTAAGCGGTAGAAAGATAGTCTAAGAGCCTGTGCACACCACGACGCGTGCACATATCGAACGCAATCAGGATGCACAGCAAACACAAGACTGAAGTCACGTTGTTACCTTTGCACACTATCCTTGCGTTTACGTCTTGTATCGCTACATACGCGCCTGATACATCGTTACAAAATAATGCGCTGTATACTCGCGTTTGTAGCGATGCATCGCGCAGAAAGCCGCCGCCATTTTGAACCACAGTATTAGGCTGCTTTTCTACCAGAGATGTGCTATGCAACGTTGCTATGGATGCGTTTGATATCCACCAATCATATTCACTGGACCACATAGCATAGCACTGGTGGAAACTAATTCAACTAAGCTACGTTTTTTATATGGAAGGATACGTGCTATGGATGCGAGCTATCGTTGCGTGCTATGGTTGCGAGCTATGGATGCGTGCTATGGATGCGAGCTAGGCCCGTGCCTTTTATAATACCCATACGTAGCAAAGCTTGACCTGCGCATCTTTCCCGCACAGTTATCTTGCGGAGGCGCACTTTCAGAACACATCTTACTCGCTCCGCTACATAGCTTAGCATTAGTGTAAACGGTCACATAGTTTTGTAGCTTAGTTTTTACATTCTCGCAGCATAAATAGCTGGATAGCACATCTCTGGTGGAAAGGCACCCTTACGCTTCACCTCCTTCCTCGCACCACCAATGGTTTGATTCAAACGCACATAAGCGCGCGTTTGAGTCGATGCAAACGCGCGTTACTTTTTCATTTGTATCGATACAAACGTGTAAAATTTGCTAAAACGTGTTGATAACGCGCAGAGGACGCGCTATAAAAACGCGCGTCGTAAACGCATTAAAAAAAACGTAGTGTGCAAAGGCTTTTAATAGTAAGCCTGTCGAAGAAAATAAGTTTTTAAGAAATGAGTATATAAGGTGTATCTATTCATACACGAAATCTTTTAAGGTGTCATTGTACTCATCATTATGAACAACTTTCACTATTGGACCAACCCCGAAATCGCGAAAAAAAAATCAGCTGTTCATTATTTATAACAAAATACCTCATGGTTTTAAGGATTGTTCGGTAAACGTTTTTAAATCTAAGCTAACTGCACTACTTTTAGGCAAATGTTATTACTCGGTGAAAGACTTTTTAAATGATTTGAATTTATTTATATTATGATTGTTTTTAATTACAAATTTGACCATTTATGACTTATTTCTGACTATAATATTATTTGACTTTAATTTCTGTTTTTGCGGTGAAAGACTTTTTAAATGATTTGAATTTATTTATATTATGATTATTACAAATTTGACTATGTAAGACTTATTTAAGTACCTGCCTATAATATTATTTGACTTCACTTTAATATCTGTTTTGTTGACATTGTTTTGATTTTATTCATATTTCAATTTATGTAATAATTTGCACGCAGTAAGGTAGATTGAGTTCACTTTGCTTTCTGTTTTGTTGACATTGTTTTGATATTATTATTATTTTAATTTATGTAATCATTTGCATGCCGTAAGGTAGACTGTAGCTGATCTCATTAATTTATGTACAACATCTTATACCTGTACCTACATTCAAAGCAAATAAAGATTTGATTGATTGATTGATTGATTGAGTACATTTTGACGAGTTAATGCGATCATATTGTAGGGAAAAGCTGATTTTTTTTTTCCGATTTCGAGGTTGGTCCCATAGTAAAAGTTGTTCATAATGATGAGTACAATGACCCCTTAAGAGATTTCGTGTATGAATAGATGGACCCTATATAATACAGGATGTAACAAGACCCTTCACGAAGCCGTCAACCAAGCATTATGTACATCAAACTAAGTAACTTTACGCAAAAATGATTGCAGGAAAACGAGTTTTTTTTTGGGGTGAAAAATCACGTTTTACGGTAGAACTCAATGTAACGCACTCAAAACATTGTGCTGATGGATGCATTGAATAGTACGGGGGTCGTGGAGGTGATTAAAGTAAAAATCTTACATTAAAAACTTGTATTTAAGAAAAAACTTGTGAAAAAGTTGGAACTTTGACCCCAATATCTTCGTATCTAGAAGGGTAGAACAAAAAAATATCGCAATTACGGGGAGAACAAGTGGCTTTCGGCTTCGTTAACGGTCTTGTTACACCCTTTATATAAGAAGTCAGAAAGTGGCGCCGTTGACTAAAAATTTGTGTGGTAATCGCTTGTCATGGTATAGGCTAAGTTGCCGAGGAGCGGGCCTAATGTGGTGAGGAAAGTTTTGAGTATCAATGTGGATGGCTAAGACTAGACGTAGACGAAGACCAAAGAAGAAACATAGATGGACTGTGTGAAGGATGATATGGCTAGAAAGGAGGTGACTGCTGCGATTACGAGTATAATAGGAGAAGTATTGAAGAAGAAGAAATGCTGCGCCGACCCCAAATTAATTGGGATAAGGGCAGGGGAAATCAGCATCAGGAGAATGATGATAATAATTGGTGTAGGCTAAAACAATCCTTCCTGGTTTCCAAAAAGAAACGGGCGAGCTATCTTTCTCACTTTGAAACTGTAGACACACTACAAAGAGAGCTTAAATTTCGGGGACTTAAAAACAAAAAGTAAACATGGATAATATAACATCAAGATAAAGTCGAAGTTAGGTAGGCCTATTTATGGATAATTGATTAAAATCCAAATAAAAGAAAGTGCACCTTTTGCGTTCTAAGAAACATCGACGTACAATCGAAAATGATAATCAAGTTTCTGAAGACGTTCTGTTTGTTGATAAAGGAAATGGGCACTTCAAGATATGCTACCTACTCCTTTATGAATCATCATGCAGTAAAGGTATGTAAATGCAGCTTTATCTTTTTTGATCCCAATACTTAGAGATATATCATATCTACTTATTGATTTTGTGAACAAAGTGGAGTATAAATAAGATAGGAGGAGTAGGAGGTCGCAGAAAAGATGGAAGGACTGTTATAAAGATAAAGATGCAGATGGCTATTTTTTTTGAGGAGAGGTACATATGTATATATTTACATAACATATATTTAAATATTTCTAATCTCCTTTTAATTTCCTTCACTTTGATACCCAACTCGATAGGTTTGGTTGAAAAAAAAATTAACGGCTTACAATTTAGCGCCAAAAATCCGCCATTTTTTTTTTTTTAAACAAATTATTAAGGACAGGGAATTAGGTTTTTGAGACGAATCTAATGATAACATAATCGTCGAAATCCTTCTAGCCATTTGAAACATGAATAAAGTTTACAAACAAACAAAGAAACAAGCAAGATACGCGCGAAAAACATAACTCTTCCTTGGCAGTCGGGTAAAAATGCTGTCCAATACAAATGCAAATTGCACACAGCCAATCCAAAATTCACATTTATACCGATACCGATTTCGTCAAAGTGATACTTGAGAAAACATATTTTTTATGAAACTTTTTTAGTGTGTATTTTAGTAATGAGGGCTATCATTTCTGAGCTCACCAGATGGCGTCACTGTCGCGCAAGGTTATGTTAATAATTCTATTTCATACTTTACAGTACCAATAACTTCATAAAAAGTTTGTTTTATTACGCAAAACAACATAGTGTAAACTTCAGATACATTTATTTATAACTAGCGACCCGCCCCGGCTCCGCACGGGTGCAATGTTATACATATAAAATAAATAAAATAAATAAATAAATATCGCTGGACATTACACACAGCGCCATCTAGGTGCCACACTAAGCAACGAGGCTTGTGTCGTGGACACCAGATAGTTGATACTACTACATAGATACTTTTTTTTTTGTTTATAAATACATACTTATTTTACATATAAACATCCACGACTCGGAAACAAATGTCCTTGCTCATCACACAAACATTTGATCCTACTGGGATTCGAACCCGGGACCCTAAGAACGTAAGTCAGCCGCGCAACCGCTGCGCCATTCGGGTCGTCAAAACCTTCGTCGTATAAACCTTGCTCTTGAATCCCTCTATCTATTAAAAAACCGCATCAAAATTCGTTGCGCAGTTTTAAATATCTAAGCATACATAGGGACAGACAGCGGGAAGCGGCTTTGTATTAGACTATGTAGTGATATTCATCCCTGGATGAGGCTGGCACAGGAACGTGGAGCTTGGCAAAAGCAAAGCGAGGCCTATATTCAGCAGTGGGTGAAGTCGGGCTGTGGATGATGATGAGTGATAGTCTCCCTAAAATTAGCAGGCATGAAACATTTAAAAATTATCTTACCTTCAAGTACTAACAAATGAGATCCTAAGTTGCTACTTAAACTCTTCAAGTCTTAATTAATCAGGAATAGCTCAATCTAGACCACAATCGTGAATATTAGTAAAATACGTGGTAGAAAACCACGCAGCGCCTGAACTATCTATGACATCTGACATTTCGGTGAGCTCGCGCTACACTAGCGCCTCTAGCGGCGAATTCACACGCGATAGCCACCGTTGGTTGAAGTCGGAACTGTCAAAAGTTAGAATTCATTGCTATGCTTTCTTTGACGGTTCTTACCTCGTTCAAATTCTGGTCTCATCATCGAACCATCATCATCATTTTCTTCTTCTTCTTCTTCGTGTCGATGATTCCTAGGGTTATTTCATTATATTTGTTTCGACCACAACACAGCCACATCGGAATCATTCCTGCGAGTGGCTATAAATCAGCTAGTGGTGTTGGTTTTAGGCCGCCAGTGATGAGTCTGCATGTTTCGTTATGTACTACATCTACCTCTCGGGCATGAGCGGATCGATGCCACATTGGGTATGCAAATTCGCCAGCCGAGAAGCAGAGAGCCATGCCAGAGGTCCGGAGAACATGTGCGGAGGCGCCCCAGGCGGTGGATGTTAGCCGACGTAATAGGTTGTTGCGAGCGCCCACCTTTAGCTTGGTCTTAATACAATGATGCTTGTAAGTGAGTGACCGATCTAGGGTAGCTCCCAAATTGACGGAGCGGAGTTGTTGTTGATCATTCTCTTGCCCTCGTTCCAATTCATTTAGGGTCGACCCAGCATGTCTTCTTCCATACTTCTCTATTACTCGTCAACTAAAATTCTTGTCTATTATGCATAAGGTTGCATAAATAGTTACTTAAACTCGAGTCATTACTTTAACTTGATTATAGATACCATGGCCCAAGGTCTCGTTTCCGATTCAGATCATTTAAAAACACATTATACACAAAACATTTCGTTGAATTGTATTGTTTTCTTCATGCATGACTGACTTTTATTATTTCTGTTGCCTGAAAGATGTTGTGTAAGGCGCTTTTCTTATTAAGTCTCCATTTGAGTTTTTAATTATTAGTTCAGCTGTTGGCTATAACAGCTCAGTACCTAATTGAATTAGTTTGAAATGATTGATTGCCTTGCGAGCAAGGGCGACTCCGGAACATGACGTCCAGGTCAGTGAAAGTGTTTTGGGGTTTTTCCATCAGGAATGTCACAGTACCAGCCACAGAGTAAGGATTTGCAGCCGGTGACAAAAGACTAGTACAACCCACTACACCCTTGTATACTCCCTTTGCCTCGTTCACGTTCATACATCTGGTCATACACGCATGCCGGTTGCGAAGACTACACACCTGACCTTTCTGAAGAACCTCACCATGTTTATGTCTCTCTCTCATCAAGTCTATGTAAATTAATCACATTTTGGTTTAACGGTCAACAAAAGGAATCTATTCTTAGATTACACACCCAATGCTATTTCCTGTATGAAAATATTTATATCTGCAAACAAAACGAACGAAAAGATAAGATAGACCACACTGGACTTACACCTGTATAAATATTTAACTAAAAAAATAAATGGATTATGGTTAAAAACAAAAAAAAAGATCGTTGATTCAATACTATTCTGTTTACAAAATTAGTTGTATACTCAGTATACTGCGTTATCATAAATTTTGATTGTATTGTCTTTTGAACATGGTGACTTTTGTTTATCAACAATTAAATACACCATTTATCAGCTCGTCGATGTCTATCGATCTTTTTCCTGAGTAGAAAATCACCTCGGACATTAAAACTATCCTGGGCAAGCTTATTGATTTTTAGTTATATACATTCTGACACCAGACTTCCACTGACAATCTTTGAATGGAATATCTCACAAAAACACTGCCCGATTGGGACCCAATGTGAATGTGCTACAACGTGTACTATGTGCTGAACGGCTGACTACGGTCACCAGTCACGACAGACAAACGAAGCCATTTAATAAACTTATACTGTTACTTACGGGATATCTTCCGTGATTGGTTCATTCTTTTGAGCTTCCGATATTTTGACGCTGCTGCAAGCGCCATGATCGCGAGTTGAACAGTCACGGAAGATATCCCGTAAGTGACAGTTATAAGTTTAGTTGTAAATCGTGAAAGCTTAAAACAGTGTTTGAAGCCATTTATATGGTCTTACAGGCTCGAAGATCGACCAAATTATCCCCAATGAAACTGATCACCTCATCTTACTATTTTCCAGTTCGCGGGCGCCATGATTCTGATGTTCATCTTCCAACTGTCGGCGTGCATCGCCGGGTATGTGCTGAAGGGCAACACCGTCGCGCTGGTCCAGCATCAGCTCATCTCAACCATGGAACTATATGGCAATAAGAGCGTCGAAGTCACCAAGCTTTGGGACCAGGTTCAAGAGGATGTGAGTATCGAATCAATTAATTATACGCTTACGACGTAAGATACCTTCAAAATAAACGGAACTAGTAGCTCCTCCTATTTTGAAGGCGATTTAAGGATATTGTAGCTCCGAGCTACAATCTTGGGGTTTAGGTTCCTACCTTAGATAATTGAGCGATTTGTGAAACCGATATTCCCAGAAGTGAATTATTGAGCTGATAAAGACGAAGTGGAAATTATGTTTTTCCTACTCCTCCGCTATTCTTTTCTGATTAATTTCGTTGTCTTGGATCTCCCAAGACAGTTAAATAGTTTCTCTGGGAATTCGTCGAGCTTCATTGTCTCGGCGCTTTTCTGGTGGTCGCTACTGTTGATTCTGTCTTTCAGGAGTTGCAGTGGTTTGGGAATAGTGTGGCGGGCTTGTCCCAAATTATTAAAGACTTACCTGACCAAATTATTACTAGTAACGTATAAATTATTATATTTCACTTAATAAATTGCCCGCATATTTAAATCACTACTTTAATTATTTAACAGCTGTATGAAGAGCTTTATCACGGCAAATATAGGCTGTGTGTCAATTTGAAAAACAAGTAATTTCTGTTAAATAAGTTTTAAACTGTCATGGTCACTAACATAATTAATCATTAACACTACAAACTTCAGTTTATCCGTGATCATGGTGCTTGCAACAGCGCCGAAATATCGGGAACTCAAAATCAGCAGTTAACATGATAAATAACCCGTTTCTACTGTTAATGATAATGTTAAGTAATTTCTAAGACTGAACACAACATTGATCACACGGAATAGGAAACAATTGCAGTTGATTAGTTCTAATCGTTCACATCTACTTGGTGGCTGGCGGCACCATATGGATGAGTAAACCTAACCTTTATTATTCATCAATAAATAAATAAAAATAACTAATATAATGTATTATGCGCACAAACCAAATAATTAATATGCAGATATTCATAATTATACAGCCAATTAATGCACCATCTATTAATTTTATAATAATATTATTGAATTGCTACTTAGCCCTCTTCCTCTCTCCTAATGTTGCTGTGCCCGACAGGGTCCATATTGATCTTTTACCTTGTTACACCATCTATGTAATACATATGGAATGCAATAAAGTATTGAGTATTGAGTCAGAATTAGCACATACTATATATAAAATCTTCGTGTACGAGAATATTGTAATGTATTATTAAAACGGAAATCATAGAAAAGAATAAATACACTTCGTAGAATGGCGGCTTCAGGAAACGTCTATCCTCAGGAAGATGATTTAATTATAACTCTAAACTACCCCTGGATTTAATAACATCACGCTCCAAAGGTTTCGGCAGAGGTGTATAAAAATAATAACAGCACCCACACTTCGCCAAGTCATAAGGGGCTAACCTAATGTCATTAATCGGCTACAGATGCAGACTCCGGCCTGGTACTGGAAAAAATCCTAAAGAAAAACCTAATTACACTTTGTTAGTCCTGAGAATCGAAATCAGGATCTCAATGTCAAAATTCAAGACCAGTGAAATACTAAACCAAAACCAACCATATGAACACGGGTCCATAACGTACCTAACCTAACCTAACCTTTTCAATTTTAATTGAAGGTTGGTGGGACCAAGCCTTTAATTAATAATGACCTGGTCAGCCACTATTATCTCATGACCCTCAACTTGGTCACGCAACACAATGATATGCTTTCAGTTATCACGAAAACTTAAACACGGTGTACGGGACATAATATTCGCACGAAACTTTATTTAGGGAACGGAACCTTTATAGATTCGTCCTGTCCATCTGTATGTCACAGCCCTTTTACTCCGAAACTGTTGAAATTTGGAGAGCAGGTGTCTTCTATGAACCGCTACATAAAAAAATGATGTGAAATTACGAAAAAAATAAAAATAGTTGGCCACATACACAATTACACAAGTAACCGAAGGTTGAAAAAAAAAATTTGCGTTTATAACTGTGGGGTGTCTACCGACAACTCTTAAAAAAATATATTATAATTATGTTTTCCCCTTCCGAATTTGTAAAGTAAGCGGAGTAAATTTCTGAAAAAATGTATACTTGTAGAACGTTAAAAGAACTTTTAACGAAAATTGGTTTCAATAAGATTTGATATTTAGGGTATGGGACTTTTTCGTGAAATTACAGCATTTTTTTTTTTTGTAGGTACCACTCGCTGCGCAACAACCCTCGGAGGTTGATGCGGCTTAACCGGTCTATCCTGTGGTGGCCAAAAATAACTTTAAGGCCCTCAGCCAGTTTTTTTTTAATTTGAAATACTACGTCGTCGTCGTCGTCGTCGTTTTGCTGTTGAGAGTAAACCCATGAAAGAGCGTTAAAATATTGTTATTATATTGTTTGGTGCTACGGAACCCTTTGTGTGCGTGTCCGAGTCGCACTTGGACGGTTTTTTTTAAGTATCTCACAAATTTTCAGCCTTGATGGGTCTAGAATCTTGTGGTAAATTCATTGTAGGTACTATTTTGTAAGTCAGTTCAGTTTGTTAGTCAGTTAGAAACAGGATGTAAAATCCTGTTTTTGTTTGGCTAAATCTATAAGAAAATGGTCAAGAGGCGCTTTCACAGTGTTTTATCACGGAAAGTAATTTTTAAAAACATTTATAATAAAGTTAGACTAGCCTCGATACTGAAGACTCGACTCCAAATATACGACTTGAGGCTAACAAGCCTAGCGAAGGAGGTGGCGGAACGTGAGAGGGAGAGAACCTCACGTCCCAGCCGCCGCGGGAGACGCACCGGGCGTCGGCGCCGGCCAGGCGGCCACCGTAGGCGCGGGCCTGTGGACGGTGAGCTATAGGCTAGCTCGCCGTCCGTCCGTCTTATGACGACAGGCCGTGTCGACGGCGCGTTCGTGTTCCACGTGCGCCTCAAAGAGAGTCAGCAATCAGGAAGGGGTCCGAAAGGTCCGATGCCTGTGAGGGTTGCGGGAATGTTCGAAAGAGATACCGCGGCCCTGGAACACAAAGGGCAAAGGAAGGAACATGGATGGGTTTTAGTCAGTAAAAGTTTGACACTCCCTCCTGCTCAGCCCAGAGCGGGAGGGGTTATTTGATGATTTTCCATCCGAAAAAAATTTTGGAGTCGAGTCTCAAGACTAACAAGTCTTGTTACTAATGTCAAAGAGCCATCATTAGAAATAACTTGAATCAATAAAGTTACCAGTTCCTGACTAAGAGGAACCTCTTAGTCAAGAATGATATTAATATTTATTCAATTACCTACTTTTTACATTTATTTATTTTTTATGACTCATTGTTTTTTTTTATAATTTAAGTTTTAACTGCCGATTTTTTTAATAAATATGCATGTTATTTTTACCTTACCAAAACTATAATAAACAACTGCCGCTTTAAATCAGTTAGTTCTCTTAGTTCTACAGCGGTGTTCAACAGGATTGACACAAGGTTTTCGGTACCATAAAATCAATTACATATAGATTTTTTATTTAGAGACATTTTTGATTTTCCATTGTCAGTATCGCTGCCCTCCTCAAGTCAATATGAGTCAGAGGTGTACTCTACACCTCTGACTCCATATTGACTCCACACTTATCTCATTTAGCACTCAATCCAATTAAAAATAGGGAGTAACATTATTGATATTAACTGGGCATAAATTCAGTCTCCAGGCTGTTAATGAAGCCGGGGCTGCGGGACTGTTCTAAAGAGATACCGTGGCCTTGGAACACAAAGGGCGATGAAGGAACATGGATGGGTTTTAGTCAGTAAAAGTCTGACACAACAAAAAAAAAAGGCTGTTAAGGCGATTATAGCCTCGAATGTCCTTGAGCGTTTGGGCGGAGCATAGGCGAGCCCAGTGCCTCACCCCGCGCGCCCGCTTTCCTTCCCGATGTCAACGAGTATCGTAGCGCATGCAGATGCGGCGAGCGACGGATTTTCTCTTAGGCAGTTTTATGACGCTACCTACTGAGTGCAGATAATACGTACATTTATACGAATACGTACATTTATGTTGTGAGTATGAATGCTATTGTACAGTTTAGAAGAACATAACGGCTATACTGACCAAAATATAGGTCCCGGCTGAATGCTTTATGATAGTCTTATAAAAATCACTGCTTTCTACGACATACCTCATTGAGCGACTTTATTTAACTCATATTTTCGGAGAATTGTATCTGTTAGAACGAACAGTTGTGATTGTTAACAATTTGGTCAATGGTTGATTTATTCTTCGTTAGGTTATTATGATCGCAAAAGTAAACACGTGAACACGAAAACACGTGAGGGATGATTCCTGAGTAAAAAAACATGATTCTATTTAGTCCGTCAGTTAGATAACCGAAAAATATTGGAAACGTATTTTTTGTTCTATCAAATTAAAAAAACCGGCCAAGTGCGAGTCGTAATCACACGCACATTGGGTTCCGTAGCACCAAACATGTCACTCATTCATATGTTGTATTGTTTTACACTCAACAACAAAACTAAATTTGTTTTTCATGGTATGTTAATGAAAAACAAAGGTGTTGCTGCAGTTTGATGAAATAGTCGCATATCTCAAAAACTAAACATCAAATCTACTAACAACCAAATAAACAAACTAATTTTTAAAGTTCTTTTGAAAGTTTTTTTACGTTCTATAATCCTATATTTTTTTCAGAATTTTCCTCCTCTAACTTTAGAAATTAGAAATTTAACATTTAACCACTTTGGAAGTGTCTATCTATCAAACGATTGACTTTGAGAAAAAATGGTTTTATGAACCTCAATGTCATTTTTAAAGAACTGTCTATACACAGAACACTGAACTGTGTAGGCACCTCGCACGTATAGGTTTGAAGAAAAAATGTTTTAGTTTCAGTTCCATGTAGTATCCGACCGTAGTTTCGGTTTCGGCCGGTTTTGGCCTAAAATTCATGTTTCGACCAAAGGTTCGGTTTCGGCCAAAAAACAGCCGAACCTTTCGGCCGCGCCGAAACGTACAACACTTTCTTTTACAATACAAAGTGCTGAATAGCATGTAATCTTCTAAAAATTACGAGATTTATGTTCTAAGTTCTACGCTCTAATTTGCCTCCGAAAGATGATTTTTAGTGTAATAATAACTTACATTTGCAGTTGACAAACCTGTGCTCCGATACGTTATGTTTAGGAAAATATGTTACCCAAGTACATTTTATAAGTTGGTCGACTATTCCTTGTAAACTTGTAAAGCCGCTGTGCTAGTTTTGCTTACATAGAACTTTTTCATCGGTTACTAAAAAAACAACATTTTGACCATGTAGGTATTTCACGTTTGTCTAACAAAAATTAGCACTTTCTGGCTTAATATTTCACAAACGAATCCCTTAAGAGGGCCCTTCCCGGCGCGTCTATCGTCAACGCGAGCATGTTCAAAAAGCTTGTTGTTTCATCCAGAGCCACAGCGGTGATATTTTTTCAACTTCCCCGTCTTACCCCGCCCCGACCCCGCACAACTCGTCCCCCACGCACTTCATACCGCCTAACGCGATGACATTGAACAAAAATAGTGTTCGAAAATTTCTTAAACTTGTTCCAGGAAATACGTGTTTTTAAATAAGTCTTGAAATAAATATTTGTCCTTAAGATTTTGCATTACATGTGCAAGGTTTCTATCGAGATGTTTTCTTTATTTTTACAGTTTATGAGTACATTATGAACGGCCAAAGTTCAGGTAAAATTTGTGCAAAACAGCAATTTTTGGAGGCTTATACTGAATTTATTTCTACTTTTTTAATTTTTTGCAACCATAGAAACCTTGATATAGTGCACAAAATACCTATTAGTTCAAAAAATTCAGAGATAGATGTGTAACAACGGCATAATCACGTACGAGCGTTTGTATGAAAAGTATGACGGGCTGGCCGCTCTTAAGGTGGTAGCGTCAGGTTGGCCCGCGAAATTCAAACTTTCTTACGTTTTTTGCAATTTGCAGGTCAGTGTCAGGTTGTATGTTGATGAAAAATGAGTCGCGCCTGTAACACGTATGTAGTTACAGAATTATAATCATTAAAATCATCAATACATTCCTCTAAGTTCATTTAATCCTATTCTGTAACTATTTCCTGAAAAAGTCATTCAATGGTGTTAAATGAACTTAGACTACATGTTTTTTTGCCGAAACCGAACCTTCGGTTTCGGTTTCGGCAAAAAAACATGTTTCGGTCGGACACTAGTTCCATGTACATTTTTATTTTGTATAAAAACCGTAAAGCGGTTCTCAGAATACATAGTACCTATTAAGTTTCAACTGTGTAGTCACTTGTACGTAAAAAGTGTACATACAAGAGACTCACGCGAGTTTTTGACGCACTGTATCGTTTTTATTTTTTGTTTACGTGAAAAAATAAAAAATACGTACTTATCCAATATTTTTTGGAAATCTATCTGACGGACTTATTGGATTTTTTTAGTCATCTACCCTAAAATATAAATGCAAGCAGTAAAATCAAAGCCCGCTTTCTCATATCTATTCAGTCAGTTTTTTACTTATCGGTATTCAGGACACAAGATATAAACATTTTTTTTTTTTTACCTCAATAATTTCACCGGTTGCTACGACTATCGGGTTTTTACGACCAACGTAATATGAGTAATTCCTTCAATGTCGTTATAAGAGATTTTGACATTATTCTTTACTTTGTAGACAAGAAACTATTGAAATTGGATATCCTTTCTAGAATGAAATGAAGAAACATTGGTTTTGTTGCTCGTAAAGAAAAAAAAAAATTCAATTAAACACGTTTATTCAGTATACAGTTCGTTTATTCACGTATACAGATTAGAAAATACAACTACAAAAAAAAACTGTAACTTAACTAAGTTACAGTTTTTTTTTATGAAAGTATTTGTTGAGCTAAGTGTTTATTTAACTAACTAGTTTAATAAACACTTAGCTCACCAAATATTTTCAAAAATGTTTATAAATGTACAAATGTTCAACACAAGTATTCAATAATATAGCGTCCACTCGCAAACAAACTATCACTTCTATTACTTACTATCAACGTCCAAGCGTAAACAAACAGCCTGAGTGTGCTATCTGCGCTATTTAGTCTTTGCCACAAAAATGCAGTTCGGAGCAAGCCGACGTGGGACACAACCTCCCCGTGCGAACGATAAAGCAAGACTGGCCGGCAGTCGCCGGGCAGCTGCCGGCCGCGCGTGTATTGGTAAAAACACGGTTTTAATTATTTATTCCCACTTAAATCATCATTACAAAAAAAACCAAACTTAATTTTTATAAACCATTAAATTTGCTATAATTTGGCGAAAGAATCATCAAAATCGCTTCAGGCGTTTGGAAGTAGAAAGAAAATTCTTGCGTAAAATAAGAGGATGGATATGATTTTTTATTGTCAAAACTAAAAATAGTAATAAAAAAATAAAACTTAAAATTTATTTGTAAACATATGTCACATATCATATATTTTTTTTGTAATATTTGGACTATCCATTTGGGAGAAGTAGGCCTTCAAAGAGAGGTCTACTTTGTAGTTTGGCGTAACCATTCGCCTTAATGAAGGTTTTCTATTGCCAAGACGTACGAGTTACGACCATAGACACTGCGCTGTCGAGGTAATCTCAAAAAGTTAAGCTGCTATGGCTGCAGCCATCAGACAAATCTGCTGATGTCTCATTGCCTGAAGATGATTGTACTCCCATTTTCCTTTGTGTTCCCCTTTCGAGTGTATTTGAATAAATAGCTAAAATATTATAAATCGGCACCTCAGCAAATCAGCATTATATGGTACCAAACCATTTACCCATTTGCACACTTTCAGTTCCAATGCTGCGGCGTAAACAACGCCAGCGACTGGTTCCAACCCTTGGGCACGACAGACACCCAGGGTCTACCCATCAGTTGCTGCAACCACGTCTACGGAACAGTGGCTACCTTCAACTGCACATTGAGTGTGGCCCATGGAATTGGCTGTGCGACGTCCTTCGGCAACTGGGTGCAGTCCCATGTAGCTGGGATCGGCATTGCTGGGATCTTTTTAGTTTTAATGCAGGTGAGAAAACTAGAAGTGTGGATCTGTCTTTGAGAAATTCTTCTGAAAGGCACATTAACGGCTTGGCCACGAGCTTCACGCCGCAGCCACTATGGGGAATATAATAATAATAATACCAGCCTATAACTAGCCCACTGCTGGGCAAAGGCCTCTTCTCATGTAGAGAAGGCACGGGCATTGATCACCACGCTGGCTCAAGATGGGTTGGCGATTTCACTTATATAAATTAATTAAAAGTCTAGGTTTCATCAAAGTGTTTTTCCTTCACCGTAGTCTGTGATATAAAAGATAAACTTAGAAGGTACATTTGAATTGAAAAACTCACGTTTGTATTTGCCCAGATTTGAGCACGAGGTAGTGTGCATGAGACGTGAGGCTTTATCGACGTGGAGAAAATAAATTATATAAATTGCTTAGAGCCCGCCGCAAGCCACTCCGACTGCGACTTAGGTACGACTAAACAAGTGACATAAATGCACGTGTGGCTTGAGCAAGTTGGCAAGTCGCAGTCGCTTCGTGTGAGGTCGTGTACGGGGCGTTATACCGTGATGGTCATACATCAAGTCCTACCTTAGTATTAAAAGATGTGATCGCTTTTAATCTGGAATCAAATCACGCACTGTATTTTAAAATTAGAATCTAATTATGTATACTAAAATGCGTAACATCAAAACTATTTTAATTACCTAATCACTGCAATTACCTACCGTTCTTTTACTTTAATTTGATTAACTAAGTAATCTTAATGGTCAAAGCAGAACGAAGGTTACGATTTTCTTTTATCTTTTACTAACGACCTTTAACTGACTGCGCCCTGTCAAAGCACCGAAATTCCTTTGATTTTAGTTTAACATTAGTAATATATTAGAGGAGCTCGTGGCATAATTAATAACAACCACTGGGGTCGATCTTCAGGTTAAGCAATAAGGCGCGCTTACCTAGGTTAGTCCGTGGGTGACCACCCATTACATATCGAGTTTCCTCCGCGCCTCAGAAAGCACGGTAAGCCGACCACGTGGTCATCTGCATAGATCTTTGAGAGTCGTTACAGGTAGTCAGTGAACCGAAATTCTGACAACCAGTGTTACCGAGGGGTGTCGTATTACCCAGTACTAAGACTAACTGGGTTGTGGAGGTCAGATAGGCAGTCGCTTCATGTAAAATACTGGTATGCAGCAGCATGCAGTTAGACTGGAAGCCGACCACAACATATAACCTAGTTGGGAAAAGGTTAGCCAGATGATGCAGATGAAGAGTCGATAATAATAATAATACCAGACTATTACTGTCCCACTGCTGGGCAAAGGCCTCTTCTCAACAGAGAAGGCACGAGCATTGATCACCACGCTTGCTCAAGACGGATTGGCGATTTCAGACTTTTATAAGTCCTGGTTTCCTCACGATGTTTTCCTTCACCGATGTCTGTGATGTCCAAGATAAACTTAGAAAGTACATATGAATTGAAAAAGTCACATTGGTACTTGCCCGGATTTGAACCCACAACCTCATGCTTGAGAGGCGAGGCCTTAACCTCTGGGCCACCACGACAAGAGTGGATACTACATTAAAATCCGTAGCTTTAAGGCCACACCAGCAGACATGAAAATAGACTTTAATTTGTATTATGTAAAGTAGGCATGAGTATAAAGGGTGGAACAAGACCAAGGCCCTTTACGAAGCCGAAAGGCACTTGTTCTCCCCGTCATTGCGATATTATTTTTGTTCTGGATCATACCTGGAAACCTTCTAGTTACGGGGTTATTGGAGGTTAAAGTTCCAACTTTTTCACAAGCTTCTTTTTTAATTCATGTTTTTAATAAGATTTTTACTTTTAACACCTCCACGACCCCCGTACTGTTCAATCAATCCATCAAGCACAATTTTTTGAGTGCGTTACATTGAGTGCTACCGAAAATCGTGATTCTTCACTACAAAAAAAGTCGTTTCCCAGCAATAATTTTTACGACTGCGTTGACGGCTTCGTAAATCGTCCGGTTACACCCTGTGTAGAATAGATTGTATTTTTTTTTATTTTTTTCAGGCGTTGGCAGTAGCGGGAGCAGTATGGATGGCAAAGATATCTAGAGAAGAGCGAGGGGCGTACCCTTAACTGCGGAGCGTACCCTTAACTTTGATATTAGTATAGTTGTACATGGATCAATTGGCGCGTGGCCATAATCGGAACTAATGCCGCGTCTTGTATTTTTCAATAGAATTTCACAATTATTTACCAGCAGTGCAGCGCCCTCCTGACAATGTCATTCAGGTGACAAAAGATCCTTGCTAATCCAGTCGATATGTTGAAAAAAAAGTGATGTAGCTGGAAAGTATATTTCGAAGTTAGTGGAACTTTAACAGGTTGTTTGGGGGGCAACAGTAGCGAAGGGTCAATTTTTGCAAGAGGTAAACCGAGTACCGAGGTACCGAGTACATATATCTTTAATGTGAGTAAACTATTTGTCTGTATAATACTGACTGTGGCATTTTTCAAAGGGAAACCGGTAGGAATCGAGTTGTATGGAACCATCGCCACTGGTAGGCAATAGGAAGAAATAAAATACATTCCTTGGCACATGCCACAAGTGCACACAATATAATACAAAAATAATGTAAGAAAAAAGACTTAAATCTAAACAAAAATCCTAGTACCAGTCCTAGTAGAAGACTATTCTATGTTCAACCTCAAGGAATATTATTTTTTCTTGGAAATTTCAACAAAACGTGCTTAGCGAAAAAGTCAGGAAAAAATTGAGGTTTTTATTACCCCCCCCCCCCCCCCCTTTAGTTACCAAAGAGTCCTCGAGGTCGAAAACTTAGAACAGTCTTCCTTATAGTGAACCCCCAACCAACCTGTTAAAGTTCCATTAACTTCGGAATACTTTCCAGGTAAAAGTACATATCTGCTGGACCATGCAGTAACATACATAACTTATTTTTAATATAGAGAGTGTTGGTCACATTGTTAATCCAGAACAAATCGATAAATACAAGAAAAACTTACGTACCTATGCATTTCCTAAAACTAAACATAAGTATGCATTATTTATGATAGTTTAAAACAATTCAAAATTTAACTTAGGTACTTGTTTTAAGCTACATTTCATAATTATTTTTTCCTTTTGCCAGTAAAAACCTACCTAAAGCCATAATTATCTAATAATAATAATAAAAAAAAAACAAATTAACTACCTATACTTATTTAAACCTAAGAAAAATGTGAGTACAAATACATGTTACAAGAGTAAATTATATAATACTTGTTCTAAAGGATGTGTAACAAGACCCTTAATGAAGCCGAAAGGGTAAAGGGTACCTAGGAACCTTCTAGTTACGGAGATATTGGGGGTCAAAGCTTCAACTTTTTCACAAGTTTTTTTTTAAATATATGTTTTTAATGTAAGATTTTTAATTTAAACACCTCCGTGACCTCCTAACTATTCAATCCATCCATCGAACAATGTTTGAGTGCGTTACAAATTGCAATAATTTTAGCGTAGGGTTACTTAGTTTGATGTACATAATGCTTGGTTGACGGCTTCGTGAAGGGTCCTGTTACACCCTGTATGTACGAGCTATGCAATGTATTCGGGAGTAATAAAATACTTTATTGATGATTACTTGTTGGTTATGGAGGTCAGTAAAGGTATGATTCCGAACCACGCTGCACGCAGCAGTGCTGCCGCAGCAGTGCTGTCGCGGCACTCTCTATAAGCTTAAAAAAAAACTTTCTGCGAAAACAAAACCGACTTCTAAAAAAAACACTAAAAAAGTTAAAATTTAAAATTTCAGCTCAATCAGAAATCGGGAAGTGTGTCTAGCAAGTATCACGCGACGTCGATGTACTTACATCAGAGCGCCAGCACGCGACGTCGCGTGATGTGACAATTAACGTGAGGAAAACAACCAAATTCCTAAACCGATTTTGAGGAAATTTCTATGGGACCAATCGGGAAGCATATCCTTTCAGATGAAAAAAGAATTTTTCAAATCGGCTTACAAATGACGGAGTTCTGAGGTAACAAACATAAAAAAAAATACAACCTCATTGAGAACCTCCTCCTTTTTGAAGAAAGTCGGTTAATGAGATTACATTCCGAGCTAGGCAGCAATTGCTGCCGCGACATTGTTACCTAGCTCGGAATTTAATCTCATATAAGCTTATAGAGATTGTATGGGGACCAGTATTGCCGCGACAGCACTGCTGCGTGCAGCGTGGTTCGGAATCATACCTTTATGCAGGCGCTTCATGTAAAATACTGTTGTCAGCATAGTTGGGAAAAGGCTGGGCAGATTATGATAAGATTTGTGATTACTAATCAGTTTGAGTGCTAAATACTTAATTATTGATATTTGTGCTTTAATTTAAATGTTCTAAAACTTTATTTTTGTAATTACGATAGAATTACAGCACCGAAACTTATTTAATACTTATTATTTCATATTCATACAATGTGGCATCACGCCGCCAGTCTCTTGGGCACGTTACCGGTTGAGCGTTGACGAGGAGTTTTTCCATGCCCTCTTATAGTTTGTTGTTAGTTTATTTATTTTATAGTGTTTAATTATTAACTAAATTGTATAGTAAATAAAATACTATGGTTTATAATATATATTTATCTATCTATCTCGTCTGTAAGCCCCAAAGGAAATGAATTCAGTGTAAAAGATGTTTATTTTGATGACAATCTTATCAACAAAGTTGCTAAGATCTATAGACAAGTATTTGCTTACGTGTCATATAGCATAACATCACGACTGTAATCCCCGAAGGGCTAGGCAGAGGTGTACCTAATAGTACACCCACATTTTGCCAGTTATGTTTAAGTCCCATGTAATAGGGGGCGAGCCTATTGCCATCAACCGCGCACAAATCCAGACTTCGTGGCTGCTACAGAGAAATTAGTAATGGAAAAACCCAATAACACTTTGCCCGACCCGGGAATCGAACCTAGGACCTCATGCTCGGCAGTCGCGCTTGCGAACATTAGGCCAACGAGGCAGTAACCACTATATTAAATCCCATATACAGCGTGTACCTATCAGAAATGTGTGGTCATATTTAAGAGTATGACTAACTTTTTTCATGGGTGTACTTTGTTATTGCATTCGAGCGCGGAATTAACACCCGAGCTGCAAGCGAGGGTGTTATGGAGCCGAGAACTGCAATAACAAATCCCCACGCGTATCAAACGACGTTTTTCAATACACTTTCGAAGAAATAAAATATTAGAACGGAAAGTATTTTTGTCAGGAATTAAATATGCGATTTTTAATATTTTTGAAAAATATGAAAAATCGCACGCGTGTGAAATACATTGCATGTTGAACCTAATCGTAGTGCGATTAGAACCAGTTTTCGAGAAAGTATTGAAAATTCATTATCATATCAGCCCAGAATCACCCACTGCTGGGTATAGCCCTTCCCTTATTGTTTCTGCCACACTTCCCGGTTCTGTGCGTCCCTTATCCAGGTGTTTCCCGCGACTTTGACGATGTCGTCGACCCAACGAGCTTTAGGACGGCCCCTAAACCTTGGCCACCTTTTGGTCAAAGCCTTGCTCCATCGGCCATCTCCACGTCTATCCAGATGTCCTGCCCAGGTCCACATGAGGCGTACCGTCCGGTCTCCAACGTCGTAGACTTTCGTCTGACGGCGGATTTCGGTGTTACGCACTCGATCTTAGAGGGTTATTGCGAGCATGGCATAACCTTCCTAGTTCTCTCATTACATGGTAACTGCGAAAACATAATCAGGTACTCCGTACATTTGGGTCGAGCGAGTAGGTGTTGACGATTTACATGTGTGTGTGTGACCATCCGACTGCCAAGTCATAGGTCTCAAGTTTTTAACCCAAGACACGCACCTCTGATTTTTCGGATTCATGTGCGTATTGTTAGTTATCACGTGCTTCGGGGAAGGAAAACATCGTGAGGAAACCAGAGATATTTCTTGACAGAGGCCAGAGCGGGTGGGGTTATTTGATGATTTCCCATCGGTAAAAAAATAAAAAAACGAGGCCCATGGGTGGCATCAAAACTGTGACACCAGGTTAGGCACTAACCATACGATAAGGAAAGAAAGAAGATTGGACAGCTGATTATATTTTCGCGATTACAATGTTGGTCCCATAAAGAAACTAAAGTTGTTCAGTTTAATGGTCTATACCACAACCTTTATATAACCTTTCTGTTACATACTGTATGTGTCTGACAGTCAGCTGTGTAAATTGATTTAATGTATGATGTAGGTACCTACACTTGTTATTAAATGAATGTAATAATAAGTACATACCAATTGTAAATAAGTCATTATAACTATTTTTCTGTTGTGGTTTAGTTGCCCATAGCCCAGGTCCGCGTAGTCATATACATTTTATTGTTTATTATTAATAGATATTAAAGTACCCTTACATTATTTGTTGTTATAAATATTATGTTTGTTATTTTTACTACAGGTAAGCATTTTAAATACGTGAAACCATTGTTCGAAAACGAGTTACTTATCATGCGTTGTAAAAAAATACCTACCAGTAATTTTGATATCCATGCCTCGGAAAGCACGTTAAGCCGTTGGTCCCGGCTGTCATTTGTAGATCTTTTTGACAGTCGTTACTGGTAGTCAGTATCCTGAAATTCTGACAACGAGTCTTACCAAGGGGTATCATATTACCCAGTATGATACCCCTTGTGTATAAGTTGTGGAGGTCAGATAGGCAGCCGCTTCATGTAAAATCCTGGTATTCAGCTGCATCCGGTTAGACTGGAAGCCGACCCCAACATATTTGGGAAAAGGCTACGCAGAAGAGATAAGTTGTAAATACTTTAAATAGATATTAAAACCTGCGTTCGTTTCAGCCAAATGATGTAGAAATATCCTTGGAAACAACATAAGTACCCATTGGTATTGGACACATTTTATCGGAACTTTGAAATATAACCTAGAAAGCACGATCCTTACCTAATATACTGTTGTTTAGTCATTTGTTATACAGTTTAATTAATTTAATTGATATTATTATAGTAAGTGTATTATATACGGTACGAAAATAAAAGTTTAAAAATATGTGTTTTTTTTTTTCTATGATAACGTGTTGATACGGATTGAAGACTAATAAAAGTAGAGGAAGATCAAATAAACCAAGGGCAGATTGCATGAAAAGGTGAGCGTCTGTTTAGATGTGACAGCTATTAAAGAGATGTTAGCTGTCATCTAAACAGACACTCCCCTTTTACAAGCTCTTGTATTTAACATGTAATGTAAGTATTATGTATGTTTGTTAAGTCAAATCTTGAAACTGAATTTTAAAAGTTACCCCGAACCCATTGAGCTGAAATTTTGCATAGAACTTTAGTTTGGATGACAATGCATGGTTAGCTAAGTGACGTCATTCTAAATACAATATGGCGGACTCCTAATGATGTTAGGAAGAAAAAGACATACTGGAATCCAAATAAATTAGGATGAGGGCAGGACGCTGCAACTTTCAAAAATAAAAGTGGGTAAATATAGGAAGTACATTTTGCAGCCGGGGCGGAATACACGAGACCTGCAGCACTGACAAATTCCCACGAATCAAATTATACGTTCTTCAATACATATGCGAAAAAATAATATCACGAACGAAAAGTATTTTTTGGGAAGCCTGAGAAATTTAAAATTTTCTTACGTTTTTGGCAATTTTCATGGCAATGCTAAAGTTTATAGATATTCTGTTTTTAGACACAATTTAAATATTCGTACATATTATAAGGCCTTTAAAACATGCGCTTCTTTGAGGGTCTTTACTGTGAAAAAAAAAACACGATCACTGCCAAATAAAACGAATATAGTTTTCTGTGGAAATAAAACACTAGTAGAAATAAATGAAAAAATCTACGGGTGTGAAATACATTGCATTTTGATTTTTTTCCTAATATAGTGCGATAAGAGATTTAAGGAAGTGTTTTGAAAAATTACTTCACCGGATACTTCCACAGATCTCCCTAATCGTAAACAACACTGAGTTCAGAAAAACTAAACGAGACTCATTCTCTCAATCATTGTTATTATAGCACTGCCGTTGCGGTTGCGTAGCAGTGGCGTAGTGACAGTTTAACACTGCCGTAGCAGTTGCCTAGTGTAGACGTGCGTGGTAGCGTAGCGCTTTCGTAGCGCAAACACAGCGACGGTGTAACACTGCCGTAGCGGCGGCGTAGTACTGCTGTAGCAGTGGAGTAGCATTAGCGTAGCGCAGATGTAGCGCAAGCTAGCTTAGTGCTCGGAAGCCACCAGCAAGCCAAATTAACTGGTGGTTATTGCTTTTTCAGCTATCCTATGATGCAGGGCAGTTTCCATGTATGTAAAAAAGCAAGCAAATAAACAACATTATTGAATTAATCACCACATAGCTCTATTATTGATCGCCACTGACCTTGTTCCCCAAGTATTAAACCGCGACGCTTCGAAATAAACAACCTAATTCGAACACGAAATCTGTTATCCTGCATTTACCAACAGTTATTTATCAACATTATGGTTGGACTATCTATTTTCCTCATCATAAATAAGTAACAAATTATTTATTATTAAATTAAAATTTACATAACAGGTATTTCACCGTTTAGCTCATATTATATTTAGCGCCGGCCGACGCATAACGTAAGCTATTTGCTATTACATTAGCGCTCCACTCAAAAGCGAAGTAGCTAATTGGCTTGAAAGAAAAACGTCATATTTTCCTTGCCTCCAAATGTCTACCAAACAGTCAGCGTTGGACGTAGCGCGCGAACGATACATTATCAACTTGATAAGAGCTAGTGAAAATTTTCAGTACAGTTTCGATTACCGAGGTGGAAAGATTATTCGTACATTTTGTGCTACAAAAATGACGAGGAACAGTCTAGAAGTAGGAATGAAGTGCATTAAATATATGCTGTTGTGTATAACAGCTATATTTGTGGTGAGTTTTTAAATCTATGGTGTTTTTTTTCTGTAGTTATGTCGTTCTGTCTGTGTAATTGCGCCACATTATTTGCAAGGTCTTATCTATGTTTTATAGATGTGAATCAACTTTGTTAGATACGCGATGATGCCTTTGTTTCCATACTTTAATAAATAAGGGTTTAGGGACCCGTGGCAATGTAAAGTTATTTATATTAAATTGCTGTTGGTAAATAAAGTGTGTCTAAATAAAAGAATGCGCGATTAGCAATTATACACTCAAAACTATTCATAGTATAAAAAATGTTTTAGTTTAGAGATACCAAAGTATGCATTGCAAATAGGGGCCAAATTAACTTTAAAATAACAAGAAAAAAGATACTACAAAAGCAATTAAATGCAAATTAAACTAATGTAACTTTATTATCAAAGCACTTCATTGTTTCAAAGGAAACTGACAGTATATTATTGCACTGGCATTTAACGTTTATGATAAAGTTACAAAGTGGTGTAATTAACGCCAAATGATAACGTTGAAGGCTAATTAACGGTGAAGCTCGCCTCTTTTAGTCACAATGACGATATGGAGTAGGTATTTACCTACTACACAGAATTTTGCCAGCGATACATATAAGCGGCTTATCTACAAGAGTTTGAAGGTTGGCAACATTTTTAAGGCATCATTCAGCTTTGAATTTCGAATATCGATCATGTTACGTGTTGGCGCGGTTTGAAATGACCGTCGTTGACCATTCTTCGTTCATAATTTATTGTTTCTAAGGCTTGTTCGCCTTTCAAAAAACCTTTTATGGGGATAGAGCTTGGTTTCTTGAGTGGGAAACTAATGGATCCTAATCTATAAATTTACGTATAATAAAACTATGCATCTCTAAGCTGAGAGAAGTGGCAGGTACCTACGTATTTGCCCAGAAGTGGGACAGACAATGAAATTGGTGACAAAATGAATAATGATGAGAATAGTTTGCTGTATGTTATTACTTCCCAGAATTTAATCCGTATTAGGGAAACTATCGAATGGTGTAATAATACAGTGTGTGTTTTTTTTTCAAAACCAACACGTTCGATTCCTGGCTAGGTATATTGATTTTTCAAAAAATCTAATGTTGCAGTTTTAGGTTTCATCAAAATCGGGCTCGAGACACCTTTAAGTATTTTTCGCTGTTCCTCACAGTTTCAGATTTGGCCCTACACGCTCACTTCAAAAATTCACTCTGTATAGGTTTAAAGAATACAGGACTAATCACCGATTCGAAGAAAATTAAATGTTTGTTAGAGTACTGCAGCTAAACATGTATACTTGAGGAAACTTATCGTTATCAATAGGTATACTTAGTATAGATATCTATCTTGTGATTGGCCAGTTTGCCACCCACATAGTTAAGTGCCTTTTTAGTACAATCCACGTCAACAGTGACTTTTGAGTATATTACAAGTAATTATACCAGTTTAAGATATGTATTTTATATGTATGGACGTAAACTATAACTGGTGAGTCTGGATTTATGCCTGGTTGATGGCAATAGGCTCTCCCCCATTACATGGTACTTAGACGTAACTGGAAAAATGTGGGTGTACTTTAGTTGAAAGAAAGAATTAAAAGTATTTATTAGTTTCACAGGACAAAACAAAATGATAAAAGTAACAATAAAATAAAAAATAAACATAAGAACAGCTTAAAAATAAGACTAAATTATACTATTTTTTTTTATTACAGGACCCTGTTATAAAAAAATTAAGGTGAAAAAAAAAACTCAGCATGGTTCTGTATTTACTTTGATGGTAAAACTGACGTAACTGTACCAGTTTACACGTGTTTCAGACCTAACAGAAAAAATAAAAAAAATCTGTAGTTATTTTATATTACACTCATCATTTCTGAACTTGGCCTTTTAATCCTACATAGTTTTGACCTTAAACCGTCAGAAATACTGCTGTAACAAATAAATGATTATTCAAAGATGCAACGCAAGGATTTTTCATACGATACTGTTAAAATATATAAACCAGCGACCCGCCCCGGCTTCGCACGGGTGCAATGTTATACATAATTATGAACCACCCCTCTTGAATCACTCTATCTTTAAAAAAACCGCATCAAAATCCGTTGCGTAGTTTTAAAGATAGCTTAGGAACAGATAGCAGGAATTAAGCAACTTTGTTTTATACTATGTAGTGATATCGCCGATTTATATCTTCAATAGGAAACATTGCTTACTGGGAGACAGTACCTTTATACATATACAACTTTAAAACAGGGTTCGCCAAATAGTTTCACCTAATACACTCTTGACTCTTCATTTCTGAAATGTTCTATACTTATACAATAGTTTTGACATTGAATCTTCACCAATACCTACCTACTTGTTATGATGATTCAAAGAATTTAACAAAATAAACCACAGGACCGTGCATGCGCACGTAATACACTTGTCATTACATCCCTAAAATTGTGGTAGTTTAGTTACTAAAAGACCCAGTCACGAAACCTAACTTATTTTATATCACTACATAGTATAAAACAAAGTCGCTTCCCGCTGTCTGCCCCTCTGTATGCTTAGATCTTTAAAACTAAGCAACGGATTTTGATGCAGTTTTTTTTAATAGATAGAGTGATTCAAGAGGAAGGTTTATATGTTTTACATTGCACCCGTGAGAAGCCGGGGCGGGTTGCTAGTTATTTATATAATGCAAAAGTAAGTTTGTTTGTTGAACCACTGAACCGATCATCCTGAAACGGACATAATACCTTCAATCCCGAAAAAAATAACTTTTACCAAGGAAAAGCACAATAACGTTTTTATGATAATAGATGGCGCTACATGTCTTTCGAATCATTATTGAATTATTACAAGTAGAGTACAACCCGAATAAATTAACGCGAGCGAAGTCGCGGGCAAAAGCTAATACTACATACAATAGGAAAACTGCTTCCACAGTCACCTCATACAACTTCAAAGAAAAGGTTCCTTATAGGTCTCAAGGGGAACCTTGAAAACGCGTGTTCGAATTGCTTCGGCTTTTACTTTAATCCCCAGGGCTTTTTGCTAGGTTGTGAGCTTTAATCACGCCCTGGAGTTCGATAGAGTACAAAACAAAGTTACAAGTTGATAGCTTAATGTTACACAACAGTTGTTAACATATAGGCAATAATCCTTGGGGGAGGCGCATGTCCAGAAGTTGCCGTTATTTCGCTCGCTGGGCGCTGAGTTTTTTATAGGAAAGAAAAAATGGAATCACTTTCGCTGGGATTTTCATGTTTAAGGGTACACTAGACGGTCATACTTCCACACAAACGTAGTATGGCGATTACTCCACTATTCAACGGTGTACGATAAAAAAAAAATATATCTATTTGTCTCATCATTATCTAGCCCTGTATGGAAACCTAAAAGTAAAATAGTTATTTATCCAACATGTGAGGAAAGTTCGTTTTTCCTATGAGTTTCGATTTTGAGTCTTTCGTCAACAAAACGAATAGCAAATGAACTTGCTCACATGTTGCATACAAAAATTTTCACCACTCCCAGCAAGAAAGTATTCAGTCATCATAGGTAAATAAATTAAATAGTCACAAAGCTGTATTTAAAATAACAAAAAAACTGAGATATGTCTCATTCGTGTCGGGTCTGGGTCACAAATGACCGTCTTTGACGATGTAATTTTATCAATATTTTATTAGACTTTTTTAATGTTTCTGAACTAATTTGACAATATTTTGATAAATTTTATAAAAAACATTAATCTTAACTTATAAATATTTCTATTCTAAGCATAAAATTATTTATTTTTTAAAATATCTTTAAAACTTAACATAAAAAAATCAGGCAAGGTTAGTTTCTGAACGGGATCATTACTTTCCTCACTGTTCAAACAGTGAGAAAAAACCAACTTTCCTCCCTTTTTTCGTAGAGGAAAGGCACTTCTTTCGTGCAGGAGTGGTGAAAAGAACATTTTTCATATTTGAAATTTTTTTTTTTTTTTTTTTACTTTTTAATGTGTATGGAAGTACGACCGACTAGTGTACCCTTAATTCTCTACAAGATAAGAGCATGACGTCAGCGGCAATGGATACATCTTTGTACGATTACCATCCACTTACCGGATTAAGTAAATCCGTTGTAATATTAACCTGTAATAGGTATAGAATGTCAGCAGTGTCCTATCATATATAGTTATTGGTCAATTTGCTAAAGGGATTGTTCCTAAGCAATTTTGTTTGATGATAAATTAATATAATGAAGCTTATTTTGCAAATAGAAATTGTGTATTATAGCAGACCTCAATCATTTAAATATTAAATGTAGTTAAATTGTGGATTCTTTTCCGATAGTAATTGTTTGATATTTTCGTTGGTATCCATCGTAGCGACACCCAATACTGCTATAACTCAATGATTAGCAGCTATCAGAATTATACAACGCAAAAAAAAACACTGCGACACCAGAAGTCCAGAACATGATGTGTAAAGCGAAGTGTTGGTTGAGATTCTTGAGATCCATAAAGCAGTAGGAAGATCTACGAATATCAACGTGCTTTTCGAGGCGCGGAGTGGTCTAAATTTAGTATTCATAAACGAACACATATTTTTGGTTGTAGTGTTTCGGCATGTGATGCGGAGTTATGAGGAAAATGTAGTCAGGAAATATTTGAGTATGAATGTGGATGGGTATAAGAGTAGAGGAAGACCAAAGAAACGATGGATAGACTGTGTGAAGGATGATATGGCAAGAAAGGAGGTGTCTGATGAGATGACGAGTAATAGAGAAGTACGGAAGAGGAAAACATGCTGCGCCGAGCACAAATAAATTGGGGCAAGGGCAGAAGAATGATGATGAAACGAACATATAATATTCTAAGACACAATAGAAACGTGATCTGCAATTAATTCACATATTATTGCAGCTAATGTTTCGCTATGTTTACCTATATTTCAATGGCCGTGCCACAGAAACAATGAACCGTGTATTATATTGTTCTAGATCTACACGTGATCGGAATTTAGTCATAGTTGGCGGTTTTACCTACTGCAGGTTGGCTAACTAAAGCGTTCAAGTTTTCCTTCTGAAATCCCCGGAGTTCCTCAAGATCCTCTTTTTGATTACCCTCTCTCCTACTTGCCATCTTACTTCTTTTTGCTATTACCTACATACGTACAAGAGGTTGACTAACTAAGGGGTTCCTTCTGAAATCCACGCCGTTCCACGAGATTCTCTTTTTGGCCAACTTATGATTTTTGTCTAATTGTCTGTACAAATCCTAAAGACAAAGATAAGATAGAGGAAGTGCTACAATGCTACCAAACGGTAGCATTGTAGCACTTCCTCTATCTTATCTGTTCTAGTTCCTTCTATCTTTCTCAGCCGATCATTTCTCCACACTCCATCCACTTAATTCACCTCCTGAAAGTCGTGTCTTTTTGACCTTTAAATTATTTATCAGGTTCCACATCCATCGCATATCCCTTTCGCCTCTGTCCGCAACGATTTCTCGATTGTTTCTGCTGTCGTAGAGTCTAGGTCTGAGAAGAAGAAGCTGCAAGCTCCTGCTTTCCAATACTGTAAACAGTAGTAGAGCATGCAGTCTTATTCTTTATCGTGTGGTTAGTACCTAACCTGGTGTCAGAGTTTTTATGTTGCCCATGGGCCTCTGGCTCAGCTTTACAAGCCGTCGAGAAATATCTCTCAGGCATGCTGGTTTCCTCACAATGTTTTCCTTCACCGAAGCAAGTGATAATAATTATACAATACCCATATGAATCCGAAAAAATTGTGGTGCGTGTCTTGGGCTCGAACTTGACTATAAGAGTTTATACAGCCTAGTGATCGATAAGAATAATGGTTTTAAAGAACCTACTGTAAATTTGGTTACAACGTAAGTGTGAATAAGAAGCCTCCATGACTTTATAAATGTGTTGCATAAAATAAACAATTCATAACTCGAGCGAGGCCGTGTTGTCATTGTTTTCAGTCTTTTATCAGTAATATCGATTTCAGACTATTTATACCTATGTAAAGTTTATCTATCGCTGGCATTCCTGCTGACATCCAAGCCATTAACGCCTCTGTGTTAATACTTCTTAGGTATATTTTAGCGTAATAGTTTTCTAAGTAATGAGTACTTGTAGGAATCTACACAATGGTTCAGAATATTGAAGTCATTGGAAGAAAATACAATGGCTGTTCACAAGGATAATTATGGTCTTCGGTTATAAGTTGTCACGTTTTTAATACACGCTTTTGCCCATTTTATCTAATACCAAGTGACTATGTATGACATAATGTAATCCACGCAGAGTTAGGCAGAGGTGTACCCATTAGCACACCCACATTTCGCCAGTTATGTTCAAGTCCCATGTAATAGGGGGCTAGCCTATTGCCATCAACCGGGCACAAATCCAGACTCCGTGGCTGCTACTGAGATATTCCTGATGGAAAAAAAGACCCAATAACAAGTGACACCTGACCCGATTGACACCCGAATGAATTTCTAAATAAAACCGCACTGTCGTTTTTTAACCGACTTCAAAAAAGGAGGAGGATAATAACGCTAGAAATTATAATGGTGACACGTGACAAGTAAATTTCAAGGCATTCATTTAAGTGTTTTTTAATGTTAGTGAGAACGGGGAAATATATGGTTTATCTTGAAAAATACTTGGTCTCTATGTACCTACAACCGATAATATTTGTGTGTTGACTGAATGTTAAATACCTATAAAATAAGGTAATATCATTGTAGCATGTTGAAAGTTAAGGAAAAGTTAAATATTTCCTCCTATATCCGGAATATAGAAGGAAACATGTCGGTATCGGTGAACATCGAAGCGAACCCAATACCTTTATCTGTGGAGTGCCACAAGGTTCTATACTAGGACGTCTATTATTCCTTATACAGCATGTAACAGAAAGGGTATAATCATATGGAATACTGTGGTACGGACCACCAAACTGAACAACTTTCTCTATGGGACCACCATCGAAATCGTAAAAAAATAATCAACTGTCCTATACAAAATTTCAATACCTACTCGACCCAAATGTATGGGACAGTTGATTATTTTTTTACGATTTCGATGGTGGTCCCATAGAGAAAGTTGTTCAGTTTGATGGTCCGCACCACAGTATTCCATATGATTATACCCTTTCTGTTACACGCTGTATACATCAACAATATTAATGAAATTGGACTTAAAGGAGTTATTTCACTGTATGCCGACGATAATAGTCTTTTTTACTTTGGCAGTAATATAGAAGATATTGTTAAAGAAGCACAAAGTGATCTAAATAAATTGGCTATCTGGTTCCAATGCAATCTACTTACTATAAATGCTAATAAAACCAAATACATGATATGTAGTGCTAAAAATAAATTAAAAAACTTCATACACATGGTGAATTAAATATAAATCGACAACCATTATTAAAAACAAATACCTACTGAGAAATATTTAAATCTTACTCTTGATGATAAACTTACAATGAAACCTCACATTGAGAAAGTAAGAAAAAAGATATCGTCACTGCAGACTGGTGCACTTAGAGGATTTGTCCGATGTCTCCCACTAAGGGTCAGATATATTATTTATAACTCGATGGTTAAACCATATCTCGATTACTTAATCGAAGTATGGGGAGGTGCTGCCAAAACTCGCCTTAAAAAGCTACAAACGTCTCAAAATAAAATTATGAAAGTCTTATTCAATTCTGATTATTTAACATCTTCTCAAAAGATTTTCAAAGAAATAAAATTAATGAATATTGATCAAATTTATAAATACGTATAACACTTGCATACTTGTACGTTAAAATAGAGACGTGCACACACAAATAACATTTCCAAAAATAATGCAAATTTAAAAGCGCATTACGAGGCAGGCTAACCATATAATTTTAAGAGCACCGAGGACAAACTACGGTAGAAAGACTATCGTATAATATGAGGGTGCTGAACTCTATAACTCTTTACCTAAAGTAATCAAGGAATCGAAATCGGAAGTGATTTCGATTTTAACTTTTAAAAGACTAATAAAACACCACCTAAATAATTTATAAACTGTAAGTTTTTGCCGTATTTTATAACTTCATTATAGTTTATTACTGTGGTTTGTATCTTAATTATTGTGTGTTTCCTCATAGAAATTAATAATGGTATTCTTTTTGAGCGAAATAAATTTCTTAAACCGCAAACCGTTTAATGAGGTTATAGACTTTATATGTTCAGATTGATTTACCAATCAGGAAAACTGTTAAAATTATTAACAGAACAAGGCATGAACGCATTGGTTCATTCCAAAGTTTCAACACAACATTAAAATTTCGTCCACGTCGTCGCTATCAACAGGAAAAGTGCCCAAAACACTGGCAGCATTGCCACGTTTGATGGCATATAATTAAAATGTACAATTCTGTGTAATCAAATTAATAAAAACAAAAGTTTTAAGTTAGTACCGAAGTTGACATGGCGACTCATAAGGTTGTCATAAGTAGGAGATTAGATGAACCGCAAGTAAGAAAGAGTGGAAGGTTATGTAGGAGAACTTTGCCCAGCAGTGGGATAAAACATGTCCATAAAAATGATGTGATAGTTTTCAGCTGCATACATTGAACAAAACTGAAAGAAATTATTCGACCTCTGCAAATGACTTAAGCGGTTGGTCACGAGTGTATCGATTTTCAGCGCCCACTCAAATGTCAAGGCCTTGACCTGTTGGTGGCCACTTGGCTGTATTATGAACCAATCAATATTATGGAGTTTCTTATGCATACCATCGTTCAGTATGATTTTTTTGAATTAAATACCCATGTACTCACGTTTGAATGCCTCGTTGGTCTAGTGGTCGCAATGGTGACAGCTGAGTATGAGGTCGTGGTTTCGATTCCCGGGTCGGGCAAAGTGTTATTGGGTTTTACCATCAGGAATTTCCCACTGGTCACGGAGTCTAGATTTGTGCCCAGTTGCTAGCAGTGGCAATAGGCTCACCCCCTTTTAGATGGGACATCGAAATGTGGGGGTACTATTAGGTACATCCCTGCCTAACCCTTTGGGGATTACATGCGTGATGTTATGGTAAAACTTATGTAATCTTGTCGATCTTTAAAAATCTTAACATGTAGACAAAGAGCTGAAAGTCAAACAGACTTATCAAGGGGTATTGTATTATCAATTTACTTGCTTATCGAAACAATTGACTGCCAATAGACGGTAAATTGGTCTAACTGGCAGTCGGTCCATGAAAAAAAAAATGGCATTCAGCTGCAACTGGTTAGACTAGTAGCCACACATAGTTGAGAAAGACTGCGCAGATGATGATCATCAGGACACAGAATACATAATATCAAATCGGAAAGGAATCGGCACCGTTTCGCCTTTCGCCTCGCCGTCAAACAGGCGTCAACCTAACGTAAGCAAGCGGATCAGCAGCTCCGATATGTCAACTCGGCTACGGCTAGGCGATGCCGCGCTTACGGCTAGGGGACGTCGCGCTTACGGCTCGTTGACGCCTGTGAATGACAGCACGTGTTTCAACAGTAGTGTGCGTTCTTACGCACACTACTGTTGAAACACGTGCTGTCATTCACAGGCGACGAGGAGGAGGACGAAGAGACGTAAGCTCGGGTACGGAGACACGTAAGCAGGGGGACGACGCGCCGTAAGCCAGTTGACCACGCACCGCACCGCGGCGATTGGTGAGGCGATTACGTTACGATTCCGATTAGTGTGCGTTGCAATATAGAGTTTCATACAAAGAATACTCGGCTCGAGTTGATACGGTGCCAATCCCCTTTCGAGTTGATATGTGTGCTGTGTCCTGAACTGCGAGATTTGAACTGCGAGAGTGGCCTAAGGTATGGCCGACTGTTTCATGGAGTCGAGGGAGGGTATAGGCATTAAATTAGTCGCAGTTTTGAATCCGAACAATGCGGCTGCAGAAAACTTGAACAAAAACAGTCTTCAGTTTTAACTGACGGCTCTTCAAAGGTAGTTATAGTTACCTGCCTCGTTATTTTAAATAACAATACATACATCAGTATGATGGATCTGTATTTGTTTAAATCTTAACAATTACTAAGTTAGCGTTTGTCACTCGGTTGCCATATAAGAGGATTTTAACCTTTTGAACGCCATTGGCACACACATACGTGACAAGCAAGCGCGTGTACGCCAAACGACACAAATATGTGACAAAATGGTGTGTGCGTTTATGCTCTGGCGTTCAAAAGGTTAAAATTCAACAATACAGAGTGTAACAAGACCCTTAACGAAGCCGGCAACCAAGCATTATGCACATCAAACTAAGTAACTTTACGCAAAAATGTTTGATGGGAAACGACTTTTTTTTTTGGGGTGAAAAATCACGTTTTTGCGTAAACATAACGCTTAAGCGCAATGTTTCGTGTGCATTACATCGAGTCTTATAGTAAAACTCGATGTAATGCACTCAAAACATTGCGCTGCTGGATAGATTAAATCGTTCAGGGGTCGTGGAGGTATTCAAAGTAAAAACTTACATTTAAAACATGTATTAAATAAAATAAAACTTGTCAAAAAGTTGGAACTTTGACCCCCAATACCTCCGTAACTAGAAGGTTCCCAGGTATGGTCTAGCTAAAACAAAAAAATGATCACGATGACGGGAAGAACAAGTGCCTTTCGGCTTCGTTAAGGGTCTTGTTACACCCTTTCTATAGGTAGTATATTGTGTTTTTTTTTTATAAATTTTGACAAACAGTCCTTATTAATATCATCGTATTATTAACTATTACTAACTGGGTTCTGGAGGTCAGATAAGCAGTCCCTCTATGTAAAATACTGGTATTCAGCTGCATCTGTTAGACTGGAAGCCGACCCCAACATGTTGGGAAAAGGCTAGGCAGATGATGACTGTGGTCTGAGAAAACTATGTTTTTGATGATTCATACCCGTTATTGTTATTGTTTAATTGATCTCAATTGTCTCCTACGGCTCTAAATGTGTATCCTACGTGCCATATGTTTCTGGTATAGAAAACAAGTACCACAACTATTGAAGTATTGTATGCTTTCTGTATTTGGCAAACGCACAAAACGTAACTAAGTATCCTAATCGTATAGAATAGATAGCCCGCACCGCGTCTCGTGCATGCCAGCAGACGTTGATTTATAAATTCATCTTCTCTTGTAACGACACGCTTTACGACTTATGAGAATCTAGCTCCTGGCGTAGAATTTTAGTCAGACAGAAGTATTAGGTGGCAGTGGTGCTGATGGCACTTTAAGAAAGAAAAATAAAGAAAGAAAGAAAACATATTTATTTGGCACATGCCACAAGTGCACACAACAAAAAAAAATACATAAAAAAGAGCTTAAATCTAAACAAGAAAAAACAAGAGATAATTGTGTGTGTTGTGTAAGGTCCACCAAGCACTGATTTTAGCATAGTAATTATTGAAGGCGTCCTAATCGCAATAGAAGAGGTGGCAAAGTACTCACGGCCGGTGGCATGTGGCAAGACGTGGTCATCCAGCAAAGCATTTCACTTGGTGTAATTTAAGTATTTCATCACCACTGCTCTCAAAACAATGGATGAAAACATTGTGAAGTGGTCTAGAACCAAACGTTTGAAGACATGTGACATCCACCAACTCGCACTGGAGCCGTTGGTGTGGATTACGGTCTAATGTCACATAGAGAAGACCTGTGTCCAGTGGGAACGTTTAAAGCCGATTAAAACCAAATGTCCATTCGTTTCATTGAGCTCCTTGAGTTATGAGTCGAGGTACACGATAACTGGCAAATGCTTGTACTGGCTGGACAGGTCCACTCAAAAGTGTGTGGTTCTTTTTTCAAATTTAAAGTAAATTCAAAAGACCATCTCAGACATTAATCTGCATAGTGCATGTGAGTTGACCAAGATTATGTCTGGACCTTAAAACGGACTCGATTGACTTGACTCTGAATTTGTTTCGGCTGTTTTTTCTCAGAGTAGTCACGTGCGAAACATCGGTCTAACATAGTTCAAAAAAAGACGTATAAAAGTGTTTGTAAAAACCTATTTGCAAAATAACCATCATTTATCAAATACTTAAATGCTTATTACACCCGCCTGTATTAATTTATCATTCCTTTCTTTCTAGCTAACTTCTGCATTAATCATCTCCGTCGGCACAACGATCTACGCGATCTACCATGACGTGTCCTTCTTCCTCGACGACAAGTTCTTCTCCCCGGCCACCTTCGTCATCGTCATCGGCATCATCATGCTGTTCGTGTCCCTCTTCGGATGCGTAGGCGCACTGAAGGAGAGCACCTGCTTGGTCAACATTGTAAGTACACAGTTGTTGTTGGTAATGTGACGAGGGAAGAGAGACTAGAGAGTGTCCATGTGTTTACGCGCACATCTAAGCACTAATATTTCTTGCATCGATGGTTATTGGCTATTCAGTAGGTGTGGCTCATGAAACTTCAGAAACAGACTGCCATAGTGGCATGACTGATAGAAACGACACTCTCCAATTTATCTTTTTAGTTCCTACCTACTCGATGCGCCATATTTACTTACAGATACTGTTTACTCAAGGACAAAGATATTGCAGCAATTAAATTTTGTTACAAGCCTGCTAACAAACAGTGTCAACCCTCTCGCTCTTTTCTGAAAGAAATTTCTAGCATTTCAAGGATCTTTTGGTGCGTGTACAAAATCGAAACTAACGCCGTCATTTTTTTTTAAATACATTTTCACGTATGTTAACCTACAGTGCCCCCCGTTCGAGCGCCAAAAGATTATCCTGCTGACGACACAATGATAATTGACTGATTTTCAAACACACCTGGTATTTCTTCACCTTGCAACCTTCTAACAAACCATCATTTTCTAGTTCGCAGTCATCCTCAGTCTGGTCTTCATCTTGGAGATCGCAGCCGCCATCGCCGCCTACAGCCTCCGGTCATCGGTCACCGGCATGCTGGATGAGAAGCTGAGGGTCACACTGCCTTACTACTACCAGAACGAGGAGGTCGAGGATGCGTTCGACTTCATTCAGAGCAGGGTAAGTTATTTCACGAGGTTTTTAGTGTCTTTGTGGTATTCTGGCTGTGCTGCATTTTCGTATCGTTTCTCCATATTGCCTTTAGGTGTATTTGTTTTGTACTTGAGTAATGTTTTATCCGTTTACGAGTATCTATTCAGTAGGTCACACTTGATTGTGAGCTTCACTTTCCCCTTGTTACACAACTAGGTATCCGGGATTCCGGACCTCGATCTAACCCTTTTTCTTTAAAATTTCTTCTATTTTTTCATATTTTCCTGATAATACAAGGAAGGTGTAAACGGAACCTTCGCGAAGCCGTGAACCACGAATTATGTACCTCAAACTAAGTAACGCACAAATTATTGCTAGGAAACGGATTTTTTTTTTGGGTGAAAAGTCACACCGCTGAAAGGCACTTGATCTCTTTGTTCTAGAGACTGGATAGGTCTAGAATCTAAACCATACTGGGAACCTTCTAATTACGGAGATATTGGGGGTCAAACTTCCAACTTTTTCACAAGTTTTTTACTTTAAATACTTCCACGACCCCCGTACTATTCAAAGCATCAGCGCAGTGTTTTGAGGGCGTTACATTGAGTCCTACCGTAAAACGTGATTTTTCACAACATAAAAGAAGCCTTCACTCAAATGTCCAAGGCATTAAACTAGTCCGCCTTTGTATAGTTTTTTTTTTACTTGTGCTTAAAGTTTTAATAAATAAATAAAATATCACCGAAAAAGTGAAAACTTAGTGCCCAATTTCCTGACTTTTCGTCATCTAATTTTAATTCACGAAAGGTTTAACAAGCCTTCGCTGTGCTTCGTTTTTGTTTATAGGAAATACCTGAGTTGTTAGCTAAAGAGTAGGAATAGGGAATTGATTGAGCAGTCAACAACTAACGCGAATGCGTGCTCATTGATCAAATTTTGTCTTGCTCACTGAACAATACTGAACATGCGTAGAGTGTCGAGTATTTCACGAGTATCGCCGTGGCGTTTATTCACTAGCAAACCCACAGCAGTTATCCTGTCCCAATTTCGAGCACTTGCAGATTTTTTCCGAATTTTCCATTTTTCCGGCCAACTTTTCCTAGTGCTCTTTCGCTAAGAAGTACTAAGAACCTTACATTATCATGATTATTCGCAAAAAAGTACGGAATCGAAAGTACCTACCTATGTAAAAGTCCAGCCGTTTTCATGTGACGCGCATAGCAACGAATAGCATTCAATTTATATTTATAGCTTGTTTTAAAACTATGGAATATTAGTTTTCAAATAAAAATTGATAGACAATAGTAGGTACACACGGCTACACATCAATACATTCATTAGCTATACATTTCCAGTATAAGCTGACCTCGAATTGTAAGGAAATCCTACACAATGCGAGATCAGCATAAACTGGAAATGTATAGCTTGATGTGTAGGCGTGTGTACCTTAAATTGTCAGTCAATTGTCCAATTAGACTCAGCCCACTCAGCCAAGTGTTTTTGTTTAATATCCTCAGAGCACATTTAATGTAAACATACTTAAAACTTTATTTAGGGAAAAATATAAGTCTAAAGTAAATAAAGATACATATAATAGAGGAAAATCGATGTTATATGACAACGACTTTAGTATGCATAAGTGTGTATAAATACATAAATACAATAAACTAGTACATATTGTATGTTTAGGTACGTGTTATTGTACAATAGGCTTTGTGTTACATAAACCGTTATTATTCTGTAATTGCTGTTGATTTTCCTGTATTTATAAAATATGCGTTCAATTGGTGTGAGAATCGGATGCGTCAGCTCAGCTGAGGATTTTTTCCTCAAAACAAAGAAATTAGGTACATAACGCTACGAGTTTGAGTGCCCGTAATAATTTTTATTCAGCTGTAAAATGTTAATTAGTCGGTATTTTCCAGTTTTACTAGTTTAGTATTGTACTCGGTCAACCGCAACGACTGAAGTAAGGAAATTGTTTAAACTGTTTATCAGGCAACTTTAGGCATATTGTCGTAACTATTAGGAACATTGCTTATCAGCATTTGTTGAACATACCTACATTATTTCAAAAGCAAAGAATTTTCGTTTTATTTTAAAAGACTTGTTTTCGAGAATAATATTGACGTGACTCCTCCTAAGTTCCTTTTCAAAAGTTTGAAAAAAAAATGAGAATTTGTTTGTCTATTATGGTCTCTTTCAAGCCGAACTTTTCTGGCTGCGTATGATCGACATATTCATTGAAGCACAGATTTATAGAGGCGGACCTATAATGCCATACACATTTTCTACCAGTCATTTTTCTCTTTTGTATTTCTTCTTAAGTACCCGTATTCTAACCATCTTCCAGCTGAACTGCTGCGGTGTGGACAGCTACATGGACTGGAGCGTCGTGCCACCTCCACAAGGCGTCAGTGGCATCTCCATCAACAACATCACCGTTCCCAACTCCTGCTGCGCTGAATCCCGCTATGAAGTCATTGGGGACCTTGAAATCGACGAATGCACGAAGTTATACGCCAATGGATGCCTCCCTAGGGTATTCTACTTAGTCTACCAGAGCGCTGGACTGTTGGGCGCTGGGGCCATGACTATTGCCTTCATTCAGGTTAATATTTTTTATTGTTTTTATTTTTCTTATCAGCTTTCTTTAGACCTCGATCTCGACTGGTGGAAAGCGATAGATGAGGTCTATAATGGAACTAGCGTACACAGAAGATGCCTTCACGCAAAATGAGTCTTTGTGGCCAGTGACAGTTTTCGTACTGGCCAGTTTTTGGTTAAAGCTTTTGCAAAGAAATAAAAAAGGATTTACATGAACAATACTCGATATTGTGTTTCAAATGAGGAAAGGATAATGCTCAGCTGTGGGCCTACGATTGGCTGAATCAATTGACTGATTTTCCTTATGCAAATCATTTTGCCACACATAATCGTGATGTTTCTAAAATACGTGTGACTTTGTTACTCCATGATGTCATCCTTGATAAGTCCTTGTAATAAAACAAATGTGACATGCATGGATATAAAAATAATACATCACGTGGCATAAGGTAACGTCCGGGCCACGCTTTGTACAAAGTCATGAGGGCATTTGTTTCGATTATTATCAAGGATGCAAGGTTTTTTTCAAAAATATACCAACTAAAACATGCTAAAACCGATTCCATTGTCTTATCAGTACCCTAAAAATCTAGTACCAGACTATCTACTCATTTCCAGTATCATAAATATTCACATTTATCTTATCGAATTTCAGATTATCGGCATTGTGTTCTCATTCTCGCTGGCCAGTTCGATCCGCAAGGCGAAATCAGAACGTGAACGCAGAAGGTGGGAGATCCAGGAACGAGTAATCAACGCCTACACTTCCCTCAACCCGAACGATGAGAAAAAGGCACCAGTTGTCTATGTCCCATTCCATGGACAAACTACCGCCTAAGAGGCTGTATGTCAAAAATGCCTTAGACCTGGTTCGACAAAAATGAAATATTGATAGAACCAGATTATTGTGATAGCACTTGTTTTTAAATTTAATAAAGTACGCTATGAAGTCAATTTTAGGGTGTAACAAATTTAAATGATTTACAGAACCGTGTAATTCGTTTTTATTTTTGGAAATGTCACACCAAATATATTTTCCGATAGCGGGGAAATCCTACCGTATGAAATATCCGTTTGTTGCCCGTGGTACTACAAGTATTAATACCAGTAGTACCACGGGTAAAAAAAAACCGTAGAACTACCAAGCGATCCAATTGTACCATGGGACGGTTTGTTATAGGAACAGCCCTTATTACTAAGTACAGATGATTAAAGAAGCCATTTTTAATTAAATTATATGTTTAAATGCAAACACATTCTACTTGTTCTCAGCTTTTATAAAATAACGTATAGTCATAAACTTAATTGATTACGACAAATTCTCTAATCCTTCTTGCCTATCTTTTATGTCACTTCACCACTCTTTCTCTTTTTTCTTTTAAAATAAATAGAAGATAGAAATTCTAAATTACTTAATATTTATAATGTCACTATTTTAATCAATAAGTAACTACTTAGGTATTATGAACAGTATTGTAAAGAAAGAAATATTTTTATTTATAAACTATATTTGATGTTTTTATTCACCCATCCAGCCAAATTCTTTAATTGCCTTAACAGACAAAAAGGTATTGTAGCTGATCTTCTATGTGTACTGAGATACTCTTAGCACCTGTAAGAAATAGTCATTAATAATCTAGATATATTCAAAGTTCGAGTGAATCGGTTTCTGCTAGGCAACTGTGCTCCACCCTAGGCCGCGTCATCGCTTCTCAGGAGAGTTGCGGCCAAAAGCAAGCCTATTTAGCATAATTAGCCTTTAATGTTCCCACTGCTGGGACACTCGGCCTCCTCTCTATAAGAGGGAATGGGCTATAATCCACGACGCGGGCCCAGTGCGGGTTGGTAGATGTCACATGTCTTCGAATTTCTGGTTCTAGGACATGCCGGTTTCCGCACGTGTTTTCACATGTTTTCTTTCACCGTTTTTGAGAGCAGTGGTGATGAAATAAATTACATAATGTAATGCGCCTGCCTGGGTTTGAACCCACGACTTACTGCTCGTAAGTCGGGGCCGCCACCACTGGGCCATCGCTGCTGTCCTATCCTATATTATCCTAAGCTTATTTAGTCTAGCAAAAGAATCAGTATTGAATGGTTGACTTGATACTTTTGTTTGTCTTGGATTCAAAATTAGAAGCATGGTGTCAAGCACGATCTTAGTTTTGGAGCCGGTTTAATCGGAACCCCAATGTGCATTAAAACCTCGTTAGGAAGGGTCATAGATCTCGGTGGATGTGACTAGAAAGATTCGACTTTTTCTATTTAGCGTATCGATCGCAACAAGTTCAAATGTGTTTAGCCCAAAATTCAGCCACGCGAACCCTGCTCACTGATGCAGTAAATAGATCATCACAGGCGCCGATCATGGTGATAGGGCAAGCGGTGCAAGATGGATGGTGGTGGGCCATTGTCTGTGTGGAGACGCCGCGCGCCGCATACGCTCTTGAAAATTCGATGGGATCCTGCTAGCATAATTAGCCTATACAAGTATATTATGTTCCCGCATCTGGACCACATGCAGGAGCTCGTAGCTAAATAATAACAGCCACTCGCTTTCAATCTTCAAGGTTAAGCAGCGCTTGCTAAAGACAATCCGTGGATGGGTGACCATCCATTACATAAGTTGATTTTTCTGCGTGGCTCGGAAATCAAGTTAAGCTGTTGGTCCTGGGTGTCATTTAAAGGCGTTACAGGTAGACAGTGGCCCGAAAGTCTCACAACCAGTCTTACCAACGGGTATCGTATTACTCAGTAGGTAGGTAGTAACTGTTAAGATAGGCAGTCGCTCTATGTAAAATACTGGTATTCAGCTGCATCCGTCCGTTTTGACGGCAGTGGTGACGACACAAAGAAAGTACCTGCTCTGGTTCGAACTTCGAACCCACGTCACAGATTAACCCACGTCCTAAAATTCCTAAGTCAAGGGCAATACGAGTATCACTGAGCCACCTTGCTCGCAATCCTGGCTATTAAAAACAGGTACCAGTGTTTTCTAAAGGGGCAAGTACACCTACGCCAATTACCCTAAGCCTGTGTACCGAAACGTATGAAGTAAGCTAATCAAGAACAGACTAGGGAATTGAGGGTTAATGAAAAGTGTTAATTTACACAGCTACATTATACAGGGTGGTATTCAGTAGATCATTCTCAACCCCCTCACATAGTTTTTGAACGGTAATAAAAGAAAAACAGCTGTTCCTTATATTTTGGCTGTGTAAAGTCTGTTTTTTAATCTTAGAGACTGAATTGACACATGCAAATGTCAAACTTAAATAATGTTGCCAGCTCTTTCGTGTAGTGGACCTACGATACCGGTTTGTTGAATCGTAACTTTTTATATTAAGACGATTAGAAAAAAAATGCCTGATGCCATCGGTGTTGTTCAGTACATAGTGAAACGGATATATAAACCCTTTTTCTTAGAATACGGTAGAACTTTTTAAAATTAAGGCAATTATTAGAACTTGACACCATACTAACAATTACAATTTTAAAGTTATAAGTCGAGTTATAAGTCGAGCTACACGATAACTGACAAATGCTTGCACTGACTGGACCACTCAAATCTGTGTGGTTCTTTCTTCAAGAGACCTTCTCAGACACTAATCTGCATAGTCCTCATGTGAGTTAAACAAGATTATGTCTGGACTTTAAAAGAGACTATGACCTCTGAGTTTGTTTCGGCTGTTTCTTCTCAGAGTAGTCAGGTACGAAACACCGGCCCCATCTAGTTTAAAAAAAAGAGACGTGTAAAAGTGTTTTTAAAAACCTATTTACAAAATAAACATCATTTAAAAATAATTATGTTAATAAGGCAGTTAGAGTGTGATTTTGAAAACGGCAAACCTAAATTTAACAGGACAACACTGGACGCCGTTTTATTTCCCTAAAAATCAGTAGTACCGTTACTACTGATTTTATTAACGCCGTTAATTTAACGGCAATTTACGGTAGTGGCACAACACTATTTTAGAATTGCAAAAAACTGGCAACCCACTTAATGTCAGTTTAGTCTCTGAGATTAAAAAACGGACTTTAGGTAATACACTTTTGTAGGACACAGAAGTTTTTTTATAAATTACGTACCGATGAAAAATGTCGATGTTGGGCTAGGGGGGGGGGGGGAGGTTCACAATGATAGCTGAATACATGGTAACCGTCTAGAACATCAATAAATAATGATAACAAAAAAACCATAATCCTTTTATTCAGACAAACATTTCCGGATCTGAAAACAACAAAGAAATTTGAAAAAATATATATCAAAGTCTGTAGATAAATATCTACACGACCGTTCTATGAAAAATATACGATGATACGAGTATCAGCGATAAACGATAGGGCTTTAGCGATAAGCGAATGGATGTTGTTATCGTCCTGAAATCCTTATATGTAGATGGATAGGTACTTATTTACATGGCTCTTGTACAATTCTAGTTTGATATAATATAATATCTGACTGATATAGTCCTATTGATTGTTTTTTTAAAAGAAGACGTTAGCAATCAATCATTTGCTGGGTCACGTCACTGTCCCAACAGTGGGCCAGTTATACACTGAAGATTGATTTTATCATTATATGCTGATGCATAATGAATCGCTTCGTATAGTAAAATTATCAACGTAAAAATTTTATGAATCTTTTAGATTGACCATTTTGCTAAAGTTACAGTTCTATGTAAAAAGTAAAAAAAAGAAGTGAAAATCATTTTTTTATATCCATCACATACGCTGACTGAAAATTCCTACGTGGAAAATTTCAGAAAAAATGAACATTGTTTACAAACTACAAATAGGTCGATCTAAAATAATAATAAAAATATGTACAAAATAATCGTCCCCATCGCTGTCAATTGGAAAAGTGCCCCGGTGGGCAGCATTGCCACGTTGGATGGCAATGCTGATTCTTTGGCAGAACAAGAATTTGTGTGCTACACTACCACTAAAAACCCGACTACTGAAAAATTACGCTCTAATTAAATTCAAGGTTACTAGGTAAAATCGACTCCTCCTAATGTTGAAGGCGATTAAAATGTCTAATGATCTACCCGGGTCATAATAACGAATCGATTGACACCTTATTCATCATAATCAGATGAATAGTTTAGGCGTTACGGAGGAACATACGTAAATACAAAAATACATACATAGACTGCTAAAATTTTCTTTACATTTGGCTTCGCCGTAGTCGGGTAAGAAAGGCCAGTCTTCCTGGTCGTGTAAAGAGCAAAATTGCTTGTTATAGAAAAATCGAAACAAAATGTTTCATTTTGGCAATTTTGAAGGCTTAATAATTTTGTTTGCCGATATCTAATGATAAGCTCGTCTGTTATCCGAAAATAGAAACCATTTTCGTCATTTGCCGACACAATACCTGCTGCGGTGAACCTTCTCTGCCTATACCATCCCAACTGGTCAATACGAACAACAATCGCGGCTTCACTATTAAATATTTAATAAACCTAATGACTGAAGGTCAAATATAACACGTAGGTAATCGATATTAACCATTAGGACAGTTTGTGAATTACAGCCAGCAACTGTAGTCGTTAAACCTATGTGAAGTGGATATTTCAACATGAAAAACAAAGAAAATTCAGCTAAAATTGTGTTTGCATATCACAAATAGGTAGAAGATAATATTTCTAGATCGTACGAGTGCATTAATTACTAAAATTTAAAAGATAACATCCGATGCTAATCTATTGAACGATTAGAACGAAAAACCTTTGCAAGTGACAGAAAACAACGTTGTTTATAATTAGCCGTTGTTTCTTTCGTCATTATCTACAATAAAACACGCTTCATTTGAGACCGAAGTCGGACACGGATTAGTGAATTTTAAAGGCTCTACGTAGTCAGTGCTGTTAGTTGGAAAACACACTGTGTTCGTTATTGTGTAAAACAATCGTTATCATCAGATTCCATTTTAGTTATCACTAAGATACAGAGCTGTAACGTATCGGCTAAGGAATCGTTTAGTCGTTTTGTAAGTGGTGTTTTAATAAAAAAAGAAAATGACGGGTGAAAATCAATCTGCTCCTCCGGCTCCTTTGCCGGTGGGTCCAGTGGTGACCAATAATTCTGGGATGCATTTCACGAAGACGGAAACGGAGTACAATATGAAGTCTATAAGATTTCTATTGTTGACCATCACTGCTATGTTTATTGTAAGTATATTTTTGTTTATTTTGTACCAGCCCACAGTGGCCACTATAGTCTCGTCTCGTTATATCTTTTTACCCGACTACGGCGAAGCCAAAAGGAGGGGTTATGATTTTATGTTGGTACATTTCACATGTCTTCGAATGTTTTGGTTCTAGGACATGCCGGTTTGCTCACGATGTTTTTTTCATTGTTTTTTGAGAGCAGTGGTGATAAAATAAATTAACCAAAGTAATGCGCCTGCCTGGGTTCGAACCCACGACTTACTGTTCGTTATTCGGGGCCGCCACCACTGGGCCACCGCTGCTCTCCAATTTACTGGTCTCTGCCTAATCCTTGGGGAGTACAAGCATCAAGTGTGTGAAACTCCACCCCTAAGACGACTCACTGACCTTTATACGTGAAATTAGCACAAAGTGATTGATGGACGTCCTCTGTTTTTCTATATTTCTATGTCCTGAACCATAATCCGCAAGTTGACTTCCGATTTACTTGTGCCTTATCGTAGTTATTGCTATAAATCGGTGGCTGTAACAACAACAAATAACAACATCCATTTATTTTCAGGCTACTTTGGCCCATAGATATATATACCTTACATACTAACCATACATATGATAAAATACAAATTGTGTTAGTGAATAGAAACTTAAAACTGTGTTAGTAACACTTCACTTCTGTACTATGTCACTGTGCGTTCATGTGGCACTTGCCCGTGGAAGCAACGGAACATCACTCGATGCGGCCAAAAGTCCTCCTCCAAGACGATTTGCAGATAACATGTTGGTATTCGCACCACGAGTTGACGTTGCGGCGCGACTCAAGCAGCTGCACTCTCGCCATGTATTTGATCTTCTGACGCACGTACTCCACGATGTCCTCCGCAGTAGTGGTGTAGTGTAGTCGGGAGTTGTATATCGGAGTGTTCGGATTCGCGGCACGAATAGACACATTGGGCTCCGATGAAGCCGTACCGCAGCGGTTCTTGTTGGTGCGTTGACGGCGCTTACTCCTCAACACCGTTACAAAACCAGCATCTGCCCGAAATGGTGCCTTTTCAAGGCACGGGCTTCCCAGCGCAGCGGTAGCAGATATGCCGCGACTATGCTAGCGAAATCGCCACGAACACGTCGCGATTTTGCCGGCGCTGCAGAAACAGGCAGTGCGTCAAGAGTAACGTACACCATTTTTGTTTTTTATTGTGCAAGACCGGTCCGCTTCGGACGGACTTCACATTGCGCAATTAAACTCACAGGCGCGGGCCTGTGGACGGTGAGCTATGGGCTAGCTCGCCGTCCGTCCGTCTTATGACGACAGGCCGTGTCGACGGCGCGTTCGTGTTCCACGCGCGCCTCAAGGAGAGTCAGCAAACAGGGAGGCGTCCGTAAGGACCGACGCCTGCCAGGGTTGCGGGACTGTTCGAAAGAGATACCGCGGCCCTGGAACACAAAGGGCAAAGGAAGGAACATGGATGGGTTTTAGTCAGTAAAAGTCTGACACTCCCTCTTGCTCAGCCCAGAGCGGGAGGGGTTATTTGATGATTTCCCATCGGTAAGCAGTCTATGTATGTATGTTTATATTTACGTATGTTGCTCCGTAACGCCTAAACTATACATCCGATTTTGATGAATAAGGTGTCAATCGATTCCTTATTATGGCCTGGGTAACATAGGCTACAAACCAAAAAACAACCCCCTGTAGTCGGGGTTTTAGTGGTAGTATAAGAGTACCACACAAATTCTTTGTTTGTACACACGGCTACACATCAAGCTATACATTTCCAGTATAAGCTGACCTCGCATTGTACGGAAATCCTATACAATGCGAGATCAGCATAAACTGGAAATGTATAGCTTGATGTGTACGCGTGTGTACTACTGATCGAAAATTGATATTTTTTATTATCTAAATTGGAAATCGGTGGCGTCATTACTGTTTGTTTTTGGGTAAAGTCCCCATCAACTAAAATACGTCAGCTTTGATAAAAAAAGTGATTGATACAGCTTATCAGTACAAATGTTGTAGGCAACAATATTAGATATTAAACCTTTTTGGTATTCTAGGTATGTCTAAAATAGAATATCTATCTATCAATTGAAGTTCATGGTAGATAAATATTGGAAAAAACTGACTTTGTTACCGTTTTTGCCATTTTATCATGTAGTTCGACTTAATTTATCACTTCCGCAAATTTAATCGAAATCGCGAAGGATGTAGACCTGAAATTTTTAAGTAAGACTCAAGTCCACACCAGCTCTTGAAAACCACTACCTACTATCCAGGGCTTATAGCCAGCTACTTCAACTGCATTATGCCATCAGGCTACCATCGCTTTGAGGAGTTGCAGTTGTGTAGGTTAGGTACTATCAATCTATGTATATTTGGTTTCTTTGGTCAATACCAAAGAAATCGTCGTGTCGTTGAGTTCCTTTAGTTACGACTTAATGAGTCGAGTTACGTACGACACTCACTTCTCACACTCAAATCTGTGTGGTTCTTCGTTCAAAATACCATCTCACTCAGACATTAATCTGCATGGTCATTTGACTTGACCAATATCTGGACTTGGAGACAGAGACTTCTGATTTTGTTCCTGCTGTTTCTTCCCACAGTAGTCAGGTACGCGTACAAAATACCGGCCCCATCTAGTTTTAAAACATAACATGATGTGACGTGTACCAATTTACACAAATAAAAATGTTTTTTTAATGACCTACAAATTATAATTAAGGTCGGTCTTGTTTTCGTAACGGAGGACAATGTTTTAAACATTCTGATCATGAGTGATGCTTCAAAATGATGTTGTGCGCCTTATATGCTATCATAATCTGCCTAGACTTTTCCCAACTTTGTTCGGGGTCGGGTTCCAGTCTAACCGGATGGAGCGACTCCCTATCTGACATCCAGTCAGTACTGCGTAATACGGTGCAACTATATTCTTTGTGGTGTTTAAATAAACAACACTCTATCAACAATCCGCTCTGACAATGTTTTTAGTGTCATCGCAACATAATATTATCAGTTAATCACCGTTGACCCTAATTCTCTTTGTTGTAATTTCCCGGTACTTTAAACAAATGTATCTACGAGAGGAAAGTTTGTGATGAATTTTTTGCCCTGCTTTTCCATCTTATGCAGGGTGTAACAGGACTCTTCACGAAGCCGTCAACCAAGCTTTATGTATATCAAACTAAATAACTTTTCGCAAAAAATATTGCTGGGTAACGACTTTTTTTTTGGGGTGAAATATCACTTTTTACGGTTAGACTCAATGTAAAGCACTCAAAACATTGTGCTGATGGATGGATTGAATAATACACGGATCGTGGAGGGGTAAAGTAAAAATCTTACATTAAAAACATGTATTAAAAAAAAAAAACTTGTGAAAAAGTTGGAACTTTGACTCTCAATATTTCCGTAACTAGAAGGCTTCCAGGTATGGTCTAGAACAAAAAAATGATAGCAGTGACGGGGAGAACAAGTGCCTTTCCGCTTCGTTATGGGTCTTGTTACACCCTTTAATAGTTACCTACTGACTAAGTGGTAAATAAAAACAACTTATTCTATTAAAATTATAAACCCGCACTACGCCATCTTAGTAAACACTATTATTTCTTTTTTTCCATTTCAAGGACTAACTATGACTACTAATAGTCCTATTAAGTATTTTGTGTGTACATAAATAAATAAATAAATAACTATTACCGTGCCTAGTGGCCAAAAATATGGCAAGCAGACTGTTCAGGACATCATGAGAAGTACCTAGTTATAAGGGCAAGAAAAGCTTGTAGACTTGTACAGACGCCAGCACATCAAGCTAAGTACTACAATTTCTGTCAAATTTCTTTCAACTCTATCGTCGTAGAAGTAGGTTCAAGGTTGATTGGGAAAATTTGACATTTTCGGGTATAGTTTGATGTGCTGGCGTCTATATTATGATTGTACCGCCACTAATTCTACATACACGTATGACCATTGAAATAAATAAAAAAATTGAAAATCGGATGACATTTTTATTAGGGTGACCAATATTCTATCATCAAAATTTTTGGACAAAAACAATACAAAAAACAAAATTTTCTCAATTATTTTTTAATGGATTCTATTAAAATAAGAGAGGCAAAATTCTGTTTTGACACCTGAGGCACTCCATGTGTGTCAATACCTATAATAAAAACACCAGTTTGTACGACTATAGCATAAATAATAAAAAAAAAAACAACTGCGAAAAACCGCTAACAAAACTTTTCAATTTTCTCGTCGGCCACCGTGACTGCTTGAAAATTTGACACTACCATTGACAATTTGATTGATTTAGACCAAGATTTAGACAGATTTATATTTTACCACATCATACGTGTATGTCACATATTTGGGGTCATGAAGTACAAAGTTTATACGTGCATGACCCACGGGCGGGTCATTCCTAAAACTATTTTTATTTTATTTATTTAAGTATATAAATAAAAAACAAAGTCATTGTCCTATAGTATGTGTACCTATCGCAACTTAAACTAACCAAACAGCTGGTTGTTATGTCAACCATTTTTTGTATTGTCCTGTGTGAGTCTAATAAATACGTTTTCTTTTTTTCTTTTCTTTCTTTCAAATCTATATTTTGCGATTACACGTAAGGGGTGGTACCCATGATCCTAGCTACACAGGGAACGTGCTAGACCACCGTCGCTCGATTGACTCTACCATAGCTCTAATAACTTATAGTTAATTCAAATCGTTTTTTTGAGGGTTATTGCAGTAAGTAATTGATTATCTACTTGTCAAGTTGATTCAAAGATAGATAGATAATTGTGTATGTATGTACTTATTCGATTTCATCAGGATTATTATATTTTACCTACGTTTATCGTTATCAAATAAAGAGAAAAGTAAAGTTGATTGTTGAGTATTCGATCACACATACCATCTTATCTTTAATTTCAATAAAAAATATCATAATCTGGAGCGGAAAATTGTCTGGAAATGATTCATTTAAGATTGCAAATGACGGAAACATTTTTATTGAAACAAGCCAAGCCAAAATTTTAAAGTTCACAGAATACGTGTCACTCTTGGCTTTTATCGAGTTCAAACGATGTTCGGTATTCCCAGTGACCGTTGGACTCCTTGCCAGCCCTAGTCTCTTTGTCTATGAAAATTACAATCTTACTTCGATTTACAATCTTCTTGGAACTTAAAACAACGAATCGAAAATCGTCGAACAAAAATCTAACTAGCCGAAATCGTCGAACAAAAATCTAACACCGAAGGGTTAGACTAGTGGTATATAAATATGTGTACTTAGTTCTTAAAGGATGTAACAAGACCTAACGAAGCCGAAAGGCACTTGTTCTCCCCGTCATTGCGATCATTTTTTGTTCTAGACCATACCTTCTAGTTACGGAGATATCGGGGGTCAAAGTTCCAACTTTTTCTCGAGTTTTTTTATAAATGCATGTTTCTAATGTAATATTTTTACATTAAACACCTCAAAAAAAAAAGTTTCCCAGCAATAATTTTTGCTTATAGTAGATACTTAGTTTGATGTACATAAAATACTTGGTTGACGGCTTCGTGAAGGGTTGGGTTACACCGTGTATAGGGCACCAACATTTTGATGGTTATATTTAAGTCCCATGATAAAGAGGAATTTATTTGGGGTCAGCCCTCCTAGTACTTCCGCGCCACACGGTTCGGTTGTGGGTTATCTCCCATGACATTTTTTTATTGCCACGCTAGTTTTAATATCTAACATCATCTGCGTAGCCTTTTCCCAAACAACTTGGGGTCGGCTTCCAGTCTAACCGGATGCACCATCTGCCTACCTAGCTATAATATCTATACAGCGTGTAACAGAAACAAAAACTTACAATTTATAAATTATTTAGGTGGTGTTTTATTAGTCTTTTAAAAGTTGGAAGTGATTTCGATTCCTTGATTACTTTAGGTACATAGTTATACAGCGTGTAACAGAAAGGGTATAGTCATATGGAATTCTGTGGTACGGACCATCAAACTGAACAACTTTCTGTATGGGACCACCATCAAAATCGTAAAAAAATAATCAGCTGTCCCATACATTTGGGTCGAGTAGGTATTGAAATTTTGTATAGGACAGCTGATTATTTTTTTACGATTTCGATGGTGGTCCCATAGAGAAAGTTGTTCAGTTTGATGGTCCGTATCACAGTATTCCATATGATTATACCCTTTCTGTTACACGCTGTATATAACCTTATTTACTATTGCAGGTTATTGCCGTCCTGATGGTAGTCCTGGGTATCTCGGTATACTCCCACTACCATGGCTACTCGTCTTTCTTCGACGGCACGGTCAGCGGGCTCATGACCCCGTCAGCGATGAGCGTCTTCATCGGACTGGCGCTGTTGATCGTCTCCATCTTCGGCTTCTTCGGCAGTTTGAAGCTTAGCACTTGCATGGTCAATGTGGTACGTATGAGCTTCTATTTTTTTTAATTTGAAAAGTGTATGAAAAAGAATACTTTTTGAAAATTTCAAGGGATATTTTCTATTTCATGAAATAAACGCTTATATATTTTAGTTAACTAGCTTACAAATCTATGTCTTTTCATCGCTTAATCAGCCTAGTTATATTCCAATGACTTACCGTCGAATTATCATCTGCCTATAAGCCATTTTCCCAACTATGTTGGGTTCTGCTTATATTCTAATCGAATGCAGCTGAATATACCAGTATTTTACATGGAGCGACTGCCTCATGGAGCATGGAGCCTCTGGCAGTCGCCAACCTCCACAACCCAGTTAGTGCTGGTTAATACGAAACCCCTTGGTAAGACTGGTTGTCAGACTTTTGGACCACTGACTATCTGTAATGACTGTCAAAGATCTACAAATGACAGCCGAAACCAACGGCTTAACGTGCTTTCTGAGATACGGAGGAAACTCGGTGTGCAATGACTAATAGTCACCCATCCACAGACTGATCTTGGCAAGCGTGGCTTAACCTTGAAGATCGACAAGTACTGTTCGAGCTCGTCTTACTTACCTACCGGCTGCGCGGAGCCGATCGAAGAAGTCCAACTGTTAGCTTTTGTGAGGTTTATTGCCATTTAACTTCTGCAACCAAAGTCTGTAACTTTTGTTGGGATTGATGGCGACTCCCTCAGATTTTTGACGACATTGTCTTGAACTATGATCTTGATTTAATCAAGGTTTTTCTTTTCAGTATGCATGCATCTTGATGACGGTGTTCATAATCAAGTTGACGGCAGTAATCCTTGCCTTCACGATGGACAGTGGTAGGATAATGCATTACGTCAACGTGCCAGTGTGGGGCTACAACGATCCTGAGATTCAAGAGGAAATTGACGCTCTACAAAACACTGTAAGTACCTTTCCAAGATACAGGCGCAGCCTATATGTATAGTTTGGGGACCTCCATTTTCTATATAAGGTATATGTATTCAAAAACGAAATCTCTTAAGGGGTCATTGTACTCATCATTATGAACAACTTTCACTATAAGACCAAACCCGAAATCGCGAAAAAAAATTCAGCTGTTCAGTACATTTTGTCGAGTTTTGCGCCGAGAAATGTACTGAACAGCTGATTTTTTTTTTGCGATTTCAATGTTGTCCTATAGCTGTAGTGAAAGTTTTTCATAATGATGAGTACAATGACCCCTTAAGAGATTTCGTGTTTGAATAGCCTACCACCTAACTACACCTACCCGTATACCTTATATGTTAAAATTTTACTTGTTACGTTGATTCATAGCGCTAAGTTAGGATAAGTAATTTTTTTGTAACAATGTTATACTTAATAAATTTATTCTTATTCTTTAGATAGTTTATTTATGATAATCCACCACGCCTAAAAGATTCCCAGAGCTTAATCCTAATAGAAAACGAGATGTGAGAGGGAGAGGGTCGTATTGCACCACGCGGGCCCACTGCGGTTTGGTAAGACGTCGAATTTTTGTTCCTTGGACATGCCGGTTTCCTCAAGATGGGAAGTTTACTTCACCGATTTTGAGAGCAGTCGTGATAAAATGCGTTACACAAAGTAAAGCGCGTGCCTGGGTTCGAACCCAAGACTTACAGTTCGTAAGTCGGGGCTGTCACCACTGGGCCACCTTTGCTCTAATCAAAAAATGTGTTTAATCCTCACTATTTTATTCCAGCTTAGTTGCTGCGGCAGTAACTCCTTCATGGATTACTTGGACTTTAACTTCACCGACAAAGACAGAATAGCTCGGGCTAATGTACAGATGGACGGAGACATTGTGTCCATGATGGTGCCTAGAACCTGCTGCGAGATAAAGTACAACATTGAGGTTTGCGACCGGATCTATGGCACTGGTTGTAAAGAAGCCTTGGTTAACGTGCTGATACAGAATTCCACTGTCATCGGTGTGCTCGGCGTTTCTGTGATGTTTATCAATGTGAGTATCCTTATTATTTGGTTACTTACTCTTGTTTCTACTTCACAGCAGGTTTTTCATTCGTTTCTTATCGATTAGTGCTATTGTAATTTTCAACTAAGGCATACCTAGAAAGTCAGTTAGAACTTAGAATCTACTATAGTAGCTAAACGTATTTTCATTGTTAATTTTCAACCACCAGTCTGGTGTTTGCCTCAGGAATTCAGTGGAGATAGGTAGGTATGGATCAAGCGTAGATTTAGGGTTGTCCCAGATAGAAACGATACCTAGGTACAATAGAGTCCCGGAAAAAGGCCAACGTCATCGCAGTACCTGACTGCCTATAGTTAGCTTCTAGTCTGCTAGGATGTTGGAATTACCAGGGGGCCTAAAATGGAAGCTTTATCAGAATCATAATATGAATCACGTTAAAAATTTAAAATTCTTAAAATGGTCTTTATGGTAAATGATCACAAAGTCCATTTTAAGAGTTTTAAATTTTTAACGTGATTCGTATTATGATTCTGATAATAAAGCAGCCATTTTAGGTCCCCTGGTCGTTGCAAGTTTTCAGATTGAAGATGTTTAAAAGAAACTTGAGTGCAGGTAATTATTTACTTAGAGAAATCCGTAGGTTTATATGCAAGCTGTTATCTTGCGCTAGATCCTAGCAAGATTTCTATTGTTATTTTAACTTTAAGTATTACAAAAAAAGTTCTAGGACATAGATACCTAGCATTGTTTGCAAGGATACACACGTGCCCTAGTTACATCTGACTTTGAGGTTAATTGATAACACTATGTACCTACTTCATTTATGTTTTGTTTAGACAAAGAAGGTAGGTAGTTCATGAAACCAGTTTCCGATAAAATGAATGTAGAATACTTTTTTGTTCGCTCCAAAAAAGAGTAGGTACCTAATGTTTGTTAGCCTCGTATTCATTGTACCTAAACACGATTTGCGCAAACAAGTTGGGGCAACATGTTTTAGGCATTGTTACAATTATATGTATGCATTGTTTCCCGCAACACATGCTGCTGAAACCTGAAAGGATGTTGTACCTACAACTTTTGAATCCAAACCAAAACTCTCGAAAGCATGGATTCTTACTAAATATTATAAACAAGAAACTCTCTTTTACCTTTTTACGCCGTAATAACGGCTGAAAAGATATAAATGATTTTTTTATAGACAATCAATAGACCTTCATCTGGACTGGGTTACATATGTGTGTGTGATATTTTGATATTTACGATCTCGGTAAATAAGTACCTATATTATGATCCCTCCACGCGAACGAAAGCTAACTCGTAAAATATTAATTGTGCAGCTCCTCGGCATTATCTTCGCCCTGCTCCTGGCCCGTTGCATCAGGAAGATGAAGAGCGCAAGGGCTCTGATCACATGGAAACTCAGGGAGAACATGATCATGCAGAGAGAGGCTGAGGAAAAGCAGAAGAACGAGACCCAGGTCTACATTGAACAACAGGAGTCGAGTCATGCGTAAAAGTCCTGTCAAAAATAACGCCTAAAGTGCTGCATGCGTTCTTTTGGCGCGTGGCATTAATCGGAACTAAAGCCGCCATCTTGTATTTCTACCTAAATAATTTCACAAATCTTATCCAAGCGCCAAAAGAACCATCTCAAGCACTCTAACACTATTTTTAGATACCTAAAATAAATGTTGTTTTGCATTTGTATTAAATAAAACACTAGTGGGTTTTCTGTTTTCAAAACAGGGCAATGACCTACTGGCATAGTTGACTTTTGATTTTGACTCTACAGCGAACTTATCAGTGCAGGCGGGAAAACACAGAACTAAATGTACCGAGTCAAAAAAATAAATGTACGCCACCTTGAACTGCACACTAGATGAGTCATAATAAAGATGATTGTGTCTATGGCTATAAATGCCCGAAACTTTTGGCGCGAAGCGATGAAACGTTGTCGTTACACGCTGTTGGTAAACATTAAAATTTGTGCAAATTGCTTTGTAAAATGTATTGAAAAACTTTGGTTTTGATTGTAGTCATGCGTCGAGAGGTCGACAATATTTTAATTAAAGCTGTTCGAAGTACCTACTACTTCGAACAGCTTTATTTAAAATATTGTTTTAATAGATAATGTAGGTAAATTAAACTGCTTCACTAAGTGTTTTAAGTGATTCGTAGAAAGTTTATTGTTACCTAATTATTGACACTTTTTTAATAAACGCAGCTTTCAAACGCAGTTGTAACTTGTAAGATAATATAAATAAAAATATTAATAATAAAGGTTTAAAAACATAAATAAAACTATCAAGTTGGACTGCAATATTTGGCATTTATTTAAAAATCCTATATTACGAATTACTATGAGATAACTTAGCGTAGGAACATTGTAAGAAAATTATTTTCAAAAATATTCACAGACAAGTGCAATCAATACAGAAATGAGTACAATACATATTAAACAGGGTGAGCAAAAACAAGAGGTAACCGGAAGGGACCCACTTTTCGTGATAAACACACACACTTTGTACATATTCAGTAAAATGTTCGTACAGCAAAAACTTGTGCTTGGAATTGCGGACATCAGCCAATACAATACAATCTTCATTACAGACTACCATAGAAAAAGGTTTTATAGTAGCAATATCGGTCTTTATCTGAGTAATTGATTACAATTTTAGATTTGTGATTTATTTGAAAGAAAATTTACCGCCTTTTCTTGTGTACAGCCAGGAGCACTAAAATGGATTCACGCAGGAACTTTTAAATGATTTTCTCCTACAGTACTTTCTGGTACTGTAACGTTTCACGTTTTCACGAACATAGTATTTTGAAAGCATAACTATTACAAATAAAATATTTACTCAAAGTAGAAACCGTAATATTTACGAGAAGATCGATTTTGAATGTTGCTAAGTGTATAGTAGTGCTTGCGACTGTACAGGGTGAACGAATATTTTAAAATATAGCTTTATTACACACCTTAGATACATATACAGTGTGAGCAAGAAGCTTTTAAACAACAAGGTAATCATTACTTATCTGAAAATAATACAAATGATAACAATTTTAGTGCTAGATTTCAACCTAATTACTTGATTATATAAAGGAAACAAAGATAAGCGATCATTCGAGGCAGACACTCAAATATAGTGCATGTTAATATTAATCCGCACAAGTCATTTAAACACTGAGTCTTGATTTATTTACTAATACTGGGATGATTTAAAATTTTAGAGGACACTAGCTACGTCAAACGTCATAAATATTGAGGTTTTATCTCACATTTACATGTGTGTATGACCAACATAACTAATAAATAAAATATTAAATAAATGTGACCTCAATGACAAGATATTGTAATAAATATATTGTGGCTTTAAAAAAAAACAGACTAGATAAAGCATAAGGGCTGTACCTAAGGCAGGTCGTGATGCCAATAAAATGCATACACCAACCTTGCATGGAGGCCAATTCTCGTACTTAAAAAAGTTCAAACTAATGTCGCCATCACAACTCAGAAAAAAATTCAAAACTTGTCTAAAATCTGGTTGTATTTTTGACAGATCGAGACTTATTAAATACGAAAATTGCCCTTCTGGGATTCGTTTGGTGACGCAGCCAGCCATAGATTTTGTTGGTATCGCGACCATTCCACACCGGGTAATATGGGGTGGTTTCCATAAGGCGTGATCGAGGTTAAGACCAGGACCATATTGTAATTTAAAAAAAATAGAAACGGCTGAATCAAGACAAAACTTTGAAAGGGTTCTTAATGTTGAATTATATAATATGTTGCCAACAATTACACTATTATACTTAATTAATAAATTAATCAGAGACCTTGTGTTCCTAGCAAATAAATAAATGAGACCTTGTTGGCAACATGAATATATTAATTCAACATTAAAATCTCTTTCATGGTTTTTAACTTTTTGCCACCACTACAATGGCTCACAAGTATTAAAATTAACATGTTTTGATAAGTACATTCAATGTAGGTACTTATATTTAAGCATGTCTACAGACATAAGGTCAAAGCAATTAATAAAAGATAGCTAATTTGCGCTATAAAAATAACATCACAATTATTAGTTCAATGTCCAGCAATCACAATTAAAATTATGAATACTTATAATTTAGTTTTCACTGATTTTGCCTACAAAATATACATATCAACACCTTCACCAAAATTCGTGCTAACTAGGAATATATGTATTTATTCAAAGATGAGATCAATATGCATGTACGGTACATATTGATTTACATACATACCTTAAACCTACACATATTAATTTGGATGAATAACTTACAACTTATAACTTACACTTTAAAATGCGAATATTCATCCATTGAATATATAGGTACTTTTAAAGTGTGTACTAACATCATCCATACTTTCTGGATAAAAAACCTCTTACTCAAAAGTGGACCTACTCATAAATGATACCATATCAACTAGAAATCTACACTAATTATAAAAAAAAGCTTGTAAATAGGACAATGAAATAAAATGATAGTGATGTAATCTAAAAAATAAAAATAATTAGCAACTATCAATATTGCAATACTTTCAAAACTTCTATCACACAAATAATTGATTTTAAACAGCCTACCGTCACTCACAGCCTTGATCTTAATCTTTACTGCTGTCAATAGTTTAAAGAAACAATGTCTTAAATCTTAGTTTAAAAAAAACTAATAGCCATATTATACAGTTGAATTAATGAAGCCAAGTCTAATAATAGGTTCCGTGGACTTCAAAATTGAGCAGATAACTGTATATTTCTGTCCAGTTAAGATTTTGGCCACTCAAAAACTCAACCAGCACATTATTAAAACAAAGTAATACTAGAATGAAAACAAATAATTTAAGACCATTTGAAGCTAGTGGCTTGATACAAAATTTTGAATAAACTACTTACTGATTTTAACCTATTTACACACACTTAAATAAACCTTTTACCCAACGGAACAGGCATACTAGAAAATACCACATGCTATTCTTTTATACCCTTTTGTGCATCCATGTCATACATCTGGTCATGCACACACACCAATTGCCACAATATCTTTTGTCATCTACTTTTTTTGAAGAATGTAACCACTAAGGTTAATGCCATCCTCCTAGGGTGTCACTTTACCAGTGTTTCCACCGACATTCCTATACTATTACTTTTTTAAATCTGCTTCCATCTAATCAACATGACTAACCCATCTAGGCATACCTATTTAAATACCAAGTACAATAAATAAATAAAAGTTACAAATAATCATGTTCCGTAATTTGTCTAGTGGTAACAAATACTAACTTTCACAAAGTTCTAATTCTAAGCTATTTGGTTTTCTACCTTTTTGTTTTGTCCGATTAAGGGTGATAGGCTCAACCCTGGAGATTTCATACCGTTACTAGGTAATTCTTCATGACCATTGATTATTTCCTTCACGTTATTCTGTTTCACCTCTTCTACATTATGATATATTTTAGCTTTGTGATCCCAAAAGTTTTTACCGATTTCTCTGATGTTGTTTCCTATCTCTTGTTGTTCACCGCACAGGTAGGGTGGGGTAAACTCCCGGTACGCAATACAGACTCTTCTTGAAGTGATATCTTCACGTAGAACACAATGTTCCCACATGTATCTTGCTTCGCCATAAATGATTATTAGTGATCTCCTGGAATTGTAAAAAAGGTGATGTGAATATTATTATTAATTTACAGAAGCAAGTTTAGTTTATTTATTAATAATTATCAACTGAGAGCAGCTGTGTAAACAAGAATCTTCAACAATTGACCTTGCATAATAGTACTCAAACTATTTATTCATCAGTCATAGATATTGCACAATGTTTTACTATTTTCATGAAACATTATCATTGTGTAATATTATACCTTATTACCTTTTATTTGCTTGGTTTTTTTTACCTGAACTGATCAATACATTTTTCATTTTGAACACCAATAAAAAGCTGGATGGATAGTGTGAACGATAATTTATATGAATAAAGAAAAAGGAGTACCTAAATGTTTTTTAACGGTAGACAAGGGGAGAGTGGAATAAAACAATATAAAGCCTCAACACCAAGTAACATACACAGGATAAGTGCAGGAACATGATGATGTGGCTATTCTTGTACAAAATGTGACTAGAGCAAAAGGAACAGTTAATTAAACTCACCTTGGCATTGGTATTCTAATTATAACATCATCATCAATCACAGATTTGCAAGCCTCCAACATTGACTGTTCCATTTTGTTGTCTGTTATAATACTACCATCATTAGCCACCACCGGGCCATATTGTTCAGCACAATATAGATTGTACTTCTTTATGTCACCCTTAAACTTAGTCATAGTAAGTACAGAGTCAGACAAACAATTCACAGTGATTATTCTCTCACCCCAGATCCAACAATCATCTATGTGAGGGTCAATAGAGGCTCCCTTACTAGGATCATACTCCAAAGAGCACTGTTCAATAACATAATAATTCTTTAGCAAATCTATACTGTCAAATCTCTCCTGCAAATACTTAGAAAATGCCGGAAATCCTTCGAATTTGCCCACCACTACTTTTTTCTTTTTAAAATTAGTTTTGGGACCATAGTTTTGCTTCCTTCTACCGCTCTGTGACACGTCCCATGGCACTTCATCGATGTTTTGCATCAGAAATCTTTCTTCTTCCTCTGATATGAAATCCATTTGTATGTACACGCCTGGGTAGTCTATCGAGTCTCCTTCATGGTTAGGATGTTGTTTGTAGGAGTCAAGGTCCCAGCCTCGCCAGGCTTTGTTGCAAAACGGACAATAAACATAACCTTTGCCTTTGTCAAGTTCCAGCTGTAGTTTCAAGTTCTTGGCTCCATATTGTGTCTCACATATCAAACATGTTCTACAACCTTTGCAACCACATGGACGCGGCTTAGTCATTGTTTCACAATGAATAGTAATACGCTATGGTTCTATTAAACCATTCAACTGATTTCGCGATACTCCGGAATCCGGCGCAAACTATGACTGGTCGATCGAAGTGACGTGTGTTATTTTTATCTATGCCTGCCAATGTCAAACTGACATTAACGGTTTTTACCGTAAGAAATGAACAAGGATGGTGATCGTTCCAGAATATTTTACTAGTTCTTGAGCATGAATAAACCGGCTTTAATCGAAAATCAAGAAACCGAAATGTATGTAGATAGAACTACGTATGTACTACAGTTCTCCTTTCACAGTTATTTTAACTACAATATGTTTACAACTCAGGGGGTCTAAAATCGCCGCTTTATCAGAATCATAATACGAATCACGTTAAAAATTTAAAACTCTTAAAATGGACTTTGTGGTCGTAAACATAAAGACCATTTTAAGAATTTTAAATTTTTAACGTGATTCATATTATGATTCTGATAAAGCTTCCATTTTAGGCCCACAGGTCTTTATTGTTGCTACAGTAGCATTTAGGTATCGGGAAGTTTTAGTGAAAACGGTCATAAGTTTATCGACCCGACTATCCCGAAGCAACTGCTTATGCTTAGGATAACTAACTAGCCTATAGCTTTGTAGCTCTAACGGTTAGTGTGTCTCAAACACACGCTGACCGCTGCCACTAGGGCTTTCAAATACCGGATTTTTTCAATACTGGTATTGGAACTCAATATCGTGATCACGGTATTAATACCGGTATTGAACGCAAGTTCAATTAGGACATTCATAAAACCATTAAAATCCGTGTTTTATTTTCAAATCTGTCTTTGTTGTCCTCATTTTTTATTCGCAGTACAAACAAAAATAAAAAAAATGGTGCAGAGATAGTGTTATTGGCAACACTAAATTTTTTTTTTCCTGCTTGTTTTTTTCTATACAAGTCAAATCTAGAAAACTACTGGTAGGAAGCCTACATTTTTGGTATGAATTTAATTAGCATACGGTCCTAAGTTAATAAAAAAATACAGTTCTTGGCACCAAAACTAGCGTTGATAGCTCTCTTAAATAACAATTTGGTATTGGTTGATTGTTTACTTAGGTAGGGCTAGGAATTAGGAACGTAATCAAAACTTAAACTTAATCAAGTCTTTTTGCAGGAAACCATTTCACATAGACTTTGTAAGGTAGAATATAAAAAAATGTAAACTTTTTATTATTCGTATTATCGAAATGTCATCATGTCTCATGTAATCAGCATAGGTATGAGTATTTGTAGAAATGTAACTATAGCTTAATTAGCTAGCACATTCACAACACAATGACAAAGTCTACGCGTTATCCCGTTGCCTTTGCGAAACTGACTTACAATAACAAAAACGACATAAGTACAGCTTGATTTCGGGTATTGTCTTGAGCGGGGCGCAGAAGGGTGAGCTATAGTTAACAGCGGGACGCTTATGCTGGTGAAAACTAGTGATAGAATAAGATCACATCTAATGTCCGTAATACCGTAATCACGGTATTGGGGCGTCAATACCGGTATTGAAAAAGGCTCATATTAAATCCATGATCACGGTATTACGGGATCCCGGAATACCTGTATTGAAAGCCCTAGCTGCTACAGAACATATATCCTACGACCGCTGCCTTTCAGGATGGCGAACTGACTTTTTCTTCCAACATATTTTATTCTAAATTTCTAAGTATTTAAATAGCATCTGTATTTACAGATTGTTTTCATTCTAACTATTAATACTTTCTTATTTGTTAAAAATATGCGGGACAAGTTTTAGTAGGGATATTGTTTTTAAAAGCTCAAACTCAAACTCAAATTCTTTATTGCATTCATGTGTACATTTAGTTGTTATATAATAAGTAAGTTCCAACATGAAACCCGGTTAGGGCACGGCAACATAATAGATTGGACAAAACAAGCATCCAGTGAGTAGGTATACTGGATCGCAAGTTTGTTATACAAATACAATCGATATTATTAGGCTATTATTAGGTTTAGGATTATTTTATTTTATTAGGTACTAGGTTTATGTAGTTATTTTAATTAATGTCATGAGGTTATAAGATTATTTTATTTACGTGTATATTAATGTATTTGTTTCAATAATTTGTATTAATTATTATTTTTTATTGATATATATTATTTATTATATTTAGGTATATTTTGTTATTTAGTTAAAAAAAAGGCACTAGAATGAAATAAAATCGCATTGAATGATAACTGACATTAATTTATTGATTTATCAATTATTATGTAGGTATATAAAAACAGGTTTTTCTTCCAAATATTTTATATCAATATTAAAAAATTAATTAAACAATAGTAGGTATACATATAATAGGTATGGAAATAACTAAACTTTATAACTTTTCTAGCAAGTACATAATTTAGTTTTTTCTGTCATTTTACATCGCTTCTTGCAATTTATTTATAATAACATTTATATATATTTATTATCTTTTCTTTTCTTTTACTACATTTGGGTTCCATGACAAAAGTAGAGCTAACTAGAAAAGGTACTCGATAGGTGGTAACAAAATACGGTACTTCGAAGCCATAAATACCTACCTAAAACCGCATAAGTTATTAGTTGTAGTTATTCTTGGAACCTTCAGAAACAAAAATGGCAATAACAAAATATTTATGAAATGTAGGTAATTTTTATAAATTCATTAAAGCTACAGCTATATTATGAGTAGTTATGTTATTGTGATTGAGAAGCTTTTCTTTGTGAAGTGTGTTAGTATTCATTTTATAAGGTCTTAGTTTTAGTAGAACAATAATCGAAATTTTAGGCTACACGAATAGATAAATAAAGCTACATTTCGTCCCCACTCGATTCAGTACTTGACACTGTAAAATCCAAATAACTTTTATTAAAGTTGGTAAATACGTTAAAAATGAATTACTGCAAAATGTTGTGTCTTTTTACCAAAACATGCTTTCGTAAGCTGGGTAGCTTTTTTTAAGGTGGAAGCTCAAGGGTAGCCCGCGAAATTTAAATTTTCTCAAGTTTATTGCAATTTGCAGATCAGTGTCAGGTTGTATGTTGATGACATTCAATAGCTATTTTATGTAAAAGGCACTCTTTGTGATTATATGAACATAATGATTATAATTCTGTAACTCCATACGTGTTACTGGCGCGATTCATATTTTCATCAACATACAACCTGACACTGACCTGCAAATTGCAATAAACGTAAGAAAATTTAAATTTCGCGGGCTACCCTTGCGCATCCACCTTAATAGAAGAAGTATTTGACAGCAGTGATCAATATTGTTTTTATCATGTTGAAATAGTGTCAATGACGGTTGCCTTTTTTACTCCATCATATCGCCTAAATATTACAATATAATATTATTATTACATTAAAATGAACAAATACATATTTTTTTGTTTTTGTATACATAATATTTCAATAAATGTATGGATTATTTTGTACGCACGACGGCCAATCAAGCTATACAAAATCAGTTTATAAGGATCTCTCATTGTATAGGAAATCTATACAAAGCGAGTCCAAGTTATACTGGAAATGTAGCTTATGTGCCGCCGTGTGTACATACCAAGTATAAGTAAATAAGGTTTTTCTAGCAATACGAAATACAATAATTGGTACAATATTTGGTGTAAAAGTGACAAATTAAAAGAGGATAACTTACAAAAATTTTGTCTGTGGCCAGCCACATTCCGGAAGTCCTCGTGTTTTGTATTTTATTTATTTAATTTATTATCTACATATATTAACACTAGAATGTAAATAGTGCTCTTGACTACAACTATTTATTATATTTTTGCTAATCTTATTGATACATTTTAATATGCAGTGTCGCTAGGCATAAATAAAAATAATGAGTAAGTACATTTTTTTTGGTGATTCATAAACATGGAAATAAATTGCAAGTTGTATAGATAAAATTTCATAAAATCACTTAAAATATCAGCACCAGTGGTAACCAATTGAATATATTCAAATGCTTGCATTATTTCAGATAAAATGTTCCACATTTTCTCTTAACTGCGCGATATTTTATAATAAATATTTCCCAATCTCCTAATACTTAACACATCATAGCGTGATTAGTAACTAACTAAGCACCTATAATTATACGCAACTTTTGAATGGCAGTGTTATGTAAACCTACGTAACTAAAATATAATAGAGAAATTCTCTTAATATAACAACTCATATTTTACGTGATATAAAGTAGTTAAAAGTGTCGGGTCCTATATCATGTCGGGAATATTTGGACAGAATTATATTTCCGTCATAGTATTTCAAAAATACGTATTCATATTTGTGTGAAAATTCATCGGATTAACGCCATACAACGCTATCCATGTCATCAGTTAAAACCTTCAGAACTTCAAAAACTGTTTCAATCAAGTTCATCAAAATCCAGCACTTTGAAAGTAGGATGGGAGACGAGCGCGAGGGGCGGCGGCGAGGGCGTGGGAGGAGCTACCACAACCGCCGGCGGCCGCAGTCCTGGCGCTACTGGATGCTAATCATCCACAAGATCCCACAGCATGAGCGCAGCGTCGGTACCTCCAGCGCTGATCATGCAGCGGTCGTTGAATAAAAAGCGAGCGCTGTATATCGCTCCGCTGTATACTTTCATTTCATTGTATTCGGCTTTCGGACTTGCACAGGGATACCTGAGAAAAATGCAAAAAGAATAATAATCAGTGTTCGTGAGTTCAATGGAATATACAGACGCCAGCACATCAAGCTACTACAATCTGACTTTGTTTAATAGATTTTCAACTTTATCGCTAAAGCATTAGGTACAAGGTTGATTTGGAAAATTTGGCAGTTTCGGGTAGCTTGATGTGCTGGCGTCTGTACAAGTCTGTCTTATGGATAATGATACCTGAATAAGCGGACGTATCCATCCAAGTCACCGCTAACGAGTAGGTCGTGAGCAGCCGAACGACTCGCCGTAGATATCAGTGTCGTCATTGGGTAGAATCGGTTGTTCCACATTCCTAAAAAATACAAATTAGATAGGTTAAACAATCTATCAAGGGTTACCAATTTACCATAATAAGATAAAGACACCCGTACCTGATACAAGGAATCCAACAGTAGAGTTATATGTAGACCATTTTACATCTTTCATAGCGATCGGACTCTTTTCTGGTGATAAAGACTTAATATCCCCTGCAAGAAAATTGTGCAGGTAACAGTTTATAAATAAAAAATAAAATGACCGGCAAAACTAGTTTACAAAATATGAAAAACAATAGCACGTAATGGATACTGAAGTAAACTTACAAAAGGCCAGATCGTAATCAGCAGTAACAGTCTGCAAGTAATTGCCGTCTAGACTCCAGTCTAACTGCACGAGAGGTTGAGCCCCTCGGATTTTGTTTGATTTTTTGTATGAGAACCCGTCGCGGGAGACACGGAATAAATAAATGCTACCGTTTTGTGATCCTATGGCTAGAGTATCTCCAGCTGAAATCAAGTATGAGATTAGTTAATTACCTGTTATGAGACAATACGAAAAAGTTTTGTATCCCATTCCGATTTTTTATAAAATAGTCAATTCGCGATGTGTTTATATAATATTATTAGGTCAGAACTTAAAGGGTGTCACTGTCTTACCAGAGTTGTAAGCCAAGCAACTAAGGGGTGAGCCACAGACTCTTAGAGTGGCTACATGGGCTCCCGCATCAGCATTCAGAACTACTAAATGACCCTCAGTGCTACCAGCAGCCAGCGCTCCTCCGCTTGGATGCCACGCCAGAGATACACACTCATATCCAACCTGCAAAAAGTTGAAGAGTATATTTATGAGTACTATAGTAGTAAAGTTGTACTGTCTTAGTTCCTAAACAACAATGGTAACACCGGTTTTATTACGTTACCTGTGTGGCAAACACCAGTTTATGTCCTTTCCATAAGGCAATATTTTTGTCGTGCCCAGCTGTGGCGAACATTTCATCGTCAGGATGAACAGCCAATCCCATCAATTGTTTGTGATGTCCAAACACGACCTGTGTCAAATAACAAGTATTTGTAAACAATTTATTCGGAATTCTTCGCGGCCGTAATCAGCACACTTAAATATAATATGATCAGCATTGATCATCTAAATAAAAACAATGATAAACCTGATTAAATCTTCTTTGTAGAGAACCTTCCATGATGTTGTTTCGAGTCGTACCAACGTAAATGTTTCCATCGTTTCTGCCTGGCCTCTGAGGGTAAATACTGCGTACCCCTCCTACAGACTCAGGCAACTGAAAGCACAATATTTTAATATATAGGAATAATTAATATTTACTTTAAAGGAGATAAAAAAGTAGTCTTACAAACCTTCGTCTCAGTAATTCTTTTATAGTTTTGTAAGGAATCCCAGGCAGCGATTTTTCTGTCTTTTTCTCCACCTGATATTAGTGTGCCTTCGGAAAGCATAACTAGAGAGCTTATGCCTTTGATGTGAGCCTGAATAATATGAGAAAGGTGCATCAAACAATATTGTCTTACAATAAAAGAAAACTCCATTTACTTGTTACCATTTGTAAGGGTTTCACCTCAAATTCCATTCGAACGAAGTAAGCTCCGTCGCTATCGACACTGTATATTGTAATGAAACCATCACTATCAGCAGTTACAACATCACCATCTTGCTCAAACTGCAACGCAGTTACGTGTGTACGAGATGGCTGTAATAAGTAAAACAATTAATGGTATGAAAACCGATATTTACGGTTTTTTTAAATTCATTTAACTCCACTCTACAACTTACGCGGGAAACGACTCGCGCGTTCCTTATCTGCGTTGTAGGACATATTAAGCATAATTCAAATATCAAATAGAACCTCATTTTAGAAATAAATGTAATAAATACAAAACTCACCGGCTTGATGATATCAGTGCGTTCGAAGAATCCATCTTTTCTACGATTCCAGAAAGCCAAGTGGCCCTTTCCGTGTGTGATGAGCAAGTTGTCGTCGAGAGGATGGAAAGCAGCACCAGTGAGCTCTTCTTGCAAAGTCTGCAAGTCGTCAACGAAAAATTAAATTACCTATTTTCAAAATACATAGCCGGTTACTATACAAAGAAACTTCAAAGACTACCAGTAGTAGGGTGTTCAGCGTATATTATGTAGCATCGACCATTAGGCGAATACTTAATCAAGAAAACACAATACTCATCTCAGCGACAATTGCGTATAAGTAAGCAAGTTTTCAAGAGAACGACTGATATTAGAATGCGAATCGTTCTAAGAAATACCTGTGGAATCAAGCTTATAATTCGTCACCTTGTCTGTCTTTCAAACCCATTCTAAATAAACGGTAAATCAGTAAAAAAACTTTAGTCGTTCTAAACAAAAGTTGAACGCGATACGCTTTTTTCCCTGCACGGTAATGTACCAACCATGTTCTAAAGTCGTCGCGTGACCCGATAAGATGTTACTTGACAATTATGAAGAATTATTACCTAAGTTACCGAGAAAAATAATATTTTCTAACTATAATTTTTTCTAGTCATAAAATAGGTGTTACTTAAGATCAATCGCGGTTATTTAATAATGATTGAGTGTTATTTAGCATGGTGTTTATTTCCGTATGGAAGCCATTTTGTAAAATTGCGTGGTTTTATGACGGGCTGGGCTAAATAAAGGCTTATTTGCGACGTCTAATATATATATTATTATTTTTATTTGCGACCTCATAAGCTGGGGTAGTCCCCAGCTTATGCCACTTATTACATATTTTATAGAGGTATCTAAAATTTGTTTGTAAGTTTATAAGTAGGGGGTTATGTTAGGAACTCCCGATCCGATTCCGATTTTTTATCACTAATGGAAACCTACATTATCCCCTAGTGTTTAAAACGTTCCCGTGGGCTAATTTCCGTACATAACCGGAGCGAAACCGCGAGCAAAAGCTTATAGACCGGTTAAGCAGTAGCCAGCCTCAGAGGCTGAACTGCGAGCTGCCATCTCATAAAAAAAAAAACAAGCAAAAGCTAGTATATAATAAGAATAAAGTACCTAGATCATATAATCCGCTATTCGGAACTCGTAGCAAATATTTTTTTATCGAATTAAAGAAAATTATTTTACTATTTAAGTAGACAATAATTTATTCATTTATCTATTTGACAAAAACATTCTTAGCTTGACAGACATAAATCTAATTTATCAATGTATAAATAATATTGGTTCCTATCTAAATACAAATGGCTATATTATAATTTCGTAGCACTTGGTAATTCGTAGCCGTACCGTAGCTCGTAGCCGGGGGGCGTGTCCATGTTCAGTCGTTCAAGTGTGTTGAACTTGCGAAATTGCGACCAAACGCTACGAACTGATTTATGCTTTCGTAGAGGTTGCATTTGCGCGCCTTATCGTAATCTATGGATGGAGTTTTTTAGTTTCTTTGCGATTGCGAAAAATGGGTTTCTTTGAGTTTATTGTTTCTTTGTTTACGTTGCACTTTATTTTTTAAAGAAATTAAATGCAAAGCAAAGAGTATTTTCTATATTTGTTAGTGGAGCTCATATATTATTTCGTAGACTATATTCCTTTAGTGTAATTAAAAGTGTCGGTTTCATATTTTTAGACGTCAGTCAAGATCAAGCTGTTGGCTAAAATATTATCGCTACTTGCGAAGGCACCAATTTTCCTCAATCCAAAATCGTATTTCTTTTTATTGGTAAGGACAATGCATGGGCAAAGATATATCATTCCAGAAACTAACAGTGGGTAATCAAAACAACAGGATAGATTATCTAACAGATTATAATGTGGTAATTTTCCACTTAAAAATATGCGCTGATGTAAAAAAGACTTTATCTTTTAACAAAAACGTTTAAAAATTCTTTAAAATCCTCCACGACGGCGTTGTCCACACCTAAAATAAATGCATTCTGCAGCACCCATATCTCAGATCCTATCTCCTTTCTAAATTAAAAAGTGGGGGACATTTTACGAACGTCACGAACGCTGGCAACCCCAGGTTGGGTGACAAAGTTTATGTGTTGCTATCGGTACCAACACGGCGACCACATCTTAATGTACTGCTCAACCTTGGACTGGGGTGTACAAGGTTGCAGACAATACGTCATACACATATTATACATTCCATGGTTTATCTAGATTTTATTAAATTTATCGTAATGTCATATTAGTTAGTTGAATACCTGAATGCAGATAGGTTTAATTTAGCTATTTATGTCTGAAGTTAATTTTTGTCATTTATGAATTATGTATGGTAGGTATTCTATGGCATCGGCACATCACAACGCTTAGAAGCTATTTTTTTTAAACATTTTTTTTTACATTTTTAAAACAAAATCCCAGCACACTATGACTACATCTGTTTACCGCCCCTTTTCGTGCGGAGCAACAGAAGTAAAAAAAAAAGACCGAAAAATATGCAAGCTTTTTTATTTTATTTATACTTTGTTTAAAAAAATCTCAGGCTTTGTTAATGATCACAGATGTTTGAGAACGCTTTTTCGGCCAATAGAAATAAAACAAAAAAAAGACCAAGGAAGAGAAAGTTTTAAAGTGTTTGTGGTCGAAGAAAATTGGGACTATAGTCAACAGTCAATAGGAATAGTCAACCTTCATAAATGAAAAATTTCAACTTACAGCAACTTTGCCGAGTAGATGTCCCCATTGCCACTGCCACACTGACAGAATGCTCTCGCGGCCGGCGTCCACTGCCAGCACGTAACTACCGCCATTCTGTTGAATAATAATCGCAATCACCCACACAATCTCTTAAATAATTGGCTTCAGAATCAACTGAAAATAATCGTAGAACCATTTATTAAATGTCTACAACTATTTAGCACAAAACAATGGCACACGCATGGAACTGAAAAAAGTTCATCGAGAGCAACTGAAAAATTTGGAATGGCGTGGCAGAGTATATAGAACCTGTGGGGTTACCATGACGTCTTAAAGCAGTATTATTTTATTGTCATTCCAGTGTGGGAAAGCGACAGAGGTGTCGGCGCCATCTTTTTTCCACATTGGAATAAGATTAAAACAATACTGCTTTATGACGTCATGGTAGGTCACCTGGTAGCATTGGAGTCAAATGGGCCTTCCAAAGACTTCAGTTGCAATGTTACAAGGTTTCTATTCTCTTTCCAAATGGATTCAGCTGTCGATTGCTGTTTTCAACCAAACACGACAAGCTAATTTTTGAAAAAAAATAAGTGCAATACCTAAGCTGCCAAGCGCAGTATTGAAGTCAGGGTTCAACTTGTACTACTTTAACTTATCTATACATACAATAAATGAAATTGAAGTGTATGTTTTTAATTTCAAAATAACAGCTTTTTACTGAATGCTTATGAAACTATCAGTAGCGAAGGGTCAATTTTTGTAAGAGGTAAGCCGGATCGAGTACATATCTTTTATGTGAGTAAATTATTTGTCTATATAATACTGCCTGTGCCATATTTCAAAGGGAAGCCGGTAGGAATAGAGTTGTATGGAACCTTCGCCACTGGAAAGTATCCTGTATACTTTCAAGAATGAATTTTTTCAAGTGGGCGTGGATGGCCAAATCCGAAACTGTGAGGAAAATAAAAAAATGCTCAAAGGAGTCTCAGCCCGATTTTGATGAAAACTAAAACTGCATCATTGGATTTTTGAAAAATCAATATCCCTAGCCAGGAATCGAACATATTGGTTTTGAAAAAAACACATACTGTATTATTACACCATTCGAAAGCGTCGCCATTAAGGATCCAATTCTGGGAAGTAATGACATATGACAAACCAAAGGAAGGAGTTATTTTTTGATAAAATACCTAACGGTATCTATGTCTGCAAACGGTGGTACCTATTCAACGAAGCGTCGAACAAAATCACTATTGGCGCCAACTCACTTGTAAGTTCTAATTTCAATTGTTTACATTTTTATTGAGGCCTTCAACCACGAAGAGATAAAAAAAAGAAATTAGAACAAAATGTTTTGAAGAATACTGCGGTGCACGCCATCAATCAAGGAAATTAATTTAAAATATGATAAAACATAAAATTTTACATTTTCCTTAAATTTTCCGCATGTCATTACTTCCCAGATTTTGATCCTTCTTAGCGACACTATCGAATGGTGTAAAAATACAATGTGTGTGTTTTTTTTTCCAAACCCAACCGGTTCGATTCCTGGCCAGGAATATTGATTTTTCAAAAAATCCAATGATGCAGTTTTAGTTTTCATTAAAATCGGGCTCGAGACTCCTTTGAGCATTTGTCGCTATTCCTCATAGTTTTGGTTTTGGCCATCCACGCTCACTTGGAAAATTCATTTCTCTTTTTTTTGTTTTTTGTCTGTCTCTTTGTTTGTTCCGCTTTATCTTTGACATGGCTGAACTGATTTTGACGGGACTTTTACTGGCAGGTAGTTGATGTTAATGTTAAGCTTCCTTTTATTTTAGAAAACGGGTTAGGGTTCCATGCAAAAAATTGAAACCCTTGACATTGTTAACAAATCCGTTTCAAATATAGGTCATATGTATTTTTTTAAATATTAATTTCACGCGGACGAAGGTCGCGAGCAACAGTTTGTCTGCAATATTTTGTACTCACGAGTTGAGAGAAGGCGACAGCGGACACGCCCGCCTCGAACTCCGCCATGCCGAACACGTGCAGCGTCTGTAGCGTGTCGGTGCTCCAGATGCGTACGTGCGCCTGCGCTCGCCTGCCGCGTCCTGCGCGCTGCCCGCTTGCTACCAGCTCCCGGGATGGGTGCAGCTCCATGCTGATAAAATAAGAAAGATAGCTATTATATATAGGTTAGTGGTTTTGTCTATGAGAATTCAGAATTTGGAGCCATTTAACCATTAGTTTATTTTATTCAAACTGCTGCGTACCTACTTACTGTTAGTACTGGAGGCAATCGAGGATCGTGAACACCTTACATTTTAGAAAATAAATAGTCGCACAAGTGTGAGTGACAGAAATGACGCTACTACCTTCTGAATCATTTACTTACAGATGAACAAGATTTCACTAAAATATTCGGAGAATTTTGCCATCGAAACCATACCGCCATTTCTTTACTCAACATCGCCAAGTTTCACGTCTTACCACTGGATATCTTCTGTGTGGCCGATGTAGTGCCGCTGGGACTCCTCATCTCTGTCGTACATGATGGCGACGGCTGCGACGTAGTACAGTAGCTCTCCTGTTGGTAGCACCCACAGGTTTCGACGGGAGTCAGAGCCGCGATAACCGTAACTGTGAGAATTGGAATAAATAAACATACATGTATATGGTAGATATTCCATGCCTTGGAAAACACGTTAAGCAGTGGGTCGCAGATCTTTGATAGACATAATGGGTCAGAATTCAGAAGCCTGAAAGTCTTGCCAAGAGTTATGATGGTCAGATACGCAGTCGCTCCAAGTAAAGTACTGATATTCAGCTGCATCCAATTAGATTGGAAACCGAGTCGGGAAAAGGCTCGGCAGATCTTGAGTGTAGGTAATAACAGAAATTCAAGAACTGATTTTAAAATGACTGATTTATTACTTACACCCAATCAAGTTGTAGTTTCTTCTCTGGTGGTGAGTTGTCGATGGGTGCGTGGTGTATCGGCGGGTAGAAGGTGCGCCGCAGACCTCGGATAGTCACCCTGATCGGCTCCTCTTTGAGGACCTCTAGGAGGGTGTAGTCTGTACAATTGTTAAATAGGAGAGTTAAAATATTTTTGGTAGCAATCGAAAAGCTCTAACGAACGAAGATAATTCGAAACTTAGCGTAAATAAAAATAAATAAATCGAAGAGTAAGTTTGTTTAGTTTCCCTTAATCCCTGGGAAAAATCTTTTGGGTAAATATCAGTAATAACTAATAACAGCCACAATTAAAATATACCTTACCAGGTTGGTAGACTACTTTGAAGGCAATGTTAATATTGCAATGAACACATGTCAATCAGAAAGAAAGGTGAAGGACCTGCTGATTGACTTTTCTTTAGTTCCTTTATTCATTTAAATATATATTATTTACCTTTATAATATTCTACTGCAAAATAATATTTAAAAAAATCATTTAAAAATATAAAAAAATAGCAGCGCACCGGCATCGGGAACAGGGTCCGAGCTACCGCGATGGTCAGGGCTCTTGAGAGAGGAACCTCCTAACAATACGCGCCGTGTCCAGAAGTACTGCTTTAGTTTATTATTAGTTGTTGAGTTACCTGAATTACGAACAATCTCTCCCTCCGGCGCATACAGCACTCGAGGTCGACTTTTGCTCCTCGCGCGTCTCCCGCGCATGTCCTCAGCCATAGGAGGCGCCGCCACGTTGCCCCGAGATCGAGATCTACAACTCACGAAATTATGATTCATGCTTGTTCGGTATTATCATATCGCATCTCAATTTCAAACATAAACTTTATTGTTTTAACTGTTTTCAAGGTTAGATATACAGGGTGTAAGGAACATCATTTTTGTCTACGCTGTGGGGTCTAGGCTAGTGTCATCTGCTGGCTAATTGGTATACGGATATCCCTTCCACAGTGTACAAAGAAGCCCTGGAGTTTACTTAACGAGTAGAATCAGGTAATAGTGTAACTGAGGGAATTCAAAATCATGACCAGCTCATCCCTCAGAATGCTTTTAATCTTAAACTTAAACACAAGCAAAAAAGAATTTGGTACAAATTGCAATAATATAGCCTAAGTAGAGACGCCAGCACGTCAAGCATACAATCTGTCAAATTTATTTAATAGATTTTCAACTTTATCGCTAAAGTGTTAGGTTTAAGGTTAATTAGGAATTTTTGTCAGTTTCGGGTAGCTGGTGCTGGCGTGTGTACAATGGCGAGCTTAACCCAGAATTAGGTTTACTGAAAGCAAACCTTATTTCGATACCGAAATTTGCAGTAGAGAATATACCTTTGTGCATTTCCCCACTTTTGACAATAAACGATACCGTGGCAAGCAACTAACGTCTATTAACTTACTGATAGACACACAAATATGTTGGAACAGGTTACAAACCTTCTGATAGGCGACTCAATAGGTAAGGGTGCACTGACTCCAGGGCTCATGGCCGGGACCACCATCAGCGAGCCCAAGTAAAACGTCTCCACATCAGCGAACTCGTTCCTCAGTTGGGAGAAACTTCTCACCTAAAATAAAGACATTGTTAGTCACTAATGATTAATGTTTAGACAATCAATAAATACCTACCTATACCAAAAAATAGTCTTTTTAAATTAGAAAAACTTTTTTTTTAAATGAAAAAAAAAAGTTGCTGGTGGAATACATAACCTCCACCTTTTATAAAAGTTGGTTAAAAATAACTTCGTAGACTATGCAATGGAAGTTGTGGTCGTTCTCGTTGAGTTAAGGAACATCCAATTTTTGGACAAAAGAACTGCTTGGAAAAAAATAAGCAACTAAGATGACAGTAGATATTTCCACCAATTTTTTATGAGCGTAGCTAGCCTCCTCCTAGAGACCTCTGCCTGCGTATTCTTTATGTTTACCTCTTGCCCAGTTATTGTGTACATCCTCTTAGCTCCGCTCATCTTCAGCACTTGTCCTAAATCTTCTAACACTTCCTCAAACGGCTGTGTTGTACGTAAGTTTAATAATACACGACACTGCAAACAAAATAATTTCATGAAAACGTTATAGAAACTTACCAATAATGCAAAAATTGATGGAAGATAAGTAAAGCTGCTCTTATGAAACAGATTCTGAATTTAAGAATGGAAGGTTCGAATCTGTCATTAAATAATTTTAAAATCGAATCTCGAGTCTGGACTAAAATTTTGTTTACTTAAAAGTTCTTAAATAAAAAAGTAAAACATTACCATAGCGAACTGATTATGGTAATTTTATATTTTAGCTGTACTTTACCGTAATAATAACAGTTTGAAACTGTGGTTAAACCGTGTTGTAATAACAAAAATCAAGGAAGTTAATATTAGTACAAGTAGGTACCTACCTACTTTTCAGTTTCCAGCACACCCTTTATAAACTTTCCCGAACGTAACATTAGCAAACGGCCCTAATAGTTCTCTAATACCGAATATGGGCACTTATGAGCCGACCTCGGGTTTCGCAAAGCTTCGGCAATCACCAGTGTTTGCTAGCCAAGGCCTTTGCATTGAAAGCTTATTATTACTACACTACAAATCGTTTTGGCGTGAAATCGCATTTAGCAGAACCTCACAATCTATGATGCTTTTCATTGTAGGTTTCATTACTGGGTTTTACATAGTTTTAATTACAGTTTTCCGGTTAGTAATTTGTAGAAATGTGTGACGTTTGTTTTGAATATAATTACGGCTTTTGAAGAATTGAATTTTTCAGTAAAAAATGCTTTATGGTCAATGCTCGTTTCGTCTTACTGGGATTTCCCATCAAGACGAAACGCAGCGTTGACAATCAAGCATTTCATTTTCAAATGACCAGCTAATAACAGGTGGCCTACCATGACGTCATAAAGCAGGAGTAATTCCAGTGTGGGAAAGAGATGCTGCTAGACGACCTGTATAGCTCTGTCTCTTTCCCACTACTGGAACACTGGAATTACTCCTGCTTTAAGAATTCATAGTAACCCAGTACTGTAATACTAGTCCTGTGTGCACACATTCATAAGAAGTGCAGGTGACTTCTTAGCCATAGCAAGTCTTTTGTAAAAGCGATATTTTACAAAAGATGGCTAATAAGGTCGTTTCAGCTAACGACCTTTTTAGCCATCAACCACTAACAGCTATTGATGACAATGAATGGAAGAAAAAGACAGCATAGCAGATTTCCAGGGTTGCGCGATTGTTCGAAAGAGATACCGCGGCCCTGGAACACAAAGGGCAAAAGAAGGAACATGGATGGGTTTTAGTCAGTACAAGTCTGACACTCCCTTCTGCTCCGCCCAGAGTGGGAGGAGTCATTTGATGATTTCCCACACGAAAAATATAATAATAATAATTTTCAGATTCAAAAAATTTTAGAAGGATGACGATGATGACAATAGTTTTTCTTCGACGTTACCTGTATAGAATGATCCATATTATTGATGATCCTGATGACGCGACCACTAGCGGGTTTGCCGCCGCCTGGGGGAGGCGCATCGGACTCTGCGACCGATTGCTTGCGAGTGCCAGCTCGCGTCCAAGCACTGGTCGTGCCGGTCGCGGTGCCACCGTACCACATACCGTTCTTTTTGCCGTAGCTTGCCGCCTGTTTGTGAAACAACAATGTTATTTTAAAGGTTGATATTGAAGGTGTCTTTCATGGTTATGACTCGGAGAGAAGAGGCTGAATTTGGGGATAAAATACCAAAGTCTTACGTAGAAGAAATCATCAAGCTTTGCAGCCAGAATCTTTACTCCTTGAAACTTTGTATCATTTACCTCACAACCTTATATTGTATACCTATAGAGTTAAATTTCTCTTGCTGCAACTAAATGCCAAGCAAGTTAAAATCTGGCAAAAAGATGAGTCAAAATGTTATAGAAAGTGCAAATTGCTACAGAAAAGTTAGATAGGTATAGCATAGAATATGCAAAGTGAATACTTACTTACAACTGTAAGCAGAAGAACCGGCCGCTATAAGAAAAAACGCAGAGAAAGGAAGAATGTTACATAGCCAGTGCCTATATGACTAGTGCAACTTTTTATGGAGAAGAAGTAAAATGGCATAGAATCGGTGTCTTTCCAAGAATAAAACACACTCGTGCCAAAGTTTACATGACTTGCCTACAGCCTAATGACACATGCTTTCAGCTTCATTAGTTACCTTATTTATTTGTTTCTTTTCACTCGGTACCGACGCGACGGCAAGGTAAGAATTTTTCTGTTGTGAAAAAGAAGTTTTTTATAGACAAAAGACAGGAAATATCGGTTGCTGGGTTATTAAAACTGTTTATAAGTTACGATCATTAATAGAATTATTAAAGTTTAATGAATGACTCATTAAAAACTATTAACTTTACGGTTCGACATACCTAACATACCATTGACGAACTAAATACCGATGAAATATTAGAGTTATTTTTAGGTCAATGAGAGTTGGTGTTTCTTTCAAATGGCCGAAAGGTACAGCATTCCTCCGAATTTAGGCTTCAAGTGCTTTTATTAGGCTTTCGAATGACGTCATGAGAACTAAATGTTTTCAGTTATTTCGGCATATAAGCGGCCCGACCTAAAACTATGGAGCTTTGTGCCCCTGACACGAATACATTGTTTGATGAATGTGCAAACTAACTGCGAAATTCAGTAAATTTTCACTGACATGCATTCAAAAAGAACCTGCACTAGCTATGACTTTTAGATGTTTATGAATTTATCGTTGGTGGATCTTGAAATGTGAATTTAAATTAAATTCGTGGCTAGTCTGCCATTTCATGTGCTGTCATGCTAAAATGTTTTGCCAATTCGTAGTTTAGTTCACAGAAAAATGAAACTCCGTTGAAAAAGCTCAGTTCCAAATGTTTATACAAAAAATTATGTATGAAAACTAAACAAAAACTTGAGCAAAACGATGAAATATGAAACCACTGGACTAATTTGACTTCTCCGATAAAACATAATGCATGGTTATGCAAGTATATACCAGCGCAGCGGTAACATTTTAACGTTTTTTCAATGGCCGACGTGTGTGGTATGTAACGAGGAAAGTGGATATATTCAGATTTTTATGGTTCTTTGGTAAATTCCCTCGCTTCCGTTCTGTCGCTGACCGTTATTTTTCAGTTTCCCGCGAATACAGCTCTTAACCTAGTTTTTTATGCGAGTCGAATGTTAATAGTGGTGTTTTAGAGAATACTTTGATTTTGTTTGAAATCAAAGCTGGACATCTGACGGCAGATATTGAAACGTTTTAAAATTTGAAGTGCTTTGTTTGGTTGTGGACTTGAGGTATTGATACCTATTGCTGTTCAATCGTAAGGTATCGATGACGAACACTGGTATATTCAGATGTCTATACTTTATAAGAAATGGTAAGTACCTACCTACTATATCGTTAACTTTACAGAGTGATAAATTAATTGCGCCTAATAAAATTACAGACGACAATTTTATTTGAATGTTTGCCAAGTCCATCTCAATTCTACTAACACTGTGTTGAACCTAATCGAAATAGAATAAGAAGCTTTCCAAATGATAAAAGAAAAAGTTAACATAAACCAGAGCTCACCATGATAGAAACTCTGAAATCTTCGTCGCTGTTCGCGCAATACCGAATCTTTATCCGCGATATTTTGTCTTTGTCAGGACTTGCCACCACCGAGGACAAGCACCACCGGCGTCCGAACGACCACTGACCGTGTAAACAAAAACCCTGCTTCATCTAAATTATTCCGAAGTCCTTGGCCCGTGGTACTGACCGTCTTCCAAGGACAGCCTTATCGCAAGTCTGTGCGTGCAATTAGAATAACGTACCAGCGGCTGAGATTGACCTCCCCGCCCCTTCGCGAAAGTTCTGCATTCACGCGAATCTTGGGGCCTTTAGTGATGGTTTGGGGGTCTATATAACTTGGTCTGTACACATCTATCGGCCACCACGTGTGGGCTACGCTTCGTCGAGGTCACGTCTCAAATTGCTGCATAACTAGTGGACTGCGGCGTTTGAAATTAATATGTCTGAAAATGTTAGTAATTTTGTCGCTTACGAGGTAAATTGTATTTCGTGTCCATAAGGAAGTTGGATTAGAAAGGGCTCGCGAACATTTTATGGTTGTTTTAAGTGTATTTTTTTTAACACTTGATTTAAACGCAGGGAAACCGGATGTTTTCGAGATTGGTTTCCTAGAAAATTAAATCAATGGCAATAATAGGTAGACATGTTACAGAATGGGTAACTAGTTATGTTTCTTTTTCCGCAAAAAGATAATTATACAGGGTGTTTGGGACAGCACTCCACAAACTGACAGGGTGCATTCAACTCCTTACTTTTAATCATATTCCACCGGTTTTTTTCTCTGTTTTTATTTTGTTTCATTTACTATTCCTTTATTTAAATTTTTACATTTTATAATAAAATGTAAAAATTGAAATGAAAGAAAAAAAAAAATGAATGAATGTTTTGAATGATTATTGATGATGATTGATTGATTGAATTGAATTGAGATTGTTTTTTTTGTTTTTTTTTGTTTTGTTTAAATTGATTGAATTGAATTGTTTTTTGTACAGGGAATATAATAATTACATTCCCTGTACGCAGCACTCCATTGGAACAATAATAGATGTTGAAATACTCTAACTAACGACGCGTGAAATAAGCTGTTCACTTCCAGCCTCGCTACAGAGTTCATCGAATTCGTCGTCGCGCTTGCCGTTCGCTACGCGCGTTTTGCCGCAGTAACGATACATTGAGTATGAGGAAATAAAACAAATCAAATTTATTGGATTCCCATAACATTCCAATTCAAATAATTTCTTGGACCGGTCATCTTAGTGCCATCATCATCATCATCATTTCAGCCGAAAGACGTCCACTGCTGGACATAGGCCTCCCCCAAGTGTCACCACACTCACCGGTCCCGTGCGACTCGCATCCAGCGAAACCCGCAACCATCACCAGGTCATCGGTCCACCTAGTGGGAGGCCTTCCAACGCAACGTCTTCCGGTTCGTGGTCGCCACTCCAGAACTTTTCATCTTAGTGTGATATACTGAAATCACCCCATCAGTTTGTGGAGGGCTGTCCCTTACACCCTGTATATTAAGTTTTGAAAGCTCATTCAACCTTCTTAGCAAAAAAAAGACACCGTGCTTGAAAGTTAGGACTGAACCCCATTAGATTGTTCAGGTCTTATAAAAACCTTGCTACACCATTCTCAAAAAAGCTCTAGTACCCATTACTTTTACCCTGAACTTAATAACTACCATTAGCAACAACAAACACTAGAAATTATTTAAATACTACACATTCATTAAAGGCATTTGTGACATAACCTCACTTTTTGACGGGGCGTTTCGACAACCGGGGCCGAATCACGCAATTCATTTGAATACGCAAGGAAAACATTGGCCTATGTAATTGATAAGAGAACATTAGCTATTCCATTTCCTTGTAAATGGTTTTTGTTAGTCCTTAGTAATGATCTTGGAAAAATATTCATGGATTTTTCCAACGACAAAAGCACAAATGGCTTGCAGTTAGGTGTTAATACTGATTTTTATTGTGAACTACGTTGACCTATGCTGTTATTAGGTAAATTTGTAATAGGTGCAGTTAAGAGTATGTATTTATGTAAAGTACATAATAATGTCGTACAGGTATACCTGCACGCTAATGAGCTCCGATGAAATAGGTAGCAAATATAATAAATACGAATACCTTGTTATAAAATTGTGCGTTAATAAGACTTGATTTTTCCCGCTTAAGTCGGAATCAGTCCACTAACATAATGTTTTTGGCTTCCGCTCCAAAATAAACGTTTTCGAACAAAAGTGCTAATGTTTTACTAAAAACAAAATTGCAATAACTTCCCAACATGATCTCTTTCTGTGTTGTGGTTATTTGTGATTCCACACTTACTCAAAACTCAACTTTATTACCTTCTTTTGGCTGTATTCTTGAAGCACATCGCACGAAGATTTCCAAACGCCTGTACCAGAGAATACTTACACATACCCCAAATAAATTAATGCTTTTTTTCCTTGGTTTGCGACAGAGACTAGATAACTCCACCTACTACGGTCCTTACATGCTCCTTCATCTACATCTAGAGATCAGTAAAAACAAAAAGCTACTTACGAAAGGCTCAGTGGAGTACACAGGTAAGGAGACCACGACGAACGGTGACTCCTCCTCGCTGTCCAGCATTGAGCTGTCAGCAGCCTGCAGCCACCGGTACCGGCTCGGTCGCCACACCTTCGTAGCTGTTGTTAACCCCAGGAGAACCCAACTACCCAAAGTTCCTAGCTCACTCGCGAAACTTATGACGTCATCGGTTGGGCGAAGAATTTTTACGAGCTAATTGGCCTAATAAAACATTTCATGTTCTTTATGTTGGCTTCGATATATTCATTCAGAGATTGTTTGGTTTAAAGGGTTGGTGAATTTTAAGAAGATGGCTAATTTAGGTGTATGGAAGAAAAAATCTTGCTGGACTGACCCCAAATAAATTGGATTAAGGCTTCACACGTCACAGATGGCACTATAGTCTTCTATTTCGTTGTTTCACGATGGTATAGTGCCTAAATTAAGACAACAGGATTATGAAAAGTTCCATTCGTCCATGTGAGTTTGGAGAGTCAAAGCAGCTCAATCACACTGCGATAAACATTTCGAGTCAAGTTCGTGAGAGACTACTGTGAAGACAGCTAATAAAGATGATTGGATGAAGAAAATATGCTGCACCAACCCTCAATTAAATTGAGTTAAGGGCAAGAAAAGGACGGGATGTCCCACTCATCCGTGTGTGAATGGAGAGTCAAAGACTTTGGATCGTAAATGTCACTTGCGTTCAACACCTCGAGTCAAGTTCAAGTACCTACAGCTAGTAACGCGTACGTCTTCGTGTCAGCCCGTCGTTTTGCATACAGTGATAGGGGTGACGTCTGTCCGGTCGCTACGGTCATACATTTGCATATACTTACATTAAGTTATACTAGATATGCGAATTGCACGTTTGAAGTTATTCGTTGTGTGGAGTTTGTTTGGAAATGTCTTTTTTTAATTTTAAGTTATTTGAGAGTGTATCAGTAATGCGTAGTGACTCAAACACACACACTTGTACTACATAATATCTCATGGGTCGATGGTTCGTCTCCGTTGAGATAGGCCGCTATGACCGAAATTTGGTCAGCATCAGGTGGACTATTATTTAAACTGAGTGACTAAAGCTATGAGAGCAAGATTACGTACGTTAACACACTCACTGAGTGCAACCGTGTCTGTGACAACAAAATGCATGTCTGCATTAATCTACATATAAATTAAGCATGTCTACTCCAGTGTTTTTAAAATAATTAAAACGTTTTACCTGTATCATCACAGAACCAAATTCAAACTCAAAGCATTTATTTCAATTAGACCTTAGCAGGCACTTTTGAAAGTCAGAAAAACAAAGGCGAAGCTGCAGTCACAGACACAAGGCATAATAACTTGTGAAAGTACTGTAGTTGCCCATTCCAAAGCGTAGATGTCTATGGAGAAGAATGGGCAAGAAACTCCATGGACACTCTTTTCAATCAAAACATTGTTACAAGATCTTGATTACATCATTCATGTTGAGATTATACATAATTATGATGTATACATAATGAGATGTAGAAAGACGTGCACATTAAGAGCGTCCAGAGTAAAAGATTATAATTGAGTCTATTAGTTACAAAAACCGCAATGTCCATAAAAAAGTAAAAATGAATTAGCTATTGTACAAAAATCCATAGACAAAATAAATCATTTTTATATTAGTCGTATGAACCTAAACCCACTTAGTCCAATAGAAAACGGCTGTGAAACTTTTTAGTTTGCTACAAAAACAGCATTGTCCATTCCTGTTTGTATCAAATTACGCATAGTCCCTATCCACCAATCACGTCACGCTTTTCAATATGGCGGTTTATTGTGTGCAGTCGTGAGTTTGCGCTCGGTTTATTTTAGTTTTCTCGTGCTAAAAGTTATTAATTCGGAATAAGTTTATTAAAATATGAGACATGGAGTGTTACCCTGAAGTTGTTGACAATAAACAGGCGCGAAAACGACGAGTAAATGCTGCAAATTGGACAAAGAATCTTGCTAAAGAACAACGGTGAGTATACTATGATGATTATGTCTTGATACTTTTTACCTGTTCACTTTTTTAGGAAGAATGTAAGCCTTTGGGGCCACCTCATATTATTATATTTTTGGATTTTTGGAACATTATAGTAATCTTATTTGTATATTTATTTCGGAAACGGTTCTAACGATTGTGATGAAATTTTGTATATAATATGTCGCCCGGATACTACAAGTACCTATAGGGTAAAGTCTTACAAACATAAATATTGTATCCTTAATGCCCAAAAAAGTTATGTATATACGAGATGATGATTGAAATCTTTTCATTCAACTTTTTATTAAAAATTAAACAAATTCATAAAAGCCTTTTATGAATTTGTTTAATTTTTAATAAAAAGTTAAGTTAAGGAATATTATGATTTAAGTGAGATTGAGTAATCTCAATCTCACTTAAATCATAATATTCCTTAACATATCACTTTATTTCTGTTTTCATCCTACATAGCAGTTATATTAGTATAGTGGAAGCAACATTTCTTTTATTGGGCTATTTTGCAAGCTCCGCAACTTTATGAATGATTACACCGGAATGTTCGACCACTGTTAATAACTAAAAACCCAAATGACAAGGAATTTTTTTTTCAGGTATGCAGCTAAACATTTGCCTGTTAAGCCGACTTGTGAACATAAATGTAAAAAGTTACAATGCTCTAAAATTCCACTGCAAGATGTACGCAAACTCCATGAGTCTTTTTACCGATTGAAAGACAAATTAAAACAAGACTCATTTATATTGAAACATGTGAAAGGTATAAAAACAAAACGTCGTCGTCCAAGATCTGAATCTCGAAATTACAAACCTAGAGGCTTGCAGCTGAAATATATGATATATTGTAGATCACAGCTTAAAATGATGCAAGTTTGCCAAAAAGCATTCCTTCAGGTGTTGCAAATTAAAAGATACCGCGTAGAAAATGTTATAAAGAATTATCACCTACATGGCAATTTTCCTATTGAAAAACGCGGAGGTGACCGTATATCCCACAAATTCAAGGACAAAAAAGAAAATGTGATTAAATTCATAAAGACATTTAAGTGTTCAGAAGCTCATTACTGTCGTGGCAATTCGAGACGTATGTACTTGCCTTCAGAGCTAAGTATTAATAAAATGGCCAAAATGTATAACGATCAAGCACAAGAAAACCTCAAAGTGAAAAAGTTGTATTTTAGAGCCATTTTCAATACTAGTTTTAATTTGGGCTTTGGGAGTCCTCGGGTTGACGTGTGCTCAACTTGTCTTCAGCTTAATGAAAAACTAAAAATTGTTCAAAATGATAGTGACAAAGCTACGCTGATGGCTGAGAAAACAGTACACAAACGTCGAGCTAATGAATTTTTCAAAATGTTAAAAGAAGACAATCGTAAAATAAAGATTATTAGTTTTGACTGCCAGAAAAACATGCCGCTGCCCAAAATACCAGACCAGAGTACCTACTATTCTCGTCAACTGTACTTTTACAATTTTACTATTGTGGAAGGTAACTCCAAATCAGCATTAACAAAAGAAAATGTGTTCAGTTATTGCTGGACAGAGGATGAATTTGCAAAAGATGCAAATCTCATAGTGTCTTCAGTTTACCATCGGCTTTGCAATACAGATTTTCCACCAGAATGTAATCAAGTTCGACTTATGGCCGACGGGTGCACCGGTCAAAACAAAAATTCTATGCTTATAGCAATGCTCTCACGTTGGCTAACAAAAGATGCACCAGCCCAAATTACTCTGGTAGAAGTAGTCTTCCCAGTTGTGGGACACTCATTTCTTCCGCCGGACAGAGTATTTGCTCGTATTGAAAAGGAGTTACGGAAACTTGAAAATATAATCAAACCGAAAGAATACTTTGATGTAGTGGAAAAACATTCTACCGCCATAAACGTTGCTACTACGGTTCAAGTATGCAACTGGAAAACCGTCGTTAAAGATATATTTTTGATAACTACAAAATGGCATGTACCTTTTGCTAAATGCAAAAGGTTTTATTTGAAACGAGCCAGTAAAAGCAATGACATGGTTGGAGTTAGAGGAGAACTCCACTACAGATTTGAATCAGGTCAATATAAAAGCGTGTGCAAAAAAGGTAAAAACACGGCTATGATTTCTCCAACCGCTATTCCACAGGGCGCACAAGTAAAACCGTTAAAATTTAGGGACGTTAATAAATTGTTATCTACTCATTTCGGGGATAAATGGCGTGATTTAGAGATTTTGGAGTACTATAACAGAGTAGTACCATCAACACAGGAAATACCGGACGAAAATATGGTTGACGATATCGATTTCCTTGAAGAGTCGGTATGTGAAGAACAAGAAGAGTCACCATTACTTATAATTTAACATCGGTTTTGTCTAACTAATAAACTTCTCATAAAACAATCATAGTTTTATTTCAAGTACAAAGTATCAATATGGTTCAATCATTCTAGGCCAGGATAGGTATGTTTCAAAGCCAACAAAGTCCATGTTGTTTTTGCAACAAAAACCGCAAAGTCCATCCGAGTGTTACAAAGTCAGCAAAGTCCATAATGTTTTTCTGGTTATTGTTCTAGTTCATAAAGATTTTACATGATTAAGTTTAGTATTTGATTAACTATATTATTTTAAATCAAACTATTAGAGTTGCACTAAAGCCCACAGGGCCAATAATGCGAAATACGAAAATCATAAATTACGCGCGATGTCATACAACGGACATTGCGGTTTTTGTAACTAAGAGACTCAATTATCAACAATTTAAAAACTAAGTAGTTGAAATAAACCGTGGCAGCTAAGAGATATAAGAATTGAGAACAAATAGAACTTGCACTGGTATTCCACACAACAATATTATTTATTTAATAATAATATTCAACCGCACCACGGCGGTTTCTGAGGCCCTTTGAATGCAAATGTACTACACGACCTATTAAACGCAGTGGTCACGGTAATGAAAAATATTGCACTTTTTTTTTAGGAGCAAAGGCGGTCACGTCATTCTCGCTCTGTCAACGAAGATCGAATCTCATACACGCGACTCCTTGCGCTTTATACAGCAATAAAAAGTTTTAGACCGTTTACGTTACCGTGGCGTGATTAACCCCGTGCTGTAAGCAGCATTATTGTATTTATTTTATGATTACATAGAACTTTATAGTGCTGTTGTAAAGGTTTTATATGAATTAATGCAAGAGTTGTGTTTTAGTAGACCATATATAGGTTTGTAGTTCATATGCGGTTAACACATTATAACAGGCAATTGTTTGTATTTATTGTGATTAGATTGGATTACAACTTGTTTCTGAAGGGCTAAAACAAACTCATGTTGATTGCTTTGATTAGTTGAATAAGAACAGTGGGTCAAATCATGAGACCTGATTAATATTTGACGACAGAGTAGTTTCGATTGACTGCTAACGATTTCGATTAAATGCTACTAACTTAGTCTTAAGATAATTAATTTGTTACTTACAAATTAGGGACATTACTTAGTCTGAAATAAACAAATTTTATTTATTATTATTATTTAAGAAAGTGGGAGAGATTTAATTTTAACTGTAGTTAAAATGTGTGTGAGATCAATTTAGTTTTACTGACGAGTCTGTGTTTTTAAGGTTTTAACTAACTTTAATTATACAATACTGCGTGAAGTGCACATTTGGAGTAGTTTACATATTTTCTGCATGTAATTGCATAATTAGTAAACTTAATTTACATACCTAAAAGATTATCAAAGATGCGCCAAACAGATTCAAACTAGGTCATAAACAAATCGATTTTTCTTCGATAAACTTGAAAACATGAAGTGTTTTATTTAGGCCACTACACTTTCGATGCACTCAAAATATAATAAGATAACCGAAGGGACGTCCTCAGTTAACTGCTTTAGATAAAAAGATTCACAAAAAAAAAACACGTCTTTAAACCCAGCCACCATAGATGGTACTAGGCCCACTCGCAACAGCTGACTAACTAATTTGCAGTACCAACAAAACAAAAGCCCATCGCAACAGCGGAACGGCTCAAGACACGCGAAGGACACGCGAGATGATACCCTACACGAACGTAATAGGGTTCTATATTACACCGAATGCTGGAGGTACGATTACGACGGTTGGATGAAGTAGACTATTCGAAATTTTATTTGTCGGTAGAGGGTTAGGGCAGAGAGGGGGGGGGCCAAGGTCACTCTCAGTAGAATCCACGCAATGTAACTAAAGTACAGGTAGATATGCATCAGGCCAGACGTCGGTTTAAGCTCTTTTATGTTTTACGTGAAGCAATTATGAGCTGTTATGCCCACTGGTGGCCGATCAGGCGACCGAAGCACGCAACCGATAAGAATTTCGGCCCACTCATTAAAGGTAACGTAAACAAGAAGGGCCACTTCACTTGCCAACCTTGATCCAATTTTTTTGGTACTTATTTTACGTAATAATTCTTGGAAGGCAAATTGTAATTAAATAACATGAAGCAAACTGAACGTTTCGCAAAGTGTGTCAAAGTCGGATTAGGTTTTTTTTTTTTAATAGTTGCTATTGTTGAACCCTTTGCATGCTCGGGAAGAAAATGTTGTTTTTATGAGAATTATGCAAATATTTTTATAGGACTTTCGTTTCTTTATATAATTTATTGTTTGAAGCATGCAAGTGCGCTTTAATTGACATGTGAGGAAATTAAAACCATACTTATTACTACTACGTAACACAACCTACACTGTAAAGTTTGGCCCAATTTAATCTACTACACCGTCTTTAAAAACAAACAACAACATCGAAATCTAAATTATTCATAAATACTTTTACACTTGTGCTTAATCTTCATGTCACCGAAAAAAGTACGAAAACAATGACGACGCATCTCTATCTTCAACGTAACGTAAACGCACAAATTCACGTTACGTTTAGCTATAAGGTAGCAGTACACTGACCCACATCCCCGATTTGGTCAGCAGTTCAGCACTCAATAGCAAAGTATACAATGTTTCGATACGCTACACTGAAATCACGAACGGCGTACAGCGGAACAAAAGTGCAATTTAGACATTTCCTGCTGAAAGTACAGGTGGGACGAAAAAGTGTTTAATAGGTTCTAGCCCATAGTTATGCCCGCGGATTCAGCTGCGTTATGATCGAAAATTATAGAGGGCGAACGCACTGCCGGGAAAAAAGTAATCTAAGTCCTAAACTAGTCATTAATTATCTAAGAAGCACAGGATAAAACAATTTTAAATAAAAAAGGATCGTAAAAAAATACATTACTAAGACTTAGATTATACTAAATTGGTCCTCTAAGAGGCCAAAAGGCTCAGTATGGTGCTGTAACATTTAAAAATGTCGCAGCGCTGATATTCTGATAGGGCTCAATAAGTTTATGTGTGTGCCAAATTTCATCGAAATTGTGTCAAAAGGTAACAGACGGACCGTCAGAGTAACTTACGTAGTAATCATGTGTACGATTTTACGTAAGTTTAACTGATTAACATAACCCTTATCTACTACGACACAACAAAAAACGATTTAATTTAAAATCTTGTGCAACATTGTGCTGGTACTTATTTTGTTGCACCGTTTATATCGACCGACCTGCCTACTACAAAAAATAATGATATCTTAAACCTTATAAAATCTCCTTTAATTAAATCGAGTCGACATAACATTCGATAAAAGACCGTAGTTAAAAACCAATTACTACTTAACGCGAATCTCGTAGCAGATCGGTCGCTGCAGCTACGACATTTTGGCGTAGCTGAAGTAATCAAAACTAATTTCAGTCTTATTTATAAGTTATATTTAAGTAGGGGGAAACCAAAGAAATTATAGGTAGTCTGGGTGAAAGATAATATGGCTGAAAAAAGGGTGATTAGTCAGATATCGACTAATAGAGGATCTATAAAAGAAGAAGACTTGTATACATTTTCGAAAGAAAGAAGTTATTTATTAGACATTTATTTTATACCCTACCACAATGACTTATAATAAATAAATAATAAATTCTTTATTTCACCAAAAGCCACAGTACAAAATCCACAGACTAAGACCATATAAGGCTTATAACTAGGCACAATAATGTTAATGCTCTGACTCCTAAACTAGGTGTATGTGCCTGTGCCTTAGGAGTGAGTGATTCTCCGTAACAAACAAAGCCATAGTATACTAATACGGAACGTAACAACAATAAGCAAATGGTGTAAAAAAGGTTAACCCAAAGGTTCACTGGTAGAGAATGCCTTATGGAATTAAGTCCGCTATGTACCATTATTGTACATGAAGTTTACACTGTATAAAACAGAGTCGCTTCCCGCTATCTGTCCCTATGTAAGCTTAGATCTACCTACCTTATAATAAAAATGAATTGTATAGTTTGTTCACTTGACGATACTTTAGCATCGATGACGATTTGGTACTAGGAAAACAAAATTTGTTGAAACAGTTTTGAATCGTGATCTTTTGTTTTTCGATGGCAAGTGACGAGCCGGGCATAAGCCTATAAAACTACGCAACGGATTTGATGCGGTTGTTTTTAATAGATAGAGTGATTCAAGAAAAAGGTTTATATGTACAACATTGCACCCGTGCGAAGCCGGGGCGGGTTGCTAGTAAATAAATAAATAAGACTTGCTGCACCGACCCCAAATAAATTGGACTAAGAGCAGACAAATGATGAAACGATATCCAAAAACAATAGTAATTTATCTCAAATAAAAACTGCATTAACCTTTCGTATGCCGAGTATATAGACACAATTAAAAACCTATTGTGTCTCGCGTGGATCTACGTTCCGGCACACGAAGGGTTAAACTTCAAACTAAAACAACGCAACAGCTTCATTTCCCTAGCACTCCTACGTTTAATTTGCCTTAAAATATTAATATAAAATAATGCATTTCTTATACAAGTCCGAGTCACATTAATTTACATCGTGACTGTACTAACCGCGCCCAAGTCGTTAGGGACTCCGCAGTATTGTATTAGCTACATGAAACATTGTTCTTGAAACACTTGAGGTTATTAGATTTCTTCTTATCATCGCATTTAATTTCATTATGGTTAATGGATGTTTTACATCTTCAAGTAAGTATTCAATCTTGCCGGGGCTGCGGGACTGTCCGAAAGAGATACCGTGGCCCCGGAACACAAAAGGCGATGAAGGAACATGGATGGGTTTTAGTCAGTAAAAGTCTGACACTCCCTCCTGCTCCGCCCAGAGCGGGAGGAGTCATTTGATGATTTCCCATCAGAAAAAAAAGTAAGTATCCAATTCTCACATTTCGGTTTACATACAAGGTGTAAAAGCCCCCTTCACGAAGCCGTCAACCAAGCATTCTGTGTATCAGACTAAGTAACTCTACGCAAAAATTATTGCTGGGAAACGACATTTTTTTTGGGGTGTAAGATCACGTTTTACGGTAAAACTCAATAAGCGTAAACGGGCGGTGGAGGTATTGAAAGTAAAGTTATAACCATAAAAACTAAAATTTTTTAAACTTGATTAAAAACTTGGAACTTTGCACCCAATATCTTGGTAACGAGAAGGTTATCGCAATGACGGGGAGATCAAACACCCTTTCGGCTTTGTTAAGGGGATTTTTAAGCCCATTATAATAAGGTTCTTTATAATGGTACAGTATCACTGATACCAGTAGCGAAGGTTCCAGACAACTGGATTCCTACCGGCTTCCCTTTGAAAACTGGCACAGTCAGTATTCTATAGACAACTAATTTACTCACATTCAAGATATGTACTCCGGCTTACCTCTTGAAAAAATTGACCCTTCGCTACTGACTGATACATTGAAGAACATGTTTAAAGTTTCTGCGAGTTCACATAAAGGTGCTACGCAAGTGCTACGAACTGCTACGAAGTATGCTACGCAAGCTACGCGCCGTCTGATTTCATAAAATTCTCGATTTAAGGTAGTGTTTTCTAATTTTAAGTTAGTTACTTCTTGGTTCGCGATTAGTAACTGTTCTTGTAAAAGATTAATTTTATCGTAAAGCTTTTTATTGTTCTGTGAATTCGTTGATTGGTAAACTTAACATAGTTGCGTCAAAGAGGGATTGGTTTGATGACAAATTACACAGCGGACTTGAACGTTTTAGTTTTATAAATATTATACTATTATTGTCACTTTACTCATTCTCCATTACAATGTCGTTAGTCAATTGTTTCGAACTGAGTCAAGTCGTAGAAAGACAAACTAAACAAACTGATTTTTAAAATGCCAAAAACTTTCGCTCAATGTCAATTGTCAGGCGCTAACTCGCGGCGTCTTGAGTACCTTCGCATCAGATTAGTTGTGTAGTGTAGTAGTAGGGTTTCATGTTTACGATTTATCAAACACAGCTTCAAATAATCTCACTCTCTAAAAGCCATTAGTAAAATTAGGTTATCCAAACCAAATCTAAATTATCGTAACCCTGCCAAAAAATCTACATATATTTTCGCCATTCGCGACCTCGTCTGCCAGTAAATCAGTGACCATAATCTCACGTAATCAATGCTCGAATCAACGACAAATCTTTAATAAAACCCTCTATAAATCAGCTTACACAACACTGGCTAGTAAAGTATAATAAATTGAATTATTTACGCCACGTTTTGCGATAGTCATCGTTAAAAACACAAAGAAGTGGTTTTTAATCGCGTGATCACATATACTTCGGTAAAGGTTTTCTTACATACATTATATACGGTGGACGGTGACCGACTATTATTCTATTTACTTATTATTCATTTATTCACTCGTTATCGATAGTGTTGATGACATTTTGTTTTTTAGGGTTAGTTGGGTGACATGTGAAATGAGCGCGAATATAGCGCGAATGTAGGTTGAATGTAATGTGTGGTTTTGTGCACAGGTTTTTGAGTTTTTTTTTTTTATTTTGATGTTTTATACACGTTATTAGGTGTCACCAAAAAAATGTTAGTTTGAGTGTTTGCATCGAGACCACTATTTGAAATTGATCATTTAAATTTTTGAATGAAATATTGTTAATTGAATGGTGTTTTACAAAGAGAGACATTTATCTCGCAAACTTGTCATCTATCTATACTTATCCATACTAATATTATAAAGAGGTAAAATTTGTAAGTTTGAAAGTTTGTATGTAGGGGGTAATCTCTGGATCTGCTGAACCGATTTTAAAAATTCTTTCACTAGTAGGAAGCTACATTATCCCAAAGTGCGATAGGCTATATTCACAAGGTGCCCGTGGGATAATTTCCGACCAAAACGCGAGCGAAGCCGTGGGCAATAGCTATATTTAATATGATTTTAGTCAGAAGACGCAGAATACTGCTATATATATGTAAAGTTGTAAAAGAAGCAGTTAAAAGAAAGCTTTGTTACCTTGTGGAAGCTAAGACGGGCTTTTTACCCGACTGAGGAGGGTAATGTGTTTTCAACTTGGCAAGCAGTGATAGCCTAGTGGTGTGACCATCGAACTGCCAAGTCATAGGCCTCAAGTTCGAACCCAAGACACGCACCTCGATTTTTGGATTAATGTGCGTATTGTATAATTATTATTTGCTTCGGTGAAGGAAAACATCGTGAGGAAACCAGCATTCCTGAGAGATATTTCTCAATGGCATGTAAAGCCAAGTCAGAGGCCCATGGGCGGCATAAAAATTGATACCAGGTTAGGCACTAACCACGCGACAAAGAAAGAAAGAACTTAGCAATGCAAGTTAGCAAAACAATAATCATGGAGAAAATAAATATACAGAACCATTTTTCAAAATGACGTATACATTACAATTAACCTGTATGAGTAATAATACTTATTACAAAGCAAATTAACGACGCGGAAAATATTAAAACTGGGCCACTAAGACGAATTACTTTTATAATGCTTTTAGATTTTTCATTATGTCCTTCAAGCTTATCTTAATAACAGTTTACGCCTTTTTATGAGGAATAAAACATAAATTGTATTTTTTAATGCCAATAATTGAGTAACGCGATATGGCGTATTCATTTCCTTGCTGAAATTGTTGTAATCTTATGATGGAAATTCTCACGCAGGTTTTTCGTAAAGACTTGGCGAAACACTTTTGAGGTCAAGGTATCGTGACGAATTTGAAATTGTGCCCATTGTCCTGCTTGACTTACAAAGGGTTTGTGGATGGATGTCAGGTCAATGTATAATTTAGTTTGACATGGAACTGCTGTCATGTTCGTGTTCACAGGAACAGTGGGAGACTAATGACCTATTAAACACCCAGTGTAAGTGCATTGCCGCTGGAGGTGCTGGATTGTCCTAAGTGCTTTTACTGGAACATTTACCAAAACCTAAACCTAAAGAATGCCACAATCAAAGTGGCCATTCTATTAGTTCTATTAGGTGAAACTATCTGTGTTTTTTTCCGCGAATTATCTAATCTGAACGTGAAAAATGTAATCGAAAGTGAAAACAAAGTACGCTTACTCAAAGAAGAAGAAGAATCCGTAGATCCTCTTGACATTCTTTATTACAAGCTCGATAAACTTACATTTTACTTCAGGACCTATAAACCTTGTGACTCATGAAGAACCTTTACAATTTACGATACAACGGCGTGTCCTTAGCATAACACCGCCTATCTAACATAACTTTGATTTTCCAGGTCAATATGTAAATCCAGCGATATAATATGAAAGGAAGACTGATTATGTGGAGCGCCGTGGACGCACTGAATGCTAAGTAGCATGTAGCTCGGTGGTCTATTGCGAACGTCCTTCGAATTAGACAGGTATTAAATGCGAGGGTAATACTGTAACTACTAGACCACAAACTACATGTTCGAGCGACGGTAGTTCGTGGTTCGCTGTAACAGCGGCTGCCCAGAAAAAAAATGTTAAGACCCGATTTACGTTGTTCAAGGACAGTGACGAGTGACGAGCTCAACAGCTTAATAACAGCTGCTCGTGTCGATCTTCAGGTCAAGCCGCACTTGCCTAGGTTGGGCCTTAGTTGGGTGACTACCCACTACTATACACAGTTTCCTCCGTGTCTCGGAAAGCACGTTAAGCCGTTATCCCCGGCTGTCACAGTAGATCTTTGGCAGTCGTTACAGGTAGTCAAGGGCCCTATAGTCTGAAAACCAGTCTTACTAAGGTGTATTGTATTACTCAGTACTAACTGGGTTGTGGAGGTCAGATAGGCAGTCGCTAAATGTAAAATACTGATATTCTGCTGCTTCGGTTAGACTGGAAGCCGACCCCAACATAGTGGCTAGGCAGATGAAGGACAGTGGCGAGTAGCGACTACAAGTACAGTGGCTAGTGACGACAACCCAGACAGTGGCTGTTCACTCGCTACTGGACCGTAGCGAGTGAACAGTCACTGTCTAGGTTCGGGTTACACCACTATCCTTACCCAATGTACTTATCTAATTCGCTTAAAACTTGACCAATGTAAATCGAGTTAAGAGCATGCTACGAGTGACGCCACGGTATTCACGTGGAGGACATAAGTGAAACGCGCGTGCCGTTCGACGCAACTTGTGTCGCAAGTCAAATCGTCAGCGGTCGTGTTTGGAGCATAAAGTTATGTGTTTATGCTAATATTGACCCTTGTGTACTGAAATTTTAACGAAACTGTTATGGTTTGGACGGTCAAAGAAGTGTTTAGTTCTCTTTGTTGCGCTGTTTTGGGACAAAAAAGAAAATCAATCAAGTTTGGCGCATTAGAATTCCAATTAAGTAGTTGGACAGAGAGGATATGATAATGATCAAAGCAATTGAACTCTTGTGAAGACGATAACAGTTCATCAAAGCTCAAAGACAACCACTGCAAAGTTATTTGGAATACATATGCTGACGCATTTTGAACATTAAACTGTCTCAATGTAAACATTACCATTGTAAGCCTATATAGGCCTACTAAAAGAACTTGAGGCTCTGCCCCCCCCCCTTCCCTGGTTCTTCTTTTTATTTTTGTAATGAATCCAACAAAGATAAAACAATGAAACAGCTACCTAATAAAACGCACCTTCAAACAACCCCTAATCCCAACTCCAAACCAAACATATACACTGGAAACGTCTTACTTTACGTCGGTCGTCGAGATAAGACGTCCAGCCCCGTCAACAGCCAGTCTCGAATGCTAATGGTAGGTAATCCACGCGTTGCCTTGGTGCATATTAAGTGCAAGGTGGTGCATTGCCCCGTAGATGTCGTTGTCGGCGGCGGTCGTAGGCATTTGACACGGCGGCCATGATGGAAAATGTCGTCGATTTTAAGGTTTACGTACAATGTCGATAATATATTTTGGGTTTTGGTTTTGTTTTAAAGATTGATTATTTTTGGGCTGATTTATGGACAATTTTATGTAGATTTATGTAAATTGTTTGGTTGTCTCATGTTAATCGAAATATGATAATGATTGATGACCGACAAGTATAGAATCCATGAAGTTAAACCTTTGACTATTCATTCAGCAAGTCTATTTGGTAACGATATCGATACTCATTTCACGAATGTACCAAAATTGAATGTCTTTTATAAGTAGGTAGGTTGACATGTATCTTAAGACAATTGTCCGAAGTAAATAAGAGTAGGTACCTACTACCTACGTTTGTTTTGTTTTTTGTTTTTTTTGTTTGCACGTATTTACATAACGAAGATTAGATTTTAAAAACAATATCCCATAACCCCAAAGCAAATTCAGTTGCAAAAGAAATTAGCAAACACGCAAATCAAAACTTACTACTTCGGAAAACCGTTTGAATTTTCGACCAATTTCCGTACCCAACGTTAAAACAATATTTCAGCCCTTGTTGCCCAAACGTAATTTATTTGCAATTAATGTTATCGATGTTACAAAACAAAGTTGTATGTAATCAAAATGCAAATAAGAGGTAGATGGTGCGTGGTTCTTATCCTGTGACCCACATCTGCAAGGTTGGTCTCTCACGACATTTTGGCGTTCACGAAACCCGCAATTGTTTTTTAAATGAATGGTAGTAATTGAATATTTTTCGCGTTTAAAAAGTGGGGCAGGTGTTAATTGTATATTGCGGGGTTTGCTCGTCTAGACTCTATACTTATTTTGTGGCATAATTTTGATGTTAGGGTAATTAATGAAAGTTAGTTAGAGTCAGGCAAGAGTAATATTAATAATCTATCTAAAATGTGAGAAAAAATACGTAAAAAATACTACGATGTCGCGTTTCTATGGAGAATTTTGACATGAACTAGTAGATGTAGATTTATTATGTTATCTTCTATTTCGAGGCAACCGAAGGTTGTGTGTTATTTCTTTTAACCAAATCTCAACCTGAATATTCTTATAACATAGCACAAATAACTAAGAATTTGGCCCTTACGCGCTACGTGTAGCGATTCAATGATTACGCTTGAATAATTACAGACCAACGTTAATTAAGGGCTCGAGCAAACGCACTTTAGCTTGAAGTTTCAAGAATCGTTGGATGTCAATTAATGATCTTGACGCAAGATAGAGCAAACGCACTTTAGCTTGAAGTTTCAAGAATCGTTGGATGTCAATTAATGATCTTGACGCAAGATAGGCAATTCAATCGTATGGCCTCTATTATTATGAATCAATTTTGGAAATGAATTGGGTGATTAGCAATTGAGAGATTAAATCTTACCTTAAAAGTCTTATATGAAGATACGACGTATGATGCTCCGTCCTCTAGCTCCTCCAGCCTGTACTTTCTATCTCCGTCCATGCCGAAGATGAACCTTGCTCCTCGAGGTAGTTCCAGCCTCTCTGACAGCCGGTCGAGGAGCGCATCCATCGACGCCAGGTCTCGGCCCGGCTTGAAGCGAAACTCGACCCCAGGATGGAAAGGATCCCCATTTCTGTAGAAGGTGACTCTTCTAGCCTTCCAGTAGTTGAGATTAGCGTATCGGCTAGCTGGTTCTGCTCTGGTGGGTCTAGCAGTTGCTTCGGATCCTTCGGAGACGTCTTCGTTGCGCTGTGGTGGTGTACCGGGGCGGGAGGGGCGCCAGTCACCGGGCTCCCGCTCGTCGTCGGACTGCGGCTCTGGGGGCTGCTGCGGCGGCGGTTCGGGCGCCGGTGCGGGCTCCGGAGCAGCCTGGCGACAGGGACGCGTCAGTAGGCGCGGCCGGGGGTGCGGGCGACGCGACATCCCTCGGTACGGCCCGCCCGCGGACTGCCGCGCGCCCCACAGACCCACCCACTTCCAATCAACTGATACCACTGTCTATGTTCATTCATGAACTGACGATTCATGCCGCCACGTGGTTGATTGATTGGGAGTAGGCGGATGATCACTTAAGCTAGGGATGCACTGACGAAACCAGTCAGAAAAAGTAGTCAGAAATGTTAGGAGTATCATATATTGAAAGGAAGGAAGACTTGAAGAAGCATCCTTTTTACGTATTTCATGTAGCTTTATCATCAACAATGAATTAATTATATTACAAGCGAATTTTGGGCGTTCATCCACACGCTTGTGCTGGCTTCGTTCGTTAATTACCGAAATATGTAAATTATGAGGCGGTTAGTATTCATTCCTTCATACACCCAGTGTCTACTTTTTACGAGACTGCTAAGAGATAGATAATTCTTTCTTAGGAAGGATTAAGAAGGATCATTCATATTGATTATTGAAAAGATATCTTGTTTTAAAGAAGTAAAAGTATATTTTTAATACTCGAATGTTTATCAAATCAAAACAAATGAAGCAATTAGTTAAATATTAAAAGTTGGAACAAATAACATCATAACATCATGCCTGTATTACCCGCAGGGTTAGGCTGAGGTGTACCTAAAAGTACACCCACATTTGGCCAGTCACGTTTAAGTCCCATGTAATAGGGGGCGAGCCTATTGTCATCAACCGCGCACAAATCCAGACTTCGTGGCTGCTACTGAGAAATTCCTTATGGAAAAATCCAATAACACTTTTACCGACCTGGGAATCGAATCAAAGACTTCATGATCAGCAGACGCGCTTGCGGCCGCTAGACCAACGAGCCAGTCACACTTTAAGAACACACTTTAAGTTAAAGTATTGTATTCTTTTGTCATTTGTTTAGAGATCTATGGTTAAGGGACATTTTATCGATTTGAATTAAAAACTATGTTCCATTTGACAATTGGCTCGCCCCTCTATACATGGGACTTAAGAGGGCCCTTCCCGGCGCGTCTATCGTCAACGCGAGCATGGTCGAAAAGCTTGTTGTTTCATTCAGAGCCACACGGGCGGTTTTCTTTCAACTCCCCCGTCTTACACTGCCCCGATCCCGCACATCTCGTCTCCCGCGCACCTCATACCGCCTAACGCGATGACATTGAACGAAAAATAGTGTTCGAAAATTTCTTAAACTTGTTCCAGGAAATACTTGTTTTTGAATAATGCTTACAAGTGTTTGAAATAAATATCTGTCATTAAGAATCTCCATTACATGTGCAAGGTTTCTATCATGATATTTTCTTTACTTTTAGAGTTTATGAGTACATTATGAACGGCCAAAGTTCAGGTAAAATTTGTGCCAAACAGCCATTTTTGGAGGCTTATACTGAATTTGTTTCTACATTTTTTATTTTTTGCTCCCATAGAAACCTAGATATAGTGCACAAAATACCTATTAGTTCAAAAAAATCAAAGATAGATGTGTAACAACTGCATAATCACGTACGAGCGTTTGAAGTATGAAAAGTATGACGGGTTGGCCGCTCTTAAACATAAAATGCGAAATGTGGGTGTACTATTTGATACACCTCTGCCTAACCGTTCAGGCATTACAGGCGGGATGCTATAAAGGGTGTAACAGGACCCTTCACGAAGCTATCAACCAAATAGGCACATCAAACTAAATAACTTTACGCAAAAATTATTGCTGGGAAACGAATTCTGTTTTTGGGGTCATAAATCGCGATTTACGGTATAGGACTCGATGTAACGCACTCAAAATATTGAGCTGATAGAAGTTGGAACTTAGACCCTCAATATCTACGTAACTAGAAGTTTCCCAGGTATGGTCTAGAACAAAAAAAATATCGCAATGACGGGGAGAACAAGTGCCTTGCGGCTTCGTTAAGGGTCCTGTTACACCCTTTAGATCTATAACGATTGAAAACTATTTTCTTGATTTGAATTAAATACTATATATATTCCACTTGACAATTGGCTCACCGCTTTATACATAGGACTTGAACATAACAGGTGAAATGTGGATGTACTATTTGATACACCTCAGCCTAATCCTTCAGGCATTACAGGTGGGATGCTATACAATTCTCCACATTCTTTCAAAGACGCAATAAAATTCACTCACCCAATAATCCAATACAACCGAAATCATCACAAAACCTTGACTCAACTCTTCGCAACTACTAATGATTTGTTAAAGTTTAACCTAGGCTTAGAAAATCGTTAGATATTCTTCGAGATAACGGTTAACGAGTCAGCCCACTGCGTGACTAAGTAAGCCCAGTCACGACCATCGAATGGACGGGTAACTTTAACTTACAAGTTATAATATAAGCTGTAAAATGATTCAGCTTGGTATGTAAAATTAATAACTTAGTCACACGTTATTATGGAAGTTATTATGGCTCCAATTGTGAGTTGAGTGTGCTTATGATTAGTATGATTGTATGAGTCAAAGTTCGGAGAATCTAAGGAAATTACAAATGATTTTCTTTTGTTTTCTTGCGAAATCTTTTCAGGGTTTCGTTGAATTTGTGAAGCTAACTTTAATTATAAATGGCTTTTTTTGATGATTTACATGCTTTTGTTAAAATAGATATCTGGATCTAAAAACCACAATTATGTAAAGACGATAAAATGGGGAGCAATGCACTTTTAAGTTCAAAACTCATTACTTAACTTAATATGTATAATTTATCCTTTATTACTTAAAACTTTAAATAATAAGCTAATGACTCTATCCTACTCTCTATTCACTTACGGAAAATGTAGAAAACAACAAATAGGTAATTATTTATTTAAAATATTCAGTAAAACTCAACAGGTAACATCATCAAATGCATACAACATTCTTGGAATAAAATTATTCTTTTTAAAAATATATGAGTTTAGTATCACGTTTTAATACTATAATTAATCAATAATATAGGAATATACAAATCTTACCGTTGCGTTCGCTGGCATCGCTTCCTCCGTCGCCATTTTAATTAAAAAAAACAAAAAAAACACCAATCACAAGCACTAAAATCCAGTTCGAATAAATTCAAATTCAGAGTTACAATTCACGAGCTCGCCTCAGCGTACGTAACTTCCGGGTAAAAACATTCGATGTTTAAATTACGAAAAGGTTCGCGACGACCGATTTATTTAAAAACGTGCACATTTTTGTTTTAATTTACATAACGCAAGCACTTTGCAAAAGGTTTGAGAAGGTTTTAAAATTTTGAATAATGTTTCATTAGAGTCTTTGGTTGTTTTTGTTGTGAATGTGGTAGTCGTCCGGTTATGTTTTGTTAACGGAACAGAGTGACGGCTGCTCGAATGGGCGGCAACGGGCGGCTAGCGGCCAGCGCACCCTGAGCGTTAGTGTGGCGGGGCCAGGTGAGAAATTAATCGATAAAGGATCTAGGACAGTGAAATACAGGATCGTAGATAGTTTATTTTGAGTGGATGAAGGCAAATTGATGTGGCTAATAGCAATTGTACTCAGCAAACTGCATGAAAAAACAAACTGAAAAATAAAATACTTGGACGGTACTGTATACCTATGCACTTTTATTAAAAACAAACGTGTTTCGAATCAGTACTCCTATCAGAATAAATAGAAAAATATTCATAGACTGAAGTAATTTCCAAAAAAAAAATTATAGTTGGTCTACGCTACGCCGTAGCAGCATGCTACGCCGTAGGCAGTTTCAAGTACACGCATTGAGTCGTTCATAAGTCCGTTTTGAGAGCTTTCTTTAATTAGTGTATAATTTTTAATATTGCCACTTAAGCGATTTTGTCATGAAACGATGGATACATTTTGGAAAATTAGTTGTAAAAAGAAAGATTTTAGTTCGTAACCCAGATTTTTTTATGAGTACATAGCTTTTCTAATATGATGAAGTGATTTCTGTTGTGTGAAGTACAGTTATAATTGATATTAATATTTTTTTATGTGCATTGCAATTGGGTGGCTACATATTGTGTTTTTTTTTACGTAGAACTGTCCTTAACCAAATTATATATTTAATAATATTTATTAACAAAAAAAACACTTGGTAACTTAGAAGTGGTCTTGCTACCCTGTCGCACACCGGTTGCCCGCCGGTCAACGAAGCATATCGTGGGCATCGTGTTTATGTAGGTTAAGACTATATTTCTTCACCTCTTACTTTGGGCAATATTTCGCGTTTTTATGAGACCCACTTACGTTTTCTAATTATTATTTATGTTTATACGTACATCGTAATGTTGTGTAATTCGAAAAATGGGTGCTCTACTTTCGAGAAAGTTGTTTTAATCCGGAAATTATGTTTTCATTGATTTTTTTCAGTGTTTTTCATGTCACAACTTGAACTCGTGCAACGTTTCTTTTATGATAAGGGTAGCAAAGTAACACGACTTTAAGTAGTATTTTTTATAACAATGCCATTTTCATATTATTACTTCACATTGCCTATGGTAAAACTCTTATCCTCCGTGAAAACGGCAAACATCCAAACATGCATACCGTGCCAAAACATGAACAAGAGGTACTTACATACCTATTCGTAAGTGGCTGTATTGCAGCCAAGTTTAATTGTTGTAAGGATGTAATGCCAGGAGTAACTTGGACAAAAGCCAAGCCAAGACTCATTTGGATTTCAAGAATGTACCTCGCTAAACGAGAATAATGAAATCTGAAAGGGACACCGCCGCTAAAACAGTCACCAAGTATTCAGTACATCAATCTGAACTTCCGAACCTCTGAACATAGAAATTTTTCGCCAGTTATTAAAAAAAATCTGCTGTTACCTACAAAAGTGCAATACCTACACGATTAAAATGTATGGAACAGATGATTTTTAGGGTTCCGTAGCCAAGGGGTAAAAACGGGACCCTAATACTAAGACTCCATTGTTCGTCTGTCTGACTGGCTATCTGTCACCAGGCTTTATCTCATGAACCGTGATAGCTACACAGTTGAAATTTTCACAGAAGTATTTCTGGTGCCGCTATAACAACACATACTAAAAACAGAATAAAATAAATATTTAAGGGGAGCTCCCATACAAAAAACGTGTTTTTTTTTTTTTTTAGATAATGATACGGAACCCTGCGTGCGCGAGTCCGACTCGCACTGGGCCGGTTTTTTTTTATAGATGCGAAGGGCATCTTTAGCAAAGTTTAACATCCTTTAACTTCTCCTCTGCTGCAACACAAGCCTTCTCTTTATCAGAGGACGTGGGGTCTATGCTCCACCACCTGGTCCCAGCGCGTGACAGTAAATTATTTGTTTATTTACAAAGACATCAAATCCCAATCTTAATACATAATTATTTAAAATTAAACATTACTAAATTGCATTAAAACTCGTATCATAAGTCGTCTGTTATCAACTTATAAGTCCATTACTAATTTATCAATAATATTATAAAATAATTCAATATAAAAAAAACAACTATTCAATTAATTAAAACAGGTACAGTCACGAGCACCAATATGTAAACACTTAATAACTTTTAAAAGTGTTTTTCTCCTACTGTTATAATAATAGTAAATAAATAATAAATCATTTATTTGCATGTAACATGGTATACAATGGTGTCAAATAAAATTAAAATAGTTCAAACATGTTTAGCTAAGATAGAACATAGCATGCAAAATTTTAGGGTGTTCTGATAATTAATAATGTTCTGATTAAAATTCCATGTTGTTGCGAACATAGTGTTCTGGAACTCATATTTTTATGAAAAAAAGATCCTATCTCCAAGTTTCAATAATTGTTTATTGCGAAATATACTTTTTTTAGGAAAATGTATACATATCGGTGCTCGTGAGTGTACAGGTACATAATACCTTTAGATTTTTGAAACTGCCTATTTACCTTAGACTAGCTTAGCTTATGTCCGCGACTTCGCCTGCGTGGAGTTCGGTAATTGTCCCACGGGATCGTTCCACCGGGATAAAAAGTATACTATGTCCAGGTTCTAAACTATATGTGTGCCAAATTACATTAAAGACCCGTTCAGTAGTTTTTGCGAAAAAAAGAAACATACCTACCTACATCCACCCATCTTCACAAACTTTCGCATTCATAATAGTAATAAAACCAAGTAAGATTTATAAAAGTAAATAAGATATAGTCTTTTTCATCTAGGGTTCTTTCAGGACCTTTCAATAAAAATAGAAGATTTTCGGAATCTTGCTTAAAAATTAAATCTTTTACCACAGACAGAGCCGCGGGCAAAACTTGTTCTTCTTCACTAATATCTATTCTAATATTATAAAGAGGAAAGGTTTGTTTTTGTATGTTTGTAACGAAGAAACTCAAAAACTACTGGACAGATTAAAAAAAATCTTTAACCATTAGAACGCTACATTATCCCTGAGTTAGGCTATTATTTATTACCAGAAAATCCCAAAATGTTTAAAAAATAAATATCCACCCGTGCGACGCGGGAACGGCCGCTGTAATAAAGAAACTAATTAAGTAGGTTATACTTCTAGTTAGTTTTATTAGCTTAGAAAAGTAATTACTGCCTTATTTTAATAGTAGTGTGAATAATAAGTGGTGACGAATTCCTAGGATTTTGTTGAATACGTAAATATGCATGTGATTCGGAATATTGTGTTACACTGGCCCCGATTCTGTGAGGCACTAACAAAGGTAATTAAAAATATCTAGGTACCATTAACTTGCTAATGTATGTATGTACAGTCACGAGCACCAATATGTACACACTTTCCTAAATTTAAAAGCAATTTTCGCGAAAAATAACCACTGTAACTTGGAGATAAGATCTTTTTCATAAAAATATGAGTTCCAGAATACTATGTTCGTAACAATATGAAATTTTAATCACAATGGAGATTCATGTAAACCAAAAAAAAAATCATAAAAACTCATTTTCGCAAAGGTCAAAAAACTGACACTAAAGATAACCATACGTCACATCGACTAAATATTGACGAAAGTATTGTACTTACCTGAGTGATAAGGATGTGTCCTGCAAGCTCCGAGGCCCGAAGGAGCTGGCGGGAACGGCAAGTTTATTGATGCGAAAAACAAACGAGTTATATCGCTTTTTTTAAATCGATTACGTCGATTCGACGTAGGTTATCTATCTAGGGTTAAAAGAGCGCAAAATATTTAGTTTTTATTCCGCGAAAATGATTCAGGCCTAGATGTAGGATGCAGCACCGCCCTCTCGGCCTTTCACCATTTTGCGGAATTAAAACAGAATATTTTGCATAACATTTAATGTCGTAACGCCTGATTCTAAAACTTATTTAAGAGCTTTCAAATTAACCTTAGTAACTTTTTCTAAATACTGGAAAAGAAGACACTTTTTGTCTGCAAGCTTTCGATAACACTGCATATCAAGGAAGTTCTATTACCCCAGACACACAGAAGAACTGTGGCATATTTTTATAAGACGGTATAATATCTACTACGCTACAGGAACAATCTTTTAGTCTGACCATACAAGTTCCTTTGATCAGAATAATACAATCCATAATACATATATTATCTTATGCTTAAAACCGAATATCGAGTTTTTAAGCTCTATTAACCATAATTTGGTACTAAAATATAGTAATTACAGTAAATATGCTTTAATACATGTGACATTTGCAAGCTCAGTGGATTAGCATAAACTATAGAACGTTAAATATTGTGTTCTCGCGTGATTCGACGACGCTCATGTATGTTTTGCAAACAAAGCCACTTTATAATTTATTGTAGGCATGAGATTGTAATGATTAATTAATGGCATTCATAAAAATATAAATGCATCACATGGCTCTCCAGGTCGAGCATGGCGGAGGTGGTGTGACGATCTTTGTTTGCGAGGCAATATGACCACAGATCGCATATTATAGAGAGGTTTGGAAGTACAAAGGGGAGGCGTTTGCCCAGGAGTGGAATACGATGTAGGTTAACAACAAATAAACATAAAATCGAAGAAAATATTCGGTTGCTTTACTACTACCGTATCATAAAAAAATACACAGTGCCTCAAATTAAGAAAAATAAAAGATCTATACAGGGTGTAACAGGACCCTTCACCAAGACGTCAATCAAGCATTCTGTATATCAAACTAAGTAACTCTACGCAAAAAATATTGCTGGAAAACGACATAATTGGTTTTTGATGTGAAAAATCAGTTGGACTCAGTGTAACCCACTCAAAACATTGTGCTGATGGATGCATTGAAGCGTCCGGGGGTTGTAAATACCTCAGTATTTAAAGTAGTTATAATATTAAAAACGTGTACTTAAAAAAAAAACAAGGCATTAAAAATGAATACGATACCAGAAATCATAGAAGTTTATAAACTTAACTAGATGAAGTCGCAATCCAGGCAAAAAAATGTTTCTTATAATAACTATTAGTTTTCGTTTGAATGGCACTTTGAACGCTACGCATATTCCGTAGCACTTACGTAGTGCTACGCGCAACGGAGCTTACGTCAAAACTTACGATATTTTGCCACCTCGCCAAAAATCGCATGGTAGTCTTTCGACTTTCATAAATTATTTGTCTGCAGTTAGTACTGAAGCTTAATAATATATGGTAAGTAGTGTCGTGTCGGCACCTCAGAAATGCTTATTTTTTTCCTCATTGCGCAGCCGTTTGAGGAACAAACAAGCGCTTGTTACCTCCAATTACGATTAAAATGCCCGTTTCGTACTTGACCCGATTCTAGTTGTATGGTGGCTTGTCACAAAAAGCTCAAATCTTTGGTATTTCCTTTGCCTTATTGTAGCTGGTGCTACGACGCGTAGCCGCGCTACGGCGTAGCAGTTCTTCGTAGCGGTGATGCATACATATGTAAGTAAAAGTTGATAAAGTTTTTATTATTTTATTGTAGTTTTTTTTTGTTCCGTCCAATAAATTGCAAGCTAAGATTGAAAGATTTGCAAAGGAGGTTATAATGTTTTGTTTCGTAAGAGATTTGCAGTTGTAGTTATTGTTTATTGTATAATAGCAGAGTCCAATAAGTCAAAAAATACTCAAGTGGTGGAACGACGTTTTTAGTGGTCGGATTTTCATGGGGCTTTTTGATTGAGTTCCTAGAGGGGTGGAGAAGAAAGTTAAAAAAACATTCACCGCTCGCGACTTTTTTGTTTTTTACTAGCGACCCGCTCCGGCTTTGCCCGGGTATAATGTTATACATATAAACCTTGCTCTTGAATCACTCTATCTATAAAAAAAGCTGCATCAAAATCCGTTGCGTAGTTTTAAAGATCTAAGCATATGTAGGGACAGACAGCGGGAAGCGACTTTGTTTTTCACTATGTAGTGATTTCCTTTTGATTTTTCAGTTACCTTCCGTTTTTTTTTACTGCAATTGCACTTGACTATAAGCCGCATTTTCAATTAAATATTTTTGTTGACATATCGTTAGCCACGGGCGTTATTTTAATATAATTATTAAACAATAAATACCAGCCCCACAGTGTCGCAATTTTTGGAAGGTATACTTTTCTTTCACCCTGTGACTTTAATAATAATATGTATAGTGAGACGTGTTTATTATAATAACAATGTACAATAATAAATAACGTATCGCTCAGATTGTTTAGCGATAACTACTTTATGGAGGGCAACACGCACTGACACGCGGCCATTTTTTATTTCCTTGTTACCGAAAAGAAAATCATTTACATATACGATGTAATTTTCTTTTAATGAAGAAGGTGTATTTGATATTCTTGCCTTAGTTTTTAACTGGTATTTCCCGTATTCAATAACACTAATATAATCAGAGAAGCTCGCGGCTAAAGAATAACAGCCGTTTGGGTCCTTCTTCAGATTAAGCCGCACTTGACTAGGTTGGCCCGTGGATATATTTTAAACTAGCTGTTGCCCGCGACCTTCGTTCGCGTGAAATTATTACTTTCCTTTTTGAGTCAGATTTTGTCAACAATTTCAAGGGTTTGAATTTTTTCGCACGGAACTCTAATTATTTTTCTAAAATAAAAGTAGCCTATGTTAGACTTTATAACATCAGCTAGCTGCCAGTAATAGTCCAGTCAAAATCGGCCCAGCCATTTCGGAAATTAGCCGGAACAAACAGACAGACAGACAAAAATTAAAAAATATGTGTTTTTGTTATAAGTGCATTCAGTAAAAATCTGTTTTTTTGATATTACAAACAGATACTTCAATTTTATTTATTTGTATTGTATAAAGATGTATAGATACATTTAATATCACTTTATAGGTAAGCATACCTACCTACTTACTTGTATAAATAATAATACCTGAAGAATACAATGCCGTTCCCTCTAAACCACAACACACATATAAATACTGTGATTTGGAAAATAAATAAATACACAGAAAAATAAACTTAACAATTTTCAAATGAACAAACAACCAATTAAAAAGATTGACGTTATTGTTTAGTACCTATTATGATTAGGGCATGCGGTACCGGGTTTCGGTCCCATAGTAATACCCGGGGAAAACCGGTTTTATTATGGGACCGAAACCCGGTTCCGCATGCCCTTATTATGATCACCCATTACTCATTACATACCGAGTTTCCTCCGTGCCTCGGAAAACACGCTAAGCCGTTGGTCCCGACTATCAATTATAGATTTTTGACAGTCGTTACTGGCCCGAAAGTCTGACTACCAGTCTTACTAAGGGGTATCGTATTACCCAGTACTAACTGGGCTGTGGAGGTCAGATAGGCAGTCGCTCCATGTAAAATACAGGTATTCAGCTGCATCCGGTCAGACTGGAAGCCGACCCCAAAATAGTTGGGAAAAGGCTAGGCAGATGATGAATAACACTAACATAATCAGTGAATATCGTCGCCACTGCATGGGACTTAAACGTAACTAGCGAAATGTGGGTGTACCTACTATTTAGGTACACCTCTGCCTCACCGTTCGAAAATCACAGGCATAATGTTATGTAAATAGCGACTTCCTAACCACTAAATACCGAATACAAATCAATAAAGCCTTTTTACAAACAAAATAAACAGCCTTCAAGGCCTTACGAGGTGGTAACATCAATATGAGCAGCCAATAACGGAAGCCCATTGACTTTTCACCCTCCAATCCAATTTCAACTCCATTGACTTTACGTAAAGTTGTTTTTAGTTTACAGGCTCTTTGAGTGACAGACACTGAGTGACACCACTGTCATAATAATCGGGCATCCGGCCGCTGATTGGTTGGATATGGTGCGGATGTAGGCCCGCCTGCCCGAATTACGCCCGCCCAGTTGGAGGATAAAACTCGGGTTGCTTAGCAACAGAAGCTGTTATTAGGCAAGGAACCGTTGGATTTTCCCGGATGGTAAAGAGTCAAGGGACATGATATAACATCACGCCTTTAGCTACTATAAAGGGACAGATTAGTGGCATACTTCGTCAGTTCGTAAGTTTCAGTATCACTGCTACTGAAAAGTTCCTAATAGGAAATCCCAACACTTCAACCTACAATGATGATGGAACCCAGAACGCTATGGTTTTTTGTAAATTACCTAAAACTAACTGTTGCCCGCAGCTTCGCTCGCGTTTTGGTCGGAAATTATCCCAAGGGCACGTTGTAAATATACCTATGGGACTGGGGATAATGTAGCTTCATAATAGTGAAAGAATTTTTAAAATCGGTTCAGTAGATCCAGAGATTACCCCCTACATCCTCACAAACTTTACCTCTTTATAATATTTGTATATAAGTACCTAGACTATCTATTTTGCTGGCTGTTTTTTTACATAAAGTTTTAAGCCAGAAAGTAACAAAGTAACTAGGTAGTGACCTAACCTAAACCTATTTGCCAATTTTAGGAAAGAAAACACTCAAATCATAATGTTTAATCAATTCATCTAACACGCTTCTGGTGGCCAACATTATTACTTAGTTGTTTTACCTATTAGCTCAAGGCTAAGCAAGGCGATAAGGAAACTTACTTAGCTACCTGCCTACCCCATTATGACCCAAAGAGCTTGACCCACTAAACGTTTCGAAAGTTTTTAATCGAAGTATTATGAAAGCGTACTGCCTAGGTGACTATTGACCTATAAGTAGTCCTACATATTGGTTTTTATTAATGGTAGGGGCCTCGAGATATTTTCAGCAAGCATATTCAGCATGATAACTTGATTACTGAGTAGGTAGGCCGTGATAAGAGAATGCTTTCAAAAAGACACTAAAAAAGTCTAAAATAACTTTCTTTCGGAAGTCGGTGACTTTGTTTGTTTCATTAACTTTTTGCCACCGACTTCCGAAAGTAATTTTAGACTTTTTTAAGGGTCTTTTTGGAAGTCGGTTTTTTTTTCGCAGAAAGTTTTTAATTTTACCATTTTTAGTTGTAGTTATACCACACAAAGCTGTTATTAAGGAACCATCATGTCATGTACATATCCAAAAAAGAAGCATATTCAAGCGGAAAAACAAATTACTGAACCGATTTTGATGTAATTTCTATGGGACCAATTTTTTTTCAAATAGGTTCATAAATGACGGAGTTATGAGGTTACAAACATGACACAAGTAGAACTAACATCAAAATTCCGACAACCTCTGTCGGGCAGTAGCCCACTAGACAAAACACCCGTCTGGTCGGAGGATCCTCCCTTTTCTATGCGGGATGAAGAACTACACTCTGTTCTTCATACTTCTATGTAGACCACGAAAAGTTACGGACAGGGGCCTGTTCAGCAACATGATTTATATGTCATCGTACGGGCCATGAACCAAAACGACTTATACAGGCAGAACTTCTATAAGATGTTGTGACCTTTGTTTTGTTTTAGTGAAAGACCACAATATCCTGGAGAAGTTGCCTGCAGTTTAAGTCGTTTCTCGTGGGCTCGGAGTACCATAATTTTAAAATGGCAGTAAGAAACTTTTTAGATCAATTACGATCAATAATATTGCAGAAATAACTAGACTTACCAATGCGTTACGTATTACTAACTGAGTTGTGGAGGTCAGATAGGCAGTCGCTCCATGTAAATTACCTATTGATATTCAGCTGCATCCGGTGAGATTGGGAGCCGACCCAACATAGTTTGGAAAAGGCTATGTAAATGATCTTGCAGAAGTAAAGACATTTCGTGATGGAAACAGTCAGACAGCTTTAAAACGGAACGCCGCGTAGTACCTACATACCAAAGTAACCAGCCAAGACGGCGTTTTTTTCCGAGTATGACTAATAGCCGATAGGAGTCGCTAACACAGAAAATTCAAATCATCAAAACAGAGAGAGTCATGTGAAATCAAGCTTATAAGAGTGCAACAATGTAGGGATTGGCTTATCCATCGTTTAAATCTATCAGTCAGCGTCCATGAATCAATCGTTTTTCAACGACCAGTCCGCGTACCATGGCAATACTTGCTCTATTCTACCAAGAATCGACAAAGCTCTTTCTATACTCGCCATGCTTGCGCCAATAGAAATCTTTCCACAATCTGTCATTTTTTTCGATTCTTCGTCGACAAAACCCGTTTCTACGGTGGTTATGCTACGCGGGACTGGCGTTGTCTATTCTTTTACAGATTACCTAGGACAAAACTACTTTACCTAAGAAGTAGCTAGCTGTCTGTTCATAAGGGGGAAGCAGACAAAGAGGTTAGGAAGGTTAGAAGTCGTCGCGAATAAATATTTTAATCAACATATAACCCGACTGCCTCGTTAGTCTAGTGGTCACAAGCGCGACGGCTGAGCTTGAGGTCCTGGGTTCGATTCCCAGGTCGGGCAAAGTTAAATGGGTTTTTCCGTCAGGAATTTCTCAGTAGCAGCCACGGAGTCTGAATTTGCGGTCGGTTGATGTCAATAGGCTCGCCCCCTATTATATGGAACTTAAACATAATTTCGTGGGCTACCCTGGCGCTATCCCCTTAACCATACCTAACTCTCTTGGACCCTTTCTGGCTCTTTTGAGTTACCAATTTTGATATAGCTGAAATTCTTTTGGAAAGCATATTGATTACATACCTTATTATGTTTCATGAGTCGTCATCGTCAGTAAGTAGGCACTATACCTTATAACCTATATACCTTATCAATCACCAGTATTTTAGATTTTTATTACGGTACCTAACTAATTTTGGTCGGTGTCGTGCTATGGGAATACCTAAGGTAGTTACATTCTTAATGTGTTAAATATTGGGCGTATTTGTAAAAGAACATTAGATTTACTCGTAGATTAAAACTAATAGGAGTTAAGTACTACTAAGAATTAGTTTTTAAAAGCTTAACTCTGATCCTATCTTTGAATTTTCAGTTGAACCGAACTAGATTTTCAAGACTTTGTTGTGGTACCTAGTTATTACTACATCTACTTAGGCGGGCACTTAAATTATGTTATAGGTACCTACCTATTCACGCCTGAGTGTTAATCGACTTTCGTTGCTGACCGCGGCGCGTGCCCTCTATGCATTGTGACAGTAGTAGGTACCTGACATCTAATAGTGTCTCTGGCCAAATTGATGGCGGCCAATCTCATCGGACCCTAGACATCCTCGCGGGAGTTATTGTAAAGCATAATGTATGTGCGCAGCTCAGCACTATCATAGACCGACTATGTAGACTTCAATCCGCAGGACTAACGGCTCAATGTGCTCTCCGAGGTACGGGGGCATCACACCGTCAGGTGCCAAATTACAGGCTGTCACAGAGAAATTCCTGATGGATAAACTCAATAATAGGTCCCGGGTTCAGCAGACAATAGACACGCTTGTGGCCATAATATCCATGAGGCAGTGTAGCAGTCAGAAATTCAGAATCTATCCAATCATGCCTTACTATGTTTAAAGTAGAACATTATGACTATGTTTGAACGGCAATTTACAAATAATTCTGTCTCTATACATATCATATATATCATAACCTACTATACCTTACAATCGTAATTTCATACGACCCGCCAAATATGCAAAGAAAATAAGGGCGCACGACACATTCGTGACACCATAACGCCATAGCGTGTAATTCATCTGAATATAGACATTACAAATCTAACATTTAAGGCTTTACAAATACGGTTTAAAATGCAATAGGGGCTAAAACAAAGAATTGTATACTTGGTGTACTTGTATTTCGTAGAAACGATGGCTAGACGAAATAAACGTCGCTTATGACGTTTGGCCCACTTATGTCCAAGATTTATCGAGTATGACGAGAAGTGATTTTTTTTCAGTACCTAAGTCAGTTCTTGGTAATTGCAAGTCTAGACGATAGAATCTTTTTAATTTGTGCAATTTTGTACATATTCGAATATATGTATACCTATTTTATACGTATCTACACACAAGTATTGTGCCTAGACCGCTCTAGCAAATATCTAAGGTAGGGCTCAAGAGCCAATTTTAAAGCCAGAAAACAGGCATCATGAGGCTGTTTTTACTCGTTTAAGCTGCCGAGTAGGGCCAGGAATGTAGCTGTGTATATCAGACAGGCCATAGTACATTATGATACAAGTGGGGAAACTTTTTCATTGCAGCCGAGGCAGAATGACACCCCAGCCGAAGGCCAGGACGTTATAGAGCCGAGAACTGTAATTAATGCCCATGTGTATCAAACGACGTTTTTCAATACACTTACGATGAAATAAAATAATAGAACGAAAAGTATTAATAATTTATAATCCTATGACCTATGTACCCACCGCAGGAACACGGACGGGCCTCCCCTCTACCAGAAGAAGTGAGCCATTATCCTACTATGCGCTATCCGATATCATGATCTACCAGTCTGTTAAATTCGTTAATAGTTAGAAATTTTAAAAATGTGACGTCACGAAATTTAGGAACCCTCCCACCCCTTGTCACACTTCTTCGACCCCCTCCCCCTCCCTGAACGTGTGACGTAATTTATGGATGGCCCCTTGTCACGGCTTGACGGATTACGATGAAAGGAGATGTTCCAGAAATGTATGGAGCCTGGGCCAGCACTATGTACACTATATGTAAATATCGCTATGTATTACAGTAACTGTTTTTTATTGTTAATTTTCTTTAATTTCAGTTCGTTTCAAAGTACATTCAAATTAACTTGGCAAAGGAGAGCAACACAACATAAAATTAAACATGGTGGATCAGATCAGCAGCAAGCGAAAAATGACATTTTGACAATGACATTTGATTGACGTGTATCGTAATACCTGCGATAAAAAAAAACAATACGAATTTCGACAATCTTGAGTTTGGGTTTCGATAAAATAAGACTACAGGTCCAAACTCAAAGCAAGGAAAGTCTCAAAAATGTCACTTCTTAAAACTGTCGCAAGTCCTCAAACATGAAGTTTGACGACTTAAATACAACTGACATGATTGCCCTAAAAATAGGGTTATTTTATAAAAAAAACTTTTCAAATAATGATTTTTGTACCACTGTACCTTTCTTCAAATTATTTTTTTAGTACCTATTTTTATGAAATTCCCCTATTTTTTTCAAAATCAAACATCTCCTTTAAAAATATTTTCAATCTTTATCTGTATGAAAATAAAATTGAAAATGTGACGTCACACTAGGGAGGAGGAGTCTCATAAATGTGATCAGCTGTGACAAGAATGGGGGGGAGGTCAAAAAATCATGAAATTTGTGTGACGTAATTTATGGATGGCTCTCAAGTAGACAGACAGAGTAACTTTCGTTGGATAACAAGTGGCTCAGCTGTGACCATTCTACTCACACATTCGCTCGCGAGTGCCTAAACGAACGTGCTGAAAGAGCCGGAGATCTCCATGGACTGAAACCCTGATAGAAAAAAATACTGAAGTTTAATTTAATTAAGAAAATCCATGTGAATTCACGATTGTTTATTTGAAAAATACAAATCAAACCATCAAAAATCTTTATTTTTCTTCTTTTTCTTTTTAGGTACAATCTGTAGAATGTCATCATCAGATATATCCACAGATACATGAGCTATCTGAGTTTCCTTATCTTCTATTTCATCTGAATCAACTTTCAGTTTCTTTTTCTTTTTTGATTTCTTTTCAACGCCATGATCTATATTGCAAATCTCCTCTGCGTTGGTATTTTCTTCATCTGCTTGTATTTCTCTATGTTTATCTTTCTTTTTCTTCTTTTTAAGAACCTCATCGGGGTTCGATTCCACAACTAAATCGCTTAGTTGTTCTATAATGTTCTCTACTGGGTGATTATTTTCATCATTTTTAAGCTTCTTTTTCTTCTTTTTGGGAGGTGCATCTGTGTCTTCCGTTGTTAATGAGTCATTTGGATTGGGTTCTGCAATTTCAATGATGTCAGTGTCAAATTTATGTTTCTTCTTTTTGGACTTAGGCTTTACTTCGACATCCTCTTGATTGATCTCAGTATTATCATCAACGTCTTCGTTTTCATCCAAAACATTCTTTGATTTCTTCTTACTGGTGTCTTCACCTTCTTTATTTTTCGATTTAGGTTTATTTACTATTCTCCACTCTTTCTCGATTTTCTTTTCAGCATTTAAACTCTTCTCCATGTCTTTTTGATCTCTATCGAGGACGGCCAGGAAGAATCCTGTGGTGAAGTCAGATTCAGGTCTGGAGTACAAGCACCTTGTGCCCATACTACCGTACATACCCGAGCCGAAGTTATTCCATTGTCCTTTCAGCAACTCCTTAACATCTTGAACCCTCCACTTAGCTCGTGAGGTTTTCACTACGTTAGTGATAACTCTTTCGTTTTCTTCAGGGAATATAGAGCAAGTGCTGTAAACTATTCGTTTGGCTTTCGGAAAAGCGTTCATAGCGTGCTTCAAGAATTTCTCCTGCAGTGATGTTAATTTGGCGAGTCTTGTACTTTCTATATATTTGTGAACGCAGAACTCCATACCTGAGGAAAAAGGAAAAACTTGGTTGAAACTGACTTTTTAAAATTTGACTGTAACATCTGCAACTTAAGACTGCTTTTTACCTGATCCCGAACAGCTCGGATCAAGAAGAATATACTCAACGTCATCCATGTCACCCTTCTTGATTTCCAATGCATCTTTATGCATGGTTTCCACGCAAGTGGAGCTAGTCTTTGCAACGAAATCACGCAGTACTTGGTATCTCTTCTCATTTCTTTCAACTGCAAATATTCGACCCTGGAAATGAAATACATTGTCAGTTTGTTACCTGAATGTTGGTATCTCCACTATATATAGAACGAACTGATACTTAGGTTACCAATTCAGGGTGGGAAGGCGTTCAGCATGGATAGAAATGTAATTACTCATATAATGCAACATACAAAGCACCACGCTACAAGACATGTCACTTCAAATTTGCAAGCTAAACTGTGTAGTTGACCTATTTTGCCGGGAACATAAAATAAATATTTTGTGTGTGGAGCTTTCACTTTTCTTTTATGATGTTAGGCAAATAAGGTTCTGCTGTTCTACTAAAAGAGTTTTCTTTACACTGTTTATGTATTCATTGTTTTATTACCTCATACATTTGCCTTGATATTCATTTTATTATTTAGCTTGGCGTCAACTGTTTGTGCTAGAGTCGTAGAGGTAGTATGCTTGGGCAGACTACGTTATTTTGGACCTGTCTAAACATTATGACCAGTCAGAACTTCACTGGTAACTGAGTGTTTATTATTGATACGTCATTGTTGTGTCTTGCAAGTCTTTATCAACGGCTTTCCATCTTTGCTAGCGACAATATAGTCTGCATAAAGCACCGCATTGCCGACCGCAACTTGCGATAAGTACAGGCAGTACTTACTATATTCGTACTCTCGGAGTTAGAGCTGCACGCAAATTCGAATTCACAAATTTATGAGTAAACGGTACTGTTAACGGACCTGCTTCGTTTGTATAGAAAGTTTTATCAACGCTGCCTTTAACAGCGGTCGCCAAAGCGTATCCATGCTCTCTGGAGGTCGATATTCAACGGGACTTTAAAATGGGAAATTTTATAATCATATTACATTTCTTTTTGTTTTATTGTGTTTGGATTTCGTTACGGGTTATGTTTTTCAAGTTTCGCTAGCAAATTTAATTTGAACTTGTATAAAAGCGATGAGATACAAGACTAGATTACAGATCATCACATTGTTACGACTTACAGTGTTTCTGATGTAGGCCGCCAGCTGCGTCGTCTTCATGCCGGGGGCTGCGCACATGTCCAGCGCCACGCTACCAGGTGGCGGAGCCAGTAGATGTACCGCCATTGCAGTAGCCTGAAAAATGGAGAAGGCTACAGGGTAAAGGACTTGTATGAAAGTTCTGATAGGCTTTGGAAAGATGTCTTTGGCTATAGCATACTGAACCTAGAATATTCAATATGAGGGAGTTCTCTTACAGAACATAATCCATCCAAAACAAAAGTAAATGTATATATCTGCTTTCACAAACATGTACATTTTCAGTTTTCAGCGGTACTTAATTATGAGCATTGATATCCAACAGAGCGCATAATTTTTTTAAAGGTATTCGTTTACGTCGATAAATAAAGTCACAGTAGGAAGTTGTTAGATAAATATAATTTTGACTTTGAATTGACACTTACACACACATTACTTAAAAATTTCCAACAGTTAAAATTACCAACCTTATCTTGCAGTATAATCTTATTCTCCAAATACAACTCGTGTTCATGCAACTTCGTTCCAGATGGGAACACAAACATGGTCTTCACATGATAATCCTGAGTGAAGTCTTCCTCTGTTAAGTTCTGTATTTGTTCCAAGTAGTCAGCGTAGGACCCTGAGGTGCACCGAATGAAGCGGTACCCTTCATCTTGGAATGCTCTGATGGCATCCGAAGTTGTGAGCAGGTTGGTGTTGATGCGGACATATCGTGGTCTGGGAGCAACTAGGTAAGCAGAACAAGAGAAATAAGAAGAGATGAATATTTGGTCATTGAGAGGTTTCATTTTTATCAGTTGATAACATATTACAAAAATATACAAGTGAGAATTCTCCGTGAGTTACAGTACATTTAATGGCTGTTTGCAAAACAGAATTTAGGAAAATGTAGTGTCTGTGTGCTTTCCGAGTTTCCTCCATGCCTTGGAAACAGAACTCAATGAACTCGAATGAGTCAAATGTAGAACTTTGACAGTCTGTACAGGTGGCCTGATAGTCTAACAGCCAAACTTACCAAGGGGTATCATACTACCCAGTACTAACTGGGTTGTGGAGGTCAGATAGGCAGTCACTCCATGTAAAATACTGGTATTCAGCTGTATCAGGTTAGACTGGAAGCTGACCCCAACACTTTTTAGGAATTAAATAATAGTCATCTACATATTATAGGATGACGTGACAGAAGTTATTTTAAGTTTATTGTGATTTTTCTGGCCAGCAGTATGTTGCTAGCAACACAAGTTGTTTATGATAGTATAATATTATATAGTGTGTATTTAAAGAGCTGTTTTTGTCTCTGAATGGTTCACTCTCTCTTCCTCAGAAGCTGTGATAGCCAAGACATTGTGTCCGTGTAAAAAGGTGATAATAAATAGTTTTGACTGTGCCAAGCTTGGACTCCTTATTTAAAACCGACCTAAAACAAGACACACAAGATCGAAGAATCAAGCATATATTGTTTTTACATTAAGAACTTGATTACATTTTCTTGGGTGATCTTGTTACTTTATCTTGCTTAAAAGATAAAGTGCAAAGTGCTTTTTTTTTGGCAGTTCAGAAGCTAGTTCATTGTTACTATCTTGGCAGGATTCTTTTAATAAGCAGGCAAAATAGGTAAAATAAAAACAAAGAACTTAATATTATCTTCTATATTTAATAATAACTAACTAAGAAATTTTGGTATCATTTATAACCATTACACACCATCAAAAAAACTTAGTTTTTATTCAGTACTTGTTCAGACATGTATTTTTAAGTTTTATTAATTAAGCAGAAAAGCAGTAAACATTGTAATACTGTATTTGAAAGGAATGTTTGTAAATGCATTAATCATTTTTCAAGTTCAAAGTGGCCTTCTTCTCAGTGTTAGCTAAAGAAGGCAAGGGTGTATATGCATGCTGGTCTATCTCGTTACCATGTTCATCATATTCTTTCTCATAGTATGCTTTATAGGCATAAAGCCCTATTATAATGTTCACTACCAGTACTGCCGCACCTACAGACCAAGCATTTATCAAAAATGTATTATCAGGAAAGGATGTAGTAAGTACAGATCGTACTCCGAAAAACGCAACAAATGGAAAAGTAAACATAGCAACACTAAACAGGAATAGAGTTCCCAACACATGCACAATTTGTTTTGATTGTCGGGATCGCCCAAGAAAATTAGTATCGATGCTATCGCCTGAGTCTGCCATTGTGCTTAGTAAATGTCGGAATTAGATCTGAAAAAGAACAAAAATATCAATTAATAGTTACCTTCTGTCTTCAAGTCGTCTTGATGGTCAGATGTGTATTTCTCAAACTGGTCTTTGTACGAGAGGACTGTTTGCTCCGGCTTGCTTTTGCCAGGCAGAGCCTTTTTGCCGAACAGGAGTTCTGCTGTGAGAATTTTGGCAAGCCATGGATCTAAACGTGATTCTTTTTCTAATATATTACAATTCCCAAATATTTTGTCTATATCACTCGCATGTTTGATCGTTTCTGTTATCAGTGCGAAGAGCACATTCGTCCTCTGTAAATATGACAAACTAATGGTAGTAAAGGTACAGATTTTGAAGAAACTAAGATGTATTGTTGAAATACTTACAAAATGCCGAAGTTTATCGTCGTACAACAAAGTTTTGACGCTGCCGCCCTCAGTAGAAACTTGTTTAAAAATATTTGCAGCAATTTTATAATGTCTTGGTACCTTGACTGAATGTTCAAACATTTTATAAATAGCAATTCATGTGCAAAAACGTTTTCATGGCTAAATAATATTGACCAATATTTGTCACGAGACAAACGTCAAGTTATGCATTGATTGTTTGAGGTTAAAACTCGTTCATCCTATAACTAAGTTTTAAACTTTTTTTTATACATATTTCCTACATGGATTACCTAATAATAATTATTTATTTTGAAAGTGTTTGTTTTCGCTTTCTTGGCTGTTCTTAAAAAGCACATTTTTAACCGTTAAGTATTTATTTTATTTGAAACTATTGTGAATAAACTTGAACGTATCCAAAATTCTAATCTGCCATAGATAATATCGCGGTACGTACTTATGCGTTCCGTTATCCCATTTTTATTTTGGAAAATTTTCTAGTGAAGTTACAGTCCGTAAACAAATATTTCGTAATTTTCTAAACTATTACAATACAGTGAAAATACTAAGTAAAAATGGTATTTACATAATGATACTTTATTTTATTTTAAAATTACATCTTATTTTTCCAACTACCAAAAATGTTGTTCCCCAAACCCCGACATGCGACATAATAAAAAATCCAATTTAAAACTATACCATAAACAATTTACTTTGCTCATAGTTTGTTGCACGTAATCTTTATTTACAATTTCACAAAAACATATTTTATTAATTTACGTTCGCACATTTTACAAATCGTATGAATTATGTAAACATTTTATGAAGAGGTAATTAATTAAATAAGTCTTCGACGCTTGTTGTGATGTTGTTTGTGTAATATTATCGTTGACAGTTTCGTTTCGAATGGCGATATGCTCGTCGTTAAATACCAGGAAATGCTATGATTCAACATCGCTGCGGTTTCAACAACAGTGACTGATGTATTGTGTGCATTATTTTCAGTTGGGAACAGCGACTAGGTCGCTGTAGACGCAAGTTATCAGTGAAAGTTTGTAAAATGTCGCGGGGGTAATTCGAGTAACCTGGGAAAATAATACCAAAACAATGGTTCCTGCACCGAGCTGTCCGTTTACGTGGGACTACTGGAACACCTCGCCGTCGGACGTGGTGGAACTCACATGTCTGCTGCCGAACTCTGTTTACATTCCCCTGAGGATAAGCTGGGATGCCACTCTTCAGGATGTCAAAGAGGTTAGTGTGAGAGAGGAACACCCTGGCGTGACTCACACCTCTCGCCGACTATATTTTGATTGCATTTTTGGAAAGTGGGTCAAAGTATTGAGTAACATGTTTACAGATACGTTTGTTAGGTACATTTAGAAAGTAGTTTACATTGTTTACAATACCCTGCACTATTTTTTATCATGTAGGTGGATTTATACATGTTCTAGAATTTGTGATAAGCAGTTTTCTGTCATAGATTTTTGGAGAAACATGTGTAACCTAAAATCCTGTATTATAATGTTTAATCATCAAACTGTGGTGCCAACATAAATAACATTCAGAATATTAATATAATTTCATGTTTACAGTTTTTGTTTGGTTGCATAATTATGAGTATGTCTCTCCAAACTTAAAATATAAAAAACATTTTTCCGTAAAATTATTCCTTGTTTAGCCATAATTTGTGTATAACAAACACCTTTTTTGAAAATTCAGTTTATCATTCTCAATATAGCATTTCCTGTCATTGTTTTCATATATATTTTTATAGGTAGTCACACTTTGTATAGGGAAAAAACATGTACAAAATATCTGCTAAATATAGAGAATGGGATGATGTAGGTATTCATCCCATTTATTTAGATCTGTATGCATTGAATAACAACATGAGGTAACTTTTACTATCACTATTTACTAGGTTGAATAGATATTTCATATAACTATTTAAAAAAAAGCACAGAGTTGTAGAATATGCTTCATTATTGTACACCAATTTTGAATAAAGCTCATTTACAAAACCGTAATAGACGCTACATAATATCACACCTGTAATCCCTGAAGGGTTAGGTAGAAGACAGGTGTACTTAATAGTACACCCACATTTCACCAGTTATGTTTCTAAGTTCCCACAGATCCACACTCCGTGGCTACTTCAGGAAAATCTTTGATGCACGAAGCTAATAACACTGCCTGACCTGGGAATCGAATCCTCGTGGTCAATAGTCGCGCTTGCAAACACTAGACCAATGAGGCAGTCAAACCATAAAAGCGACATTATAATAACTTCCTATAAAACCAAATGCCAAAAGCTACTGGTATTTTAGCCCTGGATGTACACCTCCAGATGTCATGTAAACCAAGTAAACAACAACTTAAGAATAACATTAAACGCCAAGGAACTTTCCACAGTTTTTTCATACTTAAAATATATTTTTTACCCCACTGCTTTATTATATTGGCCATTTAAACTTTTGCCATTGAGACGCTAAGAAGAAGTCCTATACCCAAAAAATCAAGGACTCATTAAAATCAAAATTCACACAAAGACCCCATCTGAGAAAGCTGCTAGAAAGTTGTAATTTAGTCATTTGTAGTCTGAAATGTGGCCCTGTCTGACAACCAGTCTTACCAAGGGGTATTGTATGACCCAGGAACTGTGTTATGGTAGTCATATAGGCAGTCGCAACTGCCTGCCTATCCATCCAGTTAGATTGGAAGCCAACCCCAACTTAGATGGGAAAGGCTAGAAAGATGATGATGATGATGAATATTTCTTTCTTTGCAGGACATATGGGACCGGGCAGTCAACTATCCCCTTTTCGGGATGTTGCACGAGATGTCCAGCTATGTGTTCCAATTTGTCAATTCTCTTGCGGTGCCGGAGGAGGTTGATGATGAGAACAAGCGCATCCGTGACATAAAACCGGTATGCGGTGTGCTTATGATAGTAAAAAAGTCAATTGAAGGACCTGGAGAACAGTTACTAGATACACATATTAGTCATTTGATTGGAAAACGTAAGTATTTTGTTATATAATTTTACCCGAGTCATCGGACACATTAATAGCCTTTCATAAGGATTAAGTAAGTCTATTCCTTCCTACCCGCAAAATACTCGTTTCGATGGGGAAAATGGTTGGTAACTCAAGACCTCAAGAGCCATATCATACCTACTACTGGACAATGACAAAAGCTCGCAATAGTTTAAGGAAACCTTTATTCATAATTATTATTACCAAAGAGTGGGTGTGGTAAATGTCATTTTTATTGTTATAGTCCTCAACAATTTCCATCCTTAGGTACCTAACCTACCGTTAGGCTACCGTTTTTCCAGCGTCTACAACCAAACGCTTTTCTTAAAATTGATTTAATTTCCTGGTATGCATGCGTATGTCCTAAATGTGTCGGAATAAACAAGATATACATACAGTGTTGACAAATGTTATGTTATAATATATTTATGGAAGAACAGGATAAAAAATGCTATTAATGTAAGTTATATTCGATTACTTAGGAAACATAATTTAAGCCCTTAAGCTTTACACAACATAAACACACAATCTCTCCTGTGGTGTCTCAAATTATGACACTGAACAAGTTTTTCAAATCTATAAATCTTGAAATTTTCAAAAACCAAATGGACTATCTACAGAAATTGACGTGATCATCAACATTGTATGGTAAAACTAAAAAAAAGTTATGAATTTCCAAAACTCAAACAGAACAAAAGTTGTTGAGACAAGAACACAGTTGTTGGACAGAAAGTTGTTGTGTTGTCTGAGTCACCACACAATGTGAGATATTATACATTGTATATGGACATGAAAATACCCTCATGTCCTTTAGATGTCAAGTGAATCAGATAAACATGTTTTGGTTCATTGGTTTTGGTCGAACGAAATAATCTCCTTTATCCATTTTAAAGGTTAAATAATGCTAACACTCATGCAGCCATTATATGTATTTCAATTACAGTTATAAAGAACTAACTGTTCCTGTTGACTGTTCCTAGGCTAAATATTAGTATTATTGTCGGTATCCCCCAGTACAGTGACAGTATTGATTTCAGAATTTTGTGCTCTGCATTTGATCTTATAAAACCAGCTTCAGCAGAAGTATCCAACAACAAAATGATACAATCACAACACAATGAATCTGTTCTAATGAGATTTACAAATACGTTCCTTAATTACATAACTTTTCTATGAATGAACGATGAACCTCCCACAAAGGTTGTCGACCTCTTACATGTTCGATTTACTGTGTATCTAATTTCCGTCGTTAGGTTTGAGCGACAACCTAAACTACTGATTATAAAATTGTTTATTAAACATTGAATTGATAAGGCCTTTTTACATCAGTATTTTATTTGTTTAGTTAAAAAAAAAATGTTGTTAAACCAAAGTTATCAATAAGCGCATCTTAGATGTCAAACAAGACCGTTGTGAAGATGATGGCGGTCCAGTGTTAACATGTGACAATTATACCAACCTGCACTGGGCCCACATGGTCGATCATGGCCCACTCCTGCGCACAGACAGGATACCAGTGTCCAGCTCTGGGATTGTGTTTTGTGCTAATTATGGATAATGTTTTGGGCCTTTTAAAGCCATTTTTTCATTTGGAGTGAACTCTGCCGATACGCATCCAGTGGTGGTCCGCAGAAGGAAAATTAACGGGTTGAAAATTCGGGGACTCCCCTGCATCGACAGGAAAACAACTCGTGAAACAAGCTGGTCGTTTACCCGATGCATACAATATGTGGGCTAATTTGCTCCTCCACGCTATATCAGCTTCAATGCAAAAACTCGACGTATGTGTTTTAAAGTTTTAGTAAAAAATCGGCCAAGGGCGAGTCGGACTCGCGCAAGAAGGGGTTCGTACCAAAATAAAAATAAAAAACACGTTTGTTGTATGGGAGCCCCCCTTAAATATTTATTTTATTCTGTTTTTAGTATTTGTTGTTATAGAGGCAACAGAAATACATCGTCTGTGAAAATTTCAACTGCCTAGCTATCATGGTTCATGAGATACAGCCTGGTGACAGACAGCCAGATAGACAGACGGACAGTGGAGTCTTAAAAAACGAACTAGAAGTTCGCAAGATCTTACAAAATTACCATTCGTTTCAAATCTACCAATAAAAAAGCTACCGTATTTATGTGATGCGTTTGCGTTTTAGAAATTTTTCGCACCCCGAATGCGTTCCTATCGATAAACGAAATTTGTTCCGGAAACAATAATATAGTCTCTGTATTGTTCTATAAAGTTCAAAATCCTAAAACCATATTGTTCTTCCACAGGCCTCAAAGAATTCGACAACATCCGAAGTTCAGAGGTGAATGACTTTCGGATGCGGATGCGTTACCTAGCGGAGGAGAGTCTAATCAGGCGAGCACAAAGCACCCGGCTGGAAAGGCTGCGGTACCAGTGCCCTCCAAGACTGGCAGACCACCCCGACACACCGACGACCCTGAAAACCAACCTGAACCAACACTGCTTTCTACTTGTCACACGTGTCCCGAATTCAGAGGTAGGCGGGGGGATTTGAACTGTTTTTTTAACTATATAGATGACTAGCTGTTGCCCGCGACCTTCGTTCGCGTGAAATTATTATAAAAAAGAATTGTCCCCCTTTTGAATAGAATTTTGTTACCAATTTTATGGTTTTAATTTTTTTGCACGGAACCCTAACTTTTTTTCTAAAATAAAAGTTAGACCTTATAACATCAGCTATCTGCCAGTAAAAGTCCCGTCAATATCGATCCAGCCGTTTCGGAGATTAGCCGGAACAAACAGACGGACACACAGACAAACAGACAGACAAAAACTAAAAAAATGTGTTTTTGTTATAAGTGCCGTATATAGTTTCATATGCATTCAGTAAAAAACTGTTATTTTGATATTACAAATAGATACTTTATTTTTTTTTATTTGAGATGAGTAATAGAGAAGTATGGAAGAAGAAGAAGACATGCTACGCTGACCCTAAATGGATTGGGATAAGCGCAGGAGATTAATGATGATGTTTATTATTATTGAATGAAAATTGCGTTAAACAAAAACACTTTACAACATTGGAAAACATCCTTGTGCCAAAAGGCCTTTTTTTTCGTATGGGAAATCATCAAATGACTTCTCCCGCTCTGGGTGGAGCAGAAGGGAGTGTCAGACTTTAACTGACTAAAACCCATCCATGTTCCTTCATAGCCCTTTTTGTTCCGGGGCCACGGTATCTCTTTCGAACAGTCTCGCAGCCTCGGCAGGCATCGGCCCTTGCGGACCCTTTCCTTTTGCTGACATCTCTTTGAGGCGCTGACTGCTAAATCGCATTGCGAAGTAGCTTTGCAATCTGGTTTGTTTCACAGGGATTTTCTGTCAATAGAATCAACACAGTTAAATCTACAGAATAGCTTTAACTATGGTCAACGAAGCCTAAAGGCACTTGTTCTCTCCGTCACTGCGATCTTTTTTTGTTCTAGACCATACCTGGGAATCTTTTGGTTACGGAGATATTGGGGGTCAAAGTTCCATTTTTAAACAAAATGCATGTTTTTAATGTAAGATGTTTACTCTACACATCTCCACAACCTACGTACTATTCAATCCATCCATCAGTACAATGTTGTGAGTGCGTTGCATTGAGTCCTACCGAAAAGCGTGAATTCACCCCAAAAAAATAAGCCGTTTCCAAACAATTTTTTTGCATAAAGTTACTTATTATATATGTACATAATGCTTGGTTGACGGCTTCCTTAAGGGTCCTGTTACACCCTGTATTTCTGGGCCCAGTATGTGGCCACGTTAACTGTGGTTATAGACTTTTCGAAGAAATATGACATCAGTTTTTTTTTTTACTTTGCCACACCCTCGGAACTCTTCTTCTGTGTTGTGGGTGCGTTTACAAACATTTAAACTGACATACACAAACAGACCAGGCCCGGAACAACTATCTGTAGGCTATACAAATATTTGTTCTGTGCGGGAATTAAATTCGCGACACGCAGCGCAGCAGTCAATCGGTCAGACACTGCGCCAATCGTGCCGTCAATATGACATGTAAAATACATGTGACTTTACAAGTGCATAATTAGGTACCATTGCAAAGTCCTAAGTCCATCAGACTGTTGATACTATTGCGAGTAACTAGAATCTCATATTTTTTCCCTTTGTTTATGTAATTTGATGTAACGAAGAGCATGCTATTTGAGAGTCAAGCTGCTACATGTTTACGATACTTTGGATACAGACTGCACTTTGACCAGAGCACTTTTTACTGTATAATTGGAGCTAGAGAAACAAGTAAATCATTGTTATTGTGAAGATTGCGCTAGATTTCGAAGGTGGTTAAGTGGTCGGTGGAGCCTATTTGGGGAGTGATGAGCACTGTTGGCCCGCTGGCAAAGGCTGCGACTTAACAGCTGTAGGTACTCTTCATTATTGTTTGTGTAGATTATTTTCACCACTACTGCTCTCAAAAAGAAAAACAGGAAACTGGCTTGTCCTAGAATAAAAAATACGAAGACTATAAATGCAGTGCCAGTGTGGTGGACTTTAACCTACTCTCAGCTTGCGTCCCATCATTGGCAACGTTATAAACTAATTATGCTAAAGCCGATTTAGGGTTGATCCTCATCTATCAGCACGGAATTTAAAAAGGAAACTCCGGAACTTCCGAGAAACAGAACGGGAGTTCTATAGCACGAGGCAGCATTGGCGTTGCGCACGACAGCACGCATGAAAAACTGCTACTCCGTGCTGATAGATGTTGTTCAACCCATATGCTTATAGACCATCCTTTATTAGTTAAGACGATATAATACCTAACAGCAATTCCTCTCTCACTGAGAGGCCTTTCTCCAACAATGAAACATTCATAGGCTGATTTAATGCTTACTGTGTTATTTGGGCGAGCATTTCACTATGATTCATTCGATCGTTGCTTTTAATATTAAAATAATACTCTTCCATATCGTTTAGGTATTAAATAATGACGATAATTTCATGTACTAAGGAAAACTGTATAATTAAGCCATCGTTAATGGTGGTAATTCCTGAAATATCTATTTGTGGTTTTCATTGGTAACAAATGGAAAGTCAACCGAAAAAGTTGTATAAATAATATGACTATCTGCACAGCAAAAGGTACATACAAAATGTGAACCATACATACGTCATTCAAATTAGTTTACTCTATTAAATACACCCATGATATAAGTGTACGACCACATTACATCTTATATATTATACACTTATACTTATATGTTTATACATTGTATGAATGCATCAAGTGGAATTGTATGATCTCTGCCTACCCCGTGAAGGAAAAGGCGCTCTTTTATGTTTTGTATGAAATAAGTGAAACAAAATCTAATATATATAAATTGAGTTTATTCATAAAAATACGTAGATTTACACATTGACCCAAATAAAAGTAGGTCTGACCGAAAATTGTGCCATAATCTAGATTCGATGCAAGAAATTGATCAGCTGTTGTTGATGTAAAATATATAAATATACGAGACTTGTCTAGACATGATAACTGTCGGCGCCTCTCGTTGGCAATGACAATGAAAAAATCGCTAGTGTTTTTATAAAGACAGGATCTGCCTCACCGGTGGCGATTAGCGAGTAGACCGAGAGAGCTAGCAACATGTATTTTGTTTCACGGAGTTCTCGCCGGCGTAAATAATAATAATACATAAGTAGGGTGTAAACAGGCCCTTGACGAAGCCGTCAAACAAAAAATATAGCTAGGAAACGGGAATTATTTTTGGGTGAAAAATCACGGTTTTAATTACGGCAAGATTCAATGCATCGCATTCAAAACATTGTGCAGATTGCATTGAACAATCATTAAAAACTTTTCCTTACCTAAGAAGGTTCTCAGATATGGTTCAGAACAAAAAAAAAATTGCAATGACGGTGAGAACAAGTGCCTTTCGGCATCGTTAAGGATATTTTTTATCCTGTTGTGTATTTCCTTTACTCTTACGGGGCTTACACAATCTATTGTACGTTTTTTTGAGCGAAAATCGCCGACAGCTCGTCGCTTCCTCGTTTGCGGTGGGGCAGATATCTTATACCTCAACCAAACAAACTGATTTCATAAATCTAATGGCCCAGTAGCTCATTTGACAGTTTTATTGAAACAAGTCGCGGCTCTCCTATCCATAATTCGTTTTCATAGCAATTTGTACAGTTTTAATTTATCCGAGGAATTTTTCGGAACGTTTTTTGAATTACAGAAATTCTTTATGTCGTTTGAAATGTTTGTGGGAAACAAAGATTTTGATACTAATTTAAAAACTATAACATCCTCGAATTAAAGATAAATATTAACGTAAATATATGTGTTTTCTTTGTGGTAGAATCACCAAACCACCTTCTACAACAGCTGTTGCCTACAAACCTGCAATATCTACACTCAAAAACCCAATAACACTGCCCAACCCGGGAATCAAACCCAGGACCTCATGCTCAGCAGTCGCGTTAGCGACCACTCCACCAACGAGGCAGTCATAAACACTAATATTATAAAGAGGAAAGATTTGTATTTTTGTGTGTATGTTTGTAATGAATAAACTCAAAAACTAGTGCGCCGATTTCAACAATTCATTTCTTATTAGAAAGCTATATTCACCCTGAGTAACATAGGCACCCGTGCGAAGCCGGGACGGGCCGCTAGTATAATATAATTACATAATAAGTCCGTAAATACTTGCCTGACCAATCATAAACGAGAAATGAGAACGAAGTTTCTTTTAATCTCAGTTAAATCTGCCTCTTTACCCGGAGTGCTACGGTCTATTGGAATATGAACAGTTTAAAACTATAAGAAATCGTCAACGATAGCTTCCTCTTCTTCTTTGGCCTCTGCTTCTATTTCCTCTTCATCAAGTTCGCCTTCTTCGGCCCACTGCTTCATCAGATTGTTGCTTTCCTCTCTGAAATATAATCATAACTGTCATTATGGAAATATGAAATATGGTGCGAAGTTTGACTTGGAAGGATTGCAACTGCTTTTTTCGTGGAGTGGCCGCAAGAGTGACTGTTAAACCTAGGTCCTGGGTTCGAATAGGAATTTCTCAATCCTCGGGATCTGGATACGTGCCCGGCTGGTGGCAATAGGCACAACTTCTTACGGGATATCTTCCGTGATTGCGTCGAAATATCGGGAGCACAAAATAATGAACACTCACGGAAGAACCAGTATAAGGTTGAAGTAACACTAGAAGGTTAGTTGTAAACCGTGAAAGCCTAAAACAGTGTTTGGCAATATGGCCGACTTCTGAAATTCATAACTTGCGAAACATGAGTAAGTAGTAGACCCTTCATGAAAATACAGGCGTTATGTTATGTGAACATCATTACTTTTCCTCATCGGTAACAAGGAATTTGTTAAGCCTCTTGACTCTTGGGAGTGCTGCTAGGACCTCGACCCTCAGTTGAGCGTCATCCTCTTCCCCTTTGACGTCTGTTTCCTCATCACCCGTCCCTCCCATGTATGGACAATTTTTTAATATCAGCGTTTCTAGTCCTTTTAGTACCTAAAAAATAATTGTACTTATGTCAATAATTTTAAACATTGGCGAAGTGTGGGTGTACTACGACGTCACCACTTTATACGCACAAATCCCTTTGTGGACTGTTGTGATGTACTCATGTACAGTCAGCTTCAGAAGTAGATTAACACTACTCAAAGTTTTATAGCAGGTTTTTAAAAAAAAACTTGTTAGATATTACTCGTTAGTAACAGGGTATTGAAAAGTAAGGAATATGTTAAAGAATAATCTTCTGAAACATTAAAAATAATAGCTGGAGTCCTGTACATCAAATAATTTAAATTCCGAAATGTTAAGCTACTTCTGTTGCTGACCGTACCATGAAGGAATTTAAAGATTAAACAAGGAGCAATAAAATCTGGTGGAATTTGGTGATTTAAAACTGTGTCTAATTTCTGCCAGTTTTGGTACGTCAGCATCTAGGAATGTAACTTGTTGCATGGATAATAATACTGCAAAGCCTGAAGTAAAAAAAAAATAATAATAAAAAAAAAATTAAAAACAGGCGTTTAAAGGTGACTTAATTTTTTTTTTCTGGTCATGGAAGTGCTAGTCCGCCAAAATAGATTGCTCAACCATGTTGTCATTCAAACTAAACGTATGTGCTAAATTTCAGCTCAATCGGTTGAGAAAACCGTTTTAAAATTCAGTTGCAAGATTTGACCTAAACAAACAAACATACATACACACCTAGCAAGTTAAATAAAAGCTTGTAAAAATACAGAATTATGTTTACCCTCAGTTTCTTGACTTGTATCAATGTTCCAACTTTACAACTCCTCAAATTAACGTAGCTAAGTTTGGTGAGAGCTTCGTCGAATCCGTTCAACAGCTTTATAGGATTATTACGTACATGAAGAATCCTTAAATTCACCAGTTTCTCCAGACCAACTAGATTCTTCAACTTATTTCCTTCTAAATACAAGCTGTCTAAGAGAGGAAAATCAAAATTCGAGATGTCATTGATGATATTTTTCCTGAAATCCAAAACTTTTAATTTCTCCATCTTGTTATTGAAGGCTACGGTTTGAATTTGGTTGCCGCCGACTTCTAAAGTGCACAACTCCTTTTGGTAGACGTCGTTCACCGATGTTAATTGGTTGTTGTTCATGATGATGCATTGCAGATATTTCATTGGTTTTATTGCTGCCGAAGTTAATTTGTTATCATCTGCTTGAATAAGAATCAAGTACGGTAGTTCTGTAATGGTTTGTAACGCGTCTAATTCTAAGAGGTTGTGAGATACGTCGATGAACATTAGGTTTTTGTAGCGCTTTATTGCTTTAATGGATGTCAACTTCATTCCATTGATGTTGCATTTCAAATATGTGTACCTGTTGAAAGAAAGAAAGAAAACTTATTTATTTGGTACAAGCCACAAGTGCACACAACAAAAATAAAAAATAAAAATTTGAGGCTAAACAAAATAAAAATAGAATAAAAAAACAAGACAAGACAAATTGTATGTATCATTAGCTGTTGCTCACCACTTCGACTATGTGGAAATTTAAATGTGTGCGTGTCAGGAAAAGAAAAGGAAAGAGTAGCCTATGTGCTATTCCAGACTATAATCAATCTCTGTGCCAAATTTTATCTAGATCCGTTCAGCCGTTCTGGCGTGATTAAGTAACAAACAAACATTCATCCATCCAAACTTTTGTTTTTTCGGTCTCTTTCGTAGGAATACGTAAAATGATGATACTGCTAGGTGTAAACGAACCTTTTATGAAGCCTTCAACCAAGTATTTTGTACATCAAACTAAGTAACTCTTTACAAAACTTATTGCTGGGATACGACTTTTTTTTTAGGGTGGAAATCACGTTTTACGGTAGAAATCAATGAAACGCACTCAAAAAATGTGCTGAAATGCATCCAGAATTAAATGGTATGGGGGTCGTAGAGGTATTTAAAATAAAGCTATAACATTAAAAACATGTATTTAATGTCTCGAACAAAAAAAAAATCACAATGACGGGGGGAACAAGTGCCTTTAGTCTTTTTTGAACTTGAAGTTAAAGTGAAACTTGAGTTATACTTAAATTACTCATGATAAATAATGGGTGTAAATTACCCTTTGTACTATCATCATGTGTAATTTAAGTATAATTTAAGTTTCACATTGTTCCATCAAAACGTTGCTTCAAAAACTGTTTTCTTCGTATAGCATATGATAGTGATACTAAGAAGTTAAGCTGGATACACATCTTACTAATATTAATATTATTAGCGACCCGCCCCGGCTTTGCACGGGTGTAATGTTATACATATAAACCTTGCTCTTGAATCACTCTATCTATTAAAACCGCATCAAAATCCGTTGCGTAGTTTTAAAGATCTAAGCTTACAAAGGGGTAGACAGCGGGAAGCGACTTTGTTTTAAACTAAGTTAATATTATAAATGCGAAAATATGTAAGGATGGAAGGATGGATGGATGTTTGTTACACTTGCACGCAAAAACTGCTGAACGGATTTGGATGAAATTTGGCACACAGATAGTTTATAACCTGATTTAACACATTGGATACTTTTTATGCCGGTAGTACGTTCCCGTGGGATAGTTACGGAACTATCGGATAAGCTAGTATTATAATAGTCATCTTACCCGTCCCCTTCAGCGGTCTTGCCAAGTAAACTCAATCCATTGCAGATTTCTGTTGCGTGGAGCCCTCTATACGGGAAGATTTCTTTTTTCGGAGATACGATCTCCTCTTCCGGTGCTTCCTCCGGGTGCATTTCGTCCTCACTACCAACTAAATAGAAACGCGATTGCAAAATATTTCAACTCATAATTGAAGGTGTCAAAGATACATGATTCTTTCTAGTTGGCCCCCTAAGCTGCAGCAAAAAAGTCCATCGAATCCAACAAAATTTTCAATGTGCCCACAAAGACACAAATTGCATGTTAAGTTACCTTAATGAGGGCTATCGTTTTTGAGTTCACCAGATGGCGCCACTGTCGTGTAAGGTCCAGTCAATAATTCTATTTTATACTTAAAAGTACCAATAACTTCATTAAAGGTTTATTACGTATAAAAACACAGTGTAAACTTCAGATACATATTTACAATGTTCTCCTTAAAATTAGCAAGCATAAAACATATAAAAATCATTTTATATGTTTTACGCTTGCAATTTTTTTTTTTTTTTTTTTTAGTAACAACTTAGGATTTGTTAGTAAAATAGGAGGTCCTATTTTGCTTACAAATCCTAAGTTGTTACTGAAAATCTTCAAGTCATAATTAATCAGAAATGGCTCAATCTAGAACATAATCGTGAATATTAGTAAAAATAAGAGATAAAAAAGCACGCAACGCGTGAACACTCTTATGACATCTGACATTTCGGTGACCTCGCGCTACACTAGCGCCTCTAGCGGCGAATTCATACGCGATAGCTCCCATTTTAATGCTCCAAGAACGGAATAATTAATTAAGCTACTCCTAATAAGTCAGCCTGGACATGTTTTGGTTATTATACTATTCTATTTGTTAGGTATAGAATAATATTAATTACTAGCTGTTGCCTGCGACCTTCGTCCGCGTGAAATTATTATTAAAAAAATGTTACTTCCCTTTTTGAATCGAATTTTGTTACCAATTTCAAGGGTTTATTTTTTTTGCTCGGAACCCTAATTCTTATTTTAAAATAAAAGTAGTTAGCCTTAGTTACTCCTTATGACATCAGCTATCGGCCAGTAAATCCCGTCGAAATCGGTCCAGCCGTTTCAGAGATTAGCCGGTACAAACAGACAGACAAAAATTGAAAAAAAAAATAGTTTTTGTTATAAGTACCGTAAGTATATGCATTCAGTAAAAAGCTGTTATTTTGATATTACAAACAGACGCTTCAACTTTATTTATTTGTTACCTTTCAAATTATGCATTAAATTCTCGAAAACTTGATAGTTTAGCACTAATTATTCCATTGCTCAGAGATGATTAGGACATTGTACCCCTTAATTTAATAATAAAATACCGTAAAGGAGCAATTTTGGTGTACATAATGTATTATCTACACAGGGTGTAAGTTGGTTGAGGGTCCTGCCCTTCACGAAGCCGTCAAAACTTTTATTTTTCATTTTCTTATTTATCACTTAAAAGTGTCCCCCATGTTTGAAATACATTGATATATGTTACACGTCCGTCTTTTGGTCACCGGCTTACATATGTGTACCAAATTTCAACTCAATCGGTCCAGTAGTTCGGAGTAAATTGGCTGTGACAGACGGACAGACAGACGGACCCGCGAGTGATCCTATTAGGTGTTCGGTTTTTTCCTTTTGAGGCAAGGAACCCTAAAAACGTGTTGCACCGACCCCAAGTAACATAGGATGAGGGCAGCAAGATAATCTAGCTCATAACTTGCCTTTTTTGCGCTTCTTGACAACAGGTTTTTTTGCGGATGGAGCCACCAGTCCATCGTCTTCCTCCTCTTCATGCTCCTCAATATCGAACTGTAGTTTGAAATGTGATTTCAACATTTTTGAGCTTTTTCTGATTGAAGCTGCGTTCGAAACACGTTTGAAGTTGTCAAGGAAAATTGACTGACATGCTTTGACGTACAATTTCGAATTCAAACAATATTTTAAGAATGAGGTTTTGTATCGAAACGTTATTGGTACTCTTTTAGTTTTTGTTGATCATTTACATTTACCTTGTTTACACATTGAAGCCGAATAAGCGAAAAAAGATCAGGTACAGTCAGTGTATGAAAAATTATCGCGATTCGCAATGTAAAACCACGGCAGAACGCTTACTACCATGGTTTAACTGTGAAACGTGAGTGCGAAGACAGGGTTTTATTCATACGTACCAAAAACAACTATAATCAAATTATTGATAAACAACTCGAGAACAAAAAAACATTAGCCTATAATCCCCGAACGGGTCGGCAGAGTTGTACGTTTAGTACACCTACATTTCGCAAGTTAAGTTCCTTTTTTTATCTATGTAAACACCTTGTAAATTAGCTGATTCATAATACAATTTTTGGCACGAGAAGCAACGTTTTTTATTCCTTCGGCTCCGACACAATAATCGGTCTCCGCCTTGCTGACAAGCGCCAAGCAGTAACACCCATGTATGAAAACCTCTTCGTTCTTTCATAGGTTCAAATATACACTTGGTAACACCTTACTTTTCCATCCTCAGGTATCATTCTCGTCAAGCGTTCCCGCGACGCGCACACCCCAACAGCACATAGAGGTTATCCTGCGCAAGCTAGCGAACTCCCTCAACATGCGGGGGGAGCACCCCCAGAACTACGTACTCAAGGTGTGCGGGCGTGAAGAGTACCTGTTCGGAGACTACCCCCTCATCCAGTTCCTGTACATCCAGGAGATGCTGGCTACTGATGGCGTGCCGCAAGTTATGACCGTTAGCATGGACAGGCTGCCGCTGACGCGTGAGTTGGTGATCTGTGTTGTTTTAGGGAGTTACCGGATTCATAGACGCGGAATGGGCTTGAGCGGATCAGAAAGGGATTTATAAAACAGGCTAAGTGCGTGACGGGCCACGCACAATGTAGGGTTCCGTAGTTGCCCATCAAAATATGCGGATTTGCCTCCGAATGATGATTTTTATTGTAATAATAAAAAATAAACTTACCTTTGCAGTTGAAAAACCTGTGTTCCCATACATTATGTTTAGGAAAATATGTTATCCAAGTACATTTTATAAGTTGGTCGACTATTACTCGTGAACTTGTAAAGCCTACTTAGATGTGATAGTTTTTCACACACCCAAACACAACCGTTTAGCTGGTATAGGGGGGAGGACACTTGAGTCTAACAAAAATTAACACTTTACAGATTAATATTTCACAAACAAATCCATAATCGAAAAAAATATTTGAACAAACTCGCAATATTTTTTAAAGACCTATCAACGACATCGCACACGAACGCGACGAAAAATCCTCACTTTACGTGTAGGTACTGGAGATACCCTAAAAAGAATCTTTTTGAGATTTTATTTTACCACTTTGTCGGCCGGCATAACTAATCTGTATATTCGTGACAAATTACTAGATTAGAATGAGCCAAGCTGCGGACAGACATACTGACGGACATGGCGAAACTATAAGGGCGCCGTGTTGACTACGGAACTCTAGAAACCGGTCAAGTGCGAGTCGGACTGGGAGTATGAAGGGTTTCGTACCATCGTAGTACGGGAGCCCACTTTATTTTTTTATATATTTTGTTGTTATAGCGGCAACAAAATAAAAACACATCCAAAAAAATATACATTCTTTGAAAATGTCAATTGTAGAAAGACGGACGGACAGCGGAGGCTTATTAATAGGGTCCCATTGGTTACCTTTCGGGTACGGAACTCTGAAAAGCAAATAGCCCGCGGTGTCGTGTCTCGTCTTCTGAATGGGGGCTATCGTTTTTGAGCTCACCAGATGGCGCCACTGTCGCTTATGGTCATGTCAATAATTCTATTTTATACTTTAAAGTACCAATAACTTCATAAAAAGTTTATTTTACGTATAACAATATAATGTAAACTTCAGATATTTTTTTTACAATATTCTTCCTAAAATTAGCAAGCATGAAACATTAAAAATAATTTGACCTCCAAGTATTATCAAATAAGATCTTAAGTTGCTACTTAAAATCTTCAAGTCATAATTAAACAGGAATAGCTCAATCTAAACCACAATTGTGAATATTAGTAAAAATACGTGATAAAAAAGCACGCAACGCGTGAATTTTCTATGACATCTGACATTTCCGTGCCCTCGCGCTACACTAGCGCCTCTAGCGGTGAATTCACACGCGATAGCCCGCATTGAAACGAGACGATTGACATGTTTTTCTGATCGGCTCAACCCGATTTCGTGTCTATAAGTGAGGTCGCTGCCTTATTCCTATCAATTATATTGTCCAAGTGTAGAAGTGTTCTCAAGTTCACTTCTCCATAACATAACGCCTGTAATCCCCGAACGGTTAGGCAGAGGTGTACCTAATAATATACCCACATTTCGCCAGTTACGATTAAGTCCCTGTAATAGGGGGCGAGTCTATCCATCAATTGGGCGCAAATCCAAACTCCGTGGCTGCTACTGAACAATTCCTGATAGAAAAACCCAATAACACTTTGTCCGACCCGGAAATCGAACCCAGGACCTCATGCTCAGCAGTCGCGCTTGCGACCACTAGACCAACCAAGAAGTCAGTGATCTTCTAATACATATACAGGAATATTTTTTAAGCAGTGCGCAAAACATTTAGGTGGTTCAGTATCAGTAATAGAACACATTTCCATTATTCGTTCAAAACTTTTTTATATTTTTTTATCCGACTTGTAATTCGGCAAAACATGGACACAATGGACACACACTTCGTAATAATATCAATGGGCGCTCGCGCCGTGCGGCGCACGCGGTGGTGTTGCACCGGGGGTAAAAACCGCTCCCCGGCGGCAGAGTGGTGCCAGGCACGGGTGGGCCGGGCGCTCGACAGTCTGCTCATCACATGCGCTGTTATGACGTCGCGTCCTATCGCTTTCCCGCGCATGTAACCCCGCGCCACACGTGTGTCGTACTCGTACCTACAGGTCACGATATCTGACTTAAGTGACCGCGAGTTTTATGAGATCGTGCGGGTGTATTTATTAAGTGGTGAAAGAAAAGTGGTGAAATGGTGCTTACGAGGAGCTCGCAGAATGTATGCAACGGAGAGCATACCTTAAATGCGAGCCCATAGTATCCTTAACCCCGCAGTCCCTAATAAAAGGACCATTTTAGCAGCCACTCAAAGGCTGCTTGATCACGTTCAGTATGCTTTATTTTCTGCATTTTAATGGTCCTAAGCCTATGACAGTATGAAGAAAAAATTGGAATTACTCTTCAAATAACTTCAGATCATGGCCTAATCTTAAAAAGCCTAGTTCGAACCTGATAAAAACAGCTATCAGTACATTGTAATTGTAACCCACGTAAATACCTACCTACGCCTGTGCACGAAAAACGAGCGAGCGCGGAGCGGTTTGCCACGCGCCGCGGCGGCGAGTAGGTAGTCATAAAATCAATTTCAAAGTAAACATCTTTCGTTAACGATATCTTTATTTTTTTTTGTGCTAATACTTATTGAAATAAAAAAATGGTGTTTAATAAAACTCATTTAAGTTTAATTTGTCAAAGCGCACTAAATAAAAAATATTCCTGTATAATTATTTTAAGTAATATTTTGTGACTATGCTTTACTATTATGATTTAACAGTAGATGATAATGTCGTACGGTCATAAGATAAAAAATATTAACACAAACACACCCCACAGTAAACCGCGACCTACCTTACTACCCTCACTGCCTGCCGGAGCGGAGACGACTGACGTCAGAGCACTCGAATACAATGCGTCGGAAGAAGAACGAGTCAGCGTGGAACATTCAAAAAGACTACTCGTGTATCGTGCAGAGTGTCAGCAAACTTAACGTGGACCCGGGGAATGGAGCTTCGGTGAGTTTGAGGGTTTATTTTTGGCAATCATACGATTTTTTTTATTAACCAATATGTTATGCCCGCGGCTTCGCTTGCTTTGAGTTCAGTAATGTCCCAAGGGGTCATACTATGGGGATAAAAAGTATCCTATGTATTAATCCAGGTTATAAACTATCTGTGTGCTAAATTTCATCCAAATCCGGTTAGTAGTTTTTGCGTGAAAGAGTAACAAATCGGACCAGAGTACCTACCTACTACCTACCTACTGCCTACCTACTGCCTACCTACTGCCTACCTACTGCCTACCTACCTATCGTGAAACCCACATCAAAATCTGTTACGTCCGTCGAGAAGAAGTATAAATAAGGATGTACATTTTCCGAAATTGTATAGCACATAGATGAGATGTGGGTTAGTAACAGCAGAATATGACTTATCGTCCCATCGTTCACAGGTAATATGCCAAGCCGGCATCTTCCACGGCGGAAAGCCTCTCTGCGAGACGCAGAAGACAAGCGCCGCCGTCATGGCGGACGGAGTAGCGGTGTGGGACCAGGAGCTGACCTTCCCCATCAATGTGTGCAACCTGCCGCGCATGGCCAGGGTCTGCTTCGGAGTGTACGAGGTCACCAAAATTAAGAGCAAGAGGAGAGGGAAAGACTCAAATAAGGTAAAAACCAGTTGGACTTGGTTTTTTTTTTGTCTGCTAGGTTTACAATTAGGTATTTTAAACTAAGGTTTTATTACTAAAGAGTGTATCACCCTTAACGAAACCGAAAGGCACTTGATCTCCCCGTTATTGCGATCATTTTTTTGTTCTGGGAACCTTCTAGTTACGGAGATATTGGGGTCAAAGATACAACTTTAAAAAAAAAATTAATTAAAAAAAATTACATTAAAAAAATGTATTAAAAAAAACTTGTGAAAAAGTTCACAAGTTTTTTTAATACATTTTTTTAATGTAATTTTTTTACTTTAAACACCCCCACGACCCCCGTACTATTCAATCCATCCATCAGCACAATGTTTTGAATGCGCTACATTGAGTCCTACCGTAAAACGTGATTTTTCACCCCAAAAATAAAAGTAGTTACCCAGCAATAATTTTTACATAAAGTTACTTAGTTTGATGTACGTAATTCTTGGTTGGCGACTTCGTGAAGCGTCCGCTTACACTGTATGTGATAGCCAGATATTCTCGATCAATGTTCTATACCAAGCAAGTCCAAAACTGTCCCACTTCTACGGTGTTCCCAGTAACATCGCAACAACATCTTACCTTGAACGAAGTTAACTTTCCTCTGACGTTTATCATTTCACCCATTAAATAAAAAAAAATTGGCAATACTTTTTAGTGGCAGAAACCAGGTGGTGTGGTGGTGGAAATGTGTTGTACCGACCCTAAATAGAATGGGACAAGGGCTGGAAAATAATGATGACTTTTTAGTGGCGGCCGTGACAAAAATAAGTACAAATTGAGTGAAGAAACAGATTTAAAACACATTTTTGTTTGTATTTGCGACATTCTTCGATGTGAGACAAGTTTTGTCTTAGACTTATTTTAATTGGAATCTACAACCTTCTTTTCCAGGAGGGTGTAAATAGACTGACGTGGGCGAATACAATGATATTCGACTACAAAGAACAACTGCGCACCGACGGCGTCACGCTGTCGATGTGGACGCACGTGGCCGACGACACGCAGGGCGACGACCTCGTGCTGCATCCTTTAGGAACCGTTGTGTCCAACCCTAACACCGACTCCTGCGCAGCCTTGCAGGTTAAGTTCTCCAAGTAAGTATAAAGGCAAAAAAATATATGTTTGATCATAAATACAAGCTATGCTTAATTAGTAGAAACGAAACTTACGAAAAAAGCAACACTAAAGAAATGCCTCCTTTAGGAGGCATTTTTTTAGTGTTGTTTTTTTTTTTCGTTAATTTTATTTTTTATTGCGCAATTCCAATCCTAGATTTATCTAGGATTGGAATTGCGCAATAAAAAATAAAATTCTGTGATAAAATCGACTTTCGGAAGTCGGTGCCTTTGTTTGCTTCATTGACTTTTTTGCCACCGACTTCCGAAAGTCAAGTTATTTTAGACTTTTTTAGTGTTTCTTTGAAAGTCGGAACGGACGGCTATAGTAAAAATTCACACAAATTCTTGTCATGAATTAATTTTTACATTGTAACTAGAAGTAATTAAGAGATCATCATGTCATCAACATTACCCAAGAAGAAAAAATACTTAACACGTTTATTGCCAAGTCAAAATGCTGAACTTATCTAGATGGCCAAACTAAAAATTCGTTGAATGTCTAGTGGCATAACCCAAATACCAGAACCCAATACGCTGCGGCCGCTATTTTATGGCTCGTACATAATTGACGCACCATCACGCGACCTCGCCGTCGCGTGTACATCAAAGCACTTTCACGCGACGTCGCGTGATGTGACAATTAACGTGAGGAAAACAACCAAATTACTAAACTGATTTAGATGAAATTTCTATGGGACCTATCGGGAAGTATATCCTTTCACATTAAAAAAAAAAACAAATCGGTTTATAAACGATGGAGTTATGAGGTTAGCATTAAAAAAAAATACAACCGAATTAAGAACCTCCTCCTATTTGAAGAAAGTCGTTTAAAAAGAACGATATTGCAGTTATAGGTTAGCTAATTGATGTTCTCGTACACGAAACCACAATTTCCCCTCCCGTATAGTCACCTGAAAAAAACTGCTCAACATTACTCAAATGACCCGATCACGGAATAAGCGTTGAAAACATTCGTTTGTTTGATTTGACACACTCCGGAATAAAAGTTGAGACAAATAACTAATCATATTATAATATTTTGTTTTTTATTTTTTTTCAGCTATGACTGCCAATACCCCGTTCTATTTCCTAAAGAAGAGACCGTGAAGGATTACTCGGAACACGTGGAGACCGTGTCCCCTGATGCGATGGAAAGGCTAAGCAGGGACTATGAGAGGCTAAGAGCCTTTGCAGAGAAGGATCCCATGTATGAAATGCACGAACAGGACAAGAAAGACATCTGGGCTTCAAGGTAAAGATTCAAGTATTCTTCTTAAAAACAGTATTCCTAGTTTGCTAGTCAACATTATATCAGCCCAGAATCAACTGCTGGGTATAGGCCTCCCCTTTATTTTGCCCCACTTCTCGGTTCTGTGCGTCCCTTATCCAGGTGTTTCCCGCGACTTTGACGATGTCGTCGACCCAACGAGCTTTAGGACGGCCGTTTCTATGGCCTAACCTTGGCCAACACTCGTTCAGTGAACAATAAAATTTCCTACGTCTTGAGAGGCGACCAACAAGTCAATAGCACTATGAAGGGTAACCAACAACAAAGCGCCAGAATAATGAAGCTACGAACATGCCAAATAAACAATTCCAAGTTTTTGAATTTGTAACAAATTCATCAGATGTCTTGATGTGCTGTGTCACGCTAAACGGTCATTAATTCATTGTGCATTTTCTGTCTATATTGGGCCACCAAGATACAGGCTGTGCCTAGTTTGGGGCCCACGGTTACTTCTACTTATGCACTCTGTTAATTATCATTGTTTCTGTTTGCTTGATCATAACTTGTGTGTGTCAATAAATTGATTTATTTATTATTATTTATAGATATCTAATTTCTAGATGTAGTAAATAATAATAATCATTACGGCAACATAGTTATCATCAATCTCTTGTCCTTGTTTCTATTCATTTGAGGTCGGCGCAGCATGTCTTCTTCCATACTTCTCTATTACTCGTCATCTCATCAGTCACCTCCTTTCTAGCCATATCATCCTTCACACAGTCCATCCATCGTTTCTGTGGTCTTCTTCTACTCTTATACCCATCCAAAGTCATATTCGAAATTTTCCTCACGACATTTTTCTCATTCGTCATCCTTATTCGTCTACGGCTTCATAGTTAGAAGACTAATATAGAGTTATAGGCATTTTAGAGTTGAGATAGATATGCCAAGTTGGCTAGAGGAGTAGATAAAAATCTAAGTTCAACGCTTTTGTCTATGCTAACGAAAAGCTATTATCATTATCATCTTATGTTGTCCCACTATTGGGCAGAGCCATTCCCTTTTCTACTACTAGGACGTCCCGCAATCCCCTAGATTGCGGGACGTCCTAGTAACACGTAGTCTTAGTATCTATTTAGTCTTCCGCGATGTCAAAGGTTTTTTTCATGGACCTATCCTGTGGTGGTTTTAGCTTTAACGTTTCAGAAAAAATAACATGTATTTATCTGTTCCAGGGAACGTTTCCGCAAAGAAGCCCCCGAGCTGCTCCCCAAGCTGCTGTCGTGCGTGGAGTGGGGCGAGCGGGGCGAGGCCGCGGGCGTGCGGCGCATGCTGGCGGACTGGCCCATGCTGCGCGTGGAGTCCGCGCTCGAGCTGCTGGACTACGCCTACGCCGACTGCGCCGTCAGGAGCTTCGCCGTCAAGTGCCTTCGCAAGATTAGGTAACATACTCAAACATACTTTTACGTATATTATACAGTCTTTATTACCATGTCGTTGTCAGCTATTATAGGAGTAACTGTCAGCGCATTTGAAGTTTGGATCTTGGGTGAATTAATATACAAAGCGGAATTTTTCAACTACACCTGGAGGGAAAGTACTCTTAATACTGGAGATAGAAAATTTTACTCAAAGGACACATTCTTATTTTTAAAAAGAAATAAATCAGCATTCACAGATTTTTGAAAATTCGCTTGCCACACTCGGGAATATAATAAATTCCAAAAAATAACATCCTATACTTTTATGACATCAATCGATAGGGTCAATCATATGGATGAAACCTCTCTAACAAACATGTCAAATTAAATGAAAGGAAAACCATGAAATCTAAACTTATAATTTTAATGGGATAAGACAAAGCACTTTTACTCAAAGGTCCATACCATTACTTGTGTTAGTACCTAATTAATAAATTGAAGAAAGAAGATTGCAACTTGCTCGTGTTTGCTTGTGCCAATTGCAATCTTCTTATCTAAATAATTCTTCGACATTTAAAAAAATAAATGACGTCAAAGATAATTGTAAGTTAATACTAACATATGTAATTGAATATACCTTTGAGTAAAAGTGCTTTACCTTATCCCATTGCATTTATTAGTTAAGATTTCATGGTTTTGCTTTCATTTAATTTATAATGTTTGTTATAGAGATTTGATCCTTATAATTGACCCTATCTATTGATGGTAATTGTTAATTAATACTAACATAAGTAATTGAATAGACCTTTGAATAAAAGTGCTTTACCATAGCCCATTGAATTTATTATCCTGCGGAAGTAAGTCACACATCACATGCCACTAATTTTTCGTGCTGTTAAATCGAACAACACCAACAACATTACCAGTCAACTGTATTGCATTAATTGTGACCCAATGTTCAACGAGTCGAAATCGTTTTAAATCACAAAATGAATAAGGACTATAAGCAGTTCAATATAAAATATTGTTATTTTCCAGTGACAACGACCTCCTACTCTACCTGCTGCAACTCGTGCAGGCGCTGAAGCACGAGTCGTACCTCATGTGCGACCTCTCCGTGTTCCTACTCAAGAGGGCCTTCAAGAACATGACCATAGGACACTACCTCTTTTGGCATTTAAGGTAACATCATGTTAATTACTACTCAAAGCTTTGTACTTATCAACCTTATCCTCCTTTTGGGGACGGCTTCAATCGGATAACAACCAAACATCAAGAAAGATTATCTGCATAAAAAAAAATCGAATAATGACATAAAAGTTTGTAGTTGCTAAATATTTTTTATGAATTCCAAGTACCATGTTGGACCGATGACTTGGTGAAGGTTGCGGGGATCCGCTGGATGCGAGTCGCACGGGACCGGTCAGTGTGGCGACACTTGGGGGAGGCCTATGTCCAGCAGTGGACGTCTTTCGGCTGAAATAATGATGATGATGTTGCTATCAATTCATTCACACCTTTACTGTTACGAAATAAAGGCGCTGTCAATATCATAGACAATGGTCGTTTAAATAATCTCCGTACGTAATAAACTACACAATCAATGTCACACAATCCTTTGTGTCGAGGTCGAAGCCTCTGTCCTTCTGGGTCGGAGCTAGGGGCCAAGTACAACGGACTGAATGAGATTCTAAATGCGGTCAATGCAGTCCACATACGTACATTAGTGTAAGGCCCCCGTATGTACGCTCAGGTCGGAGATGCACGTGCCGGCCGTGGCGGTCCGGTTCGGCCTGCTGCTGGAGGCGTACTGCCGCGGCTGCCAGGACCACATCAACAGTCTCACGCGGCAGATCACTTGTCTCGACAAACTTAAATGTAAGTATGCTTTGTATTGTCTTTTTGTGTGAACTTGGTCATTAAGCTGGGAACTTGTTCGTTGAGATTTGTGTAAAGCTTTGTGTGGACAAAAGTCTCCTTCGCATTACGATGCAAGTTGCGATAAATGTACTCCCGAGTTCAGTAACGGTCGACCAGTTTTCAAGCTTCTTAGAGTATAAGGGTGAAAAGTGATAGACTGTCAGTGAACTCTATAGTATCTCGCGCTGGATACACACACAATCAGTAAAAACATTAAAATAACGAAGACCCTTGATTGTCGCGTTATATATTGGAACTGTGTCGAATAATTTTGCATCAATTATATCTTATCAACAGGGCTATTGCGTATCTCTGTTGACAGTTCATAGTGATGATCATTTGGCGAGTTTTGTTATACAATGACCGTTCTTGTTGGTTTCAACTGACGCTACCCGTGCAGAACTGTCATTGTATATCAAAACTCGTAACTATGAACTGTCAACAGAGATACGCAATAGCCCTGCTGGAAGAAAGAGTTAACAACTGAAACAAAAGATGCTCAACTTGAGATAAACTAAGTTTTAACAAAGTTGACCGTCACGGGACGCCTGGCAGATTTGAAACATCTATGTTAATATTAGAATTCATAAGGAATAAAAACCTATAACGAAATATGGAGTAAAATAAAGAAAAAGCAACAAAGTGTAGAGTATACGCGCGCACACACTGGGTGTCGAGAGCGGTGGTGCCGTGACGGTTTTACTGCCAAGGCGCAAATAAACAGGCTGTCGCTTTGCATCCTGGTCGAATTCAAGGAGGTATCTATACTATAGGTTTTTGTTTTTTTTTACGGAAATGTGCAATAATTTTTGCGTAGAGTTACTTAGTTTGATGTACATAATGCTTGGTTAACGGCTTCGTGAAGGGTCCTGTTACACCCTGTAGATACCTCCTTGAATTTAAAGTGACAGCCTGTATGTTTCACATAAAAAACTCTATCTCTTCTCTTATTTACTCTGTCACTTCTGATAATCGTGACTCTGTTTTAATTTCGGACTCTGTTTCGATACTCACATAAACTCTCGCCTTTTCTAATGGGGTAGGCAGAAACAGAGCGCATAAACTGAATTTTTCCGATCACTCACCTCGTGATCGTTTCCATAAATCAACCTGTAATACAGTTGTCTGAGCATACTCTTGGCTGTGACAGGGGCGAGTCAGTGCGTGCGCAAGAAGAAGGAGATCAAGCAAGCGCGCGCCGCGCTCATCCAGCATCTGCAGGAGCAGCACTGTGTCGAGACTCTGTGTGACTTTGTTTCACCGCTTAACCCTAGCTTTGTGTGCAAGAGGATCAAGTAAGTGGAAATGAAATACGTAGCTGGCACTGAGGCTATGCTGGGAAGAAACTCTTTTGTAACAAGTTTTGAAGTCAAGTGAATTATAGACTATAATGTTAGTTCATTGCATAAAAAATTATGTGTTTTTTTGTCCATTTCTTTCTGTCATCATTATTGAGACATTTTTCCAGCTTTTTAAACTGTATAATTATGCTAAACTCCATGTCAAAAACCATTTATTCCATGTTGTTAATGTAATAGCAAAAAATAAAAACACAATAAAAAACAAAAAAAAAATCACCTTCAAACTCTCCCACCCACTATTCTTACTAAAGTTTCATATCTTAGGCCGGATGACTGCCGAGTCATGGACAGCAAGATGCGGCCTCTACAGCTTCGCTTCGAGAACGCGGACCCTTCAGGGGCCGACATTAGTATCATACTGAAGATCGGCGACGATCTGCGACAGGACATGTTCACGCTGCAGATGTTACGCATCATGGACAGGCTGTGGAAGAACCATGGATATGATTTTAGGTAAGTGTAAGTTAGTGTTGCATCATCATCCAAACCTCGATGACTTCACCCATTAGTAGGCCTCGCTTTGCTTGAGCCAAGCTCCACGTTCTTCCTCATCCAGGATATAACCCATGTCGCCGCTGGACCACCAACACTTCTCTTTCCAGTCCGTGGACTCGGTCACAGCTTTACTCCAAGTCCTTATTAGACACATTTTTCTATTCCAAGATATGCAATTCGGTGAAGCTTTATAAAGTGTGTAACAAGACCCTTAACGAAGCCGAAAGTTGCTTGTTCTCCTCGTCATTGCGATCATTTTTTTGTTCTAGTCTATACCTGGGAAACTTCTAGTTACGGAGATAATGGGGGTCAAAGTTCCAATTTTTTCACAAGGGTTTTTTTTATATAGGGTGACTGGTAATTAGTGACCGATATTTAAACACGTGATTGTACTCATGATAACAAACAACTTTCCGAAAGAAACATTTTTTTACATACTCATTCTGTCGGCGAGGCGACAGTAAAATGGAATCAGGTAGGTCGGGGTGATGCTGTTCCCTTCAGCGAGGATGTGGAATAAATGAATTTACACTAATATCAACTTTGTAACACTATATTTACACGAATCAGATTAAGACACACAATAATCACAGTTTATCTTTAAAATTATAGAGTCACTAATATTAGAGAGTCACAAATATAAAACAAGTACTTAATTAACACAACTTATAAACGCAGACTTTAAACACTTTTACTACTTCTTGGCGCAGGGTAACTACTTAGTTGTTACGAGATCGGAGGATGTGAGAAGACTAACTTTTTGCTTCGCTTCGTGGAAATCGCTGCGACCCCGTAGGGGGGCGCGGCTGGCGGGTTGTGGGCATGGCCCTTGGTCCCGCGGGTTCAGATTGCGCCCGTAAAAACGGGCGCCCGCAATTGGGTGGCCTTGTAGGCCCGGTAGTTGGCAATCGCGTACTCGCGGTTTGCCTATGTGTAGTTGCTTATTTGTGTCGGTAGGGGCGCCACGGTGCTACTATAGCGCCGCTTTCTTCACGCCGCCTCGGCGGTCTGTCACCGCCAGGTGAGACCGCCGCACTGTGGAAAATAATGGTCTGTTTCTGATTAAAAATCAATAACTTCTTTATTTCTGAATATTATGTTCTAAAATTTTGCACAAATATAGAATAGTGTATATGGCTTCAAATAGAATGTAATTTATTATGATTAAATTTAAAATAATAAATTAAAAAATAAAACAAATTAAAAATTATAAAAAATCTCCAATGTTTATTTCTTAACAATGAATACTATTATTTTAATGTTTACAAAAACCAAATATCATATAGTACATCAAAATAAAAATCAAATAAAATAAAAAAAGCATTTTTTTAAAGATTAAAATCGAACACAGATTAATTAATTAATTGTACTGTTTACTAAATGTTAAGTTATTTATACTTGATGAACTTCGGGATCTAAAATTAATTCGTTCACTTTCAAAAGATCTAAGGTGTCTTCATCAAGTTCCTTCACGTTTTTAGTATACGGTTTTCTAATGCTGGTAATGTAAGGATCTGAAGTATAAAGAAGAGTATGAAATACATCTTCGTTTGTAGCGGATCTTGAGCATTTTCTAGCATGATGAAGACGAAATTTTTTATAATCCTTATTGCGAGATTCTTGTGCATTTTCCGAAAGTTGACCAATAGGAAGTACTGCAAAATGCTTTATGACACTTTCTCCATGAATCAATATTTTGTGAACTGAAGATGGCATGTAATACCATTCATAATTGCTCACATAGATCCAAGCAGTCTCCATAGCATAACTGCCAAATTTTTCAGCATTTATCATTACACCCGATGAAAGAGCTTGCAGAATTATGTAAAGTCGTTTAATCAAATTTACTTATATCCACTCCTGTAATTTCAGCAGAGCAGCTTGCATTGTGAAAAAATCTTCTGGCAGTGTTACCGTCATTAGAATTACCACTTACTTGTCTTGGTTTGTCGATGATCAATCCTAGCTCTTCACGGAAACGCCTTTGTACCAGGGTTTTCTTCTCTTGCTTTAGTCGTTTCTTTTCTTCACTTGTGGCTGACCATGTTTGGAAAGACAGATTATAGGAAATATGTAAAATCATTTCCATACAACGAATCCAGGCGTGCAAAGTAGACAGTCCGTATTGATAAGAATCTTCATTTTCAGGCCTAGCTGTCACTTTTGTCAAATCGTTCATTTGGCGTGGAGTAGCTCCACATATTGTACATGTGGAACCCGAAGGCGTATCTGTTAATACCTGAGCTACTTTACCATCTATCATTGTAAGGAAGAGATCATGCTTCACTTGCACTCCCTCACCTTCTTTGTTAATTAATGATGGACTCAAGGAATTTATTTGACCCTTTATTTCATCCACAACGGCTTTAGTTTTCTCGGGAGTTTCTTTACAAAATTCTATTAATATAGGCCGGCAAAAACGAAGACATGAAGGTACCGGATTTTGCCAGACAACATCACCTGTTAGCTCGTTAATTAACTTAATAGGCACCAAAGAAGTGATAAATAAATTCGAATCAGAAATAAGTTCAGACTCTTCTGGCAGTTTCTGTTTGTACTGGCTTTGACCGGATGAGCCATCACAGCCCCATTTACTATACAGAAGTAAGTTATTCAATCCATTCCTATAGACTGAATCTATTGTCAATATTCTAGCTGCAGTGTGATCTAATAAATCTTGAAGTCTTACTATTTTTGCACTTGTGTCTGTAATTTCTATGGCTGAAGACGGTGGATAGCAAGTAGTTTTAACTTCTTGCACTTTGTAATATGGCGGAAGCACAAAACATTTTCGTTCGTTCGTTAAATTTCTCAAGTACAAATATTGTGCTTTCGTTAAATCCAAGTCAATAAATACGCTCAATGCTTCTTCATCCGTTAACATTTTGGTCTGCCTTGCGTCTTCTATGAGACTCGAAAATAAGGTCTTATTTTCACTGTTTCAAAACTGTTGATAATGCTTCCAACGATTTTCCTTCTTCGATATACGAAAGTATTATTTCACGTTTAGAACACTTGAAAGTAGACATTTTGAAGAGTCAACAAATGTAATTACACTTCTGTTAATTCACCACTATTTTGTTATTTACAATAGAATGAAACCACTGTTTATATACTATTTGAAATATGAGGGTAGTGTGCATTTTGTTGATTAATATTTTCACACGCAACATGAGTGCAAAAAAGATAAATGCCCTAATATCAATGATAAATTACAAAATTTACCGCAAACTATTGATGTAAACAGCAACATTTCAAACCGCAATAGATAGCGAGCGGTTTTCCGTTTTCTGACTCTTATCACATTTTTATTAATTACTCCGAAACCCGCAAATATCCGCAGCTGTTATTATTTGATTATGTTTATGGATAGTTAGGCTACAAATCAACATTAAATGTAAAGCAGGGGTAAACGTGGGTAACTGTCAAAAGTCTCGTTGAACTTTAAAATAACTTTTTTTTCACCATATTTTATTTTGCAATTATTTTAAGGTGAACCTTAACATAACATTAAATACATATTAGCTGTTTCATATTCTTCAAAAGACGAGGTTTCCAGAAATATATAATACATTATACCTTTTCCTGTAACGTATAACAATAAAATCAATTTAAAAGTGATGAAGTGAACGGGCCTGACATGGACGTCCGTCAAAACTATAAAGTTTGTGGTGTTGTAAAAAAATCATTTCATTTAATATTTATAATTTTTTGATATTATAGTCTAGTTTGGTCCTTAAACTATTGAGTAAAATAAAAAAAGCATGCCAGTAGCGACATTGACAAAAACCATTTTTAATCAGCAGTTGTTCTACGATTTTCCATAGTGCGCCGGTTACCCGGCGGAGGCCTAGCGGATGACGACCAGCAACAGAGGCGACTCGGCGCACCTACCAGGCTGCTGACCCCCGTCTGGTGGCGTTTTCAGGTCTAGCCGAGCTCGCTCCAGCCCGGGGGCCGAGTATGTGTGTTTGAGCGGTAGTGTGTGTTGTGTAACACCGCTCATGTAGGCGAATGAATGGCGTGCCCGCGTCGCACATTCAACGCGTGAGTTTATTCGACTGTGGAGTCATGCATGTGTGGGGCGGTGTGCGTCGTGCCTATATTAACTTAGAACACTACGTTCACCGGGTGAGTGTTGTGGGTGTGGAGTCTCAGTGGTTGAGTAAGTCGCGTGTGGGTGAAAAGCGACTTACCCGGGTGCGTCAGTCCGGTGGGGTGGCGTCCACGTCCGCCACGAGATCGCGTGGAAGGCGCCTCGCGTCAGGTGGCCGCGCGTGCCACGGCGCAATGTGCATGACCATAGGCCAGGCTGATGCGTCGGCCCGCGCGAACATGTTGGACGCGAGGCGGCGGCAGAAGTCATCCAGGCTCTCGATGCCGAGGTCCCGCTGGATGGTGGAGTTCCTCACGTAGCGAGGTGCGGCGACGATCTTACGCAGCGAGATGTTCTGCTGCGCGCGTAGGGACTTCCTGTTGGTCTCGCTCGTGAGGGCGAACCAGGCTGGGGCGGCGTACGTGAGCAGCGGGCGGATGTACGTTTTGTACACGCCCAGCTTGGCTCGCAGCGGGAGGCGGGATGAGAGCACTGGATGAAGCAGGAAGCGGGCGCTCCTGCACTTGGCGACTATCGTGCGGACGTGGGGCGTCATGGTGAGCCGACTGTCGATGGTGACCCCCAGGTACTTGGCCTGGTTTGACCACTCGACGTCGGCCCCTAGCAGCTGGAGGGGTGGTGGCTGCTTGTAGCCGCCTACCGGCAGTGCCTGTGTCTTACCCACATTCACCGACAACCTCCATTTGGACAGCCAGTCCGGCAGCAGGTCGAGCACGCGCTGCATCTTGACGGCCGCGTGATGCACGTTGAGGGAGGTGGCGATGTACGCGGCGTCGTCTGCGTACAGCGCGAGCGTGGTATCCGTAGTAGTGGGGATGTCGTCGGTGAAGCAGGAGTAGCACGTCGGGGAGATGCAGCTGCCCTGCGGCACTCCGGCAGCGATGGGGCGGGCGCTGGATAGCGCGCCGTCCACCACCACCCTGAAGGTCCTGTCCTGTAAGAAGGAGGAAACCACCTGGATCAGACGACGGGGCGCGTCTGTCATAGACATCTTGTACAGCAGACCGGCGTGCCATACTCTGTCAAAGGCTTTTTCCATGTCGAGGAATACTGCCACTGCTCGCTCCTTTTTGTTCAACGCCGACGTGAACAGGTGCAGTACCCTCGACAGCTGGAGCGTCGTGGAGTGTTCCGCGCGGAACCCGAACTGTTCTGGGCGCGGAGTCAGGTGTAGCTTCAGGTGTCGCAGCAGGAGTTGCTCAAACACCTTGGAGATGGAGGAGAGCAGCGTGATCGGCCGATAGCTCTCCGGCTTCAGTACGTCCTTGTGGGCCTTGGGGAGCATTATTACGCGCCCTTCCTTCCACGCAGCCGGGAAAACCCCTGTGCGCAGGATCCCCGTGAACAGGCGCGCCAGTGCCGCTACTGTACGGTATGGCAGGTGGCGCAGCGCTGTGTTGGTGATCCCGTCCGCTCCTGGGGCCTTCTTCGGCTTTGTTTTTAGGATGGCGCGTCTAACAGCGCAGGGCGAGAAGTAAATAGGGGCCTCTTCGGGAGCTATCGGCGTGGCGAAGTACTCTCCAAGGTGCCTCTCGACTGCTGCGATGTGCTCGGTGTCGTCGGTCGGGTTCGGCTGGAACTGACGCTCCAGGTGTTCCGCAAAGATCTCTGCCCGGTCTGCTGCCGCGTACCTAGGCGTCCCGTCGCTGTGACGTAGCGGGCGCACCGGGGCTGGGGTATTCGAAAGCGATCTGCAGAGTTTATGTATCGACGGCCAGTCCCCCGCGGCCGCGTCGATACGTTCCTCCCAGCCCGCGGTGTTGTGCTCCTGGAGCTTAGCCTTGACCCTCTCCGCCAGACGGTTGAGTTCTCTCTTGATTGTGGGGCATCCTGTGTCCTGCCACCGCTTGCGAAGGCGCCTCCTCTGGGCGATCATCTGCTTGAGGTGGGCGGGGAGAGGTTTGTAGGCGACCCCCCCCGGCGGCGTCGACATTGTGGTTGTCGCCCTATCGAGGGCGCGCTGAGTGCAAGCGGTGACCTCCACTGCCAGTCTGTCGACGTCGGCGGCGGTCTCGACGGGCCAAGTTGGAGTGGTGGTTTCCATCACTTCTTTAAAAATGTTCCAATCCGTGATGCGACGTGGCGCAGGAGGCGAGAGTCTGGTCGGCATCTCCGATAGGACGACGAGTACGGGTTGGTGGTCCGATTGTAGCTCGTCGTCTATCACCTGCTGGGTGATTTGACAGTTGAGGCCCTTGTGGATCACGATGTCCAGCACGTCCGGTGCGTGCGCCTGGTTGTCTGGGTAGTGGGTAGGAGTATCAGGGCCGGACACCGTGTATCCGTGGGCCTCCGCGTCCGCGAAGAGCCGTCTTCCCCAGGTGCTCGTGCAGCGACTGTTCCAGGCTGGGTGCTTGATGTTCAAGTCGCCGGCAAGGAATGTCGGATGCGAAGAGGTGATCAGCGCCCGTAACTCTGCCAGGTCGAATGCAGATTTAGGTGGGCGGTAGGCTGCGTAGATATTGACATCCTCGCCGGCGACGTGCAGCTGGATGCCTAAGGCGTACAGTGAGTTGAGTGTGACCTCTGGGAGAGCTTGATGGACGACTCTTCGGTTGGTCAGTACCGCCAGTCCGCGGTAGGTGGTGCCGAGCTGCGACTTCTCGTCCCTCCTGTATGTGAGATATCCCGGGAACCTGACTGTGTCCGCAGGTCCCAGGTGAGTCTCACTGATGAGCGCCACGTCGATCCTTTGATCCTTGAGGAGGAGGCGGAGTTGGGCGACCTTATTTTTAAGGCCGCGGGCGTTCCAGTGTAGAATCCTTAACGAACTAGCCATTGTAAAGCGTGAGTAACTCTGCTAGTCCGTCAAGGATTACTATGCCCGCGTCTTGTCCCTGTCTTATGGCCTTGATTAGGCCCATCAACAGTTTGATGGCGCAGGCGGTAAATTCCTTGTTGTTGTTGTTACGGTGCTCTTCCTGGGGAGCGCCAGTGGTAGTAGCGTGGCGCCGCTGCTGTTCTCGGGCGACAGGTGCGGCGCGTTGGGTAACATTCGTCGTTGTTGTTACGGCGGTCGTCGCGACGGCGGGCGTCGCGACTGTGGGTGGGGCGGGCTTGTCCGCCCGCTTCCCCTTTTTTTGTTTGCTTGGGACAGCAGCGGCGTCGGTGGTGGTGTTGGTTGCCTGCGCCGCGACAGGGACAAGGCCCTGTACTGGTTCTTGGTGGGGGGCGGGTGGTTGGGGCTTTTTCCCCCTATTCCTTCCCCCGCGTCCCCTCTTTCTCCGCCTCGAGGCAGGGGCGTCCTTGTTGGTGGTGGGCCCGTTCGCTGCCGCCATCAGTGTCGCGCTTGGGGCCTCGTGGTCTTCGGTGTTGGTGTTGGTGGCGGCGGTGGCGGGTGGCCCGTCTCTGGGCTGGCGCTGGCGCGTCGTGATGGCGACAGTGCCCGCTCGCTTGTTGCGTGCTTCCTTGCGGAAAACCGGGCAGCCAGTGCTGCACGCTGGGTGGTCACCCGCACAGTTGGCGCAGGTTGCAGGCTCCGTCTTGGGGCGCGGACAGTCTCGGGCGGCGTGTTCCTCGCCGCACTTCACGCAGGCGAGCGGGCGGTGGCACTGGTGCGAGCTGTGCCTAAACTTTTGGCATCGGTGGCATTGGGCGGGCCCACGCTTGCCCCGCCACGCCTCTACACGGACACCACGCATGCACAGGAGCACGGTGGTGTCGTAGATCTGGCGTATGTTCGGCTGCCTCCTCAGGACTGCGTGGAAAATACAGCCGGGTCGTCCTCCGCGCGCGTTGATGTTACGCACGTACTCCGGCTCGTATCCGAGCAGCCTGAGCTCCTCCTCTATCTCAGCGGGTTCTGTGTCCGCCGGCAGTCCCCTGATAGCCACCTTTAGGCTACGCTCCGCCGGCAGCGAGTACGAAAACCAACTCAGGCCGCACTCCCTCTCTAGGTCGGTGAGGTACCTCTGTACCACCCTGTATTCCTCGTCGCTCTCCGGGAGGAAACGAATTCCCCCTTGATAGGGACGAGCGTTGGGAGGGTGGCCCAGCTTGGCACTCACGGCCCTGAAGTGAGCGGCCCAGTTGGGTAGCTTCTCCACTACCAGCGGAGGGTAGCGTGGCTTCTTCATCCTGCCCTCGTTGGCGTTTGTGGCCGTGTTAGCGCCTTGTGCGGGGGCTGCCGTACGGGGCGTCGAGTTGGTAGTAGCTTCATCGCTTATGGTTGGTGCGCTGCGAGTAGCCTCGGCGAAAGTCGGCGACCCGGCTCCGGCTCGACCGCGCGTGGAGCGCTGCGGGAGCGGGGAGTCGGTGCACACTCGCTTGGCCTCTTCCGCGGCCTCGTCGTCTGAGCTCCTTGGACGGCGTTGCGCCCTGGCCTCCAGTTGAAATTCAAAACCAAAGGCCAGCGCGTCATCAGTGCACATCTCACTGCCACTGTAGCTACTGTCCATCGCTGTACCGACCTCCATGCCCACCGAGGGCTCTCCTGGTGGTGCTTGGCGAGCGGGTGTGTCCGTGTAGGCGGCCGAAAGGTCGCTCCCTTCCCTCGATGAACACGGCGACAGCATAGCCGGCGAGTCCCGGGCGGAGGAACGCGGCGGTGGTGGAGACAGTGGACTCTCTGAGGCGCTTGCGGCGGCTGAGCCTGCCAGCAAGCGGTGGGGGCCCGGTGATACGGTGCACGCCGCTTGGGTCGCGGCGGCGGCGTTGCGCGCGCCCGCGGGCCCGCGCGCGCTGGCGCTGCCGAGCGTGGCGCAGGGCGAGCGGGGGCGGCAGCGGGCTGCGCGGGGTTACCGGGGGTCAAACGGTGCGCGGGTGGCGCAGTCGTGCGTGTGGCCTGGGTGTTGGGTCGCACGACGGGAGCGGTGGCTCGTGCGGCCGGAGCGCGGTTGCAGCTACCGGCAGGACCCGGGGCCTGTTGAGGCACGGGTCGAAAGGCGGGGGGCCGGATGGGCACGGCTGGTTGGCGACCCGTTGATGGTGTCGACGGGTGTGCGGGCGCCGCCTGGGTGGGGCCATAGTTGGCTTGGGTCGCTGTCGGCGACTTTTGCGACAGCGGGATGAGTGTAGTAGGTGATGGAGATCTACTCACGGTTGCTCTTGGTAGTCCAGCTGCGTTTTGAGCACCGGGCGGCGAGTCCCTGATAATCGGGAGCGACGTCGTCCGGTCCCCCAGCTGATGGTCCGGTGGTGTACTTGACATTGTATTAGAGTCCCTTAGGTGGTGGAACTCCGCAGCCTCTTCGATGTCCTGATGGTGGTGTGGGCGGGCATCGGGTAGCAGGTGCAGGGCTCCCGCTGTGAACACACCGGTGTGGCACCTGTGCGATCACAACGGAAGATTCCTTTGTTAACAAGTCGTTAACGACGGTTATTTTTCTTAGTTTAGAAAAATTAACGGCTCGGGCGGTAGATCACGAACGCGATTTTGCACGACTACCCGCGGACGGAGTGATTTTCTCCGTCGCGGGCGACCGAGTGTACACGAATTACGCCGACGGCGGCGCAGCGATACGAGTCTGTGACGTGCGCGACGCGAGCGTGGGTGGACGTCCACAGGCTAATCCTAACTTTTTGCGCTCGGGGGCGCCTTATTTATACCCGTGCACGTAAGCGCAAGTAGCGGTGGGCTCGCGTTGTTACCCCGCCAGTCGCCCATACATAAACGCGGAAGCCGGTGGCACCCTGCCCCGCGCGTCCCGCTCTTCACCCCTGTGACCTATTTTCGAATGGACTTGCCCAATGTACCCGGATCTAACGAACAAAGGGCCTTTTTGGCCAATCAGAGGGTTTGTTTACTGTGATAGTTAGGACTTTGTCATACTAACTTCGTTGATTTTGCCTACTAACGCGTAGTTTTTACTTGATAATTTCGTTTTCTAAGTGTTTTCACTTTTGATATACTTGACTTTCGATTACTTAAGGTACAGTGATCCTATTTACTGTATATAAAGATACTGGTTGGTATAATTTTACATAATAATGATGATTTCACCTACAAATGAGTTGTTTTTAGTATATATTGTGAACAAATGATGCAAAGATACCTAACTGCTAACTAAGTATCTACTTATATACTAAATCAAAGCTCTTATTACTGTGCTTCGCCTACACATTCCCTATCACAATAACAAAACGGCCGTATAAAATTCGCGCGCCGCGCGGTTGCTCTGCCTACCCACTGTTGCACGGTACGATAGTAATGAGACAGAACAGCGTCACGCGACTAACAGCTGATAGAACAAAGGCGCGCGCGCGAATTTCATACGACTGTTGTGTTATTGTGATAGTGAATGAGTATAAAAAAATGTTTCTGTAAGAAAGTGTTTGTTATCATGAGTACAATCACGTGTTTAAGTATCGGTCACTAATTGCCAGTCACACTATATACATGTTTTTGACGTAAGATTTTTACTGTAAACACCTCCACTACCCCCGGACTATTCAGTCCATCCATTAGCACAATGTTTTGAGTGCGTTACATTGAGCCCTACCGCAAAACGTGATTATTCACCCAAAAAAAAAGTCGTTTCCCAGCAATAATTTTTGCGTAAAGTTACTTAGTTTGATGTACAGAATGCTTGGTTGACTGCTTCGTTAAGGGTCCTGTTACACCATGTAAAAATACTAGCCTTAGCCCGCGATTTTGTTCTCGGGAAAAGTGTTCTTTATTCTAAGCCATGGTCTATCCTTGTGTCAAATGGCATGAAAATTAACAGGCAGACAGATTGAGTTACTTGCACACTTATAACAGCAGTTTCGATATAAGAATTATAGTAGAGATCTGTTATGTTAAAAATATTATACAAAACAAACATTTGTTTATTTCCTGTTATCTGTTCTCCAGAATGAACCCGTACAACTGCATCTCGATGGAGTACGCCGTGGGTATGATCGAGGTGGTAGAGGACGCGCAGACGGTGGCCTACATACAGAAGCAGAGTGCACTCTTCAACGCCGCCTCCACTATCTATAAGTCTACGTTATTACGTGAGTATTGTATTTGTTCCTTGCTTTTTTATATTTATTTTGAAAATTTTATTTAGTTTCTACAATCTTTAGGGCATATAAACAGAGTATCGGTTTTATATGGTCGATTTTATTTACTGCGAAAACGAACATGAATCCTGTAAAACAGTTTCTTGACTGTCGCAAAGCACTGCCTGATAAATACTGAATAGGGAAATATGAATATTTACAATTAATAAATACATAAAAAAAATAAAAAAAAAATACACAAAAAAAATTACATTTAGTTAAATATTCTAATATAAAACAATATAAAAATACATAAAAAATAGGAGCCCACCGGCATCGGGAACAGGGTCCGAGCTACCGATGGTCAGGGCTCTTTAGAGAAGAACCTCCTAACAATACGCGCCGTGTCCAGAAGTACTGCTTACTGAATCCATCCCTTGATCCAGCTGCCAGGCGAGAGCTTTCTCAGATATTCGTCGAGGCTGTTGGCTATTAAGCCATTGGCCGACACAACTGTCGGCACAATGACTGCTGTACTCACGTTCATTATATTATTATTATCAATATTTTTTTGCCTAGAAACCTTTTGTCAAAAGATGAAAGGTTTATTTTACGTTTTTCGTTACTTAATTTAAATACTTACTTTCGTTAATTTTATAATAAACTACAAGCAACAAGGAAAAAATTAAATTTTTGGGTTATGCCATTCTTGTCGTAAAAGAGTGATTTATTCTACGTGTATGAATTTAAAACTTTGCTTACTGTATACACTACAGAAAAAAATTATAAATCGTAACATTCGGACACAACATAAATACTTTATTCTCAAACACAGAATGGTTACGGAGAAACACAGAAAACAACGAGTCTGCATTCAACAAGGCAGTGGACGAGTTCACAATGAGTTGCGCGGGCTACTGCGTCGCGACCTACGTGCTGGGCATCGCGGACAGGCACCCGGACAACATCATGGTCAAGACGAGTGGCCAGGTAAGATAGTACTATAATCTCTCTACTTTGTTGTTCACTGTTGACAGAGTAGTCGTCATAGGGGGTCGCCCACAATTGCGGTAGCTGCCTTCGCGATCCTTTTCCACCGGTCTCTATTGGCCGGATGGCGAACACATTCTGTCAGAAGGATCTCGGTGACAGATTCGATGGAGTCTGTCCATCGGTTTAGTGATCGCTCACGTGGTCTCGTGCTTTCGACTCTACCCTATAAATGAGAATCACCAAACGCTCCATGGAATCATTGTTGCGGGTAAAGTTTCCAAAGAATCTAAGGTTTCGTTTGTTGTTCTGTAAAGGGGGCTATCGCGTGTGAATTCACCGCTAGAGGCACTAGTGTAGTGCGAGATCACCGAAATGTCAGATGTCATAGAAAGTTCACGCGTTGTGTGCTTTTTTATCACGTATTTTTACTAATATTCACAATTGTGGTCTCAGATTGAGCTATTGCTGATTAATTATGACTTGAAGATTTTAAGTAGCAACTTAGGATCTTATATGTTAGTACTTGGAGGTAAAATGATTTTTAAATGTTTCATGCTTGCTAATTTTAGGGAGAATATTGTAAATATATTTATGTGAAGTTTACACTATGTTGTTATACGCAGTAAAACTTTTTATGAAGTTATTGGTACTTTAAAGTATAATATAGAATTATTGACATGACCATAAGCTCGATCGTAGATAGTTTTTATAAAATACAAGCTAAGCTATTCACCATTTATGGCCAACTAACATCTTTACTTTCCCTGCAGCTATTCCACATAGACTTCGGTCACTTCCTGGGCCATTTCAAGCAGTGGTACGGCTTCAAGCGAGAGCGGGCGCCCTTCGTGTTGACGCACGACTTCATACACGTCATCAATAAGGGCCAGAAGGGCTCGGGCGACAACCTGCCCATAGACTTCAAGATATTTAGGGAGCATTGTGAGACGGTGAGTGAAATGTTATGATTGACTAGCTGTTGTCCGCGGCTTCGCTCGCGTTTTGGCCGAAATCCCTCGGACACGTTGTAAATACAGCCTATGGTACTCGGGGATAATGTAGCTTCCTATTAGTGAAAGAATCGGTTCTGTAGATCCAGAGATTATGCCCTACAACCTCACAAACTTTACCTCTTTATAATATTAGTATAAATTTAGTGTTTTGCTCCCCGGGTTGTGTATGCTTGATCCGTAATTATGTGAGTTGCGACTACAGATCTAATTAAAATAAGCTATTAGATTAATATAAATGTTCATGGATGAAGAGGGAGAGAAACGACAAAGAATAGATAGACTTATTGTGTGAGAAATAAAAGAAAAAGAACTAAATGAAAGTGTGGCGATTGACGAAGGAGAAATTAAAAAAAATTATGTTCGTCGACTTCAAGTAAGATGAGACAGGGCTAGGGGATGCTATACACAAAAACACTCTTTATAATTTCTAGATCAAAAAACTGCTGTTGTAGTCTACAAATTGATCGCTATAAAGGGTGTAACAAGACCCTTAACGAAGCCGAAAGGTACTTGTTCTCCCCATTATTGCGATATTTTTTTTTGTTCTAGACCATACCTGGGAACCTTCTAGTTACGGAGACATTGGGGGTCAAAGTTCCATCGTTTTAACTAGTTTTTTTTTTTAAATACATGTTTTTAATGTAATATTAAAAACCTCCACGATCCCCGTACTATTCAATCCATCCATCAGCACAATTTTTTGAGTGCGTTCCATTGAGTCCTACCGGTAACGTGATTTTAAACCCTAAAAAAGTCGTTTCCCAGCAATAATTTTTGCGTAAAGTTACTTAGTTTAATATACAGAATTCTTGGCTGACGGCTTCGTGAAGGGTCTTGTTACACCCTGTATTTTTGAGTGGTATCCCACTCCTCGGTTACAAGCATTGACAACAAAACATCTTTCCCAGTTTTGCAATAACAACAATGACTAACAATGTGTATTTTTCGCAGGCGTTTAAAATCCTCCGTAAGCACGGGCACCTTATTCTATCACTATTCTCAATGATGATCTCGACGGGTCTGCCCGAGCTCAGCTCGGAGAAGGATCTGCAATATCTACGTGAAACTTTGGTAAGCATTTTATTATGTTCTGCCTGGATTTCTTTAAATACACAAATCGGATGTGTTTCGTAGGGTAAGTTGTTTAATGTGACGGTTAGATTCATTCCAAGACGACGGCGGTTGCCTTAAAAGCCTCCTAGTTAATAGTTACTAAGTTAGCTGCTATTATAAATATATTATTCTCCATTTGAATCTGATGTTGTTAAAAATTCATGGGTTTTAAATTTTACACGGTACCCTAATCTTTTTTTAAAATGAAAGTACCTAAGTTACTCCTTATAACATCAGCTATATGCTAGTAAAAGTCCCGTCAACATCGGTCCAGCCGTTTCGGAGATTAGTCGGAACGAACAGACGGACAGACAAAAATGTATATACCTTCGTATGCATTCAGTAAAAAAAAAACCATCGAATTGAGAACCTCGCCGTTTTTGAAGTCGGTTAAAAAGCTGTTATTTTGAAATTACAAACAGAAACTTCAATTTTATATATTTGTATAGATGTTGTCTGCCCTTACATCCCTCAATCAATCAACTCTGCCTACATACCACTATCATAGCCTTGTGATATAATCTGAACATTTCATCAGGTAATGGACCTATCGGAGGAAAAAGCAATGGAGCACTTCAGACAGAAGTTCAACGAGGCAATGAAGAACAGGTGGACGACATCGTTCAACTGGGCCATCCATAACATCGACAAGAACAACTGACAGTGACCCGCGAGCCGACGGCTCCCGCCATCACACACCACACTCTAACAAACATGGCCGACCTACCTGGAACAAGAGGTTTTGATTATATAACACACACTTTTACCACACATAATTATTCCACCGTACATGTAAAGTTACTGCTCGCCTATTTGTATATAAAATACGGTGAAAAATAAATAAAAAGTGGTAAAAATGTGCGAAGGAAATATATCGCTGATTAATAATAAGCGGTAATAACATCATATATAGTCCAGTTCACAGTGGACGTAAGTTGCAATGCTTATAATTGCTTCATCATAAAAACTGCGATAAAATACGAGGTAATTGAAAACTAATCATTTTGGCATTTTAATCAGTTCATATTTACCATTCATTAGTATACATTTCTCAAGGTTTTTAATGGTCAGATTGTGCTATCTATTTTAAATGTGCAATAACTATTAATGGAACAGTTTTTAATTACTATTGCGATTAGACGAGTCATGCCTTATACAATGAAGTAATATTTGAAATTGTTGTACAACTTTTACACCAAGAAACAATAGTAGATAATTTAGCGAAGAATTAGCTTATGAAATTAGCGGAATCATTTTACAGCGCTGTGGCAAATAAAATGTTGGTCAATTATTGCGGACACATAGTCGTATATTTCGAATAGGTAGGGCGAGTGATAGAATTAATGATTTGACATTTGTCATAACAGAATTTCCATATAAGTTCCATGCCCCTATTTGCCTTTATTCGTTTCTGATAACAGAGTGTCATAATTCTGTTCAAACTTTATGTCGGCTCGGAAGTTAGCTGCGAGTGACGGTCTGAGCATTTTACAGTCAAGACGCGCACTGATTTATCTAAAATTGTATTCTGCGGAGAATGACGTTAGATGCACCGGGCCGCCATAAAGTTTGGACCATTGTACCTGCGCAGACCGTCACTCGCAGCTAGCTTCCGAGCCGTCATAAAGTTTGAACTGAAATTTAAACTTTAAAATCAAGACTGTAGAAGAGTAAAAGTTGTCTTACGTTTAAATATTGTGGTTATCACTCGCCCCAACTGCATTTTTACTTGAATAAACTGCCACAATAACGGATTAATCCCGTTCACATAGATTAAAGTTACATATTTATGCTAGGATAGAACTAGGTACCTGATATTTTACCCAGATAAATGAAAACATTTCAAATTAATTAGATTGCTAGACCGGAATTTTGTAAAAACAAGTAAAACGGTTGTAAGAAGATTTTGGAATGTTTGACGGAAATATGTCAGCTCTATATCTACTTAAATAGTTACAATGAATTAACACGTGTGTTTTTATATCAAGAACTTAAGAAAGTCTGGCTTAAAATACAATCCATGTCACAGAATTTTAAACCAAGTAAAGATAATGAAGACTTTACTGCGTAAAACATTTGTTTATTTTATTTATTTACCAAATGAATCCTATTATACAAGTCAATATTGTCTATATTATTGTAACATTACTCGTCGCCATATTGTTTTTATTCAAAACACTGGCATGGAGATGGTGGTACGCACGACTACCAATCAGGCTATACAAAACCAGATTATGCGGATCTCTCATTGTACGGGAAATCTATGCAAAGCGAGGCCATGTTATACTGGAAATGTATAGCTTGATGTGTCGCCGTGTGTGCATGGTATTAAGAAAAAGTTATCACAGAAAATTTTAGCATTTTCGAACATTTGTTATTTTGTAACTAAATTCTCTTATAACTTGTGAACGGGATGAGGTTGTTCAAGACTGAAAATTGTTAATGAAACGTTGTGTGCAATGACGCAAGATTCTATGTTGGACATTAGCTAATATACTTACGATAATAAGACACTATGTTGTAGTGTCACGATGAAATCTAACAGTGTTGAGGCCACAAAAAATTGCCATTGTTACTTACCTGATACAAGATCAATTATTTTGTTTTAGATATCGATACTCATCATATCTGTTAAGTGTCGCTAGGTAATTAATTTGATCTTGTATTGATGTGAAAAGGCACTAATTTGCTGTCGACCAATCAAACATTATCATGATGTTGTAGTACACTAAACATTTTGTCTCGAGATATTCGACCTCAGCGCTCTAAGTATAGAAAATTCACAATTAATATTAGTAGGTAGCTTCGAAAAAATTTATAAACTTCTAAAATGTATCGCTATAATGTCGTTTAGTTGCGGCCCAGACATTCCGATGTCGCGCATTAGTTCCGATTAGTGAAGAAATATAGCTACTTATGGTTTTTTAATGATCATCATTACCCACGATTTTTTTAAATAATAAATTTGATAGATTTTCGAAATGTCAAAATTGTTGCAGTTTTTAGTGACGTCACGTCTAGGGCCTTCGGACGTTAGTAAGGCGTGCGGCGGCAGATTTGGCTGTGATATCGCGCTGCGTGTGCGCATTTAGTTGAAGGACTTGCTTATAAGATGTTTAAGTTCGGACTTGAGGTTAATCACTTGGTTATCAAACAACTGATTATGTTTGATAAATTAAGTCTTATAAGTCTAAACTTTATGATAACTTATTATTTGAATAGTAAAGAAATTTGGTAGATGCAAATATCTGCCTTATTTGGCAGTCAAGATTTGTATTATAAATAATTCTTGGTTGTACTAGCATGATATCTTGTCTCCTTCAAGAGGATAAAAAGACGGAGTGTATCTATCTATCTAAAACATACTGTATAGATGTTAAAATTGTATGGTTTTGTATTTAGTTTTGTTAGGTGTTAGAATTCGGATCAAAATTTTAATTTTACTCTTTAGATTAAGGATTGCGTATAATAGTTAATGGTAACAAGGGTGATTGTTGAGAGGAGAAAGAGATGATGAGGACGGCCGCCGCACTCCTGAAACCTGATGAAATATAGTCATAGACACTTTTATAATGCACGAGAATATAACGCTTCTTTGGAAGATAAATAAGGAAGGAAGAGGAAAAATGATACCACAATAGTAACAAAAACATAAAGGCTCATGGGCTCATTTCATTTAGCGTTGCGTCAAACGGTTTTAGGGTAAAATATCGTGCATTTTAAAAGTGACACACCTTACATAATATTAGGCGAATTGCTCTCATTTTTAAGCGTAGATGTAATTAGTGAAAACATAACTTTTGCACGTTTTTTTCGAGTCCCTCGCGATTTTACAGCGACTGCATTCTTTCATCGATTTATGTATTCGATTATCAAAATTACGATCCGATTTATTCGATAATGAATCTTGTCGCTACTGGGATATAATTTAAATTGTAGGCTTAGCAGTATTATATTGTTATATGTTCGTAATCAAAGTAAACACTCGGTTTTAAGTTTTTGTATAACTTCGCGCTACCTCAAGCTGTCGTGTATTCATCGAAAACGATTTATTTGCTCCATTTTGAAATCAAAGTATCAGAAAAATTTACGAAAAAAATATATGTTTGAATCGTCGAAAACGCGGGGCAATGTTGGAAATGGCGGTTAAATTTTAATCCAGTGTTAACTTTGTTCCGCAAAAAAATACGTGAAATTACCGTAGTTCATAATAACCATAGAGAATAAAAAGTTGCACTCGTTGAAACACTCTAGTGAAAATATACACGACTTATAGTCGATTGCTATGAAGTTTATTATAATAATAAATGCCTTAACATTATATTTTAGAGTTAAGTTGTTGCTACACGACAGTTGTGAACGATTTAGGTGAAATTGTATAGTGTTATATCTCCACATATACGAGTAATTCATAACCTTAGACATGAACTCAGAATCTTAGACATGGTTTTGTAACAATAAACTCAATACATCATACGAGAAAGTTCATATTCAATTGCATACAAAATATCTTATGATTACAAATGGTCACTCGAAAAATCGAGTCAGACTACATTACGTTAAAGCTGGTAGTTGAGAAACTGCATATCAGTGTATAGTATCTAAGATTCTAAATTCAAGTACACAGAGCTCTCAAATTAGTCACACTGCAATTTAGACAATGGCCGGTCATTACTTGATAATTTTACTGTCAAATTATATCGTTAATGCAAAGTATTTTGCGCCGATCTCGTAATATTATTAATTATTATACAGTTGTAAGTTCGGCTAGGTCAAGTTCTAGATTGCATTGCTAATATGAAGGTGATATACATTGAATATTCGCTTAGGTAATCTGTATTTTTATACCTAAAAAAATGGCATTGGTTTTGATGTAAATGCAGAGACACAACAAGAATTTAACTTGAGTACCAAAGGTGTCAAAACGACACGCAGATAATAATAGATCATTATTTTTCAGTCCAGTCCAGAGATATTGTACACGTATAGTTTCCCAAAAAGACAGACGGTCTTACACAGGCAAGTTATTTTTAAACCTAAACGATGATATCCGTAAAACATGCCGTCTTAAGCGAATGTTCAATGTTGATTAGTTACTGTTATACAGTTAATGCATGTCAGTTATCTTCGATTACACGTAGTCTTAACGGATAGTCTACAGATAAGTACTTTCATAAGTAATAGGATGTGGATCAAGGATTATAATAAGCTCTCCCTAAACCATTGATGCATCAGTCTTTCCATGAAAAGCTTTCGTTTCATGTCATAAAAAATAGCTGGAATTCGAAATAATGAACCACTTTTTTGTTGGATAGTATACAGGGTCAAGATAACTACAGAGACGTATTTAAAAAATAAGAACCAAACAAAAATATAATTTGATGACCCAAAACGAAAACTATCAGATCATTAACTGTCTCTTTCATCGTGTTCAGGTATCGATCTCCCTCGTACTTCGAGTTTCGCTCGCATATTTCATTTGGCCTTATACAACGTGTAACAGGAGAAACGCAAAACCTCTTAAGGGGTCATTGTACTCATAATTATGAACAACTTTCACTATGGGACCAAACCCAAAACTAATGATGAGTACAATGACCCCTTAAGAGGTTTTGCGTTTATTCTGTTACACGTTGTATATACCTTAGATCTATGGATATTTATTTTACGAATGTTACTAAATTCCTATAGAAAAAACAATTGGGCATATTTAAACGCGTATTATGATCAACCATTCATTTCTCAGATATAGAATAACCATGTATTCTATATGCGAGGAAGGGACTCAGATGCGAAAACGGTTACCACGAATAGGGAATATGCATGTAATTTTTTTTTCACTTAGATCATTTATATGCAGTACTATCAACCCAAGAAAATAATTAAAAGTTAATTCCAACTACTGCTTGTCGCACAAAAAAAATATTAAACTCCTGCAATTTTCTACGACAGTTCAAACGTCCATGACTATCGCGGCCATTCATGTCCGGACTTTGATGTCACTTACTTCTATCTGCCTTGTTTAAATCTATTTTATTGCCCTTAGTAGATTAGTTTTACGAAAATGTAAGTGCTTTATTTACGCAAAAATTGCAATAACAATATTATAATAAAATCTTAGTGAAAATTTAAGTACTTTTCAATTAAAAGTGTTTCTTTGACACATGGATTTTGACGTCACTACCGGAATCGATGAGTTTTTGTTTGCGATCCGTTTCACCAAAAACACGCTAACTAAAATATTAAATTGTAAAATAAGTGTTGTATTAGAGAATTAAACAAGTGTACCACAATGTTTTTATTGTCCAATGCAAGGCATTTTAAAGAAATAAGAAAAGTTTTGTATTTCTTGCATATACCCTATTCAGTTCATAATTCTGAGCCCCCCCATTTTTTTTTAATCAGCTGTTCCATACTTTGTGTCCGTGCAGATATTGCATTTTTGTAGGAAACAGCGTTTTTTTTAGAAGACCCTTAACGAAGCCGAAAGGCACTTATTCTCCTCTTCATTGCGATATTTTTTTGTTCTAGACCATACCTGGGAACCTTCTAGTACGGAGTACGGAGATATTGGGGTTCAAAGTTCCAACTTTTTCACAAATATTTTTTTAAATACGTGTTTTTAATGTAAGATTTTTACTTTAAACACCTTCACGACCCCGTACTATTCAATCTATCCATCAGCACAATGTTTTGAGTGCGTTACATTGAGTTCTACCGTAAAACGTAATTTTTCACCACAAAAAAATTTCGTTTCCCAGCAATAATTTTTACGTAAAGTTACTTAGTTTGATGTACAGAATGCTTGGTTGACGGCTTCGTTAAGGCTCTTGTTACACCCTGTAGATTTAAGCAAGTTTAGTTTCAATTACAATTTATTACTCTTTCTCATAAAAATCGTTTTCTAAAAGACAACAAAAGACAAATCCAGTAACTTTGCCTTAACTCGAATAATATTAGACATATCACAAATTAAGCCATGCAATAGATAACGATATATAGACAAGAAATTAATACCTTTGTGCGATCAAGTGTTTTTGTCACAGTTTTTCTTATTTGACTGGTTTGTTAAACCAGGCAATTATGTAATAAAAATGTGGTTAAGTTGTCAATGTGTATTAAATCAACTTGACCATTTGGTTTTAATTGTCTCAAAAATGGTTGCAGTAGCTGTCACTACATGTCTATTGTAATACCTAGACTTACCTTGATTTTGAGTGCGATAAAATAGTTTTTTTATTATTTCAACCTGAGAATTTGATACTATTGACAAAAACATTCGGCCGTCAAAGGTCAATAACACTAAAATTAAAAAACTTTTTGTGGTCTTTGCCTAAGGTACCGTTGCACACATAGTGTTATACCATCTAGTATTCTAGACAAATCTAGTTCATTTGAAGTGACGCGTGAAGTCGGGAATTTGAGCTGAATACCGCGGTTGACACACCGATCCTTTGGTTTGAGTTATTAGGTCAACATTATCATGTCTGCAGTCACCACAAACTTTCTTACTTTTTACAAAATTATTTTGTTGTTACGGAATTTAATTTATCTACAGTCGTACATTTCACCATAAGGTTGTATACTATATCTTCTACCACCAATTTTTGTACATATAGGCTGTCGTTTTGCATCCTGGTCAAAATCTAGGAGATATCTATACTAGTGATTTTCGACCGAATAAATTTCAAATTCGAATAGATTTCTCGATTCTCGAATCGATGATAAAAAGGGTAGTTTTTTTTTAAAATTTTTTGCGGGAATCGGTAATTGTAAATCACCAGTATTAAAACGCAGCCCGTCTGTTCCAAGCCCAATAAACGCGCCGTCACACACACAAACGCAAACTTTTATTTCACAGTATAATTAAGGACAGTATGGAAACTAGGGGGTGGTTTACGCTTACCGATTTCCGAAAAAAATAGAAAAAAAATAAGAAAATCTATCTTTTTATTATCGATTCGGGTCGAGAATCATTAGTATAGATAACTCCTTGAATTTGACCAGGATGCAAAGCGACAGCCTGTATTGTCATTTTATATTATACAGGGTGTAAAAACTTGTCATTAACTTAAATGATAAATATTTCTTGCTGGGCTAATGAAGAAGGAAACTTAGGTCGTAAACTTAGTATATGGTAAGTAGAATTTCTGTTTCCCATAACCAGTTTGTTGTAGCGAGGTTGCGGTAACCACAACAGATAGATAGATAGTGTCACTGTAATTATTCAGATCAAATATCTTGTGCTATGCGATATTCGATTGATTTCTGTGTCATTGCTTATTAATACATTTATTGGCGCCAATACAGATGAATGAATGCTGTAAAGATTATAATTTGTAATTCCTTCGCGAACTCAATCAATTTCGGGGGCACAACTGGACGACCACGGTTTGAAATTATCCATTTGTTGTTCAGCCGTTTATGCGAAATTGCGTAACAGACATCTTTCATATTTATAATAAATACATATCAAGTAGTCAGTCAGTCGGCAATCGAGTAGATTATTATTGAATACGATTAACTAAAAATAGGCGTTTAAATATTTTTACTTTTAATTACGGAAATTGTTCTAAACGTAGAGGAATGACGCATGCAACTGATCACCGACGTCATTGCATTACACATGTAGGCACCTAATATAAGGTCGTCGTATAAAATCTATTAGCGATCTTCTAAAATATACTTAATAGACAGCTTGATTGAAGGAAATCCAAAACTATCTATGGTATTAGAAGGTAAAAATTCACGTCATTTGATGGTAATCAGACAAAAAGCAAATCTCAGTCAGGGTTCTTTAAAGACTTCACGCGTCATCAATTAATTAATGCCCGTCAAAAATTATAACATTGCAGAATTCCAAAAATAAATTTACTTTTATGTAAATGATTAAAAAAGTGTGTAGACCAAAATAGTTAAATTAACATGATAGATGGCTTAACTCTGTGTGGGTTGTTAGGTCTAATTAAATACAGATACTTAACGAACTCAAATCAGAAAATCAATGCCCTGATATTCAGCCGTGAGTCTAGTATTTGCCTTGAAAAACGCCAGGGAAAAAAAATACCAGTGGCCTGTACTATATTTTTAATCCGTGGCAACAGTACCTATCCAAATGAACCATATTACACTGCCAATAAGTAAAAAGTAGACTGATTGCCTTCTCATATTAGTTAGCAATAGATATATACAGTTAGATGTTACATATGTAGCTCAAGCTCAGTTTATATTAATAGCTAGATACGCAACGACGTGTTATTATTAAAATATATACAAGCTAGGACGAGGGAAACTGTATCAACGTATAGGGCAAAATTGCATAGGGTATAGTTGAATTGTTAAAAAAAAATCATCTGTCAAGCATGGAACACGTTAGACTAAAAACCAAAAGCTATGGACAGTCTCTTACTCAACCATTCTGTCTTAAATATGGCCAATTAAATACGCAAGAGGTTTTTGGGATTGAATTCGCACTGGGCTATTCCTAACTAAATAGCAACGTTATCTTCCCCTTAGTCAATCCTTTGATGGCAAATTCATTATATCTTATAGATTTATACTGAAAAAACAATGTATAGGGTTGCCACTGCTGGAACGTAGGCCTCCTCTATATGAGAGGGAGTGGGCTGTAATCCACCACGCTGGCCCAGTGACGGTTAGTGGACTTAAACTGATTTGATATATTTGCTAATTTATTATTTGTGTAGCGGCCCTGTATGAAATTTAAAACCATTGATACAGTTTTCTAGTTCACAAAATATAGTTCCATAAGCCTCTCATTGCCATATACTTGCTTAACCATAAATACTTCCGTTAGAAACTGTAGCTTCCTATAGCGAGTGTATGAAACGTATAGTAATCGTATTTGAAATGACAGATTGTTAGGTTAAATAGTCACAGTTAACTTTAATATTGTCATCATTATAACTTAAATTTAGGGATGAGGACTTATTGGTGTTTATGATAGGTTTTACCAATACTATTGTCAAAGTCAAATAGCGAATGTTTGACTTTGGCTATGATAGAAGCCGTGATAATGCAAATATGTAATTACCTACTCTTATACAAAAAACGCATTAATCAAAAACTTGTAAGTGTTTTTCATGCCCTATTGTTGGTCTATTCAACTTTTGGAAGCCTATTAGGTCCACAAAAGATATGTTTCGGGTTCATTCAACATTCAAGTTGGAGATATGTGTCTTGATATGTACGGTAGGTGATGCGTGCCCGGTCGACTGGATGTCCCCTCATTAGAAAGTGTATGACCAGTTCCGTTACGCTTGATTGGGTATATTGGTTACCTTGGAAAGTTTGCATTATTTACATTACGATACTAGGCATGTCTTTCAATTGCGGACAAGATTGAATGGGAAGAAATATACTAGAAAATCTCGTAGTAATTAAAGCTGGAAGTTAATTTTGTTTATAATCCTATGTGGCGTTTCTTCATAGTTTCGTGTCCTCATCTCTACTTAATACATAATATATCTACCTGTATTGAATTTAGGGTTAATGAACAATAGAGTTATTGTAAACGCAGCTGATTAAACATAAAAGAGATTTCCGATTGAAAATTAATTATAAATAAATAGATTTTTTGTACATTGAGATATAAAAAAATATACAACCGTTGATGAAAATGTTTTTATTTCTTGAAATAATATGCAAATGAAATAGAACTCTTAAGTTGTACTCATTAAACATTATTTTTGTTCCGTTTAAGTCACTCAGTGTATTGTGTTATGTGCACTTATATGCCTGTGTTATGTACGGCTCATGGAATACTGTGTAAGTTATATTGCTTCCTATGTAGTGCTAAATATCAATTAGTTTGTAACTGTAGCGTTGCGCGAGGGGATCAGTTCTGATGTATCGATGTTACTTTTGTTAAGATAAACTTTGTATTTTTATAGTTGTTAAGTGTTTGTCAGAGAACATTTGTAATTAAAAGATGCTTGGCTGAGACAATTTATCCTCGAGTTATAAATGAAATAAATACGTGGTATTTACTATTTATTTTAAAGTTTTGGATAATGTTGACTTATTATTGTAAAATTGTCAGCCATATGTAATCAGCTCAGTCCTACATCGCGCAACGTCACAAAACTTAGTTTTTTTAATTTACACAAGTTCCGTTTGTGCAATGTAAATATTACCGTCGTCTTATTTATGAGTGATAACGAGAACATTGTCAAGAACGTCTGCGAGTGCGTGTGGAGCGTACGTGAATGTTTGAATTATATGTTAAATGAATGAATATTTGAAGTTGGGTTATAGCTCGGGTATCACCAGTAAGTTGTCACCAAATATTATTGAAGGAATAAGTGTTAGAGGATTGTCATCGAGTTTAATATTAAATAATACAAACATTAATTAGCCATATTCCTAAATCATTATTATAGTTAAGAATCACGATACATCTCAAGTCTACATACAATAGTTCCTTTGTCATGTGTCATTTTGTAATCATACTACTAACGAGAATGTGTAATAGTTTCGTTTAAATATTGTATAAAGTAATTTACTGAAAATATTTGCATCTATCTCAAATGTCATTTTATAGAATAAATTAAAATTATTATATTACGCTTACTTTTTTGTATTATTTTGTAATCCTTTTAGTACACCTTAGTTAACACTTTCACAAGTTAACACACACCAAGCTATTTTTGGAAAAAAAGCTAAGATTCTTGCTACACTGTTTTTCCGGCACAGCGTAACGCGAAAAAAAAATTCGTAAGTAGCTATTGTGAAGGCTTTTCTGCAACACACACAGTTCGAAAACAATTATATTAAATATAGATGTCAAGAAGATGGCAAAGATTGCCCATTCTCGCTAACTGTCCCCAAAAAAAATGCAACTTTTCCTTCCAACTCACACATAATGCATGTTGATAAACAAATGCAGTTTTCTTATAAAAAAACAGCTGATAAATCCGTGAATTGGTTGAATTGGTAGTGCAGCCTTCGAGGGTCTGTGCGTCATCTCATCTGCTGCGGCTTTAGAAAACCGGTGACCGTTTTTCGCGCTATTCAGTGCGCTTCGAAAGGTGTTTAGTTACAGTCATGTTTGTGCATATTTATTCGAAAAAGATGGAATTTCTAGTGCGTTTCAATCAAGGTATGTTGATATATATTTTTTAAATTTTAGTTGTCGTCATTTTCATGACATAATTTCGAAACCAAAAGGTTTTTCAAGACAAAGTTTTTTTTATTAGAAAAACTTGCTGTAGGCAATTCAGCATCTCCCTCTTATAAATAGTTTATAAACAACACCACATAAGTACCTATATCTTTTGGCCTTGCCAAGGTGATCCTGAAGCAGCAGCACTTAAGTTTAAATGCCATATATATCGAAATGGCACTATTCTATCGAATACTTTGTGAATCTAAAATATCTACTTACGCTTTGCTTTAATTAGCTATTTTATGGCGTGTTACGTAGCTAAAATGTCGTCCACTCAGAAATTAAAATGTCGCCGCCATTTTGAAAGTAGCCAGACAGAAAGTTAATTTTAGATCACTTGATGAGATTATCACCCTATATCATACAACTATTAAATAGCCCGTATTATGAAAACAATTGTACATTCCTTCAGATAGGATAAATGTCGTATCAGGGCAGGTCGAAACCTTCGTTATGTGCCTATAAAATAGTCACCTACCTAAACTAAGCAACTGAAATTTCCATGAAATCTGAACAGTCTAGTCTGTGAGGGTCAAACAACGCGTAGTTTTGGACGGTTCGTCTCTATACCTGGGTACATACCTAACCCAAAATCTGGCTGATTAGGTAAATGGCAAGTACCTAGGTACGTAGGTACGGTCGAACAAGCTATTTGGTATACACGCGGAAATTTTCGCAATCCAATGCCGATGCGTAGGTACCTATACTTTTCCAAATTTTATTTAATAAAGCTTTTTTCACTAAGCGACTGATTCTTAATAATAAGAAGAACATAAGCTTTATAAAATAAAATTGCAAACAATATTGTCAGTGTACACACGGCTACACTTCAAGCTATACATTTCCAGTATAAGCTGACCTCGCATTATACGGAAATCATAAACAACGAGATCAGCATATACTGGAAATGTATAGCTTGATGTGTAGCCGTGTGTACTAGGATTGTGAATATTTATGCGTGTATACCAAATAGCTTGATCGACCGTACCTACAGTAAGTACTGTAGCACTAAGCACTTATCGTCTTCCTGCCCATGGCGGCTTGGCCCATGTCACTTGGGGTCGGCGCAACAAGTTTTTGTCGTCCATTCTCCTCTGTCAACCGTCACGCTATCATTTACTCCTTTTTTTTCATATCATTCCTCACACAATCCATCCATTGTTTCCTTGGTCTGGGATGTAGCAATAAGCAGTGATGAACAAAATCATGAAATGATACAATCAAGTGTTCCTTTGCCTAAGTTCCAAATTGTTTTATATCTTTGCAGCAATGGAAGCGAAGGAAAGTGGTTTTATTTTCACAAAACACAACATGGACATTTTAAAGAAAAGGAAGTGCTTGATAGCCTAACGGTTGACAGGGCAGAATGGAAGGTGAATACAAGACCCCAAGTAAGATGACGTGACAAGGGCATGGAGATGATCTTCTTAGCTTGTCGATGGTAATGTAAATTGAATCAAGAGACACAACGAAAATTTGAAGACCCAATGTGAAGGTTAACCTCGGTTTACAAGAACCGCGAAAAAAAAAGAAAAATGCACAAGCAAAACATAGGTAAGCCTATCGCATATTCCTTCTACGCAGGTTGGTAGACAAATCTTTCTTAAAGGTATTCTAATGTGTACTTAGATCGAATAGTACATGATGCCAAAAAATCTAATAAAGTTAGCTTAATTAACTTTAATTTCCTTGAATGAGGGCAAGGCGAATGTTTCCCTGATTGTGTGAAGCAGCATGGTTACCCATCCTTCGAGGAAATCATGAAAGATGAAGATGCTGAAATTATACAGAAGGTAGGCTATCAATAGCTATGTATCTCTTTCCTCATGTGAAAGTAGGTGGTGTTAGATTAGGTTAACTCAAAAATTTCATTTATCTGTAGAAACCTAGTTACATAAGTACATGGAAGACAAGAATTGATGGCCATTGATTATTTTTGCGAGGAGGAGATATCTGTTAGTACTCTAAATACGAGGTGAAACGACACGAGGACAGTTATCACGTGCTCAGTACGACCAGGATAGTACTTACATCATTCTGAGCCCCCCAAGAGCCCCCATATAGAAACTTTTCACAGTTTATTAAAATAAAATAAAAACTTTTAACTTAACGGTTTAATTTTTTTGCAAAAAAGTTTTTTTATTTTTCACTTTTTAGTGGTTCACATGAGCTTATCCCTTCACAGCGTACCCGCGTGATATTATGTTATGATCTGGTGTAAACAATAGACAGATATGAGATTTCAGCAATTCCAGTCCATTTGCTATCATTTATTGAGGAGTTCCGTTGCCTATCTCCGAAGTTCTTCATCAGATCTTCACCAAATTGAAATGCAACCACTCCGAGAAAGTACTCTTCCAAAAACTACCCAAATAGCTTCAAGTGTGCCTATAAAATTTGAAGAGTTCTCTCTATTTCTCCACGATCCCATCATCAGATCCTGACTTGATGATCATGGGACCACCTGGGAAGTATACCGTTCAAACAAATAAATAAATCCAAATCGGTCCAGCAATTTCGAGTAATCGGGGAACAAAAATTAAAAAAAAATGGTTCCGACGAATTGAGAACCTCCTCCTTCTTGCAGTATGTTAATAAACGACTGTATCCTTCAAAAGTGCAATACCTACTAGTCTTACACGGTCAAAATGTATGTTTTCGCGGCGATCTCCCTTCCATCCCGCATAGAAACCAAATCTAGATCTATTGTGAATGCGTTACAAAATCTGTAAAACATATTTCAGGCAAATAAATTAATCTATATAATCTATATGTATTACCAGTGCATAGGTCACCAACATCATCTGAAGGCGCAAGACTACCTATCCTTTATTTATTATCCGATTACGTACGTCGGCAAAGCCAAAAGGAGAGTTATGATAACAATTGTAAATGCCGTCTCTGGTACTTTCCTCAAAAGGCCAGTCCGGGTTCTTGCATGCTAAAGTGATTACGATAACCTATTTACAGAATATACATATATGCCACTTTCGTGTCAGCAGCTTTGGTGTGTATAGTCCCATATTTCTACCCCTAAATATTCCACAGAAAATTGGGTGGTGTAATAGACGGGATAAGACTATTAGTCTTTTAATTTTTTCGAAAAACAGTGTGAATGAATGCTTGAATGCTTGTATGAATGTGGCCATTCTTATACAACATAATGGAAGTATTGATCCCATATTCAAAGCATACATCCATATTGAAAGTAAAAAATAACATCCCCTAGCTTCTTTGGAAGGTACAAATACAGGCTGTAACAAGAGCCTTAACGAAGCCGTCAACCAAGCATTCTGTACATGGGAAACGACTTTTTTGTTTGGGTGAAAAATCACGGTTTACGGACTCAATGTAACGCACTCAAAACATTGTGCTGATGGATGCATTGAATAATACGGGGGTCGTGGAGGTGTTGAAAGGAAAAATCTTACATTAAAAACAGGTATTTAAAAAAAAACTTGTGAAAAAGTTAGAACTTTTCCCCATATCTCCATAACTAGAAGGTTCCCAGGTATGGTCTAGAACAAAAAAATGATCGCAATGACGGGGAGAACGAGTGCCCCCGAGTACGAGGGCTTCGTTAAGGGTCTTGTTATACCCTTTCTATTATTATTGTTATACTTTTCCCTAGGTATATGTCAAGTATGGTGTATCTAGTGAAAAGTACAAGGTGTCTTTTCTAACCGACTTCAAAAAGGAGGAGGTTCTCAATTCGTCAGAACCTTTTTGATTTTTTATGTATGTTCCCCGATTACCTACTCGAAGATGGCTGGACTGATTTGGATTGTTTTTTTTTTTTGTACGACAACGGGTACCCTATACTTTTCAGGTGGTCCCATAATCATCAAGTCAGGATCTGATGATGGGTCCTGGAGAAATAGAGAGAACTCTTCAAATTTTATAGGCACACTTGAAGCCCGGTGCGATCTGAAGGGTGCACATGTGAACTATTAAAAAGTGAAAAATAAAAAAACTTTTTTGCAAAAAATTAAACAGACTTCAAAAACACAAAAAGTAAAAAATTACTTTAGCTTCAGAAATCGGCGACTTTTGTTAGTTTGATTTTGTTTTTTCGTACGACTGACAGATTTGAAATATATCTTAAATTGTAGCTCATAATTTAGTACTCCAATTCATACTATGGCAACAAGTACCTACCAATGTCGCCGGACACCAGAGCTACGGGCAATTGAAAATGTTGAAATATCCTGTATTTTAAAACTAGCATTATTTTTTTAAGTAGCTCATGTTGAAAACATTTTGCTAAAGCCAAGCCCATAGTAATCTGTACTGTTATGGCTGTGTAACGGAATCGCCTTGTTAGACTAAGTTTATTATTACATTTTGAAAATTCGGTCAAATCTTTAGCTAAACGTAGGAAAATGCAACATATTTCAAGTGTCTCTATTTCTGTGCTCAGGTGACGGTACTTGTTGTTTTAGAATGAATTGAACTCCTCTTATTAATCTACTATTTGAGATATATTAATCATTTCTGTCTGTGTGTGTCTGTGATGGTCGGATGGAAGATGGGGGAAGACAGTACTGGAGTGGAGACCACGGACGGGACGGAAGAATGTGGGAAGACAACCAAGTAGGCGGACAGACGATCTCATTAAAGTGGCCGGAAGAAACTGGATAGCCATCACACAAAACCACCAGCAAAAGTGGAGAGATTTGAAAGAGACCTACACTCAGCTTTGGGTGGCCAAAGGTTGAAGAAGAGAGAGAGACAATCAACTCTGTGTCTTATGCCCAGAGTTCTTAAAAAAATGACCATGGTCCTTTGTATTGAAAAGTTCGCCTAATTAGAATGTATGCATATTTTTTTTTGCCAAAGGTCATGTTATTGAAAGGCAAGATAACGGGTTCAATAATCAATTCTGCCTCACAATTGGGGGGGATTCATCACAATGCATTAAAAACTAAAGATCTATTCATGTGCGTGGCATTGTGAAAAAATATCTACAATGATTTGGTGCGCGAGTGCGTCATTCGTAACGTAAATGTATTCAAAATGTTTGAGATCGACCTCTCAGTGGTGGTGAGTTACATACAATGGAACCTTGATTAAGGTACGATCGGGAACTAACTTCTTAATCCTATATTAATAAACCTCAAATAATATTACATAATATAACCAGTAAGTACATACGGTACTTAACTTCAGATTAACCATACATTTTTAACCGACTTCAAAAAAAGGAGGAGGGTCTCAAATCGGATGTACTTAATTTATTTTATGTTTCATCATCATCATTTCAGTCGAAAGACTTCCACTGCTGGACATAGGCCTTCCCCAAGTGCCGCCATATTGACCGGCCCCGTGCGACTTGTTTTTAAGATTGCTACCTCATAAAGTCATAATTGTCATCATAACTCAGTCATTTATGAACCTTTTTGAAAAAATATTTTTTTATGTGAAAGGATATACTTCCCGATTGGTCATAGTTTCATCAAAAACGTTTCTGTAATTTGTTTTTTTTTTCCTTTAATACGTATTTTTTCTATCTTCTTGGGTTATGTTGATGACATGATGATCCTTAACTTAACTTCTGGTTAGAATGTAAAAAATAATTTATGACAAGAATAAAAAGAAGAAAATAAAAAAAATATGTTAAAAAAACCGACTTTAAAAAAACCTTAAAAAGTCTGAAATACCGACTTCCGAAAGTAAAGATTTTTATAAGTCAGTTGTTTCGTTTTTTTTTTTAGCTTTGAAATGGGCACAACTTTGCTCTGTGAATCGAGCTTCTCTATAGGTAGGTACTATTTCAGATGACTCAAACTATTCGGTTTAAATTTGAAATTCTGTTTTGGGTAAGCGGTGCAGCCATCCAGCCTTGTCCAGCAAAAATTAAACAATAAATGTAGGACTAAAAACATAATTTTCTTTCAATACTTAAAACAATATAGCATCATGAAAATCTTTAAATATTTTTGATCGCGCTCTGAGTTAGTGGTCCGAGGCTACCTTGCCGAAATGAAAAAAGAAGTCTCACTTCGTATTAACTGGCAACGGAAACACTGGCAGCTACAGAAATATGAAAATTCTTCTACTGAAAGAAAAAATAACTTCACAACAACAATGCTGGAAAAAACAACAGTATATTAAAAAAATAACATCATTATCTTGGTGCTTATATAGTTATCCACTCTATCATTATTCTTTGCATACCTTTATTCATTTCATGTACCTACTCTCACCGCAAACGAAAGACTTTGTATTCAAAAAGATTCACAATTACAGTCAACGTTAAACCAACGTAGTTAATTATCATTAAGTTAATAAGATTGCACGTGTTCGTATAAATTCAAGAATGCCTAGTGGTCGAGATAGACTCACAAAACATAGTCGTAGTTTAATGTCCGCCAGACATTGATTAGTCAATAGCCAGCTTTAGTGTGTTCGTTCGAAGCGGCGCAGCCACACCACTACGTAACCTGCCCAAGCGCGCTTCACTATCTCCCGCCAAAAATTGTGACGTAACAATTTCCGTGATCTGTGTGAACATGACAGTGTTTTTTTTTTAATTTATTGAAATTGTGACAAAGGAACAAAATTAAAATGACGGCCGGGAATGAGGAGCATGAGCCCCTGATCACATCTTCTGTTGACAACCAGCGTGTTGCATACAATACGCCACCTGTAAGTAATTTAATTTAGAAAATACTTATACATTTTTAGTAATACTTACTTTTTTTATAGAGAAAAAGAACTTTCCAAGGTGCCCGTGAAAGTTCTTTGTTTAAATCTCAAAGACAAGTAATAAAATAAGACAATTTTACAAAACTAAAAACAGTTTAGCAGAGCAGATGTTCCGTTGTTTTGATTAGATAAATTACTAGGCTGTAGATAACTGGGACTAGTTACTTAGTCCATTCAGTAATAGAGTTAATATAGGCCTAGATAAATCTAGCCAGTCAATTTATGTGTTCGGCTATATTAGAAGCGCATTCATTCAATTGAAACTGTCTTTCAGTTAGACTAGCTGCTAGAGGTAGGTTGCTTTTAATAGTGACTAAAATACATTGTTATATTTACTGTAGAAGTACTAATATGTATGCTATAATTTGTTACTTAGGTAGGTACAGGAACTTCTCTATATCTATAGGGTGCGGCGTAGCGTAGATAGCTACACTTGATTTCCACGTGGAAAAAATAAAATATTAAATTATGCATTGACTGCAATAACTTATTGGTTTTATGAGATGTTGTATTTTCAAGGGTTTCGAAAGTTAGTGGGCTTTTAACAATCTATAAAAGTCCTCTAAAAGGTTCCTTAGCGTTTTGTTAAAGATCGGAAGTCAGGTCTTAGCTCCATTCCATTCAATTTTTTGATTTTTCACCAATACGTCGTTTCACCAAAGATATATCAAAATGTTTTAGATTGTTTTACAGTCTCTTTGAAAGATTTTAGTACTTTTCTTGTCCGAACTGTATCCGAATTACAGCACAACAATCAGGAAAACTAACAAAGTTAAAGTTAATATATAGCTAAAACAATAATTTTATCTATACTTAAACCATTAGCAAGATGGCTACCAAAAATTCCATGCTGTATTCAAACGACAAGATTATAATATTAATGTTTCAAGCGAAAAGAAAAATAAACCGGACTCTATGCTCAATACCTACAAGAAAAATGTTACCAAGGCTGTATCGTTGATTCCGTGGGCTTAGACGAACTTATAAAAAAGTTGGAACTGGTTTCCTAATGCACCGGTTTTTAGTTCGAACTTGGTTCTAATTTGATTTAAATATCCCAATTAAGTTAAAGATGCCTGGCTCATTATTAAGTTAAGTAGCTCATACTTTTAGAAGTCGCTATTGTATTTAAGAGTTTCGACATCGTTTTGGTAAAATGATCTTCTTGATTACCGATATAAGTAAAGGGCCATGACGCCCTTCGCCGTCGAGTTGTTGACCTACCAACAGTTAGGTTGTGATGATGTCGCAACAGATGTTTGTTGAAAGCACGAATGTGGTTTTTAGGCAACATAATTGACGTATTTTTTTTATTTGAGAATATCTTATGCACAGCAAAGGTTTCTATGAAAACCTTGGTACGAATAGAAGTCAGTTATAAAAATCGGCCAAGTGCGAGTCGGACCCGCGCATGATGGGTTCCGTACCATCGTAGTAGGTGTGCTCCCTTTAATTTTGTATTATTGTTGTTCTATCTTTCATATAGGTTTTCCTACAATCTACAGGCAAAGATCTATTTTATTCAAAATTTTCGGCCCAGTAGTTTCGGAGTTAAGGAGGGGCAATGGTCAATTTTGAGCGCAGAGACTTACGAACAGTAAGTCGTGGGTTCGAACTCAGGCAGACGCATTATTTTGTGTAATTTATTTCATCACCACTGCTCTCAAAACGGTGAAGGAAAACATCGTGAGGAAACCGGCATGTCCTATAACCAAAAATTCGAAGACATGTGACATCTACCAACCCGCACTGGGCCCGTGGTGGATTATAGCCCATCCCCTCTCATTGAGAGGAGGCCGAGTGTCCCAGCAGTGGGAACATTAAAGGCTGATTATGCTTATGCTATGGTCAATTTTCGCTTATTTTCTTCATCGTCAACCTACGACAGTCCACTGCTGGACATATACCTCTTCAATCGCACTCCACTCGATTCGATTCTCAGCAACTCTCATCCAGTTGCTACCAGCCACCCTGCGAAGATCGTTGCTCCACCGAGCCTGAGGGCGTCCCACCTTACGTTTGCCGATTCACGGTCTCCACTAAAGAACACGTTTACCCCAGCGGCCATCGGTTCTACGGCTAATATGACCGGCCCATTGCCACTTCAGCTTACTTATCCTGAGAGCTATGTCCACAACTCTGGTTCTCTGTCGGATTACCTCGTTTCGGACGCGATCCCTATTTTGTTAAGTAACTTAAAAAATATTTATCTTAAAATTATCCAGAAACAATAATTGAGATGCTCACAATGAGCCCTTTCATTTGATATATTATGAAACACGATATAGTTTGCAAAACTTTTTTCCTCTTTTTCTAATTTACCCCCCAAAATTAATTTATTAAATTAATTAATTTACGCTACACGTCTGTCTTTGACAGACACGGGAGTGATCCTATAAAGGGTTCCGTTTTTGCTTTTTTAGGTAAGGAACCCTAAAAGTATCCATTTTGAGCTTTACGTAGTAACTAAAAAATCTAGTTTTTTTATGTTTCTGGGATCGATTTTGTGCAGGTTTCGAAATGATTATGATAATTATTTTCTTTGATAATTATCGGATACCTAATTATCAGATAATGATATATGCCGATTCATAACTTGAGCTCTTAATTTTTTTTTTGACTTGCAAATGATAATTTCGGTGCTAAATTATTATGTAAAGAAATACAATTATAGTTACTACTTTTTTATTCTTTAGTTTTAACACAAGTGTACAAAAAAAGTGTGGGTTTATTAACTAAACACAATTTTTGTTGCCGCTTCTTTTTTAGGTTTGGATACGCGCGAAAGCGTTAAATCGCGTTCAGATACACGTGAAGTTCATTATTTTTTATTTTTTTATTATTATGATATATTTATATTATGATATATTATCAACAAACCAAATCCTGATTTTACGCAAGTAGGATAAATGTAGGGACCTATTCATAAACTGAGTACATACCCAAATCTATTCGCTATAAGAATACAGTTTACATCAATCCGCAATAACTTAGTCTGTCGGCCCTAGGTAGGTCTACTCTCTGATCTGTAACTCCATTGATCGCTTTCAATTTAGTACAATAGGTTACTTCCTATTGGACAAGAAAATGGACCAATCATAAAGGTGGATTCTTCAAGTTTGATGTTGCTATGAGCAATATCTAGATCCTGTATCATCAGACAATTATAATAACAAATGAGATTTCCGTCAACTTTATAAAGATCGAATATATTATTATATTATATTTTTATTAGGTACCTCAAGTTGCTATAATAGTCAGAAATATTAAAAATGATGAAGAAGCCATTTTTATTCAGATCTTATCAAACTTTATCTCGTCATCATTTTTGTAGACTCATATCCATACAGTTTTACATTGAATATTTTTGAATAAAAATACATTGCTACTAACGAATGTGAGAACGATTCAAATATAGTCTCAACTCAAATGAATGAGAACGACTGAAAAAAACATAGTTACGGTGTTCTTAAACCAAAGTTTTTAAGGGAGAAGCTCCAAGGTAGCCCGCGATTTTTTTTTCAATTTGGATGTCAGTGCGGCTCTTACATTTTGAACAAAATATGTCATCCAAATATCGAATCCCATTGAATGAATTTTTCATGAAATAGTCATTCAATGGGATTCAAAACTAAGAGGGATGTTTTTTTTTTTTTTGACATTACACTCAGCGCCATCTAGGTGCCACACTAAGCAACGAGGCTTGTGTCGTGGACACCAGATAGTTGATAATACTACATAGATACTTTTTGTTTGTATATACATACTTATAATACATATAAACATCCATGACTCGGAAACAAATGTCCATGCTCATCACACAAACATTGCTCCTACCGGGATTCGACCCTAAGAACGTAAGTCAGCCTCACTACCGCTGCGCCATTCGGGTCGTCAAATTGATGATTTTAGTGATCATAATTCTATAAATACATACGTATTACGGCCGCAAATCATATTTTGTTCAACCTACAGCCTTACCTACACTGACAGACAAATTGCAAAAAAATTGGCCAAGTGCGTGTCGTACTCACACGCACACAGGGTTCCGTAGCACCAAATAATATAATAAAATATTTTGAAGGCTCATTCATATGCTTTATCGTTTTACATTCAACAACACTAAATTTGTTTTTCATAGTAGGTATGTTAATGAAAAATAAAGTTACTGCTGCAGTTTGATGAAAAAGTTCCATATCTCAAAAACTAAACATCAAATCTTATTCCAACCAATTTTGGTTGAAAGTTTTATTTTCGTTCTACAATCCTACATTTTTTCAAAATTTTCCTCCTCTTACTTTAGAAATTAGAGGGGGGAGACACACATTTTACCACTTTGGAAGTGTCTATCTTTCAAACGATTGACTTTGAGAAAAAATGGTTTTCGGAACATCCATGTCATTTTTAAAGACCTATCTATAGATACCCAGCATGTATAGGTTTGATGAAAAAAATATTTTTCAGTTTCTGTTCCATTTATGGGGGTATATTTTTATTTTTGTATAAAAATCGTAAAGCCGTTCACAAAATAATCTACCTACTAAGTTTCAACTGTATTGTCCTAATAGTTTTGGAATAAAGTGGCTGTGACATACACGGACAGACGGACAGACAGACAGACATCGCGAATCTATAAGGGTTCCGTTTTTTGCCATTTGGCTGCGGAACCCTAAAAACGTAAGAAAATTTGAATTTCGCAGGCTACCCTGGCGTTTGAAATGATAAAAACAAAACGGTACCGGTGCTCTTAAACCAGTGTTTAATAAAATCTAGCATAGATAGAGTCAGATTTCGGACTAACTGCTTGGCTTTTTTTAATGTATTTTGTCTTTGGTTGGGTTCGAAGTTCGAACACCTATAAAAGACGTAGTTGCAAAGCATTTATTTTCCTCACACTACCAACTGAACAGTAACACATTTTAACGCAGAACTTTCATCCATTGTTTGCCGTCTGATGTCTGTGCGTGAAACCTGTTATCAACCCACCTAATTTTATCTACATATTGTATGCCGACTACACTTGGAACAAAAGCAAGTCACTGTGGATTTAGTTTATAATGCCTTTGACTTGATATTGTAAAGATAAAAAAAAATTAAACAGGGCAATGATGATTTTAATTTGGTAACGTCTAGAAGCAATATAAATAATACATTTTGTACGCATTTGTATATATAGGCTATCTATTCGTTTGTTTGTGTATCCTTTATGTTTATACATGTATTATCACAGAATAAATATCTATTAAGTTGACATTTTAAATACATGAATAAAAATCATATCAAAAGCTACGAATATTAAAACATTATAATTTGAGAGATAATCCCTTGAAAATGTACAATTTCAAAATGTTGTTATACTTTCATAACAATTAGGTAATCGCCATATTTATGCAAGACATCCTTAGCACTGGCTTATGCCAGTTACACTATTGTAAAGATTTTAAAGATATTTTAAAAGAAGAGTCCCAACTCCAACATTGTTATCATTCATTCATAAGAAATATAATTAATTAATATTCTTAAAGCTAAGTAATTTATATGGAATTAAGTATCAATAACCAGGTGATGATGTCCCAATTAAACTCGTTATTTTATGTAGCCCATGACTTCAATGCCATGGTTTCAAAGGTTTGGTAGTAGTGACTGTCACTGAAAAGACTTTACTATAAACGTTCGACGCGTGCTTTGTGAGTTCATATAACGTACCTATTTATTAAGTAAAATACTATAATACTTAGGTAAAAATAAAACACTATATTAAGTAAAGTTCACCATATAATGAATTCACCGGATATGATTAGCAAGGACCACATTCTTTGATTGCAAAGAATGGAGTTTCTTGCCGGTTCTTCTCCATTCGAAACGACCAACCCGTTTTATAAGTGCTTAAGTCGGTCTATGTATAAAATATTTTGGCGATACCAGCGAAATCTTGATATCGGTTTTTATTTTTAGGGCGAAACTATGTATTCTGTAGGTGCAAAGAAACTTCTGAGGGTTTCTTTGAGTTAGTGTTGTTAGCGCGGCTTTTCTTTTTTTTACAGATCCTCCAGATTTTGAAACCAGAAGCAACAGGTTTTTGCCCTGTCAATCTCCTTGTTTACATTATATTTTCTTTGGCGATAATTCTTTCCATATTTTTAATATTTTCATGTAGTGACAAACTTAGCACCTAATCTTCGGCACCTGTCAGCTTATAGAGGGTGTTACGTAACTCCCACGTGCTGGTAACGTGACACTAGTTCCGGATATGGGGCCACCCCTAATTCCGTCGTAATAAAACACCGAATTTACGGCGGGTTTCTTAATTAGGAGTTCATTGTATTGTTAACTAAATGGTAGTATTGATCGTGGGAGAGGAAGTAACTAGCGTTTGCCCGCGGCTTCATCCGCGTTAAATTATCCCACCCATCATCGCCTTTTCCCAACGATGTTGGGATCGGCTTCCAGTCTAACCAGATACAGGTTAATACTAGTATTTTACATGGAGCAATTGCCTATCTGACTGGGTAATACGACCCCTTGGGAAGACTGGTTGTCAGACTTACGGGCCACTACCTAGAACGACTGCCAAAGATCTACAAATGACAGCTGGGACCAGCGGCGTAGCGTGCTTTTCGAGGCATGGAGGAAACTCGGTATGTAATGGGCGGTCACCCATCCACGGACAAACCTAGGCAAGCGCGGCTTAACGTGAAGATCGACCCGAGCGGTTGATGTTATTTAGCCACGAGCTTCTCCCACGGAAACGTATTGCCAGGATAAAAAATATTCTCTGTCCTAAGCCGGGTCATGGTCTACTTGTATGACAAATCGAAACCAGCCATTTAGACGTGAAAAGGTAAAAACCAGAGAGAGTTACTTTCCGTAATGTTACCTTCTTTGTTCCTGTTCTTTTTGTCCTGAGGAAAGATTAGTAACCAGTAGGATAGTGTTCCTCATGTCCATCGTAAACGGCGATTAAGCGGGTAGATGTCACGGGTAGTTTAGGCTCCACAGTATGCTGTTTATTACAAACTAAATAAACATTTAACTTATTTGAGTCAGATTTATGAACGCGCGGCACGTTAATCTTTTTCTTAAATAAAAGCAGCCTAAGTAACTCCTAATAACATCAGCTATCTGCCAGCAGAAGTCCCGTCAAAATCGGTCCCGCTGTTTCGGAGATTAGCCTGAACAAACACACAGACAGACAAAAATAAAATGAAATGTGTTTTTGTTATAAGTACCGTATTTATGCTTTCATATGCATTCAGTATTATGTTGTTATTTTGAAATTACAAACAGGCAGTTTAATTTTATTTATTTGTAATAAGTGTGTATTCGTGAAATATAGATATGCTTAAGAGTAACTATTGGCGATCTTGCATGGTTTATTCCACTATGTTCACCTGGGTGATATCACTCGGGTGAATAAAGTAGACTTTTTGGTTTCCCCATTTCACCTTGGAAGAATTTCACCTACGTGATTATATTCCAGGTGAAATACTAAGAAGCCTCAAGTTAGTTCTTAGACTAAATACACCGTACTTAAGAGCCCCTATCAATTTCTTCGCAGTACTAGTTTAGGTAATTTCGGAGAAATGTGCGCGTGTGAGCGTTCGAAATATCGCCAACGATCGTAGTGTGCGTAGCCTCATGCAGTGCAGCGGGAGCAAACAATCTTGGTCCGTAACAGTATTAGATATACATATATTTTAAGCAAATCAATTTGCATTTAAGCTGCAGTTTTTTTAATGTTTCATACATTATCAAAACCAATTAAAATAGAAAAGTTAAGACTATACAAAAGCAAATAATATTATAGGAAAAGGTTGAGTGAAAAAAATCTATTAACAACAAAATATATTTTATCTATTTAGTGTTGTTTATTTTTATCGCTTGCGTATGTCTGTGTGTGTCACATCTTATTGCTGTTTTATTTAATTTTTAACTAAGGAAGTGTTTTTTCATTTCAAGTGAAAGAAAAACGAGATACCTACTTATTAATTTCTTTATTATAAGAAGTGTCGGCGACAAGGCCATATCCAGGGAGCAGGGTGCAAGTAGTGGTGGTACGTAGGTGTGTGCACTTTCTATTGCAAGTCGATCAACGTAAGGTTCTAACAAGAGTAAATAACTTATGATAATTACATTCTAGTTAGATTTATAGTTTGGTTTTTCTTATAAAAATAGCGGTAAGACGACATTAGGCGCGTATAATTTCTATAAACGTTTTGTTGTTGAAATGTAAGTTTCCTGATTATGCTAAATATTTGCAATATTTATGTTAAGATTAGCTTAATAAAGGATTTTCACAGTTAGTTTTCCTATTAGAATAATCGTATGACTGAATAAATAAAGTTTTAAGCGAATTAATTAGGTTGAAAATTCGATCTCATAGAAATTACGTAAGTTGAAAATGAGGTTTTTTATTATTAGAGATATCTTATCGAAATTAGTGTCAAATGAAAGGATTATGTGTAAAACTAATTGTGTTAAAGGATTCATGTCGATAACAATATTAGTATAAGAAATATAAGGCAATTTGTATAATGAAAATTTCTTCAGCTTAATTTTTGCAGTATAAGTTCTAGGACTTTTTTATTTAATTAAGATTTGTTAAATGTTATTGTTTTATATGATAGAGCAAGTTAGAACTGTAAAATGATATACATAAGTGTTTTTTGAAGAAATAAATAAAATATGGGGTTCCAACGTTTCGGCTTTAGTAAAAATGACGCGTAAAATCGATCCAAATTACGCGGTTCTCGCGATCGTAAGCACGGCCCGTTTAAAAGACCGCCCTGTCCGCTCAGTAGTCAGTCCGGGTAACCAGCGGTCTCACCTGGCGGTGACAGACCGCCGAGGCGGCGTGAAGAATGCGGCGCTATAGTAGCACCGTGGCGCCCCTACCGACACTAATTAGCAACTACACATAGGCAAACCGCGCGCAGCGCGATTGCCAACAGCCGGGCCTACAAGGCCACCCAACTGCAGGCGCCCGTCTTTACGGGCGCAATTTGAACCCGCGGGACCAAGGGCAATGCCCACAACCCGCCAGCCGCGCCCCCCTACGGGGTCGCAGCGATTTCCACGACCAGTAGTCAGTCGCAGTACGGCCACCGAAGAGGCAACAAGAAAAGGAACAAGGAAAAGCCGAAGCCTAGGGAACAGGGGAAAAACTATATCAAGAAATAGTTTTTTATTCCTGCCTACCCCTCCGCTCAACGTTCCAGCGTTCTCCTCCGAGGTCTTAGTGGGTTGTGCCCAGTACCCATACTCTACGCATTCAGGGTGCGTGGCGCATGCGCCACTAGCAAAGTATTGTCAGCGTACGTCAAACGTAGTGGGAGATTGTCCCAGGAGTCTGGTCTCCGAAACAAGAAGTATAAATATTGATAAATTTTAACCTCCCTTTCGACGTTAATTTAATACGAAGTGCTCCGAATGTCCGAGCTTTCCTGGAATCAACGATTTTAAAATGTTTTTAATTTTGGTTCCGTTTTGTTTGCCAGAAGTCGTCGTCTTTTGCAATTCTTTCGACTTTTACAGGCTTATCCGATCCAGTCCACACAGCAAACAAACATAGTAGAACAAAAAAAAAACATTCTCACAGTATCAAAACTAGTCAGACGTAATACAAAATCACGCGCGATTCGCAAGTACTTTACGTCGGGAGCGGCAGTCGCAGCGACACAGGTCCGTCGTCGAGTAGCCCTCGGGCGCGACTGAATGGAACGAGCAAGCGCATCCGCTTTTATGGCATTATTTAAATATTTTATTACAATTAAATAAGTAGTCAAAAAATTATTTAAAAAATTGAATTGGATAGATAAATACCTTAAGTTTTATAATATTTCATATTTATTGATATTTTCAACATATTCTTACGAGTAGACGACGGTTTTGCGCATTATTTTATCGGGTTTTTTCGGTGTGAATCACATTTTTTTTAAAGCACTAATTATGTTTATTTTAAAATAAAAAATCGTAGACTTACTAATTTACTATATGCTCAGTAAGTACGATTTTTTTTCAAATTATAATTCATTACCAGTTAGCCGAAAAAGCTATTGAAAAACCTGGTGTTTCGTGCTTTCGTAAAAACGTATGTTTGATTTTTATTTTTCCTAATTTATGTTGAGTGGTTATCAAAACTATAATTCGTACACTTACTATATATATAGGTGATATATAACTTTGCATTAAAAAAATTACCAGATACCTTATCGTTATTGAGAAATTTGCACTGAAAAAAGTAGTATTTTCTGTTTTTAGACCGCGAAATTGATAGGGGCTCTAATTTTTCCTTGCGATAGCGTTTAACGCTAATCATGAAACGGATACTCTTCAGCAAGGGGGCGAGTAACCCTATTGATTACAGCAAATTGCTATGAATAGCATTACAATGTGCGACTCAATTGTACTTTAAAGACAATACACTTTTAATCAATGGAAATATTTTAAATTCTAATTAGGTTCTTTACTACAGCAGTTCTTAATTAACTATATTATACTAATTCATTCAGTAAGCCATTACCTACCTAATAAGTGATTACCAAATCTCCCTAAGTATAAGTACTATTATAAATACGAAAGTTTGAGTTTGGTTTGACGTTTGTTACCTACTCTTTCACCAAAAAGTACTGAACGGATTTGGATGAAATTTAGTTTTCCGGTAGCATTATCCCGTGGGAATAACCAAAGTCGACGCGGGCGAAGCCGCGGGCATAAGCTGGTCTTTTATATTGATGAGTCAATGTTATAATGAATTTATACTGTCACTTACGGGATATCTTCCGTGATTGTCCATTATTTTGAGCTCCCGATATTTCGACGCTGTTGCAAGCGCCATGATCGCGGGTTGACTGGAGAATGCGGATGGATGGAAAATAAATTGTTAAGAGCAGACAAATCAACAACAACAACAAGCGTCAACAACAACTGCGTTGCAACAGCGTCGAAATATCGGGAGCTCAAAATAATGGACTGTCACGGAAGATATCCCGTAAGTGAGAGTTTAAGGTCAGTTGTAAACCTTGAAAGCCTAAAACAGTGTTTGAATGTTATAATGCTTATCAATGACTACCAGATGTCCCAAATATATATTAACGACCATATCTTTACGGCATATTACATAATTACACCCTAAAAAAACAAAGGACGCTGTCTTGACTATCCCAGAACAAGGAATACGGAATGAGATATGTATCAGAAACTGAGTATCATATGTTGAGTAAGAGGTTATCAAGAATTGCCAGTATGTACTACTGTATGTAATACCTAGGTACATATTACAAGACTGTGGTACAGTAATGTAATTAATACATAGATTGTTTTATGAATGGTATCACAGTTATTGATTATTATTAAATGAACATGCGTTACTTAATTGTAACGTTGTTACTAGGATTCATAAACCGTAAAATATAGAAGGTAAACAGTTTTTATTTTGAAAGGCACACAGATAATATGTAATTAAATATGTTTTTGTCATACAAGATCGATTTAAAAAAGGACTAAGACCATCTTTACTTTATTTATTAACACTATGCACACGTAAATAAATCGGCCAAATGCGAGTTGGAGTCGCGCACGAAGGGTTCCGTACAATTACGTTAAAAAAATACTTTTTTTTATTTTTAAATCCCACTTATTGTATTCTGTTTTTAGTATTTTTTATTATAGCGGCAACAGAAATACACCTTCAGTGAACATTTCAACTGTCTAGCTATCACGGTTCATGAGATACAGCCTGGTGGCAGACAGACAGACAGAAGGACAGTGGAGTCTTAGTAATTCCGTTTTTACCTCTTGGGCAATTTTTTTTTTCCGGTCGGAAATCATCACATAACTCCTCCCGCTGTGGGCTGAGCTGAAGGGAGTGTCAGACTTTTACTGACTAAAACCCATCCATGTTCCTTCATCGCCCTTTGTGTTCCGGGGCCACGGTATCTCTTTCGAATAGTCCCGCAGCCCCGGCAGGTACCCCTTAGCCCTTGGGTACGAAACCATAATAACTGAGATGATGTTTCTAGTTTCTACACAATATAACATAACGCCTGTATCCCCAAAGGGTGAGGTGTACCTAATAGTACACCCACATTTCGCCTGTGAGACCCGTGGGCGGCATAAAGACTAACATCAGGTTAGGCACTATTCACACACTATAGAACATTTCCCTAGTTATGCTTAAGTCCCATGGAATAGGAGACGAGCCTATTGCCGTCAACAGGGCATAAATCCAGACTCCTTTGGCTACTATTGAGAAATTCATGACGGAAAAACCCAATAACAGGTTGCCTGACCTGGGAATCGAACCGAGGACCTCATGCTCAACAGTCGCGCTTGCGACCACTAAACCACGAGGCAGTCTATCTGTATTCTGTTTCTAATTGTTATTTATACAATATCCGCTCTTACTTGACTATCTTTTGAGCTTTCCTTGGTTGGAGGCACATAGTATTTCTATGCTAGACAATGGTATTTTCTACAATGAACCTGCGTGATATTTGCCGTTGATCACGACATTCTCCTGGCCATACTGTCTCAACTTGGGGTCTCTTCGTTGTCACGTGATTGGTTTTCATCATATCTTCGTGGTCGGCAGCAGGTGGTGCGTGCTGATCAGGATTGCTCTGACTGGTGTGACCTGACCACGTAAGATTGAGCGGAGGCAGGTGTTAAACCAGATTTGTCTTAATTATCTCCCAATGGGCAACAATCGTTTCTAAATGTCAACTTTCGAATCTAGTAAAATATTAATAAAATTCTTTGGTATGCGATATTAGCAGGTGTGGGATAAAGGTGACTAGCACAACGCAAGTTTTGCCCCACAAACAATTGTTTAAATGTTAATTCATGTATTTGGAAGCTTTGCCGCATAATTTTATTTTGCACTTAAAAAAATTGTATAATAAACTAAACATTAAGTTACAAAATATTTGATTAATTAGTTCGACAATGCAAAGGAAATGTAAAGTAGTTTGCGAAATGTGGGTGTACTAATGGGTAGGTACAAAAGATAATGTAAAAAGGTCGCATTTTTTTTTTCTACTATTGTTTCGCACTCTCTTTGTGCGGACCAATAGTAGTAAGGGTGGTGAACAGATGTGGATATCGTGTGCACGGGATTTTGTTTTAAAGGTGGGTACATTCATTTTGGGTGATGGTACATAAAATATCTGCCTAAACCTTTGGTGAATACAGGAGTGATGATTATGTTATGTTAGTTTTTAAATGACACAAAGCTCAGATCTGCATGGAGGTGGTATACAGGGTGATTTAGTCACCTTTATCCATCAAGATGGAGTGATTCTATCTGTCATACTAAACAACTTTCATGAAAGATTCGTAACAACAAACTCTTAGTCCCGTAATGGAACTAGAGAATGGAACTACTGGGATAAGGCGTTTTTAACCGACTTTCAAAAGGAGGAGGTATTCAATTCTTCTGATTTTTTTTATTTTTGTGTGTATGTTCAGTGATATCTTGCCAATCGTGAACGATTTGGATGATGTCCCTAATCACACACAACACACGCACGCACACACACACACACCCCCACACGCGCGCACACACACACACTCACACGCATACACACATCATGTTTAAAATATATACTATTACTTAAATTAGCTTTATATTCATAGTCGCTCAGGTAGATCGACACAGTCTACTATTATACTTATAGCACCACTTTTAAGCTGAATCATTGTCTCTCAAGATACAGGTTTCCTAGTTTGAGAGGCAGGGTTTTCCATATTGTGTATAGATTTCAGTTCTTAGATTATATTGCATTGTGTTACTACCAAAGCACATTTAAATTGTTTTTTTTTTTTTATAACATGCTAAATCTGTATTTTTGTGAAATAAAGTTATTTATTATATTATTATTATATTTGGATGATTCTTTTTTGTTTGGAAGACTATTATTTCGCGGTGGACCCGTTTAAATTTGGTGACGATCTGATGCTGATCTTCGGAGATAAGTAACAATGGAACTCTTCAATATTAGACAACAAATCTGTGGCTATTCCTGCAATCGCTTGGATATGTATTGATTAAGCCTTTAAGCTTTGAAGGGGTATAATACCCCCAAATTTCACCAGTTATACATATGTTTCATTGCATGTATTGTTAAAAAATTAAAGCACAGGAAAAATTTGAACTAAAAAAAAATTAAAACTAAAACTGGAAAAATAAAAGAGTTTTTTCAAGCAAACTAGTCTGTTGCATAGGAACTTGAACTAATTTATAGAATCGAAGATGAGCTAGATGAGATAGTGAAACTTGTTGAGTATGACGAGACATTTATAGAGATTTAGACACACGCACCCATCATGAAGGTGATTCCACCTCCATGATGGGTGCGTGTGTCTAAATCGTCTCCCTGGTATTCGTGATGCCTGTCTTTTTCTTTAAACACCTGAATAACACGCCATGTTTTTTTCCCAGTTTTACTCTTAAACCACACAACGGAAAATTATCTGAAGAAACACCTTTCAATCTTCTTCGTTCTTCTCCAGGATGGTACCACACCAGAAGCGTCGCCTCGTGGCAGCGGTGGAGAAGTGAGCTTGGCAATACCAGCTAACCGCAACTATGGAGCCATTGGAGGCGTCGAGAAGGTTACCTACACATGGGCAGACATCAATGCCTTTGCTACTGAGTCCAGGTCTAGGTCTAGAAGGATCTGGAACTTCTGGAAACCTAGTGCGAGTGGCATGTTCCAGCAGAGGAAACAGCTGTTGAGAAATGGTAAGTTTAGGATCACTATTCCTTGTTTTCTTGGGGCACTCTCCAGCCGCCTTTCATTTATTGTGGATACTCGATATTGCGTGAATACGCGACCGTGATTTTGTACGCCAAACGAAAACGCGTAGTGGCGCCTATAGAGAGCGCCTCCCGATTGAATGTCGGAACAAATGAGTGACGTGAACGCGTTGACTGCAGTTTTTCGCCACCCTTCAGTTAGGACACAGAGTCCGACTATTTATACGTACGGAATTTTCAAGGTAGCACTTACGGGTGCACGTGAGTGACCCAGGATGTTATCAATACTGTAGTGATTGACGATATCTGGCACAAAAAGGCTTGATTCTACGATAGTCTGTTGCCAAGAATCATATTTATATGCTCATTTTAAGATGTAGTAAAACCGGAATATTTATCTTTGGTTCCATCAAATGCCTTCACCTCCTTGTTATCTAGTCAGATATACAAGACTAGATGATAATAATAATGAAAAAAGCAAGATCAGTCAAGATAACAGTCTCAGAATTTAATATTATATCAACTAATCGATAGAGTTTCTCACAGATTGTCCATCAAAATCTGCTTGATTCTTATCAGTTCTAAGATCTTGGAATGTTATTTTGTATCGATAACATTTGCAAAAATCCGATAAGGTAGCTTAGCTTCATTTGAAAGCCTTGCTTTATGTCAAGGGCATTCGTTTTTAGAGTTCGTTGGCCAAATGGCAAAAAAAGGAACCGTATTATTTCGTCCTGTCCATCTTTGCGTCCATCAGAATGTGCGTGTGAGCGCTTTGATGCAGGCTTTAGTAAGTAAGTAAGTAAGTAAGTAAATCATTTATTTGCGTAAAACATGGTATACATGTTCATGTTTAACTTTATCGATGAGGATGGAAGGTGTATTTAACCGGTAAACATTGGAGTAGTGAAATTACGACAAAAAATATTTTTCTAACTAACTTTTCTTTAGTTTTCGATGTATATTATATTTTCGGATATATACCAAAAAAAACTGCAATCACTCTAAGATATTCGATGAAATCTAAACAAAATACAATATTATATTTCTAACTATCGATAAAATGAATATATATGGTGCGTGTCACCTAAACTACGGAATCCTTAACTGTGCGTGGTCTCACACGTACTTGGCTGGTTTTTTGACGTTTTTGGACATGGCGATGATATAAACTATTAAACTTTAGAAATACGATAAGAGTTAATTAATGCAACAAGATTTTGAAAGAGAGGTCTTACTGGTTTTTTCCGCGCAATGCTTTAGTATAAAGCAAGCCCAAGTATTTATTTCACTCTTCCAAGGGAGCTGGTCGACTTTTGATTTTGCAATATGCGTCTAGAATTAAAAAAGGTAAAGGTTTTTCTGTGCCACAAATCCTTAATGATTATTTAGTCATTAATAACTCACATTAATCATTTTATACTCACTCTCTTGTCTCAATTATTGATTAAATAATTATCTTCTTCTACAGTAAATGGCGCCGCCTACCCCGGCGAGCTCCTAGCCATCATGGGGTCCTCAGGAGCCGGGAAGACCACACTCCTCAACACGCTGACCTTCCGTACTCCTAGTGGAGTCCTGTCCAGTGGAACAAGAGCGCTGAATGGACAGCCAGCTACCCCGGAAGCGCTTTCAGCACTGTCGGCGTATGTGCAGCAGCAGGATCTGTTCATTGGGACGCTGACGGTGAAGGAGCATTTGATATTCCAGGTGAGTTAAGGAGCTGTACTGAATTTTTGGGAAAATTCAAATTAAATATTCTTGTGGTGTATGAAAGTGTTTCTAGATTCAGATACAGTTCTAATAGATTTGATTGATAGTGTACAAATGTTAGGGTCGGCATCATTAGGCGCAGCGGGGCGGCAAAATTGAACATCTTGAAACTTATGACATACAAGGTGTAAACGAACCCTCCACGAAGCAGTCAACCAAGCATTATGTACATCAAACTAAGTAACCCTACGCAAAAAATATTGCTTCTTTTTTGAGGTGAAAAATCACGTTTTACTCAAACTCAACTCAATGTAGCTAACTCAAAACATTGTGCGTCGAATAGTAAATGGGTCATGGAGGATCAAAGTAAAGTTATTTCCTTAAAAAACTAGAATAAAAATTTAAAAAAAACTTGCGAAAAAATTGGAACTTTGACCTCCAGCCTAAACAAGATCTTACATAACATCAGTTATACCCCAAAACAAACACTCTTTGTACTTAAAAAACCGTTAACATCAATGAGAAGACATTTGGTCTGAATCACACATTTATCATTCACTAAAGATAGCACAGACTTTACCTACTCTAGTAGAGCGTATCTTCTAAACAAGCAACATTTTCAAACCGGTTTTGTTAAAAATAAAATCATGGCATGGCTCTCCAAAACCGGTGGGGCCTTGACACCATGGGCAAACAAAAAACTAATGACATAGAAATAATTGCTTGATGGCTACAAGATGGCTACAAGACCGTGGAAAATGGACTCGGAAATGTTTGTGATGTGTTTATGGGAACTACGATTTTTTACTCCCTCTTATGAATGACGACATCGTTGGTATAGTGGTCGCAATCGGTGCTGAGCGTGAGGAAGCTGGGTTCGATTCCTGCGGCGGGCAACAGGTATTCGGATATGTGCCAGCTTGATGGCCTTGGGCTTGTCCAGTTTCAGCAGTGTACAAGTACAGTGGCTGGGAACAGTGTAACGGGCTTGTGAGCTCGGCCCTCTATTTGCGGGTGGCGAAATGTGGGTGTATTAATTATTATAAGTCACTCTGGCTAACCCTTCAAAGATTACACAGGCGTGACGTTATGTCTTATGAATCAATGATGATAATTCTTTTTGTGTTTTTCTCTCTAGGCGTTGGTGCGGATGGACCGACAAATACCGTACGCACAGCGGATGCGGCGAGTTCAAGAAGTCATTACTGAGGTGAGATACCAAACAGGGCTATGGACATCGTACGTACCGGTATTTTAGATAATACGTTGAATGATAGTAGGTAATGCCCATTTATTCCTCATGTAAGTTGACCACGATTATATCTGACCTTAAAAGAGACTATGTCCTCTGAATTTGTCGGCTGTTTCTTCTTAGGGTAGACAGGTACGAAACACAGACCACACAGTTTAAAAAAAAAAGTGTAAAAGTGTTTGTAAAACCTATTTGCAAAATAAACATCATATTAAAAAAGTGGTATGTCAGAATCTTTGCAGGACCAACGCCTCGTACCTACTATTAATTCAGGAAACTTGTAACTTACAACGGTGTAAAGCCGTATAAAGGTAGAACCAGAAGTAAAGTAGGCTCTAATATGATTTAGTAATTTTTTTTTAATAAAAAAACTTTGCTGCACCCTAGGAATTTCTCCTGTATCGTGGGTGCGTTTACAAACATATAAACTCACGTACTCAAACAGCCAGACCCGAACAACTATCTGCAGGGCATACAAATATTTGTTCCGTGCGGGGATCACACGCGACTCGCAACGCAGCAGTCAATGGCTCAGCCACTGCGCCAATCGTGCCGTCGAAACTCAACTTCACTCATAAAATTTTAAATTAGCATTTAAAATACTTACGCTAATTATAAAAACCTGCTTTAAAATGCAGTTTTCTTGCGTTATTCTGCCATTGTTTTTACAGTTCACACTCACAACATAAAATATAAACGGCGGGTAGAGGGTAGGAGTAGGTACACCACTGACTACCCCCTACGTATTTCATATTTTGGTTAAGTAAGTGTGAGTTGTAAAAAGACCTACTGGTTCCAAACTAAATTGCCTAAACCAAACTGTGGCAGTTTAAAAATAAAAACAGCCAAAATCGTCAGAACAGTTTTTTATTGTGATGTTTGTGTTACGCACATAATTATCTTATTTAATTAAGATTCTCAAACTCGCAGGATATAGTGTAGGTGGCTATTTTATCTGTCAGAGACTTTTTATCAAGATAAAATTAGACACAGACAAAGTAATTAAAACTTTGTAAACCAGCCACACCAAATGCCATAACTACATATAATATGCACCTGTATTTTTCTCGGTTCATTTGTCTATGAAATTGTCTGATGAACATCCGGTTAGGAGGGATCCTATTATTGAAAGATGATGTCCTTGAAACAGAAAAAACAGGTTTTAAAGAATTTTCATCTAAGCTCAATCACGTGTTTATAAATATATATAAGTAGATATAAATAAATTGCTAATTTAATTAATAAGTAGAGCAAACTAACTATACATATACCTACATACATTATTACAATTAAAACTATTAAATAAATCAACAACAAATTATAAAACGGCATCAAAAATCCCTGCTGATAATGGGCCCAAGAGATTTGCGGGCGGCGTTGCCTTGTTGTATGGCAACACTTTAGCATCTGGCCAAGGTAAAAACCAGCCCTTACTAAAAAAAAAGAAAATAATACTCACAACTACAGGAGTTTTTATAGCCTTGGCTTTTCATGATTGATTATACACATAATGTAATACAAATAATTTTATTAATTCTGTAATCGTTATGCCACATCATCCTAGACGTCTATTGCTGAAAAAGAATGGGTCTTAGAATAGTTTGTACCTGAATAGTTATTAGCTATCAAGACCGACTTTTATAAAAATTTAAAACAGCTGTTTTCACGATTAGGGCCAAAATGTATAGGATTGTAGAATCCTATAAAAGCTTAAAGCTTCCGCAGAGATTTTAACGCATAGACATTAAAACATTCGTCTAACTGACCTAACACTTTGTCCATAGTTGGCGCTAACAAAATGCCAGAACACCGTCATCGGCATTCCAGGTCGGCTGAAGGGTATCTCAGGAGGAGAGATGAAGAGGCTTTCCTTCGCCAGTGAGGTCCTCACGGATCCTCCTCTCATGTTCTGCGACGAACCTACCTCGGGACTGGACTCCTTTATGGCGCAGAACGTGTTACAGGTACGTTTAATTCAGTATTCTATGTTTTTTTTTAAATACCAGCAAAGAAAAATAAGGAAGCCTAGAAAAAAAAATTTTTTAGGCCTCCTCATTTTTCCACGCAGTCTCGTAGCAGTTGAGAATCAAAAATAAAGCTGACAACCGTTTGTTCGACAACCGGTGTCTCTACCACCCTTTATAGTAAGAAATTTGTGCTTGACAGTCTGTTGTTAGTGGTTTCAGCCACCCACAGCAGTAACATTACTCGTGTGTCTGACTAAAGACTATGCAGTCCTTAATTATTCACCAATACGCAATCTCATGTATAGTTTTCCACCTCCAGGTACTTAAAGGTCTAGCGCAGAAGGGTAAGACGGTGGTGTGCACCATTCACCAGCCGTCATCGGAGCTGTACGCCATGTTCGACAAGCTGCTCATCATGGCGGACGGGAAGGTCGCCTTCCTCGGCTCGCCGGAACAGGCTAACGACTTCTTTAAAGAGTAAGTGGATTATGATTTCGTTGAGGAAACTGACCCCACTATGGTGAGGGTAGCTGATCCTATATTCAGTCACACAACTTCTTAGGTCTTTTTGAGGTTACCGACAGGATCAGAAGAGAGTAGGTCCGTAATTAATGGGGTTGGAAAGTTAAAGCTGATCTCAGATGGCGCCACCACTGCACAGACACAATCTGACCAATGAGGTCAAGCTCTTTGAAATACATAATGACATTTCCAGATTTTCAACCAATGACAATGCTATGAACCAGCGATGCTAGCGCCATTAAAACCCTGGTTTCCTGCAGTACGTAGGTACGGTCACCAAAGGAGATAACTAATCAGGGTCGTCGGATATAATTGAAGTTTAGTAAGAAGAGTTAGCGTACCACTGGTCAGTTTCCTTACTCGTCAATTTCACTAATTCCCCAGTTTAAGAAACCGATGGATGTTTTCGAATACAATTTAATTTAGTTAATAGAACACAAACAGTTCATTTTTCAAATTAAATTTCATTCGAAAAAATCCATCGGTTTCTTATTAAACTTCAACTATATCCGACGACCCTGGTTACTTATCTCCTTTGGTGACTGTACATACGTTACGTGGTAACTAAACCTGTTGAAATGTCCAAAGAACACACACACACACACACACGATTCTTATAACATTTTGTGTCACTGTGGTTTAACCTCTTAAGATACATAATTTACGTAACATAATACCCATAATTAACTTAGATCATTATTCGACTTAAGCTGTAGTATGATCTACCTACTTTTGTCACGTTCATATCCACCGTTTTGTGAGGCCTGATGTTGCTAAGTCAGCGATAATAATAACTAAACTAACTAAAAACGTGGGATTAGCTGTTTATACTCGTACGAGTATTCTTGCCAGATTTTCCAATTTTGAATTCCTGACCATTCCGACCAGCCACAGTCAAATCATATAATATTTAAAGTAAGATTCAATGATCATTTTCATGTTAACCTCATCTTTTGGCATTATTGATTCTACTCTAGTCATTTGACGAGAGGTAAACCATTTTCATTTAGCATTTATTTACAGTTAGATTCAATGATCATTTTCATGATAACCAGGTAAATTATTTTCATGTTATGTTAAAAACCAAGAACTTGTCCACAATATTCATGGTTATGACAATATATATCTGCAACCTAAATAGTAAATCTCGCAATAGTGTATAAAGTTTATTCTGGACCTTATTAGAACCTAGGTGGATCATTAAACCAGTACATTTTATTACACCTGGTCTTTCTAGAATTCAAAATCTTAACCATCTTCTTCATCCCTCAGCCTGGGAGCAGCATGTCCTCCCAACTACAACCCAGCGGACCACTTTATCCAGCTCCTGGCGGGAGTACCCGGCAGGGAGGAGACTACTAGAACCACCATCGACACAGTGTGCACGGCCTTCGCACGGTCAGAGGTCGGCTGCAAGATCGCCGCTGAAGCTGAGAATGCATTGTATTTTGAGGTATGGTTGATTGAAATGCTTTCTTTCTGAAATGTGTTCCAAGATTTACTTTAGCACCTGTTTTTATATACCGAACTATAACCATGGTTTCATATCATCGTTCATCAAAACCAAACGTTCTCTCGTATGAATTATCTATACTTCTATACTAATATTATAAAGAGGTAAAGTTTGTGAGGTTGTAGGGCATGCATCTCTGGACCTAGTGAACTGATTTTGAAAATTCTTTCACTAATAGGAAGCATTAACATTATCTCCAAATGCCATGGGCTATAGTTACAATGTGCCCGTGGGATAATTTCCGACCAAAACGCGAGCGAAGCCGCGGTAAACAGCTAGTCGTGAATAAAATAAAAAGCTTCAGAAATTTCTAAGCGGCACATCATTATCATTTCACAACAATTATATTTCGTTATTCTATTTTTTTTGTCAAATGCATTTCTAATCTCTACCTTTCTCTCCAGCGCAAGGTCTCGTCAGGCTGGGCAGATCCCGCATGGTCGGATTCAACAGCTATACGGGCGCGTCGCTCGCCCTACAAGGCGTCGTGGTGCGCACAGTTCCGCGCAGTACTGTGGAGATCCTGGCTCTCTGTCACCAAGGAGCCTATGCTCATCAAAGTGCGGTTCCTGCAGACTATTGTGAGTATTTTACACGTTTAGAACTTCTTCTTAGCGGTGTCAACGGCAATCTAAGCTACAATTATAACGTCAGTATTTCAGTAAGGTCCATCACTTTCTGTAACGTGCAAATAAAACACGCATGGCTAAGTAACATGGTGTTTTGTTGCTATTGCTTGCAGAACAGCACCAAAACTACTTGAAGTATTAAAGTACCCTCTGGTATCTGAAAGCCATGCAAATCAAACTTAGTGCTATTTTAGTCAACCAATCATTGTCGATCAATCACCAATCACCAAAAAAAAATTAGTTCAGATCACAGTCTATCAGAAACTGGGATCTACAAAAAACAATACAAATGACACCACAGCTCGGCACTAAAAACAAGACTCGCTTAACATTCTCCATAAGATGATTTTGGGTGATTCCTGTGAAGTTTTATAATTGAGCGTAGTTAAACAGAAAGCGACCATCGACGAAAACCGCGTTTTGAGATATGGCCGTGTTTAGGTATTTTCGCTGCTATTTTTTATACAATACGAAAATGAATTAAAAGTCTTATTTATATCAAAATATACAACAAAGGCTACAAAATAAGCAATTTGAATATACCAAAATACTTTGGTTTTTGCATGAATTTTCGGTTTAAAGTAGTAGTTGCGTTCTGCTTTATGAAACAATTACATAAAAACACTTTTGCAGAATGCTTCTATCGGGATGGTCTTATTCTGCTTTTTGAGATGTGGCCGAACAATAAAAAAAAATAGAAAGCCAAAATAATGGTTTTATTCTGCATAATTCGTAATACTTAATTTACAATAAAATTCACGAAAAACTATTTTGCAGAACTAGACCATTGCGATGGTCGGCTTCTGCAAATATAAAAATGAAACTAAAATATTATAAACGAAATTTGCAGAAGCCAGCCAACTTCGATGGTCGGATTGTGCTTAATAATAATCACGCGTTTCTGGATATTTTGTTTGATCAAAACCAAAAATAGTCGTTTTTAACACAAAAAATTGGTGAAAATGCTACATGGTCTCATTTGACAATTTAATATCTTGAGTACAGATGTAGTTTGAAAAAATCGTGTCTGTGGAATATGTGAAGGAAAGTAAATCTTATGTCATGGGCATTCTAACTCATTTTCGCAAAAATCGGGGTTGGTCGCTTTCTGCTTAACTACGCTCAATTATCATATACGCACACGTGGCAGCCAGGTGAATGGAAGTGGATACCATATCCCTCGTATATGGGTGATGCCATTCATTCTTCTGGATATATCGTAATTTCCTCAGTTCTTCTGAGCATTAACTCTAACCTAACCTCTTGCATTGTTATAGATGGTGTCAATCCTGATCGGCGTGATCTACTTTGGGCAGCACTTGGACCAGGACGGCGTCATGAACATCAACGGTGCCATCTTCATGTTCCTCACCAACATGACCTTCCAGAACATCTTCGCTGTTATTAACGTAAGTATCCGTTCTATTCACTTATATTGCACTGCACACGTAACTGCACTGCCAAGATAGGTGAGCACACGCTCATAACCGCTAGTCGCTTTAAAACAAAAATGCATCGTTGCTGAATCGGCATGGGATGGATGGATGAATAATGGTCCTACTACCTATTAAACTAGTGGACGTTTTAGACTCTGTCTTTTCACACCCTGTACAGTAATTCAGCCTGCTGTCACCTAGCTGGCTGACTGCAATTTTTATTGTTTCTATGCAAATAATAAAAAGCTCTCTACGCGTTAGTTCTAGCCCTTTTTAATTTGATTTTTGTTTATTTGCGTGTTGCCCACTTTTTAATTTTTTACATATTTGTCGTGTACCTTGTATTGATGTCCTAAATTACTAATGGATGTTATATGAGCAATCAGTTCATCAACGAATTTTGCGGTAACATTAAAACTAGCTTTTTTGTCTTCAGGTATTCTGCTCAGAACTACCAATCTTCATTCGAGAGCACCATTCAGGGATGTATCGAGCCGACGTCTACTTCTTATCCAAGACATTAGCAGAAGCGCCGGTCTTCGCGACCATTCCTCTGGTCTTCACCACCATAGCGTACTACATGATAGGACTCAATCCTGACCCAAAGCGGTTCTTCATCGCTTCAGGACTGGCAGCCTTGATTACAAATGTTGCTACTTCGTTTGGTGAGTTTAATTTGCATTACTTCTTGCTTTTACCGCTTGGCCGCGAAATTATTGTATTAATAAGTGGAATCCGGGACCGCGGTCGCGGTTCCAAAAGCCCTACGACCCGAGTCACTGTGCTTTGGGCTTCACAAAGTCGTGAAGAGTTCTTTTTCAGCTAGATGTAATAGAAGGACGGGTTTACTTACATGACCTCAGTAGGCCACCGACGAGCTGTAGCGATGACCTTGTGGAGGTCGTAAGAATCCGCTGGATACGAGAAACACGGAACCGGTCGATGTGACGAAACTTGTTGGAGGCCTATACAGGGTGTAACAAGACCCTTCACGAAGCCGTCAACCAAGCATTCTGTACATCATTCTATGTGACTTTAGGCAAAAATTTTGCTGGGAAGACTCTTTTTTTTTGGGGTGATAAATCACGTTTTACGGTAGGAATCAATGTAACGCACTCAAAACATTGTGCTGATGGATGCATTGAATAGTACGAGGCGAGGGTTGTGGAGTAAAAAAGTAAAAATCTTACATTAAAAACATGTATTTAAGAAAAAACTTGTGAAAAAGTTGGAACTTTGACCCCCAATATCTCCGTAACTGCTCCCAGGTATAGACTAGAACAAAAAAAAAAAGACCGCAATGACGGGGAGAACAAGTGGCTTTACGGCTTCGTTAAGGGTCCTGTTTACAACCTGTATATGTTTGTCTGAAATTATTACTTTACCTAGTTCCAGGAATTAGCCAGTCTTATCCAAATCTTCATCAAGTCACCACACGGAAAAACACAAATACGATTTTGTTAATTTTAAAAGAAGGAATTACAGCATTTTTTTGATTACGTATTACGTTAAAAATACTGAACAGTACGTTGACGTTTTTTACTCAGCTGGTTTTTAAATATGTCTACCTACAAACAACAATAAAAATGTTATGCTCGCTATCAACAAAAAAAAACTACAAAAAAACAGTGCTGTCCAATTATAGTCAAAACTGGGTTGTATATAACCACTCAATGTTTAAGAAATATTGTGCAACAGACCTGCGGTTTTATTATCAAAATATTGTTTGTAAAGTAATGGTTTTACTAATTAAGTTAATAGAGAATACCACATCCACTAATTTGATGAAAGCCTATATTAAATGACAATTTCACAATGATTTGTAAGCAGTTTATTGACTGGGGAGTTCCTACGACATCTCGATAGCTGACTGTTATTTCTTACTTTGAATTTAGAGCTATTGAGAGCTTAATGGTGGAGGCACGTATTAGGTTAAAATAGTAACATAGTACTAAACTAATCAAATCAAATCTTTATTGCTGAACACAGTTATATTACTTAATATATAATTATAAGAGGATACTATATAAATAAATCGCATGATGTTGAGTGAATGCGCAGTTCACTATGTTCTACCGATTACTACCGACTCCGAGACCGTAAAAGAGAGAAAGAGATTAGTATGCATTGTTTTACAGGGTTAAGGGCAAAAAGTAGATGATGTATTCGAAAATGTGTTGACACAATCAATAGAAACAATTTACCATAAAGTCACAAAATGAAAATAATTTTTAGATTTTTGAAGTAATAAGAACCCTACTTTTTAAAAATAAACTCGAATGTCGAGCCGCAAGTACCTTAGTAGACCTCAATAAAACGATTAAACTTCCACATGGCCACATTTTTTTTACGCTCCGAAACGGGTTTAACATTGCGCAACGATTACGGAATAGAAGACTCCAAGAATGTAGCCTTATCTTGGAACTTTTTTATTAAGTTCACTATGCTAAGTTTGCCATAGATTAAGTAGGTAGGTAGTAAGTTAGAAGTTTGACATTTCTTGATTTGGGACCTTGAGTCGCCATGCGATAATAAATTATGAAGAATTCTGTTGTTTTCTGTTCAACTCTTAAATGAGCTCTGGAATGTTAAGCAGGTTGAATACTTTGCACAGTATTCTTGTGGCTACCTACACGTTTGTTTACTTTTTATGGCACAGTTTTTAGCTCAACCCCCGTACTACAATAATGAATGTAAATTTAAATACCCTTAACGAAGCCGAAAGCCACTTGTTCTCCCCGTCATCGTCATTGCGATCATTTTTTGGTCCGGTTTGTAAATACAAGTCTTTAATGTTATATATAACTTTGCTTTAAACACCTCCACAACCCCCGTACTATTCAATGCATCCATTAGCACAACATTTTTCAGTCCTACCGTGAAACGTGATTTTTCACCCCCAAAAAAAAGTCGTTTCTTTTTTTTGGGGATGAAAAAAAAGAGACAAGAAATGAGTTAATTAGTTTGATGTACAGAATACTTCGTTGACGGCTTCGTGAAGGGTCCAGTTACACCTTGTATGTCCGTTCATAATGATTGATGATAATGTTTGGTTAGCGTTTTTTACCACAACCTATTACCATATCCGATCTCGAAGCAATGACCTTGCTATTCGAGAAGTAGTTAAAGGTTTTTAACTTGTAAAAAAAGCTTCTATGAAATTAACGTTTACGCATTTTGTTCTAAATGCCAATTAACCTTCCGTATGTCGAGTGAGACACAATTAAAAATTTATTGTGTCTCGCGTAGATCTACGTTCTATACGAAGGGTTAAAACACTACAAGACGTCTGTTACTTACGGAATCGTATCGATAATCGCATAAACATCTCTACATCTCTCGTCTAAATAATATGTACAGACGCCAGCACATCAAACTACTACAATCTGTCAAATTTCTTTAATAGATTTTCAACTTTATCGCTGAAGCATTAGGTTCAAAGTTGATTGGGAAAATTTGACAATTTCGGGAAGCTTGATGTGCTTGCGTCTGTACAAACCACCAACATTATACAACGGCTAACTTAATAGTTTTCTCGCGATATTTCCCCGACCAATATGAGTTGTAACAGGAGACAAATTTCTCTGAACCGCAACTTCTCGCGTGTCGTGCAATACAATACTACCACAACACAGTTAGGCGGTTTTCCACAATTTACATAAACAAGGTACACCACTATTGAGGTTAAGGCCCTACAACACTGTACGCGTGTCAATACGAAAAGGAATATTCATTCTATAGGCTGGCGCTTTGCATTTTGGTCAAATTCAAGGAGGTCAATAACTATACTTATGATTCTCGACCCGTTTTTTTATTTATTTTTATTTTTACGGGAATCGGAGCGTAAACCACCCCCTAATTTCCATACTGTCCATAATTATACTGTGGAATAAACGTTTGCGTTTGTGTGTGTGACGGCGCGTTTATAGGGCTAGGAACAGACGAGCTGCTGCGTTTTAATACGGGTGGTTCACACCGATTTCCGTAAAAAAAACAAAAAACCTTTTTAGTACCTATCAATTCGGGTCCAGAGTCATTAGTATAGATCAGATACCTCCTTGAATTTGACTAGGATGCAAAACGACAGCTTGTATAAACATCGAATAAAAAATATATTCGAAATATGGAATATGCTCGTGGTATGAAATATGTGTAGCAAAATATGTTCGAAATATGCTCGTGGCAAAATAATAACAGTTGCTCGGATCAATCTTCCGGTTAAGCCACGCTTGCCTAGGTAGGTCTGTGGATGGGTGACCACCCATTGCATACCGAGTTTCCTCTGTGCATCGGAAAGCACGTTAAGCCGTTGGTCCCGGCTGTCATTTGTAGATCTTTGACAATCATTACAGGTAGTCAGTGGCCCGAAAGTCTGACAACCATGGCAGGCTTTCGAAGGGGTAGCGTGTTACCCAGTAGTAACTGTTGTGGAGTTCAGATAGGCGGTCGCCCTCTGGTGCTCAGTGCATCCGGTTAGACTGGAAGCCGACCCCAAAATAGTTGGGAAAAGGCTAGGAGGCTGATCACCATTATAATTAGCAGCCTTGTTACATCCACTGCCGAGTACTGTCTACTATCATCATGACATGCTTCCCTGGTCTGTGCGAGTCTCAACCAGAGGACTTTTAACCTAGAGATTACGTAAGTTATGGGTTTTAGTCAGTAGAAGTCTGACACTCCCTCCTGCTCAGCCCAGAGCGGGAGGGGTTATTTGATGATTTCCCATCGGTAAAAAAAAAAAAAAAAGAAGGGGCAACTACATAAAGTGTTTATGGTGAAAGCTCTAGGGTAGCCCGCGAAATTCAAATTTTCTTCCGTTTTTTTTCCTCTAAATTCATTTCATCATCATCAGCCTTTTCGAAACTATATTGGGGTCAGCTTCCAGTCTAACCGGATGCTGCGGTATACCAGTATTAATAACATTTAACAACTATTTCATGACAAAGTCATTAATGGGGTTAAATTACTTAGAAGGTTGTCTTATTGATTATATTTCTGTAACTACATAAGTGTTACTGGCGCGTCTCATTTTCATCAACAAACAACCTGACACTGACCTGCAAATTGCAAAAAAACGTAAGAAAATTTGAATTCCGCGGACCCTGACGCTTTCACCTTAAAGAAAGAAAAGTATTTATTTGACTTGCTTAAAACAATAATACAATATACCATTAAAAAAAAAGAAACCCAAAAAATAAGACATACTTAAACTAAACTGGTCCTACACGAGGCCAAAAGGGGGTCTAAAATGGAAGCTTTATCAGAATCATAATATGAATCACGTTAAAAATTAAAATTCTAAAATTCTAAAATAAAAATTAAAATATGGAATGTATAATAAAAAAATTATATCGATTGGATAGGCTCAGCCGTTACTAGAAGCCCCATGGTTATGAACACAAAATCCATTTTAAGAGTTTTAAATTTTTAACGTTATTCATAATAAGATTCTGTTAAAGCTTCCATTTTAGGCCCCAAGGCCCCATCTCTGCATTTTACATCAATTCTCTCATCTATTGGCGGTGTTTCCTATTTCTACGTTTACATTTTCGTGACAAGCTTTTTCAATTCAATTCAAATATTTTATTTCAGATACAAAAATCCATATAGTGTTTGTAGCCTAATCTTAGTATTAAATGAGAAATCATAGACAACTAATGCACCATTGAACTATTCGCTCAATGGTGCACCAGTCTATTTGGATAAGACGTGTGTCTGAACTCTTACCCACCTTCGTAAAAGGGGAGAGTCCCACCGTTCTGAAAACACATTCAGGATGCCATTGGAGGGCGGGCGAGTGCAAGCGCGCCATCATGTAAGCGCATCGCTTCCGCATGATCGCGGCGAACCGATTTTTAGCAGGATAAGTCAACCCGAAAACATTTTTGACTATTCCATCAGCTTTACGCTTGAAGTTCTTCTCGAATTGATGACTAAAAAAATAACAATAATAATAATTTTCTCTTTCGTAAATTATGTTTTCCTTTTTGTGTATTGGCACCATGTTTTTTTTTTGTATTTTTTTTTTTGTATTTAAACTATATTTTTGTAAATTGTATCATTTAATTGTGCTTCTGTGTGTCTTTGTGTGCACTAAGTAAATGGTTTATCTATCTATCTACTAAGATTTTGTGCGAACAGTCCTCATTCAAGTCCATCTTTATCGCTGATAGCCCCTTTGCTCATACTCGTGCTTTTCTGAATGTTTTCTACGCAACTGGCTATTGGTCAACCAACACCTGATCTTTCTAACGGCTCTCAACAACTATTCAGTATAATATATGCAACCTACGACTATGTAACATCAACAGTTCATTGATTGATCGATGGCGTTCGAGCGGTCATAAAAACTTAATTAACCATGAAGTAATTAAATTATTCCATTCCGTCAATTTCCTGGATGTTTGTTTTACGACAGATTAATGTCGTGTCATAAATCATTGTTTACATTTTTGTATAAAACGATTAACGTCTGCTTACACGTATTTTTTTACCTCTAAGCTGCGTTTACCAAAAAACCCACTAGTTTATTAAATTGGAAGGTTTTCATCTTGTTCCGAACATAGCACGTTTGTTTTTAATCTAACTGCCCATTTTACGTCACGCCGTATTTTTATTCATTCAATATTTTCTCCACCAGGTTACCTAATATCGTGTGCCAGCAACAGCGTCAGCATGGCAGCGTCTGTGGGACCACCCATCATCATTCCCTTCATGCTGTTCGGAGGATTCTTCCTGAACACTGGGTATTTGTTTGTGTTATGTTATTATAAGCTTTTATTTAACTTGCCTTGTTAGTATGTATTGGTCAAACCTTGCAACTGAATTTCAAACCAATTCCCCCCAACAGATTGAGTTGAAATTTTGCACACAGCTTTAGTTCTGATGACAATACATTTTTATGACAGACGTGCCTAATTTTCTTTCTTTTCATTTTATAAACACTGTTTTTTTTTTACTTTAATTATTTTATGTTTATTTATGATATGTTTCTACAATCATGATTTCTCCACGTAATAATTTGTCACCCTAGGAACAAAAGAACCTTACTATTGAACCACTAACACGGTCAGAATACCACGTTGTATAATGTTTATGAATCACTAATGTCAAGGTTTCTTATTACTGACACAAACGTGGGAGGTTTTAAACCAGTTATTTCATGTACGGATGGAACGGTTCACTAGTCCAGTGAACCGTTCAAAAACTAAAACAACTAACGAAACAACGTTCAAAACAATGTTCGACATAACTAGTATTCATAAAACCAGTAACTAATATATATTTAATTACTCGAAGAAAAGACGCACTCATGCGTGTTTCCTTGACAAAAAATAGTATAACAACATGCATAATAGGAACATGGCTGATGTCCAAAAAAATCCATAAGCACATGGACAACGCAAATTTGTAATTATATTGTGCAATTAATTTTGAAATGCTGAAAGAAAGAAAAATTATTTATTAGCCCGCACAGGACAAAACATAACAAAAATGTTGACATTTACAATAAGTACAACAAAATTATAAAAGTACTAAAACAACGAAATTAGTCCAAGTTAGTTAGTTAGTTTAGTTAACTAGTAGTTAGTACTGCAAGATAATCTAAAAATAAAAAATCAAGCTGTTTGACCTTAAAAATATTGTAGTTGTTAGTATTCGTAAAAACAAGTAACAACTACACACTTTGTTTTTAGTTAATGTCTGATCATTCATTATAAAACGAAAATTCACCTAACACCGTATCTGCAACAGTTCCGTACCCCCGTACCTGGGCTGGATATCATACCTGTCCTGGTTCCACTATGGCAACGAGGCGCTGCTGATCAACCAATGGGCAGGAGTGGAGACCATCGCCTGCACTCGGGAGAACTTCACGTGTCCTGCGTCTGGGCAGGTCGTTCTCGACACGCTTAGCTTTTCTGAGGTAAGGAAACCCATCTGTAAATAATCAAGTAAAAAAAAATCTGCCTAAAATGTTTTTCTTCTTCTTCGTTCTTCTTCATTTTGTCCGATCAGTACGTAGCAACCGGCATAGCTCTGTCGTTTGCCTCATTAAATTCTTGGAGGATGCAATTGTTTGTGTTTAAAAAAACTTTTTTGCAAAAAATAAAACCGACTTCAGAAACAAAAAAAACGTGGAAAAATAACTTTAGCTTCAGAAATCGGTGACTTTTGTTTGTTCGATTTAAATTTTTTGCCACCGACTTCTGAAGCTTAAGTTATTTTTCCACATTTTTTTGTTTTTGAAGTCGGTTTTATTTTTTGCAAAAAAGTTTTTTTATTTTTCCTTTTTTAGTTTCAATATTCTACACAAATATTTGCTATACATTTATTTTACATTGTTAACAACTCCTTTCAATGCAATACGCTTATCCCCAATAAAATGTAACTTATATCGTTATCATACCTAACTGTCGAAATCTGGGTGTACTGTACACATCTGCGTACTTCCTCAGAGCATACAGGCGCTTTGTTATGTTCTAATATTGTGTAAAAAATAAACATCGAAACGTCGCGATTGCAGCAATCACGACAGATTTTCTGTCTATTAATGAAGCATTCCAATGTATATCTCCGAAGATCAGCATCAGATCCTGACTTATACTTTCCATCATCAGCTCAGCAACATGAGATAATGATTATCAGGTACAAACATCGTTAGAAAGTACCTATATGAAAAACATTGTAAAATGTCAGGGTTGCCCTCGATATCCCTGGGATCCCATCATCAGATTATAACTTTGTGACAACGGGACCACCTCAGTAGTATATAGGTCACCTCACCTCAATAAGCTTTCGAATAAAAAAAGAATTTTGACAATCGGTCCACAACTATAGCAAAGAAATCGGTGAACATATGGGACACACAGTCAAACGTAGAACCTCCTCGTTTTGTTTGCAGTCGGTTATAATATTGTCAAAAGAGTTTTGGTGAAAAATTAGTGAACCGCTAACAATACATTTCATGGTAATAGGCTTATCCCCAATAAGATAGAACTTAACATACATATATGTCGAAAAGTTATACAGTACACATCCCCGTACATATCTGCGTACCCCCTAGAGAAAACAAGCGTGATATTATGTTATGATGTTGTATAAACAATAAACATCCAAGCGATTGCAACAATCACGACAGATTTGCCGTCTATTTTTGAAGAGTTCCATAATATATCTCCGAAGATCAGCATCAGGTCTTCACCAAATTTAAAATAGGACCACCGCGAAATAATATTCTACCAAACAAAAAGAGAATCATCGAAATTGGTTCACAATTGGCGAAGATATCGCTGAACATAGACACAAAAAAAAAAAAATCAGACGACAGTTCGTCAGCAGAACGAGTTTTTTCTTCGAAAGATCTTTCGAAAAGCTTATATCAACGCGATTTTCAACTAGATTCACCTTCAAAATGCATCTTGGAAATACGAAACGATTTGAAGGTTGCTTGTCTGTGTCCCAGTGTCCCAAACTCTATTTTAATCAGGAAGGACACTCTTGATCGACGTGTCTACGACGTGTTACACGTGTACAGTAAACTATTGTTAGACAGGATACCGATAATCTTCTTGAAGGGAGAGGGCCATCGGCAAGCTCCTTGATATCGACGGCAAATGATATAAATAACTAGGTAGTCCTTAACTGTGTTAAGGGCCATTCTTTTTCTGTCATTTTTATGATATAGTATTGGTTTTTATAAACGGTTCTAGATCACCAGCGATGTAATTAGCCGGTTAGAAAAGCGCAATAACTGGATGATTAAAATCTTCATCATAATCATCATCATTTCAGCGGAAAGACCGGCGAAGGGCCTCCCCCAAGTGAAGCCACATTAACCGGTCCCGTGCGACTCACATCTAGCGGATCCCCGAAACCTTCACCAGGTCATCGATCCTTTTAGTGGGAGGCCTTCTAACGCAACGTCTTCCGATGATTAACATAATGGGTGTAAAAGTAACCTTAACGAAGGCGAAAGGCACTTGTTCTCCCCGTCAATGCGATTTTTTTTTGTTCTAGACTATACCTAGGAACCTTGTAGTTACGGAGTTATTGGGGGTCAAAGTTTCAACTTTTTCACTAGTGTACAAGTTTTTAATGTATTATTAATTATAACTTTAAATACCTCTATGACCCCCATAATATTCAATGCATCCATCAGCACGATGTTTTGAGTGCGTTACATTGAGTTCTACCATAAAACGTGACGAATAACATAAAAAAAAAAAATGTTTCCCAGCAATAATTTTTGGGTACACTTACTTACACTTATTAAGTTTGATGTACAGAATGCTTGGTTGAAGGCTTTGTGATGGGCCCATTTACAACTTGTATGTATAGACCAGTAGTTATTTATTTTTAATTACAACGAATAATGTAATTACTGGTTGATCTAGAATCATGTACAGATTCCGAGGTTACCGTTTTTGGAGGTGCCTTACACCGCGTATAATATGGATTTAGTAGCCAACACTGACAAATGCTTTTTTCTTTCCTAGGATGACTTCACAATGGACGTGGTCAACATGGTGCTGCTATTCATCGGCTTCCGATTCCTCGCATACCTCGCTCTTCTATACCGCGCGCGCAGGGGAAAGTGATCCTCACATCATAGACCATCTAATTCTTTGGCCATATAAAACTTGGTAACTAGTATAAGTATTTAAGGTATGTTCAATTACAGAGGTCTGATTCAGTAAATCAATGTCCGTCCACATTGAAGCTTTCATCAGTTTAGAAAAATTAAGTTTACATGTTATATGAGAAAAAGTATATTGAAATGTAATTCAGAATAGGTACCTAACTTGCTCGTAAATCATTCTGATATTTCAAAATCTAATGTATATAAAGGGTGTAAGAATTCCCTTCACGAAGCCGAAAGGCACTTGTTTTCCCCGTCATTGCAATATTTTTTTTGTTTTAGACCATACCTAGGAACCTTCTAGTTACGGAGATATTGGGTGTCAAAGTTCAAACTATTTAACTGTTTTTTTTTTTAATACATGTTTTTAATGTATTTGTTTTTAATTTAATCAACTCCACAACCCCCATACTATTCAATTCATCCATCAGCACAATGTTTTGAATGCGTTACATTGAGTCCTACCATAAACCGTGATTTTCACCCCCAAAAAAAAAGTCGTTTCCCAGCAATAATTTTTGCGTAAAGGTACTTAGTTTGATGTACATAATGCTTGGTTGACGGCTTCGTGAAGGGTCCTGTTACACCCTGTAGATGCGGTATGTAAAAGCTCACTCTAATAAAATAGGTCAATCAGTGAAAATCAGTGTAAATATTTTTACGCGCGAACTAAGTACAATGTACTAAGTACAACATCTAACAACTATGTACTAATGTACTAAGTACAACATCTAACAACTTAAATCTTTGTACAACATCTAACAACTTAAATCTTATATACTAATGTACTAAGTACAACATCTAACAACTTAAATCTTTGGGAATATTGGTATGATGTGAGAAAAAAAACGGCTACTTTATTAAAAAAAATAATGAGCGTTTTCATACAACCTAGCTAACTATGTAGATACCGACCACTTGATCTGAACTCACCTTTATCCAATAAACAAGTATCCAATCAAGTAAATATGGAATGAACGTATGGTATTTGACCAATAAAAATATGTTTTAAAATTGGCCAATTTACTAAATTACTTTAGTCAAAGTTTTGTAAGAATGAAAAATAAACGTTTTGTTGTTATGTCATGTTATACGTATATTTAAGTAGTGTAATTATGTATGTTAAGTTATATCTATGGGTACGTGTATTTTATGTGTAGTTTGTAAACATTGAATTGACTTCCCAATATTAAAGTAACACTACCTACCTCATGTAATAGAGTTTCCTTTCTATGAAATGCCTGAAATACAGAATATTTAACGCACATTCAATTAAAACTAATGAATGTATGAAAATACACAAATAAAAAAGTAATAAAATATGAATGTTTATTTGGCACACAAGTAGGTACACAGAACACATTCTTACAAATTGTTAATATGTATAGTATATTTTTTTTTTTCAATAAGAAAACAAGAAAAAAAACAAAAGTGAACAATGTATTGAATAATAGACATTCGAAAGAATGATGAGTACAGTTTCCAATGAATAAATAACTGTACCAACTAAGGAATTTACCGAATGCACTTTAAAAAGTGAAACTGTTAAAAAGAGTTTAATAGTAGTTGTTTTACTGTTTATTTAGTTCATAAAAAGTGTATTACAATAAACTTATTTTAAATATTTTTTTTCATTTGTACACCAAGCAATTCATCACTCAGCCCTCTGAAAAAAAAATACGTTTGCTCTCTACTAAACTGGGATAAAATAGTGAATTGAAAATACTGTCTACAGGAGGTTGTAAAAATGAATCGTTCTGGAGAGTGAAAGATGAATGTGAACAGCTTTTCCTCATTTGTTATTTGGGTTAGACAGAGGTGTACCTAATAGTACACCCTTATTTTTCCAGTTATGTTTTTAAGTCCCATGTATAAGAGGCGAGCCTATTGCCACCAACTGGGCATAAATCCAAACTCCGTGGCTACCACTGAGAAATTTCTGAAACGAATCAAAATCTGGAATATATTTCGGTTGGGTAAGTGTGGCAGTACCTATTGGTCCTTATGTACAAAATAGTCCTCCTGACCATTTGCAGTCATCGGCCAATGTTTATTAGAATTGACGCACGCAGGCAATATTACAGTGCACAAGTGTGTGCGTAAACACTAGAGCACTCTCTCTTCGGTCCTCACTCACTATCATAGTCCGATGGGACGGCATTTCGACTCGACAGGAGGAGGACCAACGGCTTAGCGTGGTTTGTGAGGCACGGGGGTATCGTACTGCCACTTATTAGTTAATTTCTGGATGCTACTAACAAATTACGAACGAAAAATAATTAACCTCTTGATGCACCCCGCCAGGTTTTGCGAATATCATGTGAATAGGATTTAGTACAATATTTCTACTATTTCATACTTTCATAGCAAAATTGTACACTCATAAAATTTCAAAATATTCTACAAAGAAAGAGCCAGCTATTTTGATAGCCAAATGGTGGGACAACTATTCAGTTAATGAAAAACACATGGCTTGATCTTAAACTGAACACATCAAATTTTAATATGATATAGCAAGACTACGTTTTAATCGTTAATAGACTTGTAAAACTGTTATTTAGGCATTTAGTTTTAGTTAACAAATTAAACGCCTAAATAAATTGTAAGATCCATAAAATGATACTTTGCTTAGTTTTTTTTTTTCTCAGGTGATGTAAATATAACTAACACATAGTAACCTACGTGTTACTACTTTATTGAAATTACAGTTTTAAAAGTATAATAACAATTCTAAAGTAGTCGTATTATATTTGGTGTGTTCAGTTTAAGATATATAGAATAGTGGTCCCGCCATTTTGATATCAAAATAGTGGGACCACTTTCTTTGTAGAATATTTTGAAATTTTATGAGTGTACAATTTTACTATGAAAATATGAAATAGTAGAAATATTGTATTAAATCCTATTCACATGATATTTGGAAAGCCTGGTGGAATCCCGTCATCTTGACGTTCATAAAAAATAAATAATGTTAACGGTGACGTAGTATTTCTTACAGCGTCATATTACTTGACTAGCACTTCGCCCGCTACTTCGTACGTGAAAATTGTGATAGCTCGGCCAATTTGCACGATATAAATATAATAGAATAAGATCCCAGGGCCACCAGAGTTCACCAGACGTCACGTATTTTCTGACGAAGGAAATGTGGGCGATTGAGTAGTGTTAGTATGTACTAACAACGCATGCCTACCTGGGGCCTTTTTTTTTTTACCGATGGGAAATCATCAAATAACCCCTCCCGCTCTGGGTTGAGCAGGAGGGAGTGTCAGACTTTTACTGACTAAAACCCATCCATGTTCCTTCCTTTGCCCTTTGTGTTCCAGGGCCGCGGTATCTCTTTCGAACAGTCCCGCAACCCTGGCAGGCGTCGGCCCTTACGGCCCCTAGCCCACGGCATGTTGAAGCGCGTTCGAAACTCGTTTGACGTGCGTACAAAGGGTAATTCGTTTGCGCGGGGCCTTATTAAATCAATGATAGACCATTCTGGCACTATTGCAATAGCAGACTAAGGCCCCTGCTAGCTTGCTTAGACGGCCAATTTTCAGGTATCAGGTAATCAAAGTACTTAAAAACATTACTTACCTCACGTAAATTCTCAAAGCTGATTTTTACGTATAGCTTAGGCAATATCCTTAAAAATAAGTCGCCAATACTCCCAGACACTTGTCGCCGGCCGTATTGCTTTGCAGACGCTTTAAAGCTCCCAAAATAGTTACTTAACTTCACGTAAATTCTGATGATTGGCCGTCTAAGCAAGCTCGCAGGTAGGCATGCGTTCTTAGTACATACTAGCACTACTCAATCGTCCACATTTCCTTCGTCAGAAAATACGTGACGTCTGGTGGCCGGGCCCTGGGATCTTGGACTATAATTTATAGCCTATATCACCCACGAATAATGTAGCTTTCTGCCAGTGAAAGATTTTTTTAGAATTGGATAATTCGTTCTGGAGATTACACCGTTACAAACTTACAAACAAACAAACGAGTACCTCTTTAGAATATTAGTATAGATTACAGGACCAGCGTGCGTGGATGAGGCGCAAGGAGTAGGTCCGTAAGCATCGTAGCAGGTGGCTATCTATAGTATTTTCTGCCTACCCCCATGGTAAAAGGCATGAGTTTATGTATGCATGCATTGTACTGTACAATACTTTATACATTTATGTGTTTTTGATTTATTTACGAGCTGTATAACGTTCGAAGATTAGCGAGTAACATCCATTGTGATGTCGCAAGCTCTTGCTCACCAAAGGAAGTGGTGATTGTCGTCAATTCGATAGATCTATTTGGGTGTGATTTTAATAAATCGTTTGGTTCCTATGCCCTATGATTAATGGTTGAGGATTGGTAAATGGAAGAATAATATAATGAACTAGCAGTTACCCGCGACCTTCGTTCGCCTGAAATAATTATAAAAAAATTACTTCCCTGTTTGAATTGGATTTGGTTAACTATTTCTAGCGTTTATTTTTTTATACACGGAACCCTAACCCTCCCTAATCTACATATAACATCAGTTCTGCCATTTTTTTTTTACGGATGGGTAATCATCAAATAACCCTTCCCGCTCTGGGCTGGGCAGGAGGGAGTGTCAGACTTTTACTGACTAAAACCCATCCATGTTCCTTCCTTTGCCATTTGTGTTCCAGGGCCGCGGTATCTCTTTCGAACAGTCCCGCAACCCTGGCAGGCGTCGGTCCTTACGGACCCCTTCCTGTTTGCTGACTCTCTTTGAGGCGCGCGTGGAACACGAACGCGCCGTCGACACGGCCTGTCGTCATAAGACGGACGGACGGCGAGCTAGCCCATAGCTCACCGTCCACAGGCCCGCATCAGTTCTGCCTGTAAGAGTCTTCCCAAAATCGGTCCAGCCGTTTCGAAGAGCCGGAAAGAACAGACAATATTTAAACTTTTTGTGCTTTACCTTTAGTAAAAAGCTGAAGTATTTTGAAATTGCAAACAGACACTTAAACTAAAAGAAATGTTGGCATCGTGCTACAAAACGTAGTCATAGTGCGAAAGAAGGCATCGTGCTACGAAATCTTTTTTATCACCTGTATATTCCAATTATAAGTCTGGGCAATCAACCCTAGTTTTAGCTTAACTAGAAATTGGTGCCATTTTAATAGTTAAAGAGTGTAGAGAAACTGATTGAAGTGACCACAATACGATCGTGAGAACTGAGATGGTAACCGCAAAATGTCACCCTTTCGCTACAATGTTGCGGCTGTCTGTAACATTCTTTATGACTATTTCACGACAGTATTTTACTAAATACCTACAGTATGCTGCTCAGTAGAGGTATTTTCGGTGGTAGAAATTCCAGTATCAGCTGGCCTATCATTACTCAACTGTGCGACAGTAAACACAGGGTTATGTTTGTCAGCCGGCATTATCATCATTGACCCTTATCCCAACTTATTTGGGGTCGGCGCAGCATGTCTTTTTCTTTCATAATTCTCTATTACTCGTCATATAGTCACATAGTCACCTCCTTTCTAGCCATATCATCCTTCACACAGTCTATCCATCGTTTCTTTGGTTTTTCTCTACTCTTATAGCCATCTAGTAAATATTGAGTATGAATTTAGATGGCATCTACATTCATACTCAACAATTTCCTCACTACATTTTCCTCATAGCCGTATACTATCTCTAATTAGTGAATCTCCATACTACGCTACGCTAGCTAAGGGCGAAGTAATTACCATTGAAATATGAAAAAAAAGAAATAGTACTTATTTGACACGCACTGGACAAAACAATAAAACAATTTAAAAATATATATGTATTTCGAAGAAAAAAAGGTCAACTTGACGTTATTCTGTTCCTGTGCCAACAATACCTGTAAGGTATTTCCGATGTTAATCAATTATTTGGCGTTCAAAACGTTGCCAAAAATCTTAGCTTCTGACCGAGACTTTGCCAACGTGTAGTTTTAAAATTATCCCACGGCCACTCCCTATCGGGATAAAAAGTATCCTACATCCAATCCCATGTGTGCCCATCCAACTCCGTTCAGCTGTTTCGGCGTGAAAAGGTAACAGACAGTCTGAGAAACAGAATATGAGTATAGTATATTGAGTATTACTGGTATAGTACACACGCAAAATACGCGCTTGGACGTGGAGTTGCGGACACCAGCCCGCTATACAATACAATACTGGTATAGTAGTAATTATCATTAAAAAAAAAGTCGAACATAGGAACTGTTTGTCGTAAAATGAATAAATTAGGCTAGGGCTCAGCTGCTCCACATTCGGATTTCGGAAGTACTGCGCACCTACGCCCCTCTGCAATGCCACAGTTACACAGCCTAACTGAACATACAGTTGAACAATAAGTCGATATTTTATTATTAGAATACTGTTTCATCTTTATTTAATACTAGCGGCCCGTCCCGGCTTCGCACGGGTGCCTATGTTACTCAGGGAGAATGTAGCTTTCTAATAGTGAAAGAATTTTTGAAATCGGCGCAGAAGTTTTTGAGTTTATTCATAACAAACATACACACACAAACAGGGGCCGCAGGGGCAGTGGGCAGGGCACATTGCTCGCAGAACGGATGGCCGATGGGGCCGAAAAGTTCTGGAGTGGCGACCGCGAACCGGAAGACGTTGCGTCGGAAGGCCTCCCACTAGGTGGACCGATGACCTGGTGAAGGTTGCGGGGATCCGCTGGATGCGAGTCGCACGGGACCGGTCAGTGTGGCGACACTTGGGGGAGGCCTATGTCCAGCAGTGGACGTCTGTCATCATCATCATCATTTCAGCCATACACACAAAAATACAAATCTTTCCTCTTTAAAATATTAGTGTAGATTCCAAAATTTTCACATGAGCATTGAGCATGTATAAAAGTTATTAATTTTTTAAAATCGATTGATGTTGAAATTTCTTTATTTTAATACAAACAAAACAGACAAAAATCATTCAGATCATATTCTAAAAGCATTAAACATTATGATTGGGTGTTTTGTGCAGACTATGGCGCCTATATAAAACATTTACGAATACATACAATATGGAATGTATAATAAAAAAAATACATCGATTGGATAGGCTCAGCCGTTACTAGAAGCCCCATGGTTATGACCACAAAGTCCATTTTAAGAGTTTTACATTTTTAACGTGATTCATATTATGATTCTGATAAAGCAGTAATTTAAGGCAGAACCAACCAAGTCATTTCCCAGAACTGTGAAAACCAGTTTTACCAAACGGGTACCCTGTCAACCACTAGCCGAGTTGTAGAGGCCGGTAGCTCCATGAAAAATACTGGTATTCCGCTGCATCCGGTTAGAGTTGAAGCCGACTCAACATAGTTGGGAAAAAGCTAGGCACTTAGGCAGATGAATCCATGGTCTCAGTAACTCAGTATAGCTGCAGGTATTATTATCCGATATTCCGGTGTTCCAGGGCCGCGGCATCTCTTTCGAACAGTCCCGCAACCCTGGCAGGCGTCGGTCCTTGCGGACCCCTTCCTGTTTGCTGACTCTCTTTGAGGCGCGCGTGGAACACGAACGCGCCATCGACACGGCCTGTCGTCATAAGACGGACGGACGGCGAGCTAGCCCATAGCTCACCGTCCACAGGCCCGCATATATTTTACCTGAAGATAAGACTTTACACGTGTTTCTAAACTAAATGCAACTCATTTCCAATGCAAAGTGTGACCATGTGTTAACTTTAGAATGGTGATAGTTATTTACTGACAGGGACGTTTAAAACTCGTGTAAAGTCTCTTGGTAGTGCATCTGCACCCTGACCCCGATTGAGTATTAGTCCTCACGAGTAAAATACAGCCTTAGATTTTAATTTTAGTCAGAATGTTCCTCTGCACGTGTATCAGGACCTCCGTATAGAATCGGGTTTTGTCGACGGAAGAATCGACAATATGACAGACAAACAAAAGAAATTTGTCATTTTGTCGATTCTTCCGTAGACAAAACCTGTTCCTACGGTGGAAATACTACTCGTGCTCTCAGGAAAAGTTGCTGAATTTAAAATTTCAAACGACATTTTGTAAATGTCAAGATGTCTTACTTAACCTATTGACAAAGAGATAAAAGATAAATGGTTTCCTTTTAGATTGTGTTAAAAAAACGATCGTTTGTTTAGAAAAAGGGTAGAGACAAATAAAGATGATTTCAAACAGTGTTTATTCATTACTATGTATATCATTTACAAATAATAATAAACAACTAAAGACTAAAACTAAGTATCTAGGTATACAGGGTAGACGGGAAACCAACGCTAAATCGGCTACCACGAATTCAGTAGGTAGGTACATCATTCTGAACGCCCATATAGAATTTTTCGCCGGTATTTAAAAAAAGAAACTTTTATAACATAAGTTTTTAGATCTACTTCGGGGCCGGAGGCCCCAGTGACAGGTACTCGAAATAATCGGTTATCTTTTCCAAAAAGCCTTAACCCCCTTGCATCCACGTGTAGCAGTTACCACAGAGTTTGGCCTGCTCGCATAAGGTCAAAGTTTCGGCCGAGGCCTGCATTCGCGAACCTGAGTGTATAAACTGACATCTTATAAATAACTTAATTTGTGTGAAAATATTCAAGAATCATTTCATTAGAACTTCTTAATTCACGCAGTTCAATTAATATTGATTCGTATATCCTTATGTTTTATCTAAATATTTAAATAAAATACATTTATCATTATAAACAAATTTTCCATTATTTTTGATGTGATCGTTATGTATATTGTAGTGGCCTATTTAGCATTTCTTTTTATTTATTGAAATTCTAGTGCCTAAATCTAGGTCAATCGTAAAATAGCAGTTTTAGTACTGGCTAGGAGATTTATTTTTTGTTTTAGATATAAATATTTTTATATTCATGCTGTTTATTGCTGCATGCGGTTAGACTGGTAGCCGACCCCATTATAGTTGGGAAAAGGCTAAGCAAATGGCGAAGGTGGGAAGCCGGAATAAAATTGACAGCAAGACCAAACTGGTGGTACTTATGGGTTAGTACCCAAGACAGAAGACAAGACAAAATCATTGGAGGAGGCATTGGCCGAATTTAAAGACATTTTGTATTTTCTAGAGTTTAAGTGAAAAAAAATTGTATTCGGAATAAAGTGCTACATTATATTATTATGATTAAATAAATAATTTATGTTTAAAGGTATGTGTCACCGGAATCAGACGGAAGGATCATTGACAGTTCTCTTATCTCATCTTGATCTGAACTTAATGTATCTTTAAGTGATGAATCCTTTAATAAATTATTCTAACTGTAAAAAGATTACGATCTTTACTATAAAGACGTAGATTATATCTAATCTTTTATCGCAAGTATTGATGTAAAATCATGCGTAGCTTATATATTTTCATTCATCAGTTTCGTTTATTAATTATTATCGTTTCTCATTTTATTAAAATTAATCTGTTGATGGGTATTGCGGTAGCAAGCGCGAACGATCCTCATTCGTCTAGTTAGCACTTGTTTTTTAGATATTTCTGATAAGATAAAGTGGATCTCTGTGAGGCCACATTTGGGCAGAAAGACTACACTATTATATGGACAATATTTGCAAGTTTTTATTATTTTGTACTTAATCACGTTCTCGAAAACGGCTTTAACGATTTCGATGACTGTTTACGGGGGCGTAATGTCGATCTAGCTGGTCGCATATATCTCGGAAAATTAGTTTTCTCTATTGTCAATCGAGCAGAGCTCCGTCGCCCAGGTACCTACTGACAATAATAACACTTTTGTTTTGCCTCAAAACGAACCAGATTCTTTAAGAAATTACACGCATATTTTTTATTTTATATTTATATAAAGGTTTTTACACCTGTATTTTGCTAAACGTTATAACAAAAAAATACACTGTGGTGTGTAAACGACATCGAGAAATATTTATTGTCTGTTTAAAATGAAATCAGCAGTTCCATACAAAACTGCAATATCTACACGATCAAAATGTATTGAAAAGCAGATTTTTTTTCACGGTCAGGTTCACCCATACAAGGACCGACCTTGGCAAGGGTTGCTTAACCTTAAAGATGGACCCGTGCTGCTGTTATTATTCAGCAATAAGATAAAGATGTACGGAAGAAGAAGTACTTACCTAACCATCGATTGATCATTCGGTTGTTAGCATACTGATCTTCTTATCCTGTGGCTGTACGCAGTGACCCGACGGTAGGGCGGTGTCACATGTCTCGGATACGTTACATGGAAACCGAAACCTTTCAAACTCGCCGTCACATCGTTTTCCGCATGAACAAATCAGCGATCGCGATCCAGCACAGTATTCGCGACATCTAAATAAACGCACTGTAGGAATTTCAACTCTCATTCCTAAGCTGAGTGTTGAAATTCGACCAGTTCGCTTTTATTCGTCTGGTTGTCGCCGACTGTAAGTGAACATGGACATATTCTATTAACAATGGATATGTTAGGTTCAACCTAAAGAAGGTTCATAGACAAGGTCTATCCAATTTGCGAGGGATTATGTATGACGAGATGTGAATGAACTCCAAATTTGTATGGATGATTGGAGTTGGAGGACGTGGTGGTAAAGGTAGTGGTGCGATATCTAATAGCAATCAATAATTAATATCACTTGACCGCTTCGTTGATCTATAGGTCGCAACCGCAACTGCTGACCATGAGGTCCGGGGTTCGATTCCCTGGTCGGGTGAGGTGTTATTGGGTTTTTCCATCAGGAATTTCTCAGTAGCAACCACGGAGTCTGGATTTGTGCCCAGTTGATGGCAATAAGCTCGCCCCCATTACATGGAACTTAGGTAAACATATAACTGCCGAAATGTGGGTGTACTATTACGTACACCTCTGCCTCACCCCTCGAGGATTACAGGCGTGACGTGATGTTATTTTATAATATCGCTTGTTAAATCTTTATTCCAATAATGGCCACGTTTGTGTTTAGGTCCAAACATAGTGAAGGGTTTCGCAGAGGAAACGAATAATTATTTACAAAGATTTCGTATCTCTTTCTAAGAACGCGATCTTCTTAAAAGCAATTTTCGTTGGAGGTTTTTAAAGTTCTAGAACTTAGGGGGCAACTTTATACGCCTTTAAGTATGAAGAACAGGGGGCCTAAATGGAAGCTTCATCAGAATCATAATAAGATTCACGTTAAAAATTTAAAACTCTTAAAATGGTCTTTAAGGTTATGACCACAAAGTCCATTTTAAGAGTTTTAAATTTTTATTGTGATTCGTATTATGATTCTGATAAAGCAGCCATTTTAGGCCCCCAGGGTGTAAAGTTCTTCATCCCCCTTAGAAAAGGGAGGACCCTCCGACCAAAAGGGTGTCGTGTCATTTAGAAACGATTTTTTTTGAAACCTTACAGATTATGTGTTATCGATTTATTTTTGTTTTAAGATGGTAATGGAGGGTTCGGTCGTTAGGTAGTGAAAAATACAATTCAGGGAATTAATACGGGTTGCGGGAGTGTTCGAAAGAGATACCGCGGCCCTGGAACACAAAGAGCAAAGGAAGGAACATGGATGGGTTTTAGTCAGTAAAAGTCTGACACTCCCTCCTGCTCAGCCCAGAGCGGGAGAGGTTATTTGATGATTTCCCATCGGTAAAAAAAAAAAAAGGGAATTAATACCCAGTAGTCCTATCCTAAACTCGGAGGAGCTAACAGTCGCTCGGGTGGATCTTCAGGTTAAACCGCGTTTGACTAGGTTGGTCCGTGGACCCATTACGCATAGACTTTCCTCCGTGCCTCGGAAAGCACGTTAAGCCGTTGGTCGCGGCTGTCATTCGTAGATCTTTGGCAGTCGTTACAGGTAGTCAGTAGCCCGAAAGCACAGTATAAATAAGGACCGAAAGTGTGATAACCACTTTTACCAAGGGGTATCGTATTACCCAGTACTAACTGGGTTGTGGAGGTCACTCCATGTAGAATACTGATACTCAGATGCAGCCGTTTGGACTGGAAGCCGACCCCAACATTATAATTGGAGGATACGAGGAAAAACGATGACTGATGTTTTCTTATTTAGGTTGACTGGTAGAGATTGCCTTATGGCATTAAGTCCGCCTATGTACCACTATTGTACATGAGTTTTAAATAAATAAATAAAAACTTAAGTCGTAGGTATGTAGTCAAAAATACACTTCAGGAATTGATACCCATTAGTCCTATCCTAAACCATTGAAGGAAGCACTGACTTTAGTTGACTAAGGGCCGATTTTTCAATCATTAGATAACGTTTACCTGAAGGGTAAATGTGACGTTTTGACAGAGTGTCCATAGAAAAACTGTCAATATGACAAACTTATTCGTCGGATAAAAGTTAAATGGCGATTGAAAAACCGCACGTGCTAACTGACTGAATATTACAATTAAATGGTTGTCTGATAAGACACGTAAGTCCGTAGGTTATTTGCTTATCGACTTGTCGGGGGTTAAAACAAGAGCTTCTTTGGCTCAGTTTAAAATTGACTTTGAACGTTTAAAAAAAATTAAAGAGCACCACTATTTTTAAAACTACATAATTATAATGAAAATCAGAATGTTTTTTCAAGTCGTAAGAATCGAAGGTATTTAAAAAAACAGGGGCAGAGGTAACGTTAGTTCTTAATAATTTTAGAGTCCAAGTTTCAGAAAGAGCAAAGCAATCGGAATGAGAGTACCTAATCCTAAATTATTTTATTTTTCGAAAACTATAAGTTGCTTTGCTATTTCATAATAATATTTTGTGTTTGGCAAGTTTAACGTGACTTGTTAGCTTAGTTAGGACATACAATCAATTAGGAGGAAGTTCAACCTAAACTTAAAAATTGTAGCATTTGTAGCCAACAAACCATAAATCTTTGTTCCAAGTTTGAAAGCTTTAGTTCAACCGAGTTTGGTACTTCAATCATAAATCTGTTTATAAGAAGTTCTAAGTACAAGACAGTACAGTAAACCAGACATAGACAAGAAGAATTTACTAAATGAAGATTCATCCTTACATAAACTTGTATGCGTATTATTACATAACCTTCATGAGATAATCCTAAAGTAAGGTCACAAAACAAAAACCCACTATAAAGACACCATTTTTATCAATGCATTAAAGGCCTACGTATCCGGCCGGTACATTTTATTTTTGTTTCCAATAAGAGGCCTACCTTCATCCTTCTCTAATCTACCTCCGTCCCTTTCTAACAGTAGTGGTAACGTCAAAGAATCAACGCTACACTCGTAGACAGACGCGCTATGTTCTGGCGCCAAAACTTCTTAGCAATCGGTAAAATGAACGCGCTGACAATACCGGCCATAGCGCTCCCATTACAAAATTAAAAAAGTTACTTAATCGTTTTTATTTTTTTAATAATTATAATTAGTAAACGTGACTGTGCAATAGAAAATGAGCGTTAGCCCAAAGTTGAATGAAGACAGATTGAGTTTCACACCGGAACAAACCACGGAGGAGACATATGTATGTAGTGATAACATTTCACAATATGTACTAAATTTTTTCGATATAAATTCTTTGGAAAGTGTTAAAGTGTATTTTTAGTGCAAGTTCAGGTGAATGTATAAAATAAACTTTTAGTTTTGAATATTCTTTAAGTGTATGTGCTAATCAGGAATTCTTACCTCGGCTTTTAATATTATTCATCGTACGAGACATAATCGTCTTAGATTTAATTATTTTTTTACGTTAGTGATGCTTCGTCATCCCGCGAGTCAGGCATTTTAGTGGTTTTCCGTTTATAGGTAATAAAAGCTATAGTTAGTGTAAAAAAAGTTTAGCGGTTTCTGCTCTACTTCTTGCAACAAATTCAGTGAAAAATATATCCTTGATTAAAAGTTACAGTAAAACGTGAACCGTATCTGAAACTTCAAAGTTATTGTTTCGTTAATGTTCGAAGTTCAAACCTTAATTTACTTCAGGCAAGATCCTGAACAGCAAACTTCCATTTGTTTTCTTTTTGTTCTTGAATGGTGTTTTTTTTTAATGGCGTTGCAATTTTTAGGCCCTGTCTATATCTACGTGCCTGTACTTACATTTTACGTTATTAATGTAATTATTGATGTATCAATAACCAGAATAGTTGTACTTATCTACAAATTTCTATGAAATCTAATTGTTACTGACTAAATTATATCCAATAGATTTCCTATATAAATATAGGATATTAAATGAATTCAGGAGGAATGAATTCTGTAATAATTTATTATTATTATAGTTTATTTCATTCTGAATCCCATAAGCGATTAAAAATAAATGTTGTCACTGTAATGGAAAATTAAAAGGCAATAATAATTAAATATTCTTAAAGTAATTTTCTTTTCTAGATTCGTAGTTGCTAAGTGGTAAAAAAATACAAGATCTGCTAGGTGTTTTATTTGTAAATTAGCTTTTATCTTATTCAGAATCGTGAGTGGCAAACGGCAATTAATTTTTAAAATCGTAGGTATACTTAAGTCAAAATCCATCGACAAATTATTTTAAAATGTCTGTTTTCCTGTTGAATACGGCGCTACAAACAATCCGACACTAAAAAGAGTTTTTATGTAAAATATGTTTGCCAGTGAAAAAATTACACGAAAAATAAAATATCCGATTTACTCTATAGGAAATGTTTCCTCATCATTCGAAGACAAAAAACACGACGTCGAAGTATGACCTCTTGTTTCCCGAAATTGAAGAGGTGCTGGGTCCAGCGCCGACCTTCAGACCTTGTACCCTGGTCTGGCGAGATGTGACAGTCCACACCAAACTCAAAGATGGGAAACTGAAGAGACTAGTAAATAATGGTAAGTTATTATTATTTTCTTTTTTAAATATTTCCTTTCTACTGTGACTGTTGTAAAATCTCTGGTTGCTGAAAAACTTTTGTTGATCTCATTTCTTCAAGTGATTTCATCGGCTGAATTTGTGTGTGCTCTATGCCCTGCCCGTATTGACTCTTAGGAGGCGACACCTGTTTTGACTATGGTCGCCAAAAACCCGGGCATTAATCTTACCTTGAAGTAGTCGAAAAAGTCGCACATTTAACAGTACTTCTCTCTTAAGCATTTTAATAGGAAATCATTTTGTATAAAGTAGTTGCTTAACGCAATAACAAAACTTTATACTATTGATTCCTAATTCAATATTCAGCTTCATACGGCTTCATGTAATTTGAACTGTAGTTAGGGCCCGAATTTTACTCTGCTGTTTCTACAGAGCGCTCCATCAATTGCTACGTCATCGCCACGAGTTTCTTTCATGCTAGTTTTAATAAAACTGTTTTTAGTTTCATAACATACACTATTAAATGAGCAATATTTGTAATCACGTTCTCGGAAACGACTCTTTCGATGAAAGTTGCAATATGGCGGTTTACGTGGGCGGAAAATCGATCTCGCTAGGTCTCATATAGGAAATTCGTTTTCTCTATTTTCACCCGTGCAGAGCTCGGTCGCTTAGGTACTAAGTATTAACTAAGGTTTCAAGACCTAGTCTAACGACAATAAGCCTTGAACGTTCCCTCACAGCTGGTTCATAGTTCCTATATCTTCGTGACGCCCAGTGCGAGTAAAATCACATGTCGTCTAAATTTAGGCTTTAAGAACCTCACGATGTGTTCCACTAAGTTCTATAGTTGTTATATTAATACGCAGTAGTAGGAATGCGTATATAGTTGTACTTTTGTTTTATTGTTGTTATTTTTGTGTTAAATATCACATTTGCGCAGCTTGAGAGGTTAGTTTCTCGAATGTTGATGCGTAATTCTGTTTTTCTGAATGCACACTAATCAAACATCTCCTTGTTAAATCAACTAATTTATAGTTTAATATTATATAATATCCCTGATCCCGACCGCACAACGATTTTCGATCGATTACTTTCGGCCACGTGGTTCCACGTAGAATCAACGAATTTGAGAATATTCCGGCACACGTGGCTATCATACCAGTTTATACCAGTATTTGCATTTATTTGTGTCTGCATCAATCGACACCTGTTGCGAAACACATGATATTAAATTATTAATTATTATTGGTCTTATTTATTGTCCTACATTGTTTTAAGTCAGAGTTAGAATTTCTGCCCGATTACACTGCAAAGGTTTGCTCTTATAACATGGAAATGACACATACCTGGTGAATTATGGTTGCCCTGAAACACTACTCCGTAACCCTTCAGAGAATACTTGAATTTCAGCTACAATCAACCTTTCATAATACACATTTGCGCAAGGGCGGCAATCAAACAAAAAAAAAACAAATCTACGCATCGCATATCAAATTGCGCCGTTTCTTAACATTCGTGAGAAACAAATCGTAGATATATAATATGATATGGGTATAAATGGATATATTTTCTGCTGTATGGGACCAATTTTTTTATCCAATTCAATATAGTCCCACCTATGTATGAGTCTCACGGATCGATTACACGACCAATGGTGCCGACGCAACGATGCGTAATGTGCTGGCTACTGTATTACATTCCACTAGATTTAACACTCCAATTTTCTGTGCGTACAGGTATCTCATATTTTTTCTTTATTTTTATTTCTGTTGAAGAAAGCGTCCTTGTTTTATGAAAGTGTAGATTGCATGTACGGTCGAACAAGCTATTTGGTATACCTACACGCAGAAATTTTCACAATCCAATGCCGAAGTGTATACTTTTCCAAATTTTATTTAAAAAGCTTTTTTCAATAAGAGATTGACTCTTAATGACATAAGCTTTATAAAATAAAATTGAAAACAATATTGTCAGTGTACTAGGATCGTGAATATTTCTGCGTGTATACCAAATAGCTTGTTCGACCGTACTTAAAACATTATTTTCTCTGAATTTTAATAGCTCTGTCCGTCATCGTTCTCCGGCCCATGTACCAATTTATTTGGGGTTGGCGCAGCATGTATTCTTCTTCCATAATTCTCTGTTACTCGTCATCTCATCACTCACCTCCTTTCTCGCCATTATAGCTCTGTTCATATTCAAAGATAATCAGCATATTGCTGGGTCGCTGTCCTCTCCCTCCTCTCCGAGAGATTGGGTCATAGTCCACCACGTGGGTCCAATTAACGTAGGTGGATGTCATATGTCTTGGGATTTTTGAATACAGGACATGTCCGTTTCCTCATGATGTTTTCTTCAACCGTCTAGCTTTGTTTATCTATAGCATTGAAACAGTGTTTGACACCCCTTAATTCTTTTTAGCGTTGGTAAGTAAATAATCTATATTATTATATTGTAAAAATGCTTTTATATTATAGTGACGTATTTATGCTTCAGGTTGTTTTCCACTTTTGCCACTTGAGGTTAATAATATTTACTTAAAAAATGCATTTATAAAAGATTTAAATGTATGTTAATGTGAAACATGAACTAAAAGCTTCTGCTTACTGTTCTATATTTGTTTGTGGCATTTGATGACATTTAAACATGTCATTTTAATGTATTCTCTAAACAAATACAACCACATTTGTGATTTAGGAATAACCTTGTAAATAACAGGAACTTGGCACTCGTACTTTGATATACAGGGTGTATTAACATAATAAACACAACTCCTCGCGTGTGGTGTCTCAGACCATGTAACTGAACAACTTTTGTTTAATGACTTTTGAAATGACTTTTGTTGATCGCGTCAGTTCCTATATAGATTCCGGTATTTTTGCGATTTCTTGACCTTGTAAGTAGAACAAAAGTTATTCAGTTTCATGGTCCAAGAGACCACACAAGAGGTCTTGCGTTTATGTTACACCTCGTATATATGACAAGAGCCTTAGAATCGTATAGCTAAGAAGTAGTAAAGGGCAATCCGTGGTATTCCATCACCGCACAATGAATGTGATGAACAAAATCCAGCAGACTGTCCAATCAGAAAATTCGAACCTTATTTTTTCGCAAAAATCCATGGACACTTATGAAATGTCAGGAGCTAGGTGCACACTTCGATTGGTCGAGATGAACAAGCAAAAAAACTCCACTGACATTTATTCACTATGAGAGAATACTTGCTACCTGATACACCAGGTATTCATGATATCTGTTTGTTTTAGTGAGCGGAATCGCGAAGCCTGGTACAATGACAGCTTTAATGGGACCTAGGTGAGTCAAAAATGAGCAATTTTCTTGTTAATTATGTTCTATCCTATACGGCTGCCCGTGGTAGTATAATATTCTGTTTTTCTTAGCAGGTACATGCTTGCACCATCTGACCCCTCCTACATTTACTACTTGTAACAGAACATCAAACGCCTGAACAGATCTTCATAAATTAGGTATAGCTAAAAACCATCTCGATCAAGTTAGCTTTCACGCACAGAAAAACGGCATAAAAATCTCGATCTAGCCGTTTAGGAGCCTAACGAAAACCTTGAAAAGAATAAGAATGATTTATTTGCATATAATCCGGTACCTATTCAGTTCAAAATCTTTTGCTTTAAGAACCAACAATATAAATGCCTATAATACATTCATTATCTTCTTTTATCTTCATATTAATATTATATCCACTCTTTTAGGCAAAAACTTTACTATAAATAGCTCTCAGCATCTCATCAAGCTAGTACTTTTTTTAAACTGAATGGCACTTACATTGGCTTCACAGAATAATTATTTTAAAAATAGGTCACAGTATAGGACGCATTATTCAAATTTAATTTAAATTAAGTCGGTTAAAAATAAAAGCTTTTATTCGTCAATTAATTAATAGTATTAGCATGGACATGATTTTTAAATTATTTTTCTTTGTCTGCGTCAGTTCTTGCATATCTATGTTCTATGTTAAGGGTTTGGTTTCCGCACTTAGTCCTTAAAGTGGACCATTGTACGTGTCTTGCATATTTCATTCATAAAACTAGATTTTTTATTTATTTTAATATATTACGACAATCCTGTCATGACGCCACACATAAATGAAATCATAAATTATATAAATATTCTAGTAATTGTTTTGTCGCCCCATGTCATATTTTATGATACGATGTTGGATGTCATTTAAATAATTTATTACATAATTAAAACATCATTTCATTCAACAAAATATGGCAAAATATGATATCTACATATCTTAAAATGACTATGATAATAAATAATAATAATAGATCAAAATAATATATCGGTAAATCGCCAAGCGGTTGGTCTACTCTTCACGTGACCAGAGGGCGGGCCTATTTTTTGGCCAAAGAATCAGCAATTCCATCCAAAGTGGCAATGCTGCCAGCTTTCTGGGCAGTTTTCCTATAATTCCCATTGACAGCGATGTGGACCAATTGTTTGATGCCCTGAAATTCTTTTCCCCTTTTGACACTTGTACATATTTTTATTGTTATTATGGTTCTTTAAATTGTTGTTTGTAAATAATGTACATAGTTACATAGATCACTATTCTTAGTTTATCTTGGACATCACAGACATCGGTGAAGGAAAACATCGTGAGGTAACCTGGACTTATAAAAGTCTGAAATCGCCAACCCGTCTTGAGCAAGCGTGGTAATCAATGCTCGTGCCTTCTCTGTTGAGAAGAGGCCTTTGCCCAGCAGTGGGACAGTAATAGGCTGGTACTATTATTATTATAACTACAAATTCTAGCATTGAAACAAACCTAATATTTCCTCATTACGAACAGTTATCGTCACAAATAATTAGACTGGAAAGTTATGATCTACATTCTGATCAGATCTCATGTTACTGCGCCAGCGCGAGCGCCTAGGCCTCGACTCTGAGATATTTCTAATCTACAAACTGTTTTATTACCATTTCCACTAACATTAGCGTCACCTAAAAATGCTTATATAAAAATGCCTTGTTTGATTTTGGTCGTTAGGCTTAGCGCAGCGAGTTAAAAAATTCCAACTTTACAGTAATATAATATTTGTTTTTAGGTGTCTTACTGATAGCGATAAAGGGACATAGTCTTAACAACATACAACAGTATATATGATAATAATTATATGTGTTTGTACTATGATAATGTTCTATGGAAAGTTAGGACTTTTTGGGTAACAAATTGATGATGTTAATGATGTTAAGTTATTTTTGTAGAGAGCAAAATCCTCTTACAGAAATTTTATTTTTTTGCTAAGTATATTATTTTGTTTTTGTTGCAGTGGAGCAGGCAAAACTACACTAATGACCGCATTAGCACATCGAAATCCTGGTAAGTTAATATTCTTATAGCTTTTTCACTTCTCATGCTCTAAAAGTTCGTCTTTATGCCGTGCGTAGGCGACATAAAGTAGTTTTTTATGCTCTAGAGCATAAAGTAAAATCTTCATCGAAGACCAAGGCATTCGGTCCAACAGCCACACGAACAACTTCAACTTCGTAGAATAACCTCTTTATTTTAAGTCGATTCGTTAGTATTCTAAGAACACGGCAAGGATACCAACAGCCAAAGTACACAATATGACATAAACTTATATTTTTATTTCGTCCATTTATTATTTTCAATGCCCTAAAGTCTTTTCACTTTCAATTTTATTTAAATTTACAATATTTACATGTTGCTGTTTCATTTCCTCGCAATCGTAGTGAAAAGTAGAGTATACAACTCGTCCATAAAACCCATTTTGGGTAAAGTAAAGTGGCGCTAAAAAAACTTTCTGTAGGTATATTAAATAAGATATTGAAAAATAAACTCAATTATTATAAATAAGTAATCTATTTTTAAACATACAAATATATTTTTGAGGTCAAATGTTTTAACCTACGTCAAAAAACATTATAGCCTTTTTAAATGACGCACATTCATTCGTGATACTTTAAAGCAGTATTTGACCTCAAATTATTTCTTTCAAGACCCAGGTAAACGCATGCGGGTGAATTATGACGCAGATTAACCAGGAAGCTTTTAGACAGCAACGTTGAAATTAAATCCTTATTATTTTAGATCTTAATTTATTAAGATTAGATCTCGCAAGTTCTTTTTAGGGTTCCGTACGTCAATCGGCAAAACGGAACCCTTACAGGATCACTTTGATGTCCGTCTGTCTGTCCGTCAAGACTCTTTTTCTCAGGAATAAGTGGCGGTATCAAGCTGAAATCAATACCAAATAGTCAAGTATGCTACCCCGTGAAGCAATGAAAAAATCAAACTTGTAAGTCAACGCGATCAAAAGATATGACTGTTTATGTCGCATATTATGCGATTTCACAAGGGAATCAAAACCTATAGAGTACTTCCCTTTGACCTAGAATCATGGTATTTGGCAAAAAGCAAGGCCTTATACACGGCACAAATAAAGGAAAAATACAAAAAAAAAAATGTTTAAAATTAAAGGGTGTCTCCATACATAAGTACATAGTTGACGCCAGTTGTTTTTAGATAATGGTACGGAACCCTTCGTGCGTGAGGCCGACTCGCACTTGGCTGGTTTTTATTTTGTTAACCCTCAACCTCTGGACAAACATATACTATATAAACGACCGTAACCAATATGGCTTTACAGAGTTGCAATAATTAAAATCATCACTACAACCGTCTAAATTCATTCAATCCTATTGAAAGTTTTTCATGAAATAGATTAATTGTTTTTTATTTGCTTAAAATCACATTTATCATTTTCACTAAAGTAACTTTCACGTTTTATTTGTTAGTAATTTTTTATTGCCTTTGACACCATTAAAGAAGTTTTAGCAATTAAAAACTTGTATACGACTAAATTACGAAGCATTTTGCGGTGAACAGGTTTTTTTAATAATTAAATGCCATTATGATTTAAAAATTGAACACAATAGAAATAAGTTTTTTGTCATTAGGTAGGTAATTTAATTAGATTATTATTGCTGCACTGCACTTGGCAATCAGGGACAGAAACAAAAATTAAGTTAGCGTCAAAATCTTTTTGCAACAGTTCCGTAAATCCGTACCTACGAATGCATTAATCTTCAGTTTAATGTAGGAATATCATATCTTTTAAGGTATGGTGTATTATAATGGGTGTAAAAATACCCTTAACGAAGCCGAAAAGTCCTTGTTCTCCCGGTCACTGCGATATTTTTTTTGTTCCAGATTATACCTGACCATAACGTCAAACTTTTTAACAAGTTTAAAAAAAAAACAAGTTTTTAATGTTTTTAACTTTGTGTTTTGATTGGGTTACATTGAGTCCTACCAGGAACATGGATGGGTTTTAGTCAGTAGAAGTCTGACACTCCCTCCTGCTCAGCCCAGAGCGGGAGGGGTTATTTGATGATTTCCCATCGGTAAAAAAAAAAAAAAAACGTGATATTTAACCCAAAAAAAAAGTCGTTTCCCAAGCAATTTTTGCGTAGAGTTACTTAGTTTCATGCAGAATGCCAGGGGCCTTAGTCTGCTATTGCAATAGTGTCAGAATGGTCTATCATTGATTTAATAAGGCCCCTAGCCCGCGGCGTATTGAAGCGCGTTCGAAACTCGTTTGACGTGCATACAAAGGGTAATTCGTCTGCGCGGGGCCTTATTAAATCAATGATAGACCATTCTGACACTATTGCAATAGCAGACTCCTTAGTCTGCTATTGCAATAGTGTCAGAATGGTCGCCAGCCGTCAACCAGGGGCCTTCCCCTGGTTGACGGCTTCGTGAATTTGAATTAGTAGGTATCTGATAGGCTATCAGGAATATGATAATATCATATTCCTGGTGGAGGAAATGTGGTCTATAAATTTTGCTAATAAGTACCCACTTTATGTATCTCGTAAGTTCATCTGTTTTATGATAAAAAATAATTGGATGTTAGTAACTTAAATTATGTTTATTATTTTATTGTGTCGCAACAGTATTTGGAAAAGAATTTAAACAAGAAATTGGAATAAATTAACATAAGGCAGTCGAGAGTAAATGTGTTAAAGTATCTGAGTGTTTCCAAAAGGCGCTAACTTTAGATGACATAAATATATGACGCGTCATAGTGGAAATAATAGATTTACCAACTTACTTCACTGCTACACTACTACACTACTATTGTACTATCCGTTTTTCCTAACAGTGCACTTATAGCGTTGAATTTTCAACGTTTGTGCCACCGCCGGAAGTAAAAATGTTACAATGCAATGCACTAATAATATTTTCTCAAACATGCACGGAAATAATTGTTATTATTTTCGAAAAAAGAACATGCGAAGTATCGAATTTACGGACAAAGAAAATCAAATCCATTGCAGAAGCGTTTTTTGACTTTGGAACATTACAACGCTCCAGCAATGTTGTATGAAACGGCGTGCTGGGGTTATTAAATACTCTATGATTGGATCTCTTTTATCATTCTTGACATACCAAAGTACAATTTTGTCTTGTGCAAGTAACAAATTGCGTTCACGTGGCTGTATAGCCATAAATGCGTTTGCCTTTCGGCACAGATGATAAATAGAAAATTAGCGGCAAAGCTGAAAATTCGTCTTGATTTGCTATATACATACATAATAAATATAATAATTACAATGAGTTCCAACGGTTCAGAGAGTGAAATGGAGATTGATTGTACTCTACCGGATGTAAGATCAGAAGCCAAATTGGCAATGGAAAACCTGCTTCCAGCGAAGTCAAAAGAAAAATAGTATATGAAAATTTTATGATTTGGAAAAACGAGAAAAAAGTATGTTTTATTTCCCTGCATTCTTTGAGAAAAGCTCTATATATGCCTCGTCGGAAATGACAATTTGCCTGTCTCGTATTAGTGAAGTCCTCGCCTACGGCTCGGCTTTCAAACTCATACTCGACCTGCAATTGCCTATTTCACGGCCTTTAAGTGTCGCTTAGCATCTTCTAATAAATGGGGGCTTAGATTTTCTAGAAAATGAAAAATCTACCGTTAGATAAGAAAAAATAAATTATTCTATAAAAAAAAGAAGAAGAAGAAGATTCTGTATCTGACGTCGTAGTTTCTGCGGTCGACTGATCTAAACATCTATTTGAATTATTTTCATTCATTCATTTATCCTAAAATGGCGTTTAATTTGTCGTTAAATCAACAGTGGGCACACTAGTCGACGGAGAAATAGCCATGAACGGCACACAGCTGGGCGAGTTCATGCACCAAGAGAGCGGCTACATGCACCAAGACGACCTGTTTGTGGACAACCTCACTGTTATCGAACATCTTACCATTATGGTAAGTAGAAAGAACTAGTACACTAAAGGTTCAGACATACCGTTACGATTTTTGCCAGATAATGTCCTGAAAAAGGGAGTATTTCAGTACGACTTGACTGCCTCGTTGGTCGAGTGGTCGCAGGCGCGGCTGCTGAGCATGAAGTAATGGGTTCGATTCCTGGGTCGGGGAAAGTGCCATTGGGTTTTTCCATCAGGCATTTCTAGTAGCAGCCACGGAGTCTGGATTCGTGCCCGCTTGATGGCAATAGCATGGGACTAAGACATAACTGGCGAAATATAGGTGTACTATTTACACCTCTGCCTAACCAAACGGTGATTACAGCCGTGATGTTATCTACTGAAACAGCTGTCAAAGTTCGAAGCCTATCCGCAAACTATTCGTATCGGTTTGACGGAACGCAGAGACATTTAAAATTGGTATACACGTAATGACATAGTACCTAATTTGACCTTTCTGTTACAAGAACGTGTATAATCGTTTCTTTATACGTATTTTCACTACAACAATTCTTTGTTCCCTAGATTTCATTCAAATCAATCTTAACATCTTAATTACAACACATTAGCTGATATGAATGTCGAAGTCCGTGTGACAGCCATTATGGACATATGAATGCACATGGATGGGTACGACACGACATCAATCAGAGAATAAGATTTGAAAAACTATTTCACCGGTATTACAAAATCATAACACACAGTATCTTTATGTAGTTCAAAATTAATTTCATAGAAACCAAATACAGGTTTGTTTTTTAGAATATAATTTGCCGTTTCCGTGTAATTAACGATTTTGCCTCCCTTAGGCCCGATTACGCATGGATGGACGCACATCCTCCCTAGCTCGCAAGAGACGAGTAAACCAACTCCTGCGCCAGCTCTCCCTGTACGGCTCCAGGTTCACCCTCATTGGAGGCCTGGATGGAAGGAAGACTTTGTCGGGGGGGGAGAGGAAGAGACTAGCGTTTGCGACAGAGGTAAGAAACATTTGCAGCTACTGATTCCTACCGTACGAGCGGTGTCGTGTGAGAATAGCCTTAGCATGCTATCCGCTTGGCTATCCGAATGGTGTGTGTGTTGGGCAGAGAAGAGATATCGACATTTTATATTTAGAAAGAACTTTGTCTATTCTTGCAAGAATAGATATTGAATTATAGGGAAGGTCGGGTCATGCTATGAGTTCAGAACGAAACTGAGCGTTTTTCTGCCAAAATTTTGTACAGTGAAAGCTGATTAATTTTAAATCTGTTCTAAGCATCCGTTTTGGATGTAATGGGACTGATATTCAGTAAAATGAATAGTAATATACCACATTTGGATAGTTGAATAAGTTTGACGTATTTAACTTAATTGTTAAGAGATTGTGGCTTGGATCATTGTGGCAGAACTACGCCCAATAGTCAGGTATCTATTTAAGTTAGATTTTTTTTTCTGAAAATACTGTATTGTATTGTAGATCTCTTTTATCTACTGGTCTCTTTTGTGTACGGTCTACGGTCAGTGCTCGTATTCTCTTCTTATTTTGAAAAGTGGTTTTGTAATACAAAACACTAAATGGCTTATGGACTTTAGCAAAAGAGTACTTACGAACTCCTCCTTTCAAATAGATGTACCTTTTTTACATAATACAAGTCATCATCTGCCTAGCCTTTTCCCAACTATTTTGGGGTCAGCTTCCAGTCTTACGGGATTCAGCTAAATACCAGTATTTTACATGGAGCGCGTGCCTATCTGAACTCCACAACCCAGTTAGTGCTGGGTAATATGATACCTCTTGGCAAGACTGGTTGTCAGACTTTCGAGCCACTGACTACCTGTAACGACTATCAAAGAACTACAAATGACAGCCGGGACCAACGGTATAACGTGCTTTCTGAGGTACAGAGGAGACTTGGTATGATGTAATAGCTGGGCACCCACCCATGGACCAACCGACGATCGATCCAAGCAGCTGTTATTATTTAATACTAGCTGTTGCCCGCGACTTCGCTCGCGTTTTGGTCGGAAATTATCCCACGTGCACGTTGTAAATATGCCTATGGCACTCAGGGATAATGTAGCTTCTATTAGTGAAAGAATTTTAAAAATCGGTTCAGTAGATCCAGAGATTACCCCCTACATACAAACTTACAAACATACCTCTTTATATTATTAGTATAGATTTAACCACGAGCATACATGTTACAAGTCTCAGAGTAATAACATGTTAAAGAAAGATTCTTGCCTTTGTGGTTTTCCGGTGCAGGTAATTAGTTCCTAATTGCACAAACAATCACATTAGCTTTCATATTCATTAGTAGCATTATTCACCACATTGCACCATTTGTTATAATAATTCGCCTTTTTGATGTCAACTGTCAACATGTGACGGAAGCTGGTGCCATAATTATTATTTAAATTATTATGCGTGTAATTAATTAATTAGACAAGTACCTAGGTATGGATAATTATTAAGTAGATTATATTAAAATACTGAAATAGAATTACTTTACCTACGTGATTAAATAATGTGTCTCTTTCATACTATTCGATTTTGCATGAATTAAATCAAAAGATTCATTTTTTTTAAAGCATTAAGTTTGCATAACACCCATTCTGATGGCTTATGTATGCGTCTAATATTATTTTTTTACACTGAAACAAGTTAGGCTTCTGATATAATCAGACAGAATATTGTAAAAGGTCAGTTTTTTTATACTGTAAACGAAAACATTTGAACATTTATTGCAAAGATCAGCAAATAAAATATTGATGTCTGGGTATATCTTGCTCTGTATTTTATTCCAATTCCCGGAGTTAGACCAAAAATGATAACAGGTCTTATGTACTACCGAGTTCACCGACGATGACGGTTTGCCAGTTTTCGCCCTTAGGACTTAAGAGCGGCCACCCCGTCATACTTTTTTACAAATGCTCGTACGTGATTATGCAGTTGTTACACATCAATCTTTGCTTTTTTTGAACTAATAGGTATTTTGTGCACTATATCTAGATTTCTATGGTAGCAAAAAATTAAATATTGTAGAAACAAATTCAGTATAAGCCTCCAAAAATTGCTGTTTTGCACAAATTTTAACTGAACTTTGGCCGTTCATAATGTACTAATAATCTGTAAAAGTAAAGAAAACATCTCGATAGAAACCTTGCACATGTAAGGAGATTCTTAATGACAAATATTTATTTCACACACTTGGAAGACTTATTCAAAAACACGTATTTCCTGGAACAAGTTTAAGAAATTTTCGAACACTATTTTTCGTTCTATATCATCGCATTAGGCGGTATGAGGTGCGCGGGAGACGAGATGTGCGGGTTCGTGGCGGGGTAAGACGGGGGAATTGAAAGAAAATCCGCCGCTATGGCTCTGCATGAAACAACAAGCTTTTCGACCATGCTCGCGTTGACGATAGACGGACCGGGAAGAGCCCTCTTAAGTAATAAGGTTTAAAAGTGTCGTCAGTGTACTCGGGAGTAAACGCTCGGGAGTTTAAGCTAGATCTGGCTTGGTTATTCGATGTTTTTCATTCAAATGATACTTTTTACTAAGTATGTAGTACTTTTCCTATTCATCCTACCTACTTTACTTCTGTTTTTTAGACAATATGTTCAATTTGACTAAAATAGATTTCAATTTTGACTAAATCGCAATGTGTATACCTGCTCGTTTCAACACGTTATTGTATCTAAAAATATATAAGTAATTATACAATCATTTTTTCCCATCACAAGCACGGTATTAAATTAATTATTTTAAAACATGAATTAATATAAATAGAAACCTACTTGCGTACTGGTTTTCTTTTACTAGAAGCGCCATTTAACAGCCTTTTGAAGGATATTTAAAACTTTATTATAATTTTACTTGTCAAAAGATATGTTTTATTTTTAGGGTTCCGTAGCCGAATGGCAAAAAACGGAACCCTTAAGGTGGAAGCGCAAGGGTAGCCCGCGAAATTTAAATTTTCTCAAGTTTATTGCAATTTGCAGGTCAGTGTCAAGTTGTATATTGATGAAAATATGAATCGCGCCAGTAACACGTATGGAGTTACAGAATTATAATCATTCAAATCATCAATACAGCTCTACAAGTTCATATAATCACATTCAATAGCTATTTCATGAAAAAGTCACTCTTTGAGATTATATTATTATGAACTTGGAGAGTTGTATTGATGATTTGAATAATTATAATTCTATAACTCCATACGTGTTACTGGCGCGATTCATATTTTCATCAACATACAACCCGATACTGACCTGCAAATTGCTATAAACGTAAGAAAATTTAAAATTCGCGGGCTACCCTTGCGCATCCACCTTAAAGATTCGTTATACCGCCCGTATGTCACAGCCAGTTTATTCCGAAACTATAAGAAATACACAGTTGTAACTTGGTAGGTAGATGTATTCTGTCAAATGCTTTACGTTTTTTTTACAAAAATAAAAGATATAGGGGGAGCCCTCCCCCTATATGGAACTGAAACTAAAAAAAACCATTCTAAAAGCATTTTTTTATCAAAATCAATCGTTTGAAAGATAGACACTTCCAAAGTGGTAAAATGTGTGCCCCCCTCTAATTTCTAAAGTAAGACGAGAAAAACTGAAATAGTGTAGGATTATAGAACGTAAAAGAAACTTTCAACGAAAATTGGTTTGAAAAAGATTTTATGTTTAGTTTTTGTGATACCTACGGGACGTTTTCATCAAACTGCAGCAGTAACTTTGTTTTACATTAAAATACTATGAAAAACAATTTTAGTTTTGTTTTTGTATGTAAAACAATACAACATATGAATGAGCCTTCAAAATATTTTTATTATATTGTTTGGTGCTACGGAAAATGAAACCCTGTGTGCGAGTACTAAGTACGACGAGCACTTGACCGGTTTTTTATTAATTAAATAAAATTTAAACAAATCAGCGAACATTCGAATGCAAAAGATTCCAAATCAGTTGAATTTAAATATCATCATCTGGCTATCCTAATCACAACTACGGTAGAGTCGGCTTCCAGTCTAACCGGATGCAGCAGAATGCCAGTATTCTACATGAACCGACAAAGTTGAAAAGTGGTTTGAAAAGTTCAGTCCTTCATGGAATTATTGTCCTGTCACGCGAGCGCGAGTCCTAACAAATACTTTTTATTTCTTTTAAAATGTGTACACTTCACCACAGTGCGCAGTGGCAGAACTAACTCCCCAGGTACACATCTGCAAATCACGTAAATGAAACTTTCATAAAAAATAGGATTCGGGTAAAAAACTTTCTGCCAATAAAAGTACTGCCACATAAAAACGATTTAATAAAGAACCTTCTTTCCCAGCTCCTAACCGACCCTGGCCTCCTCTTCTGCGACGAGCCAACCACAGGCCTGGACTCCTCCTCAGCCCACCAGATGATGACCCTCCTAAGGGCCAGCGCAGCTCAGGGCAAGACGGTCATCTGTACCATCCACCAGCCCAACACGGAGCTGATGGCTCAGTTCGATAAGCTGGTACTCTTCGCTGAAGGGAGGGTGGCCTTTGCCGGTACTGGTACGCAAGCTTTAAGTTTTTTTAAGAGGTAAGTTTTGAACGCTTTTTATAACAAACATCTAGAAGGTCTTTAATGGGTGGTAAATGGGTGTAAAAGTACTCGAAAGGCACTTGTTCTCCCCGTCATTGCGACCGTTTTTTTTGCTGTAGACTATACCTTGGAACCTTCTAGTTACGGAGATATTGGGTGCAAAGTTCCAAGTTTTTTTTCTTTTTTTTTTATCTTTTAGCTTTACTTTAAATACCTCCACCACCTACTATTCAATACGTCCATCAGCATAATGTATTCAGTGTGTTACATTGAGTAAAACGTGATTTTTCACCCCATTTTTTTTTGCGTTTGATGCAGAATTCTTAGTTGACGCCTTCGTGAACCCTTTACACCTCGTATTATTTATCCATATTTGTGTATTGAAGCCGACTTTTGTTCGGTTTGACGGTCAGAATTTGGCTTTTTTTAATGTGAATTCAATACCTACCATTTTAAACAAAATACTGAAATGTTTTTTTTTTTACTAATCTAAGCTACTAATACTAAGTAGCATCGAGCGTAGACAATTAACAATCTGTTTCAAGGTTTTCGTATATCCTGCTTTTCGATAGCTTCATTTTTTATTTTTCCATAATTCTTTTAGTTTGGCAAACAACAAGAATTTGACGTATGTTTTTTTTAATGTTTAATCCTATCGACATCATGTTACTAATCTATAGGAAACTGTGTTTAGCATAATTAATAAGGACCCACCTAATATTAAACCTTGAGCCTAAAACTAGACAACGGGCCAGGTAGTTATAAAACAGCTATCTAAGTTATTTTCTAAATATTAAAACAGATATTATTTAAATCAGCAGGACGTGCGTAATTTTAATTTAAAGGCCATTTTATACGTAGACCTTACGTCAAATATGTTCGTTACCTTTTAAAATAGGTATTTATTAACATGCTATAATTTAAATAAAAAAAATGGCGAATCTGCGTCCGATTCCGGCGTCGCGGCACAAGCGACCGACGTCCTTTATTTTCAAGGACCTTTAGGATGCCACTCCTACTTCCAACTTAGATACATGGTGGGAGGGACGTCGACGCGAAAATGTTTCGCCCTAGGGGGCTCAGCAGGGCTATTGCGTATCTCTGTTGACAGTTCATAGTGATCATTACTTGGCGGGTTTTGATAAACAATGACAGTTTTGCACGGGTAGCGTCAGTTGAAACCAACAAGAACGGTCATTGTATTTCAAATCTCGCCAAGTGATGATCATTAAGAACTGTCAACAGAGATATGTAATAGCCCTGCAGAATGATGTACTGAATACGTAGTAAACGTTTCCGCGTCGGTGTCCTTTCCACCCCGTATATTTACATAAAATAATTTAACATACGGACAGGCCTTGGTCATCTACATAGTAAAATATAATACTAGCCTATTACTGTCCCACTGCTGGGCAAAGGCCTCTTCTCAGAGAAGGCACGAGTATTGATCACCACGCTTGCTCAAGACGGATTAGCGATTTCAGAATTTTATAAGTCCAGGTTTCCTCACGTGTTTTCCTTCACTGATGTCTGTGATGTCCAATCAAGATAAACCTAAAAAGTACTTATATGATTTGAAAAAGTCACATTGGTACTTGCCCGGATTTGAACCCACAACCTCATGCATGAGAGGCGAGGCCTTAATCTCTGGGCCATCAAATAAAGAAAAATTACAAAATAAGTAACATGAATTACGTGTTACGCAGTACTAACTGGGTTATGGATGTGGAGGTCAGATAGGCAGATGTTCCATGTAAAATACTGGTATTAAGCTGCACCTGATAGACAGGAGGCCGACCCCAACATAGTTGGGTAAAAGCTAGTAAGATTATGATGATGATGAAGAAATTATTTAAATTTTCGAATTCATAATTTTAACAAAAGTATAGAAAAGTATGAAATATAGAATTGACTAAAAGAAAATCGTTCTCGTTTTTATGGTTCCAAACCCAAGGGGTAAAAAACACCTAAACAGGGGGCCACGTGGTGGTCCCCGATCACCGTAGGCGCGGGCCTGTGGACGGTGAGCTATGGGCTAGCTCGCCGTCCGTCCGTCTTATGACGACAGGCCGTGTCGACGGCGCGTTCGTGTTCCATGCGCGCCTCAAAGAGAGTCAGCAAACAGGAAGGGGTCCGTAAGGACCGATGCCCGCCAGGGTTGCGGGACTGTTCGAAAGAAGTACCGCGGCCCTGGAACACAAAGGGCAAAGGAAGGATCATGGATGGGTTTTAGTCTGTAAAAGTCTGACACTACCTCCTGCTCAGCCCAAAGCGGGATGGGTTATTTGATGATTTCCAATCCGAAAAAAAAAAAAAAAAAAGAGAAGGGGTAAAAACAGGACTCTATTACTAAAACTCCACTGTTCGTCTGGCTGTCTGTCTCATGAACCGTGGTAACTAGAGAGTTGAAATTTTCACAGATGATATATTTCTGTTGCCGCTATAACAACAAAAACTAAAAACATTATAAAATAAATATTTAAAGGGGGCTCCCATACAACAAACGTTATTATTTGTAATCATTACAACATTTTTTTTGTTTACAAAATTTTTATTTTGTTTTTTACGGTTTTTTTTTATTTTGTTCTATACCATACCTTCGAGTTACGGAGATATTGGGGGTCAAAGTTCCAACTTCTTCAGAGTTTTAAATGGTTTAATGTACGGTTTTTACTATTCAATCCATCCAAAAAAAGTCTTTTTCCAGAAATAATTTTTGCCTACATAATGCTTGGTTTTTTGTTAGATAATGGTACGGAACCCTTCGTGCGCGAGCCCGACTCGCACTTGGCCGATTTTTATTAATAGCCAATTTTATTGAGAGATCTGACTTAATACATACCTCTAAATACTTATCTACCAAATGAACAAAAGGAATTTGTTTATGTTTTTATTTTTATCTTTTCGTAATGAATAAATGTCTAGAATTGATCACAAATTCATTCAAACTGGCGGTTTTGAAAGATCATTCGTTTTATCGCATGCGAAAACAATAAAGAAATATACATTTTTAAATCTCTGAAAATATCTAAATGTTGTTTATCATTAACACAATGTAATACATAAGTTGTACCTATATGTACATACTTACGTTAATGAATCGCCAACCCAAATCCGTAACACACTTACGAAGCAAAACAACATCAGCAGCGAACAATACGAAGCAAATAACGCAATTTCATTTTTAAGGATGCGGTAGACATAACCGTTCTTTTTTCAAGTAGCATTTTATTTTTCCACAGATATTCTTCAATTCCTATAATCGGCGATGATTTTTTTTTTTTAATCTCAGCAAAGAGGCGCATGTTTATAAGGCCTTTTAATAATTAGGGAACATTTAAATTGTGCTTACGAACCTTCGATTTATGAACAGAAAATCTACCCATGATTATTTAAAAAATATTTCCTTTTATGACCAAATTATATGAAATTAACATTTTTTTGTGTTCTAAAATCAAAATTATTTGAATTTTCTGTTTTTTCATATTATGCTATTTAGCGGCTTCATACCTTTCCGTCTCCTTATTTTCATATTTACGACCGTCCGAACTACGAGTACGGCATTATGATCTCAGCTTTCTTACCCACATGCCCATCACGTTATCATGCTGCATGCATGCATGTGAATGCCAATCAAAGTACCATAATGTACGCGTAGGTTTGAGCTGTCTTATCAAAGAGCATCTATGGCAAAATCGTTTCTTCGGTTTTATTGATAATGCAATAATATTTTTATAGTTAATAAATTCAATAGCTTCAGAAACTTCTTAATTACAAAAAAAAATACCAAGTATTTCATTGATGTTGTATTTTTTACTAGAAATTGTTAAAAAACATTTAATTGTCATTAAAATGTCGTTAGATTCATCATACAATTTATAATCACCAAAAAACGCAATAAAATACCGCATGTCATCGATGTTGCAATATTGACAGAAGTTCAATTAAAAAATAGGTCACTGTTATGTTTGGGTGCTTGTTAACCACAAAAAAAAACTTCAAAGATTAGCCATTAAAACATCGTTAAAGAGCTATTAATTCACTATAATTTAATCACAAAAAAACAGAATGCCAAGCCACATTTCAATGTTGCAATTTATCAAGAACATCGATTTAGAAGTAAAAAGTGAAGTCACAACCATTATTACGTCATTAAGTTCATTCATTAAAAAACTGATAAATATTACCTACCTAATACACATTTTTTACCAATGATGATGAAAGTTGTACTACAACTTTAGTTAATTGGTGAAGTTAACAAATATTAGGCACTAGCTTTTTTGCCCTCGGCTTCACTCGCGATATGGTAAAAAATATCGGATGGGGAGTTTAAATATAGTCTATGACACTCGGGATTACTATAGGTTCTTATTAGTCAAAGGATTCGGAATCCTAATATATCTAATAGCTCCGAAGACCCCCTACATCCAAACAGAAGATGTAGATTGCCATTTTCGAGATTTCTAAAGCAATTGTTAAAAAGACGTAACACAATGCCTACTGCGATTAAAACAATGTATTAAGATTTTCTGTCAATATGCGATTGTTGGTATCACGCGATCAAATGTATGGTGGTTGGTTTCAAAATGTTGGCATTGTGCTACCCATTAAGAGGAAATATGGGTGGTCTTTTCTCCATACAAACGCTCTCGCCTGTTTTCTTTCTGGTTTATGACTTTAGAGCTATGATTTTTCACAGTTAAATAAATATCAACCTCTTCTATGTCCCTATGTTTTCCTTTTTGAAGAAACATAATCTGTATTAGCACTAGAACCTTTACAAAATGCTAAAAAAGGCCAATTTGGACCGCTGTCAACAGAGGCCTAGTGTACAAATTTGACAACTATTAATGAAAAAAGGAAAACATAGGGACACAGTATATGTCCTTCTTGTTCAGTTTATGAAATATCTTTTAGATTGGTTGAATATTGGAGGAGGAAATAGTCGAGAGCCAAACCTCGAATTATGACTTTTTACTAGTCGGATCTGTAGTTGTCCTTATCGCACCAATGTCGAAATCGCGCTCGTAGAGGGACAGCGATAGTTTCTTCAAATACCTACCGCATTTCCTCTTAAGTCCAAAAAAGTAGGCATAGTGCGAAAGTAGGCATCGTGCATCAATCGATAATTTTGCCCGAAAGTATAGGCACAGGTGTGGTACACCCACATAATGATACACTCACTTTTCGCCAGTTACGTTTAAGTCCCAATCTCAAGTGATTGCCATCGATCGGACACATAATCTGGTACCAGGCTCACCAGACTGCTACTGAATTATTTTTGATTACTTGTAACCATCTTAGACAAAAAAAAAGGTAACTCTAATTAGTTTTCACAGTACGCTGCTATAGCCGGCAGAAGCCAAACAAGTCTCAGAGGGTCAAGCCGCAGGCTAGACCTAAAGATAGAACCGCTACTGCCTTACCTGGGAATCGAAAGCCAAGGAGGCGAGCCTAAGCCTATTGCCATCAACCGGGCACGAACCCAGACCTTGTGGCTGTTACTGAGAAATTACTGATGGAAAAACCTAATAACACTACCTAATAACCTAATTGCCCGACCAGCGAATCGAACACTCGACCAACGAGGTATTCCTTAATAGTAATACGAGTAGCCACAAATTGCCACAAAATCTAGTCAGATGAACATGTTTTATTTGGCAAGCCATTCATAATTACTACTGATCCAATACAATTGCGTCCCATCGTTTAAATGGGCTGGTCTAGGCTGTGACCTTAATAGGACTTCCCGACTCCTTAATAACGTTCCACAATTGCATTCTGTCGCAAATTAGCATAGTGCATTTGATTTTCTGCATCTAGTGTATTTAGATGACGTCATAACTAGAACTTTAGATACGGCTTGTGGTCTTTATACCTAAAAAAACTTTTTTGCACAAAATAAAAACCAACTTCAAAAACAAAAAAACGTGGAAAAATAACTTTTGCTTCAGAAGTCGGGGACTTTTGTTTGTTCGATTGAGTTTTTTTGCTAACGACTTCTGAAGCTAAAGTTATTTTTCCACGTTTTTTTGTTTTTGAAGTCGGTTTTATTTTTTGCAAAAAAAGTTTTTTATTTTTCCTCTTTTAGTTATAATATTCTACACAAATATTTGCTTTACATTTATTTTACATCGTTAACAATATATTTCATGGTAATAGGCAATAAATAAATATAATAATAAATATCCCCAATAAAATGTAACTTATCGTTATCATACTTAACTGTCGAAATCTGGGTGTACTGTACACATCTACGAACTCCCTCAGAGCATACAGGCGTTATGTTATGTTCTAATATTGTGTAAAAAATAAACATCCAAGCGATTGCAGCAATCACGACAGATTTTCTGTCTATTATTGAAGCGTTGCATTGTATATCTCCGAAGATCAGCATCAGATCCTGACTCATACCTTCCATCATCAGCTCAGCAACATAAGATAATGATTATTAGGAACAAATATCATTAGAAAGTACCTATTTGAAAAACATTGTAAAATTTCAGGGTTGCCCTCGATTTCCCTGGGATCCCATCATCAGATTCTAACCTTGTGACAACGGGACCACCTCAGTTGTATAGGCTTTCGAATAAAAAAATAATTTTGACAATCTGTCCACAATTACTGGAGAAATCGGTGGACATACAGGACACACAGTCAAACGTAGTACCTCCTCATTTTGTTTGAAGTCGGTTAAAATATTGTCAAAAGAGTTTTGGTGACACATTAGTGAACCGCTAACAGTTCATTTCATGTTAATAGGCTTATCCCCAATAAAATAGAACTTAACATACCTAACTGTCGAAAAGTTGTTCAGTACACATCTGGGTACGCAGATGTGTACTGAACAACTTTAACCTCAGAGCATACAAGCGTGATTTTATGTTATGATGTTGTGTAAACAATAAACATCCAAGCGATTGCAGGAGTCACGACTGATTTGCTGTCTTTGAAGAGTTCCATTGTTTAAATCCGAAGATCAGCATCAGATCTTCACCAAATTTGGTGACCACCGCGAAACAATATTCTACCACACAAAAAAAAAGAATCATCGAAATCGGTTCACAATTGGCGAAGATATCGCTGAACATACACAAAAAAAACAGACGACTTGATAACGTCCTCCTTTTGGAAGTCGGTTAAAAAGGAAGATTTTCTTAGCAAAAATTTATTGTCCACCTATGATTAAAAAGAATAATCCTCAGGTTAAACCGCGCACGCGCGTGCCTAAGTTGGTCTGTGGATGGGTGACCACTCATTACATGCCGGTTATCCTCCGTGCCTCAGAAAGTACGTGAAGCTTTTGTTCCCGACTGTCATTTGTATATCTTTGGCAGTCGTTACAGGCAGTCAGTGGCCCGAAAGTCTGAAAACCAGTCTTAACTATCGTATCGTTAGTTATCGTTTTACCCAATACTAACTGGGTTTTGGAAATCATATAGGCTGTCGCTCCATGTAAAATACTGGTACCCAGCTGCAGACTTGACTTGTGAGAATGGAAGCTGAACCAAAAAAAAACGTTGGGAAAAGACTAGGCAGATCAATAAAAAGAAAAATTGCGAGGACACCAGCATGCCCTAGAACCAAACTTTTGAAGACAATTGAGATCTACTAACCCGCACTAGGCTCTCTTCGTGGGTTGGGTACAGTCCACTCCCTGTTACAGAGAGGAGGCCTGACTATCAGCAATCGAAACATATCAGATTATGATCTACGGATTCAACGACTACACCGACTCTCTTCAAAATTCGGTCGTATTTTTTTAAAATGTTTTTACCTCATAACTCCGTGATTTGTAAACCGATTTGAAAAAATCTCTTTGATGTGAAAGGATATACTTCCCGATTGGTCCCATAGAAATTTCATCAAAATCAGTTTAGTAATTTGGTTGTTTCCTCACGTTAATTGTCACATCACGCGACGTCGCGTGAAGGTGCTTTGATGTACACGCGACGGCGACGTCGCGTGATGGTGCCTCAATTATGTACGAGCCATAAAATAGTGGCCGCAGCGTATTGGGTTCTGGTATTTTGTTTATGCCACTAGGGTAGACATTCAACGAATTTTTAGTTTGGCCATCTAGGTAAGTTCAGCATTTTGACTTGGCAATGAACGTGTTAAGTCTTTTTTCGTCTTGGGCTATGTTGATGACTGATGATCTCTTAATACCTTCTAGATACAATGTAAAAATTAATTCATGACAGGAATTTGTGTGGTCTACTACAACGAAGATTTTATGATTAATGAGTACCGACGCTTATGAAAAAAGACTTAATTGATTTGGCAATCATAACAAATTGATACTAAATCATTTTTATTGCAATTATTCAAATTGATAGTAAAATACATAACTAAGCTAATCGGTTTTGTTTGCCGGCATAGTTCTTAAGTTAAGATTTTTATAAAGTTTGTATTGATAAATAAATAATATATAATAATAAATAGATAATTTATATAAATTACAAAAATGTGCCTAATTCAGCCTATTTTGTAACCAATCTTGTCTATACTATTATGGTCGTATACGTCCTTTCATCGATTGTCGCTACAGCTTACCTACATTCTATAATGAAAAACTGGTCACACCAGTTAGATAGATTGTGATCTACAACGTAAGACATATTGCTTCCGAAGGGTAGCAGAGGTGAACACAGACGATAGGTCAACGATCATCAACTTCAATTGAACACAGATACAGATCTTGTAAATATGAATGAAGTTAGAATCGACTTCCACTTGGTCGAGAATTCCACTTGTTTACCACTGGACCACGCATCGCTACGATGAAATTCGGCATGCCCTCTTCAATCAATTCCTGTTCTAAACTTCCTTCGTTTGTTTCAGCCTGGGCTACCAATGCCCCCTCATGTACAACCCCACAGACTACTTCATCAAGGTGCTGTCTCTGACTCCTGGCTCCGAGTCAGCCTCACGAAATGCAATCAAGAATGTCTGCGATAGATTCGCAGTCAGCGATGCTGCCAAAGAACTTGACATGGAAATACAATTCGAATTCCATTTGATGGATAATGATGATTCTTCAAGATCCGTAAGTTTGTACAAGTTGTACCAGTTTTTAATTACCTAACTAAAAATTGTTTTTAATTACCATAAATAATAATTGTGCCTTCAAAATTTTTATTTTAACGATCATCGTAAATACGGAGAATCTCAGGGTCACAGTTCAGTATTCGAATGAACATGCTGTCAGAAATATTGGTCAATAAGCGAGACTAAATTGTCGAATCTTCTAATAGATGTCAACTAGATCTAAAAGGATGATTCATTCTCTAGACCGTGCCGCTTTCGAGCCTAGTATGTGTAGGGCTACGATTTATTACATGTCTGACAACATAAATTGTCATCAGGGAGCACCACAAGGCTTGATTCTATGCCCATTCATGATCCGAATTTCTACTTCGTTTTCAAAGCTAATATTTTGTTTTATTTCCAGATGAATGAAACACATGATACCTTCGAACCTCCATTCTTCCTAACAAAGCTGATGTGGTTAATATACAGATATTTACTTATAGTAATCCGAGATCCACGGGTTCAATTCGTAAGGATATTTCAGAAATTGGTGAGTTGAACAAAGTTGAATTATGGTACTTATATCAAAATTTCTAGATATGGTTTGAATTATGTTTCTATGTAAAGCCGGCGGCGGCGATGCCACCTGTTTCAAATCGTTACATAATCGTTAAATATCCGATTATTATTGCATTTAAGAATTAATCTTGTGGAAAACAAAAGTTATGAATAAGACAGGACAACGAATTGGAATGTCTTCATCCAGATATCGTATCGTATTTTTTGTTTGAGCTCTGACAATTCTTATAACATACGACTTTTTCTGTTGTAGGCCATAGCTCTCACAGCTGGGTTATGCTTCATGGGAACTGCCCGGCTCACTCAGTCAGGAATCCAAGACGTCCAGGGTGCCCTTTTCATCATCATCGCAGAGAATACCTTCAGCCCCATGTATTCTGTTCTTCATATGTTTCCTGAAGAATTCCCGTTGCTGAATAGAGAGTTGAAAGCAGGATTGTACTCAGCGCCCATTTATTATACTGCAAGGATGGTTGCTCTGGTGAGTGGGGGCTTTGTGGCAATTACATCATTTACATCGAGCATTTTGTATACTATTGTTCCATTAGAATTAGAGTACCTAAGCTTTTTTCGTCAAAAAGCAACTCGGATCTTGTCTATAGTCTAGAGCTATGTTAGCTCGGGGACTCGAAAGCCGGGGTTCTTGCATAAATAGCTACTATTACTTAGAGCCGTGGCTAAAAATCTATCCAAGTCAGCAAGTGCAAAAACTTGAGATATTTGTTGTCTTTTAAGAGTTCCGTATCCGAAAGGTAACCAACGGCCAATGGGGCCCTATAACTAAGCCTCTGCTATCCGTCCGTCCGTTCGTTCGCCCATCTGACTGTCAGCGGGCTGTATCTCATGACCGTAACAGGTAGACAATTGAAATTTTCATAGAATGTGTATTTCTGTTGCCGCAACAAATATAAATATAATAATATAGCTGGACATTACACACAGCGCCATCTAGGTGCACTAAGCTACGAGGCTTGTGTCGTGGACACCAGATAGTTGATAATACTACATAGATACTTTTTTGTTTGTAAATACATACTTATTATACATATAAACAACCATGACTCGGAAACAAATGTCCATGCTCATCACACAAACATTTGCTCCAACCGGGACTCGAACCCGGGACCCTAAGAACGTAAGGCCGCTACGCCATTCGGGTCGTCAAATAATAAAAATAAATTAAAAATTAAAGCGGACTCCACTACTACGATGGGACGGAACCCGTTATGCACGAGCCAGGCCTCGCTCTTGGCCGGCTTATTTCATTCCATTATGGATCTTTACACGTGCCACAATTTTTGTAGGAAAGGACCTTTGCCTCGCGAATATCAATTAGAGAAACCCACTGATTGTAGTGCCTGTAGGTTATTGTGTCAGTTCAACTCGTGTTGTGATGACGCGTGCCCTTATGTAGTACCTATCTACTTATAGTGCTGTCATTTAAATTTGTTTTATTAGCATTTAAATACTTATTGTCACACTAAAGGGCATCAGATTACAAATGGCCTTTTAATTAGCTTGAAAAAAAAACACATAAATTACAATGATGTATAGGCACCTACGAGTTTTTTTAAATCAATTTAAAATACGAAGATTCTCTAAACTCGTAACCACCAGCTGAGTTACGTTCTTGGTTGCTAGTCAAAATATTTGAATATGACCAATATATTAAAAACTTGTTTGGTTAACACATTGTCATTATGGCACGTGGAAGATCTTTATAGAAATCGATCCATAAATACAAAAGGCCAACTCTGCGAGGATAAACTAAGTAGGTAAGGGCTGAATGATATTAACGCCGGATATCTCTTATCCGTCGAGTAAAATTGACATGCGACAGTTTTTTTTTGTTTTAAATCTGACAAAAATGCAAAATTATTCCTCGGACATTATTTTTTCCCGTTGACCCCACTGGTGGGTTCAAAAATCAGCCCTGAAAGATTCGATCGTGCCCTCACGCTTTATTCCATACAAGCTGCTGCCCGCGGCTTCGCTTGCTTTTTGTCGGAAATTATTCCACGGACGTTGTAAATATAGCCTATGGCACTCGGGGATAATGTAGTTTCCTATTAGTGAAAGAATTTTCAAAATCGGTTCAGTAGATCCAGAGATTATCCCCTACATAGAAACTTACAAACTAATTTTACCTATTTATAATATTACTAGCGGCCCGTCCCGGCTTCGCACGGGTGTCTATGTTACTCAGGGTGAATGTAGCTTTCTAATGGTGAAAGAATTTTTGAAATCGGCGCAATAGTTTTTGAGTTTATTCATTACAAACATACACACAAAAATACAAATCTTTCCTCTTTTTAATATTAGTGTAGATTAATTGACAATTTTTTTTTCAATCAGCACATTTTAACCTACATATTAGTCTTATGTTTTAGTAAAGCTAACTGTGCCTTCTATCTGTTATGATTTTGTTAGTAAGAATAACCACGTGCTTGTAAAATACTGCTTGGCAACACATGCCATGATTACGGAAACATTTTCGCGCAGCGTCCGGTTTTGCATTGGTTTTAGTTAAAAAGTTGTCTTTAAATTCCTGAATACCTGTAATGACTGTGATATTTTTGTTTCAAGCTGCCTGGCTTGCTGATAGAGCCCACAATCTTCACCCTAGTGGTGTACTGGATCGCAGGTCTTCGTGGTTCCTTGTACGCGTTCAGCTTCACAGTCTTCTTGGCTATACTGGTGCTCAACGTTGCTATTGCCTGTGGTAAGTCATTTGATGCCATATTTTCAGTCCTTTCACCTGCTCTCTTTTGTTAAATGTTTAAATTCGGAAGCCCCACAGTTAATACATTTGCAAGCAGTGGTGAAAATCTTAAATCTTGCCTGCCTCATGTTTATAAAACTGTAAAACGAATGGGTTTGTGTAATATTATAGCTCTACGTGGTTTTTTATGGCACCGATGAAATTATACAGAGAAAATGTTCAAAATTACAATATTTTTACTCGTGAATCTGGGAATATTTGTAGCAATTTCCCGGGAAAACTCGATCGCAATGATCTCGTTTTCAGGATTTGTATATGTATTTTGAGGTTTCCCGTTGTTTGTGTTTCTGTCTTAAAATCTTCAATGGTCATAGCTTGCTGATGTTTGTTTCCAGGTTCGTTCTTTTCGTGTGCGTTTGGTTCAATGCCAGTAGCCATTGCGTACCTCGTGCCCTTTGATTACGCCCTCATGATGACCTCGGGTCTCTTCATTAAGTTAAGGTAAAGTTTTCACATCTACTACAGATTGTATAGCGGTTTTTGTGCTATGTTACGACACGTGTAACAGTTATGATCTCATTATGCTGGGAAATCTTCGAAAATAATAAAAGTGTTCACATAAATATGGTAATAATAATTTATTACTCTATATTTTTCACGGTGTTGCCCATAATGCCCATTATTTAGATTATAAATAGTGACCTTATTAGTAAACAATAAGTACCACAAACTTGGATTATAGACGTTTATGGGGCAAACTGTGAATTGTTTATTCAGCTATTTAATTATTTAAACATTTATTTCGATTTACCATCATGTAACCTACCACACAAGTTCAAGAACAGGTCGAATCCAGTGATAGGTAATAAATTAATAATCATTTAATTTACAAACGACTTGAGAGAGGCATATGATTAAGAAAACCAAAGTCGAATATTTGTAATGGAATGCTCCTTCGTTTATTCATCCACGTCGCGAGTAGGTCCCTATATTTCAGAGGCATCACAGGGATCGTCTTAAAAGCCTGGTCCTGGGCTCGATTCCCAGGTCGAGCAAATTGTTATTGTGTTTTCCATCAGAAATTTCTCAGAAGCCACGGAGTTTGGGTTTGTGCCCGGTTGATGGCAATTGGCTCGCCCCTATTACATGGGATTTAGCCATAACTAGTGAAATGTGTGTGTACTATTAGCTACACCTTTGCTTAACTCTTTGGGGATTAGAGGCGTGATGTAATATCATGTATGTCTTAGATTAGATGCCATGGTTTTAACAATATCCACATACTTTGGTAGATCGGGTTAAACAAGTTTTTTTAATAGTCTAGTTAGGTAGGTACCTTATAAAAATGCGTGTCTATTAGGGACATATGTGTTTAACTGGTTTTTATCGAAGATAATAAAATAAATCATATTTTATTGACCTGTTTTAACATTTACTTTCAGTTCAATGCCGAAATATGTGTCGTGGATCCGACATCTATCCTGGCTGATGTACTCGAACGAAGCCATGAGCATATTACAATGGGATGGAGTCCAGAATATAAGTAAGTTTTACCGTTTTACTACACAAGTTCACAGTTCTTTTTTTTTTACAATTTGCAATGTTATTAATTGACAAGGAAATTTCACTATTATAAGTAGAATAAAATACTATGTACATTATATACAGACTACAAATAGAACTAAAATAATGCTAAACAGAAGACTAAAACTAAGTTCCTACATAATATAGTATCACAGTTCTTGAATATCCAAAAAGGAGCGCCTGTTACATACAGGGTGTAACAAGACCCTTCACGAAGCCGTCAACCAAGCATTATGTACATCAAACTAAGTAACTTTACGCAAAAATCATTGCTGGGAAACTACTTTATTTTTGGGGGGAAAAAATCTCGTTTTACGGTAGGACTCAATAAAACGGATTTAAAACATTGTGCTGATGTAAGGATTCAATAGTACCTACGGGGGTCGTAGAGATGCTTAAATTAAAAATCTTACATTAAAATCATGTATTTATTAAAAAACTTGTGAAAAAGTTGGATCTTTGACCCCCAATATCTCCATAACTAGAAGGTATGGTCTAGAACTGAAAAATTATCGCAATGACGGGGAGAACAAGTGGATTTCGGCTTCGTTAAGAGTCTTGTTACACCCTTTATAACAGGCGTTACTTTTTGGATATTTCAGACAGAAAAACATTTAGTTTTTAATTCCAAAAAAAAAACATCATCTGCGTAGCTTTTTCCCAACTATAGTCGGCTTCCAGTCTAACCGGATGCAGCTGCGACTGCCTATCTGAGCTCCACAACCCTGTGAAAGTACTGGTTATTATGATACCCCTTGGTAAGACTGGTTGTCAGACTTACGGCCCACTGACTACCTGTAACGACTGCCAAAGATCTACAGATGACAGCCGGAACCAACGGCTTAACATGCTTTCCGAGGCACGGAGGAAACTGGGTATGTAATAGGTGATCACCCATCCATGGACCAACCTAGGCAAGCGCGGCTTAACCTAAAGATCGATTCGAGCGGTTGTTAGCCACGAGCTCCTCTGAATGCCATAAAAATTAAAACTGATTTTAGTATTAGAATTATTATAATGCAACCCAAACCTATTCTCTAGATTTGGTTGAACCTTCTGCATGTGCATACTCTTGCGGGCTGAGAGCGATGCTGCATCCTGCATCCAAGCCCGCATCGATTTTTTTGCGGAAGTAAAGCTAAATGTTTCTTCATAGTTAGGGTGTTATTGTTGCCTAAAATCGCCGATTTAACAGAATCATGATTCTGCTGAAGCGGTCATTTTCGGACCCCAGAGATCGCAATAATTCCCTAGTCCTCTCTCTAATTTAAACACATAGGTTACCTATATTACTGAACTTAAAAATCATTCCAGGATTTTACAGGAGGCATTAATAATTAATCCACATGTTACTTAATTCTTTGAGGTTTAGCCAAATACATTATCCATCTTACCCTTTAGAAGTAGGCAGCAAGACTTATCAATTGTTATGCAATATTGTATCATGTACCTACCTTCCGATGGTGTGCGGTAATAGCGACCTTGAAAATCTGACATTTGAAACTAATAAACGTGGTTTAGCAGTGGTACACACGGCTACGCATTTCCAGTTTATGCTGATCTCGCAATGTATAGGATCATTCAGAGGTCAGTTTATACTGGAAATGTATAGCTTCACGCGTCACGTAGAAATGTGGGCAGTCCAACCGCCTTATAAGATTGATATTTTTGTGTATTGATTCAACAGTGCTGTTTCATTTAGGCATCCGTTTAGGTGACGCCTAGTTTTAGTGTAAATGGGCTCGACACTCCGTACTCCCCAAAGGGGGTATAAGGTGTCGTAGGTATTGGACCTTGCTAAACTAACATCTAGCCTGTACAGGGTAACATGTAGCCTGTTGGTCTAGAAGTGGCAAGGGCGACTGCTGAGCATGCGATCCTGGGTTCGATTCCTAGGTCGGGCAGTGTTATTGTGTTTTTCCACCAAAAATGTCGCAGCAGTAGTCTAGTCTCGGAGTCTGGATTTGTGCCCCGTTGATTGAAGTAGTCTCGCCCCCTATTATATGGGACTTACAAAACATAACTGTCGAAGTGTGGGTGTACTCGTACCTACTATGGGTGTACTGTTAGGTACTTCTCGGCCTGTATTTTATATTTCTATGGTTGCAACATACTATCTTACGCCCATCTGACGCATATGAATTGACGTGATATAGGCAGCGTAACTAGTAGAAATACGGTGAAATATCGCCACAGTGTCGCCATCTGTGATAAACACGGAATACTAACATGGATTGGCAGTCGCGTGCGCAGAGATCCTTCATGCCATTGATCTCTGTATGTGATGTAACAGTTTTCGGTTGAGTACGTTCAACTCCACGTCCAGAGTAATAATTTGACATTGACAGCGCTTGTAAGTCGTCAATTCAGGGGCATCAGGGGTTTTACGGGGGCGGGGGGGGGGGGGAACTATGGTTCGGGATGGGATGGCATGTAGTTGTAGGCACAGCAGGGTGGCAATATTGTACATAAAGGGTGTAACAAGACCCTTAACGAAGCCGAAAGGCACTTGTTCTCCGCATCATTCCGATATTTTTTTTTTGTTCTAGTCCATACCTGGGAACCTTCTAGCTACGGAGATATTGGGGTCAAAGTTACAATTTTTTCACAAGTTTTTTTTTTAAATACATGTTTTTAATCTAGGATTTTTACTTTAACACATTCGAGTCCACCCCAATTTCATAGTGCGCATGTGCCATCCCACCATACATATTGCAAGTGGACCCTCCAGGTGGGTCACTGGCATTACGTTTGCGGTAAAGTGAACCCACCTGGAGGGCTCTCGGCATTAGGTTTGAGATTAAGATTTAAAACCCTAAAATAAGTGGTAAAATAGAATTTTCAGGGGGTATTATAGCTATATTTGCTATCTGAGGGGGTGATTTCATGCCCTAGTAGGGTAGGGGAAGTGCAATAATCAAGAAATAACAAAAAATTGAAAAAGTAAAATCGCCCGCTCTGATCCCGTGACAGGGGTGTTCAACCTTTTATGAGATTTTCATGCATTTTTTTTTAAATTTAATTTACGTAGTCGCAATTATTGTTACTTTTAGATTTTAATAAATAACATTTTAAAACTTTTGAATGATTACAAACATTGCATTTGCATTTGTAGGTAGTTTATTTGACAGTTAGTTTTGTGTGAACCACCCAGTAACTCTTGTAATACCGGATTATATTAGCTAGCGATACTCCGCAGCTGTGATGGATATCGATATCTTAGCATAATAAACTAAACAAAAAACGGATTTGATGACATTTTGTTAGGTTAACGACCATAAGTAGTGCAGTTATTTTAAATACAACATCGATTTAAATCATAGATGTGCCCTTGCCGTACTTCGCGCGACCGTGTTCACACTGAGATGAGCTTGCTCGCTTAAACTTCACGGCATATAAATACGATATACTAATAAAATGTTGCAAAAAAAAAACGAATTAAAAACAGAATACAAAAAAGTTAAAATTACTTTCGGAAGTCGGTGCTTTTGCTTGTTTTATCGACATTTTGTATGTTTGAAGTTTAAAGAAACCTAACACGAAGGGGATCGTAGTCTAGGCAATTTAATTGAAAAATGCTAAGCATTATTTATTCCCAATGTCAAGTCTGTAGCGATAATGGTTTCTGAAATATGTAGTTGTGAGTGCCTGTGAGAGATAAACGAGCAGGCAGACTAAATCTCACAGTAATAAGTATTAGTTTTTGTTTATTTTGATGCCGAACACTAAAAAGCCTCGATTGTGAACTCATTTTCGTGTCCTAAAATGGAAAAATAATTATTTTTAGAAAATATTAAAATCGTGCCTATGGTTTTTCATCCCTGAAATAGGACCCACCACGTGGGTTCTCGGCATCTAGGAAGAGGTCGAAAATTGATTGAAAATAAAAATGCTTGTAATTTGAAACCACGGCGTATTCTTATCAATCTTGTTAAAATATACAACTGTTTTTATTTTTACGTTATTTGATGCTGTATTGGCTAAGAAAAACGTACATTAAAAATGGGGTTCCCGGCACTGAATGTGTTAATCACCTCCACGACCCCCGTACTATTCAATCCCTCCATCAGCACAATGTTTTGAGTGCGTTACATTGAGTCCTACCGTAAAACGTGATATTTCACCCCAAAAAAAATAAAAGTCGTTACCCAGCAATAATTTTTGCGTAAATTTACTTAGTTTGATGTACATAATGCTTGGCTTCGTGAAGGGACCTGTTACACCCTGTATATCGGCTTTGCTCTAATTGTGGCGAATCAACCCGAATGCCGAACATGATACTGCGATGGCAGATCTGATCGAAGCTGAATCATCACCATCATCAGCCTACAACAGTCCACTGCTGGACATAGGCCTCCTCAATCTCACGCCACTCAACTCGATTCTCGGCAACACCTTCGAAGATCGTCGTTGAAGCTGAATAATGTTCATAATTTGCTTCAAAACGGTTTTTTTGTTCAACAGTAGGTACTGCCGAATTGTTTGTAGGTACCAACCTGAATAAGCGTGTAACACCACTGTGCCAATGACGTGCGTTTGACCGTATTACGTCATAGTATATGTAGGTAAAAAGGGAAGCATACGACACTGTATTTTATTTTTAACAGGCCCTCAAGACATTTGGCACTAAATCAATAACTATTTAGATAGATGTAATTCTGATAATGCTTTGTTAGATTTATAATTAGGAGACTTATTAATAGTCCCACATACGAGCGTACGTTCTTAGGTGGGTAGGAATCTTTATAGGGGTACCTAGTGGGTGATGAATTATATGTGGATGGTGTAGTGGAACGAGTATGACGACTGTAATGCTCTGACATTGTTCTGAGTGGGGGGATTTTGCATGAAATATTTGTGTGTCCATAAGCCATATGCCTAGTACCAATAATACGCCTATAATGTTGCCACTGCTGGGACACGGGTCGTGTCTTTGAGTTTTAACATAATATAACATCTAGTTAGTAGTACACCCACAGTTCGCCAGGTATGTTAAATTCCCATATAACAGGGGGCGTGCGTATTGCCATCAGACTCCGTGGGTGCTACTGAGACATTCCTGTTGCAAAAACCCAAATAACACTTTGCCTGACCTGGAAATCGAACCCAGCAGGTTTTAACTCCTAGGCTCCTAGGATAATTATGTCGCTTTCATCACGATGTTTTCCTTCACCGTCTTGACAATAATACCGTTTCGTTAGTCAGGAGAAATTCAAACAGGTTTAATGCAGGGTGTAACAGGACCCTTAACGAAGCCATCAACCAAGCATTCAGTACATCAAACTAAGTAACTTTACGCAAAAATTATTGCTGGGAAACGACTTTTTTTTGGGGTGAAAAATCACGTTTTATGGTAGGACTCAATGAAACGCTCTCAAAACATTGTGCTCTCAAACAATGCTTCACATTGTGATGGATTGAATAGTACGGGGGCCGTGGAGGTGTTTACAGTAAAAATCTTACATGTATTTTAAAAAAAACATGTAATAAAACATGTATTTAAAAAAAAAACTTGTGAAAAAGTTGGAACTTTGACCTCCAATATCTCCGTAACTAGAAGGTTCCCAGGTACGGCCTAGAACAAAAAAAATATTGCAATGACGGGGAGAACAACCTTTCGGCTTCGTTAAGGGTCTTGTTACACCCTTTATGATACGATAGAAAAAAAAAACTAACCATTCCGCTCTTAGACCACTATCTAAAATCAATGAACCCTCATTTTTTAATAACACTTCCTGCAATAGACCATCTGTTTTACTTTTTTCTTAGCACAGGTAGGCTATTATGGCGCCCGGGATATTCCCAACAAAAAGAGTCTACATAGCAGGTAAATGGGGCAAAAAGTTATAACAATAATGTATTTAAAAGGAGCTATATCTCCGTTGCATTTACAAATGTGTTAAGCCCATAGTTAAACTTGTTGTTAAACATGGTGCCTGGCGCCTTTGTTAACGTATCAGGGGTTTTGACAAATTGAGGTCGTCGACCCGGGAGCCAAGTACTTTGAGTCTTCAATCGATGCTCATAGCGCTTTAAAACTTTGAAAGCATGCGTATAAGAATAAGAATAATTTATTTGCATAAATACAGGTGTTACCAGTTGTTAAAATTGGTGGTACAGGCTCAAACCATATTTTGCCTTTTTAGGGCATGCAAATATAATTTTACATTATCAGATAATGCGTATCTGAAATATCCAAAATATATGGATGAATTTAATTCTTCTGCGTCAGGTCGGGGATTAACCTCATAGTATAAAATAATTAAATTAGTTTTGACCAGAACTCTGCCATATCGATGGTGGTGGCCTCGGACAGGTCCCTCAAAGTGCACGTGGAACCACACATAGAATTAATATAACTAAAATAAAATAATGAATAAAACTGAATCACAATTTACGTAGCTAAACAAAATCTTAAAGATCTGCAATTAGGTAAAAGTAAATGTAATCTATAAGTAATTCAGATGTTTTATTTTTCAGGCTAGTTACCATTCTATAAATCTATTTAATTTTATTTTTCCAATTCTTATTAATACCAAATTTGTTTTAATTTTTTTTTTTTTAATTAATACTTACTTAGTGTTAGCTTAGATATAAATTCTATTATGCATGCTGTGGTCTCCTGTAAGTGGAGGAGTAAACGCTACGGGATACTTTTGTCGTCCATTATTATTTATTTCGCATGTTATTTGTACACCCTTTGTTGGAGATCCTAAATACCTAAATAAAAAATCATTGGACCTCTAGACGACTATGTCCTTGAACCCAAGTACAGGCGAGGACTATATCCTTGAACCCAAGTACAGGCGACCACTATGTTCTTGAACCAACGAAGTACAGCGATACAGAAAAAATCTTATTATCACCTTTCCCTTGTTACAGCCTGCATCTCCAATGAAATAGGAATGCCCTGCCTCAGCACCGGTGAAGAAGTCCTCACCATCTATGACTTCAAGAGCGCCAACCTATGGAACGATGTCCTAGCACTCTTCGGCCTCTACCTAGGTTTCCACAGCCTAGCCATCCTGGCCCTTAGGCACAGGACTAGGAGAAAATAAGCCTATTATGTATATTGTTTTTGGTATGGTGTCTATTATGATGATAAATGTGTATTCCGCGAGATGTAAATAATTCAAATAAAGAATTTTATTGTACTGATTTTGAGTGGTTTTACTTTTAAAATAGACGCTACTCTTCTTCGTCAGCCGACCTGCTACGAGTCTAATCGAATCGCAAACTTCAGACAATATTATACAGCGTGTAACAGAAAGGGTATAATCATATGGAATACTGTGGTACGGACCATAAAACTGAACAACTTTCTCTATGGGACCACCATGGAAATCGTAAAAAAATAATCAGCTGTCCTATACAAAATTTCAATACCTACTCGACCCAAATGTATGGGACAGCTGATTATTTTGGTCCCATAGAGAAAGTTGTTCAGTTTGATGCTCCGTACTACAGTCTTCCGTATGATTATACCCTTTCTGTTACACGCTGTATAATCCCGGTAGGACCGAGGTTATAATTTTTTCGACAAACATTTAAAGCCACTTTATACTTTGTTAATGTTTGTAGGTATTTAAGAAACTTCGATTATATTTAAAAATCATTTTAAAACTATTATAATTTTTCATCTGAAAACTGGCCAAGTGCAAGTGCGACTCGCACACACAGGGTTCCGTAGCACCAAACAATATAATAACAATATTTTTAACAGCCATTCATATGTAATTTTACACTCGATAGCAATACTAAATTTGTTTTTCATAGTATGTTAATGAAAAACCAAGTTACTGCTGCAGTTTGACGAAAAACTCCCATATCTCAAAAACTTAATATGAAAACTTATTCAGACCAATTTCAATTAAATGTTCATTTTACGTTCTACAAACCTACTTTTTTCAGAATTTTCCTTTACTAACTTTAGTAATTAGAAGGGGTCATCATTTTTATGGTTTTAGTAGCAGATATCATCAACCATACAGAACTGAGGCCATACAGACAGGCAGACGGGCGGACAGGACGAATCTTCAGGTGTAACAAGACCCCTAAAGAAGCCGTCAACCAAGCACCAAGAATTATGTACATCAAAATAAGTAACTTTACGCAAAAATTATTGCTGCGAAAACTTATTATTGCTTTTTTTCTTTGGGTGAAAAATCACGTTTTACGGTAGGACTCAATGTTACGCACTCAAGACATTGTGCTGATGGGTGGATTGATTATGATTGAAAATAACTATATAGGGTGACTGGCAATTAGTGTACGATACTTAAACACGTGATTGTGCTCATGATAACAAACAATTTTTATTATGGGAGCAAAGCCGAAATCAGCTGTTCAGTACATTTATGTTTGCCTAATGTACTGAACAGCTGATATTTTTTCCGCGATTTCAGGTTTGTTCCATAGTAAAAGTTGTTGGTTATCATGAGCACAATCACGTGTTTAAGTATCGTTCACTAATTACCAGTCACCCTATATATTAAAATCGTATTTAAAAAAAACTTGTGGAAAAGTAGGAACTTTGACCCCGAATATCGCCGTAACTAGAAGGTTCCCAGGTATGGTTAGGAACAAAAAAAAAGATCGCAATCACGGGGAGATCAAGTGCCTTTCGGCTTCGTTAAGGGTCCTGATACACCCTTTATAAGGGTTCCGTTTTAGCCATTTGGCTACGGAACCCTAAAAATGATGAATCAGATCGATAAAAAAAATTGGAGGAGCTGGGTTTGATCCTCAGTTCATACAAAGATTGAAGTGGTTCATGGTAATATCTTCGCTCGGTATTACTTCTCTTTACTAGCGAAAAAACACACCTCTACCTATCCCTATTAATGGAATATAGGCGTAAAGATGACGTTATGATATCATCATGCCAGCATCATTCATCAGTCGCTATAAAAATCTATCGCTCTGTAGAAACGTCATGTTGCTATTTGGCACTGATCAGAAATGTATCACGAGTACCAGCAGGGCTATCCGTTCATTAGCCAGTCTGGGTTTGTCTTTTGAGTGTGTTTACAAGTTTCCAGTACTGTGGGTTGTGAATAAGTGTCTTCTGGGGCAAGCGTGCACCATCATGGAAAGTTTGATCGCTTATTTAACGTCAGGTGAGTGATGTTTACATGAAGTCTACCTTAAACGGGGTTTCGGACTGCGGGACTGCTCGAAAGAGATACCGCGGCTCTGGAACACAAAAGGGAAGGAACATGGGTTCTAGTCAGTACAAATCTGACACTCTCTTCCGCTCATTCCGTTCTGCCCAGGGCGGGAGGGGTTAATTGATGATTTCCCATCTGAAACAAAAAAAGGTATGGTAAAGAAACTAGATTTATTTAGCATTATTTTGTAACTCTAGAATATCTGGAAAAAGTGATGATGATTATTTCCAAACTAGCAATATTGATGCATGTATATTTTACCATAAAAAAAAAACATAATATACGTACAAGGCGTACGTACATCTCAATAACATAAAATAAAAACTTTAAAGAAATAAAAACAAATCGAATACGCACGACTACTATCTTAAAACAGTTAAAAAAAAAAACAATAACTCGTAAAAATATATTCCCATCTAATGCTTTTTAATAATAATTGAACAAAAAGTCTTTAAATAGCTTAGATAATAGGGTATATGCAAGAAATACAAAACTTTTTTTATTTCTTTAAAATGCCTCGTATTGGACCATAAAAACATTGTGGTACACTTGTTTAATTCTCTAATACAACACTTATTTTACAATTTAAAATTGTATTTAGCGTGTTTTTGGTGAAACGAAACGCAAACACAAAACGCATCGATTCCGGTAGTGACAACAAAATCCATGTGTCAAAGAAACTCTTTTAATTGAAAAGTACTTAAAGTTTCACTAAGATTTTACTATAATATTGTTATTGCAATTTTTGCTTAAATAAAGCACTTGCATTTTAGTAAAACTAATCTAGTAAGGGCAAAAAATTAGATTTAAACAAGGCAGATGGAGGTAAGTGACATCAAAGTCCTGACATGAATGGCCGCGATAGTCATGGACGTTTGAACTGTCGTAGAAAATTGCAGGAGTGTAATATTTTTCTTGTGCGACAAGCTGTAGTTGAAATTAACTTTTAATTATTTTCTTGGGTTGATAGTACTGCATATTAATGATTTAAGTGAAAAAAAAAATACTAGCATATTCCCTATTGATACGATAAGTTACTGCCATCTAGCTAACATTTACCTAACTACTTCACTAAGCCATCTAAGGTCATTACACTGAAGTTCAGCATAAAAATATTAGATGGCAGCACTTCTGCCCATGTTTTTGTACCTGCCGGTTCCGGAGAACAACGGGCGTTCGCTCCGCGCCGCGCAAGCGTAGTTCAAATTCATCCGCCATATTCGTCGTGTCAGGCGGAGTGCAGTGCACGGCTGTGACATGTTTATTCGTAAACTGCATAAAACTTATGACATCGAGTCCTCATTGGTGCTTGTTTTATTTAGATAACTCTTCAAATATGCGATTTGATGGAGTCTTGAATGGATACTCGCGTCGTTTGTTGAATTATAAACGTGCATCGAACTGTGCATTCGTGTGTTTATGATAACAGCATTAACAGTAATCCTCGGTCGTGTATTGTTTTTTTGTAAATCCCTTCAATTACTGGTGTTAAGGCTTGGTGATACTATGCAATATAGCATAACCGTGACCTTCGCGTTTCGTGACTGTGCTAAAGGTGTCTTTTGAGGTTAACATGCAGCTTGGATTATGAGCGACTGCGCCGAGCCATCAGGTTAGTTATTAAACGTCTAGTTATTTTATCGGTACTGATAATGCAGTCTTTATTTATCGTTTGTCCTATATTCTTGTTGTTACTACTTCGTACATCTACGTTTTTGTTTACAAAAGACCATTTGTTATTGTAACTTATCAAGAAATAACTTGGACCTAACTTGTTCAGTCTTCAATTCTAACCTAAGATAATTACGAAAAGTTTTTACGCGGGAAGTTTATACAAGATTTAAACAAACTTACACAATTTTGTTCGTAACATAATGTTCAGTGAACAACAGAGGTCTTAAACTCATAACTTAACTTGTAAGTTTAGAATACAAAGACGTAGGTCGTTCCGTTGGCGTTAAGTCTCAAGCCGCGATCAACGGAGCAGGCCCGCGAAGCTTGCCTTGCACCTTAGCGAGGCAAGGCGCAAGTCGCGCGGTGCGCCACGCCACGGAGAGAATGCAACCTCGCCACGGGAATTACAAAGGGAGTAAAGTGAAACAAGGACGAGGCATTGATTATCCCAATGTTTTTTTTTTACGACCTCGTGTTAGACGTTTAAGATTGTCGATGGAACTGGTTGATGAGATTGAAGAGTTGAATTGATTACCGACCTTTTTGGTTGATCTCAGTGTTTAAGATGTATTCAGAGATACCTACTTCAAAGGTTTTGAATGTAGGTAAGAAATAAGGTACATTATCTCTGTGTAATCAGGTCACGCCGGTACAAGTATCTGGTAGGTATCCAACTTGAATGGGTGTGATTAAACCCATTATGAAGTTCATAATAATTTTGTTTACGCGAGTTACGTCTGTAGTATAGTTGTAAATAAACCGTTTTAAACCAAAATCAGTGGTTTAAAACCCGTTTTAAATTTGTTTAAAACGGTTTAAAACCACGACCACGTGGGCCGTACATTGATTACGAATTACTTAAAAAAATAGTTTAAAAGGCTAATTGAAATCATTTACCATTTTTATTAATATATGTGAAGTCATATATCATATTTATACTACTATTTAGGATTAGACACTGAAAACAATCATGTTTTGGGTATTTATTAAAATAAAACGGCAATGCCGCATTTATATTTTTCACTTTGCTATCAAAATCGCAACGGGGAGAGATGGGGCAGGTAGGGATCGATTTTATGTTTGTCTGTCATGTTAATGAAGGTTATTTTAAAACATTTTTATTTTATTTTCCTTTTATATATTCTAAATCAGGAAGGAGGTGTGGTCTAGATAACTTCGTGTAAAGCCTCAGTGCATTCCAAAAAAAAAACATTCTAAACCATATTAAACCGCTAAGTGTGGTTTTAAATCGTTTTAAACCAAAAAGACCGTTTAAAACCAAATGGTTTAAAACGTTTAAAATTCGTTTTGCATCTATAGTCTGTAGGTAACCTCTTTACGCGAGGTGCTGTTAAAAACAATACGCCAGTTAATCTACATAACTTGATACAATAGAACAGTCGATTCTATTTTTTACGTCAAACTTCCTGTCGGCTGTTTCGTCTATTCTCATGTTAATTTCCCCTAACGCGTCACATGTTTGCTTTTTTTATAAACAACAGATTGTACTTTATGATCTACCATTCTTCTTGCTCGGACAAGGAAAAAGGCCGTCTATATTTTAAAAATAATTCCCAAAGTTCAATGATATGGCTTGAAAATAATAATAATATAAGTGTACCAGGTACAGACTCATTAAAATAAATTGGCGAAGTATTAAATAATCCACATAAAACCCTTACACGTACAAAACAGGTTTTAACCGTTATTGATTAAAACCGAACTGTTTTCTTTCCTAAGTATGGAGTACATTATCGGATTTTACGCAGCACTAAAACCTGTGGTGTCCACTCATGTTATCGAAATAGATAAAAACCACTCTAGATTGTCGGTGGGCGTTCGATTTCTAGCTTATGACGTCATTGTAATAAAACACCCAGCTCTAACCACATTAAATAAGTAATAGCTATTCGCGGCATAATATATCTAAAAGGTGTAGTTATTTCCTTGTACAGATATCAATTGATTTCATATCAAGAATTCAAGACTTCATTGCGAAAGTATCTAGATGAGATGAAGACACAAGTACACAACCAGTTGCGACCACGAACATGAGTGTTCGCTTTCGCAGAAATGGAAGTTGCAAGTGATAAAAATTTGCATAAACATGCATGCGTAGAAAATTATTCGTAATCATGAAGATCTTTGAATATGACAGGTTGTCACAAGTAGCAACGGTCTCGTTCAAAGTTCCACAGAAAAACAAACCATGAATTTCTCTAATCGATAATTCTTAAACATTGCAGGCTTGACAAAACCAATAACACGGAGATCTAGATATCGTTGTTCGAACTAATTGCTGGAAGTCACGGCATGGTAACTAGCGAATAATCAACAAAGGTCGAAGCACAGCTTCTTGATAAAGATTGTGTGCTGTATCGTTGTCGAAGTGAACTGAGTTTGCTTAAGTAGCTGGAAGCGCGAGTGACTTCAATGGTTGAAGATAAACTGATTATAGAAACCTTGGTAAAGAAACGTAGTGGTAATGTTTTATTTAGAACTTCATTCGCGTGAAATTATTGTAAAATATTATTTCCCTATTTAAATCGGATTCACACAACACAATTCAATACAATACAATACAATATCACAACAAATTTTACAATACAATTTCAAGGATTTTATTTTTCTAAAATAAAAGTAGCTTTAGTTACTCCTTATAACATAAGCTATCTGCCAGTAAAGACCCGTCAAAATTGGTGAAGCCATTTCGGAGATTAACCGGAACAAACAATCTTTAACTAGACAGACAGACAGAAATTGAAAAAAATAAAAAAGATTTTTTGTTTTAAGTGCTGTTTAAGCATATATGCATTTAGTAAAAAAGTTATTTTGATATTACAAACATACACTTCAATTTTATTTATTTGTATTGTATTGTATAGATTGGTTAGAATAGTTGTCATAGAAACCGTATTAGACAAAAGTTGTAGTAATGTTTTAGTAGAATTTGTAGTGATCATCATTCATTTATGAATAATCTTCAGTTTCGCACGTCTTAGCAGACCGTGTCTTTTCGTAGCAGTGAAGAGAACGATTGCAAAAGCGACCATCATTTTAAAATAAATTTTGAAGAATTGTGGGCACTGGTAACATACGCATTAAATTATTGAAATCTTTTACAAAGAAACTGAATAACTTGTACCACATAACAAGCTTATTTCCAATCACATCGAGATAAACATACTACCTTTTATTACAGTTACTTTGGACCGATACAAATTGCCCTCTCATTGAAAAGTGATTATCGAAGATTGGCAGGAAGAAGTCCTTTAAATCAGCCGCAGATAAACGCTCGTTGGCCTACCAGTTATCGATTAAGGAGGCTGCTTACTTAGTCCACCTTAGAAGTTTACTTGTCTATCGCAGCTTGCGACAGGCACGGATGCGATTAATTAAATCGGTGCCTAGATTTCCGTTTTAGCCTGTTTCGCTTGAATAACTATTTAACCTGTCTACATTGCAATATTCTACATCAATAATACTACAAAGCCTTAGTGTAATGAGTATGAGACGGTCTCTAACTCGCCATTTGCCAAACTAGTGATTCCAAGTTTAGTAGAAACTAGAGGAAAAAGCAGCTGCTGCGTGTCTGCCGTAAATGTCTACATTGCAATATTCTACATTAATAATATTAAAGAGCCTGTGTAAGTTGGAGAGCATCTGCTCTCCAACTCGCCATTTGCCAAACTAGTGATTCCAAGAGAAACGAGAGGAAAAAGCTGCTGGGTGTCTGTCGTAAATGTCTACATTCATAATATTAAAGAGCCTGTGTAATGAGATCCTCTCCAAATCGCCCTTTGCCAAACTAGTGATTCCAAGTAGAAACGAGAGGAAAAAGCTGCTGGGTGTCTGTCGTAAATGTCTACATTGCAATATTCGACATTAATAATATTAAAGAGCCTAAATGTAATGAGACGGTCTCCAACTCGCCATTTGCCAAACTAGTGATTCCAAGAGAAACGAGAGGAAAAAGCTGCTGTGTGTCTGTGGTAAATGTCTACATTGCAATATTCTACATTAATAATATTAAAGAGCCTAAGTGTAATGAGACGGTCTCCAACTCGCTATTTGCCAAACTAGTGATTCCAAGTAGACACGAGAGGATAAAGCTGCTGTGTGTCTGTCGTAAATGTCTGCATTGCAATATTCTACATTAATAAATAATAATATTAAAGAGACTAAGTGTAATGAGATGCTCTCCAACTCGCCATTTGCCAAACTAGTGTTTCCAAGTGGAGAGGAAAAAACTGTTGTGATTGGCTGCCGTTGTGTAAAATTGCGTTGAGTTTCTAATCTGCTAGTACCACGTATCCAAGTGTTCTGTTTCTAATTTTACTCAGGATTAGTTTATTTGAAGTTAAATTCTGACTTCCGTTGAAGTTCAAATCTCAAATAAACCACCTGTTTCCGTATTTCACTACATAGGTTCCACGTGCATGGAAAATAAGTAGTAGGAACATATTTTGAAGCACTTCACACCGCTACTATTAGACTAATTTAACCACAAGACAGATTTGTTTATTATCATCATGCAACTTCTGCTTGAGCGGCTACGAAAGAAAAAAAAAGCGAGCAGTCTTACAATATTAGTCGACGATGATAAATAGTCTAATGGTCTTCTCAAATCTGTTTCAATGTAACTTGAGACCGATGAACTCGGTAATTAGCGGGTTACGTTCCACGAACGTGAAACGAAACTCTCGCGTGATACTCTTTTTTTTTGTACACCACCTATGGTATTATAATGAGAATAATTTCGCCAATCTTGCAGTTTGTTGTTCGGATCGGAACCAATTACTATGGCATCGGCCACATTAACAGACTAGTGAAAGTCCATAATTATACATAATAGCTATAAAAGAGATCCACGTGATACAATGGATAATTTTAATTCAGAGGCCTATTTTGTGCATTGGATGTGGTAGGTATAACTGTCCATCACACGGCTGTTATTTTCATAGCGATGCAAAAACCGCGAGAACAAACGGAGTGTCGAAGTATTTACTACCAGATTTGGCATGACGCGATGATATGTGGAACTGGTTTGATGCTCGTTAAGACGCGCCGTGGAGTCTCACGTATCTGAACAAAAACCGAGCTGGGAACAGGGCCGACTTGTTTTGGACAATACCCGGCTGACACTTGAATGCCGATGCGTTTACCATGTGACATCACATAGTTACCCGAACATGGAGAAATGTAGGCTGGGGAGAAAAGGCCTTAAAAGGTACCATAATATACGAGAGGTATTGTGTGGATTATACTCAAACAAATTGCCAACTGATAAGATTCAAGTTTATGTTCGTTTCTAAGTAGAATGAAAGTTGGTTTTCTCCATGGATTTATTTACTTTTTACCAAAACCTACATGACCATAAATGTTTCAGTAGATCAATATTTTGAATTAAAAATGTTATTTGAATAAGCCAACCTCTTCTCGACCCCAAACAGTATGAAGCATGAGCCTTACAAAAACTGGTACAAATTGTTAAAGAGGAATTGAGAAACAAAGCATTCATTGTTCCATATTGAAGGTCGACCAGATAAAACAGACTAAAGATAAGTGAGAAACTAAAGTTAACACATTGTTTGAGATGTTGCAACACCAAAAGAATAAGGCCCACTTGAAGATTGCGAACTGAGAAGTGAGAACGTTTGAAATATGAATATTGTTAATATTTGCTATTTAAGTATTTACATTACTATAAACCTGACTAACAGCTATTGAATTGCGCATTTCCAGGACTCGTGTTTAGTAGGAGGTTGAATTTTAGCACTAGCTCCCTTTGTGAGCTTTGCACCGGGTCACCGACCCTTAATTATCCTACAGTGCGCACCGCTGCAGTGCAATGCTCCAGTAAAATTCTGCATAACATGCCTTTATTAGTCCCTGACGGCTTCAACTTCCTTGACGATATTAGTTCAACTCTTTCTTTAAATAAACCAAAATTAATAACACTTTGGCACACAGTAAAGTGTTAAAATGTATGTTTATTCATTAACAAAGCCTTTTAAATACGAATAACGTAATGACAGTTGGTGGTTGTGTAACATACACCGGATAAGCCGCAAAAATGAAGCCGGTTGTAGCGATCCCTATCGAGTGATCGCGCCGAATCACTTTTGCATGTCCACAATTACGGGCTTACGACCCAAACCTTGTGTACACTGTTTTTATAAAACGAATACGATAACATCAATCGAATCGATTCAGCCGATGAATCATACTCGATTCCGATGAATTGTGTTGCCTGCCTGTATGTTTGTGTTGCGAAAACTTTTTTGGATCCCCTCGTATTATAGTCTGAAACGTATCCTGATGCAACTATGATATGGTTATTCAATTTTAGCTCTGATGGAAAAACTGATATCCTTTCCTATCCTACAGCTGAAAGTAGTTTGTTAGACAATGTTCTGTTGGCAGTTATTATTGCTGTCAATAAATAAAGCCTGTTCTATTATATAGGAATAGTGGCGCTATTGTCAAGATACGGGTAAATAATGAACGTCCTGCCTGTTACTTTTGTCCAAACAAGGAAGTGTAAATGTGGAGTAATTGGCTGGACCAGGAAATTACTAAAAGGTTTCTTAGGTTCATCGATCATTTGCGACTCGTGCTTGTTTTAACGGCTTCCTTTTTAGCAGAAGTGAAACGTGCCGATGAAAGCGCACTATCTGCAAGACCTGCGCGCTCAAGAAACTTTGTATCATCGAGATTATCATTCCGTAGTGGCCGAGAGAAGCGACCAGTTCCTATAAAAGGCTCGTTAAGTAAATGTCCGTTAGCTATGACACACGCTAATATTTGGCCTTCCACATGCACCAGCCTCCGTCGAGATTTAGCTTGACTCGAGGTAAATTACTATATTTACCTGCAATCATGGTAGACGGTTTTCGGATTTATGTAGCAATTAAGCGCATACCTAATCCCTTATGAAGCCTGGTACCCTGGTAGGCCTGTTACAAAATGCTTTGAAAGTGTTCGTGTAATCTGAGACTTATTCAGGACGCGCAGCCAGTTTGAGAGGTTAAATAACGGATTTAATTACTTTGAAGTGGATTTTATGAATGTTAAATTTCCATTAAGATTGACATTTTGAAAGGGGCTACGAATGCGTGGATTTAAGATCATGAATCAGGCAAACGTATATGGTAATCCGCCATCTTGATGCTGTGAAGAAAAATCTTAACATTAAAATCAATAAGTGAATTCCCGCTAAGCCGTGTACCTACTGAGAAGGTTGTTTAGAGGAAACTTTAACACAGTAGCCGAGTTTGTCCATTCTGTTGTCGAGCGGCCACGTGCATGATCATGCATACTGTAAACAGATATAATTAAGGTCGTGGCGTCCATATTAATGCAGGCCCGATCAATATTCATAGCAAGCGGGCCGCGGGTCAGATGGCTAGATATCCATTGGCGCCCAGTACGCTCGGGTCAAGTAAGAATGAGTTGAGATTCGCGATAAAACTAGTTCAGAGTTTAACGCGTTAATTATTTTGTTAGCTTATTGAATCATAAAGGCAATAGTTACCGAAATACCTACTTGGTTTATGAAAAAAGAACGGCGAGCGTACAAAAAATGTGACAATATTCTCAAAAGCAATTATTTCTTAATTTTGAGCTCTCCTTTTGAATCTCCCAATTGAATCTAAGTTCAAAACTCAACACAAAAGCTTTAACTGTGTGACCTTGACGCGATAACGCTGCGTCCGCGCAGCTATAAGCATGGCACAGCGGTAATACCCCGCTATTACTTAAACGTTTACGCCATCGCCATACGCGCTATACGGTGTTGCATCGCGTTTTTATCCAATTATACGTGTATTTCTTCAATTTCATGGTTCGTTTATTCGTAAGTGTAAATTACAGATGAATCTTGCATAAAATCACATTCTTAGTTTGTAACTATCAATCAATATCATCAAGAAACGAATTTCTTATCTTTAATACTATTGTTTTCAATCGCATTGTTATTGAAATGAAGATGTGAGTTCCTAAGCAATTAGTGTGTAATTATGTTCGTTATTGTGCATACTTCTGATTCTGGCATTCATTGATTGGTTCTGTAAGATTAATTGATTTGATTTTTCTGGCAATGACAGTGCTGATGTATTTGAGGGGACTAGTGTACAGTTATTTCTTTTTAAATTCTTCAGTTCCACTAAGTAACTGTGGAAGCTTCTTCTTAGCGTGGCGATGACAATTCAAATTGAGTCAGCACAAAATTTGGCGACGTGTTCGGCCCTTTCAGTAGCGTCCATCAGCTCCTATATTATGGACGCTTATTTACAATATTATACTAATCGTCTTAAGTGAACGGGATGTTCATTTAAGACGATTAGTATAATATTGTTCATTTAAAATTCGAGCGTTATCGCTTTGACGGGTCTTCTTTCCATTTTACCCTTGTAAATACTTCTCTGTCTAGTTTCCCACTCCTATTGTGGCCATGTCAATTATCATCAGTCCATCTAACCCGCTGACAACCGCCGTTCCTCCGTCCGGTGTCCGGTCTTAATTCTGCTTCCTCTATCCGACAATCCCACCGGCCACCGGATCCACTCTATATGTGGCTGTATCGTCTCGTCGAAAACTCCAATGAAATAGAAAGCATTCTTACGATTAGATTTAAGAACTAGTCTTATTTGGGTATCGAGTGAAAACAAACCGTGTTGGGAAGCGTTGCGTCATTGCCGAGTTATTTGGCCGATAGTTCTAGTTAAGAGTTATCGGCTTGCGTCGTTACGATGCTGTAGGGAATAGATAGCGTGTATTGATAGTTGGTTTCAACTCTTGAACTTCTTATTACTGGTAAGCCAGTAGTGCTAACCGTACTTTTTTTTCTGAAGATTTTTTCCTTTGGTTTTACCTATTCTAAGTATTTCTTTCAAGCAGGGACTGAATTACCCAAAAATTAAGGTACCATTAAATTTCAGTATGACGTCATACCGTTAAATAAGGGTTACCGAAATATTTCGGTACCGTTTTTTTTTTCAGTAGCGGAATTTTGTGTTTGAGAATGCTTAACGGTATGTTTCGGTAGAAACACTAATACCTTTATGAGTGTTTGTTTTAAAAGATGGACAAGTGCACAAGCCAATCATCCGTTTTTTTCATGCCACATCGGACCGTAAAAAATCGGACTGCCGGACAGTAAAATTCTTTGTAGTGCACAAACGCCCTAAGGGTTAATTAACGGTACAGCCCAATCTTAATTTATTAAGGTATCGGTATAGCTCAACCTTTATTTTAAAGCGGTACCGATATATTTTTGAGGTATCTTAACCTCTAACCGTAACCGCGTTCAGTCCCTGCTTTCAAGTGTCAAAAAGTCTGAATCTTTAGCAGCTCAGCATTCATTTGTCCTGCAACAAACCTTTTAAGTATCTTCAATAATCCGATTTACGTCCATAGCCCTCACTCAGTGGATTAACTGTTGTCCTGTTATTTCTTTATGAGTTTTTTTATCTTCTTGCCCGATTATATTTTTATGGATTTCATGCTAAGTTTATTATCATTTCATGATAACTTAGGAACATTTCTTGGAGAATTACGATGTCTTGCTCGCTGTTATTTGGTTTTATCGCTTTATTTACTTACAGTAGAGATGCTAAATGTAATGTGCTTAAAGTATTAGGTGCCTTTTAAAGAGGTATGTGACCTAAATTCAAATTCTAAGGACTGGTAAGTAGAACAGAAATGCAGAAGTATTCATTTTGTTTCTAGTAACGTTATCCAGTAAGTAGGTTTAGTATTTTAAGAACCGTATGTAATCAATTTCGCGTGAACAGTGGTAATTAACATATTTGTGCGTTTTCTTCGCAGTTATTGCTGCTAGCTCGTGGAATGTTATCACATCAGCTCATGTTACCTTCCAGACCACTAAGTTAGGGCATCCAGTTGTGCAATCTGCGACACTACGACTGAGGTTTATTTTTTCTTCGAACAACAGAATGCATTTTGATTTATGGTTTGACAAGCCTTGTGCCTGGTGGAATTTCCCTTCCGCAAAAATACGTTTTAATTCCCTACATAATATGTACCTGCCTCCTGTTTTAATGCATATAAGGGATGAATGAAGAAATCTTTTGTTCCATAAGAAACCGTGCAAAATTGTATGCTTTTAGAGACTTCACTGTCAGTAATTTAAAGTTTATTTTCCAAGTGGATAGGTATTAAAACATTTTCTCAAAGTGCAGGCTGAAACTGCAAAGCATGCATAGTTGCACAACAGACAATAATTTTACTTCGTCGCCATGACCTCCCCATTTCCACGATTACGATGATTCGGTTTGAAATTGAATAGCTATTTTGTTGCAACACGAGAACAACAGCCAATTCAATGGATTTTGGACAACTTGTAGAAGATCAGTGGGAGAACTGGTTGCCAGCGGGCAATATTAACTGGTTTGCGAACTTTGAACCTTAGAGTTTACCAACTAGAGTGTATTTAGTAACGCCGACGCACTCTGTTTTCATATGGCTTCACTTTGGTATTCCGTCACAAGTACATAATACAAAACGGGTGATGATTGTCTTAGAAACTTTCTGCCTGGAAAATTAACACTTTTCACTTGTATTTCTTGCACATATCAATCAATCAACCTAGCCTATCATCTAAGGTAAAGACACATTTATAATTATGCCTAGCAGAGATCTACATCTGCTAGACGTTTGTAGTGTAGTGTCGTTTGTGTGTCTTTCGCTGGACACGGGACACGGGACAGACCCAGCCACCTTTTTACAAGCCTTTATTTAACTTGCAATGTTTGTATGTATGTTTGTTTGTTTAGGTCATTATACCTAACCGATTGAGTATGCCTAAACGCTTGAGTTAAAATTTTGCATAAACGTTTAGTTTGAACTAGCTGCGCCCCGCGGTTCGATCCGCGTAAGTTTCGATCTCAAATTGTTTTGAACATAAATACCTATCATATCGGTATAAATATCGGTTTTTGCTAGTTATGGAATATAATATGACTATTTACCTTCATAGTAGTACATGGATCTAGTAATACGGGATAATTCCAACATAAACATCTAGTTATGTTTGTAATAAGTAACAACATTGCGGTCAGAAATGATGTAAAGTTTTACAAACGACATTAAATTGCAGCGCTTCGGATTGTTCCTCTTGATAAACGCAGGTAATATTCATCGTTTTTGCCACCTTGCCCATGATCAGCATCAATATTGCGTACCAGACTTTCTGTCACAAATCGAAAGAAATGCGTTATCTATTGATCCACATGTTTGGAAAGTTCGTCTTCTCGACATCGCAATAGATATTGTTGATCTGTCATAATGCATTGGTATTGTGAATATGTTACGCATCTACCCTGCTGGTTTTTAACTAACTTCTAAAAAAGTAGGAGGTTATTATAATTTATGTTAATAACTTGTAGTTACAATGTTAAATTAATTCATGGATAGTATCAACTTCAACTACAAAGGGTAAAATTAAAAAAAAGAAACACTAAAAACTCTTCAATAACTTTACTTTTGGCCGTCGCGTCGCGCGTCTGTGACTTCGTTTTTTTCACTATAATAACATTGAAGATGTAAATTGTTGATCGAATACATGAGACTAGCTTAGATGTGACTCTGCGGATATATGATACCAACTCTTTAGTGTCTATACTATGTACTACATTAAGTTTTATTAGACTGCATTGTTACTCAACTAAACAGTGAAACGTATCAATTAACAAAACATAACATTTGTCTATCAATCACATAGAGGAGACATCCATTTGCTAACTAGGCCAGCTATCTCGGAGACTCGGATTCGATAGCAATCGTGTCTCACATTATTCTTTGTCAACACTAAAAGCTCAATTAAGATCTCGTCACGAGGAGTAACGGTATCTTAAGGCAGCTAGCCGTTTGTTGCCAACAAAGTAAAACTAATAGGTTCCATAATGACTTTTTGCAAATGGTTTCAGTAAAGCATTATTGGAATTGGGCATGAGGAAGTGTTTGTTGCTGTCATTTGAGGATTTTTCGTCATTAGTGTGTCTCCATTTCGAAACTTTTCCGAGGTGTTTCATGAACTACTGGTGATTAAAATCCGTGAATCTAAATTATGATTGAAAATATTTACAATAAAATGTTGGAAGCAATTACGGGCCCATTCTGTAAGTGCCTCCATCCATTTTGTAGCCGCTCACGGCGTGAATTGGCCTTCTGTTAGAGACCAGTCAATACGATTTAGAGTTGGACCTCAATAGATCAGATAGTGGCCATTGTGAAGCAGTAACAGCTATTTATAGAGTTCGATGACTCCTCGTTCTATCAAATCGTAATAATTTATCCCTAAAACCTATTCATGAATGTGTGCCAGATAGAAAATCTAAATTGATTTATTATTATCGGATTCTATTGAGCGATACAGAAACCTTAATAAGGAGAACACGTTTGTGAATTGATAAATCTTATAACGTCTTCCAGATGTGGTTCGATTAGTAATCAAAGAAAAAGAATATCACTGATGTTGATGGAATTTATTACCCAGTTAGTTCAGCAATAAATGTTACAAGTTTCAATACTGAAATACGTGAATCATTGAATTATCGGTATTTCATTGCAATGACGAAATGATAAATGATTGCACCGTCAGATGTATGGAAATCTTATAAAATATAATTTCGTTTGTGAATACTTCAGTATTAATGTGTTGACCAACTTTCGCTTTCGTGTTCACAGCCGGAATACAGCGGGTGACACCATGACACCCACGCCCACGTTGTCCCGTGTTGGCTATGGCCTACAGAACCCAAGCTTTATGTTAGATGGACAAACTGACACTGACCACAGACAATTTCAAGGTGATCTCGGAATATAGAATTTCAAATGCAATGGAATATATTCTCAGTAACATGGTTCTAGTCTTGGGATTAATGCTAAGCTGTGAAGAGAAAGGTCTACTTCTACATGTTCTCCATTTGAGACCATTAATATGCAAATTCAAATCTGATTAATACTTCAATTAATATATCGATTTAAGGCAGTGTTGACACATGTCTAATTAACGACATGTCTGGATTTGTGTCGCATAGGTGGTCAAGTCACTCTCCATCTACAGCAGAGTGTACCTTCAAAGGATTCTAGTCTCTCATTCTTTGTTTTAAAGGTGATAGACGTAGGTCGAGGATAAAGGAAAATAATATCTTCTTATGCATCATAAAGTAGGTTAGCATACTATGATGTGGTTGGATCGATTTCAAGGCTTCGCGGTTTGTAAGTAGGTAGGTACAACATACGCTTTCGGGGCATATAATTAAAATACGATTAAGTTCTTTGCAAAGAGGTAGAATTGAAGTAACTATGTCCGAAATCTGATATAAATATCATTGTTAATCTTATTAAAGTTTATGTAAGATGCAGTGTTAAATCATGCAATTAAAGTTGCTAGTTTCAACGTAAAAATGTCTTAACCCTCAATTCTGTCAACTAAAGTAATTTACGGTATCGCCGTCACTGGAAAATGACTAAATTGAAATAAATTAATCGCTCAGTCAATCGGAGGGGCGAGGTTAAACCTGAATTCAATAAAGAGAGACGTTGAATTGAAAGTCTTGTTTAAAACTGATGATTTTCATGATCCCTGAGCAGATTGGTTTAATGTTAATTAAAACAGCTATGTTAATTATAAGGTCTTAAAGCACGGTAGAGAGTTCCGTTGAAACAACACGCCACTTTGTTCTAAGAATTAGCGGAATCGATTTACTCTTGAGTGCTACAATTCGCCATGTTCTCGGAAATCGTATTACGGAAACAACTGAATCTTTTCAATTTCTTGTTACAAAGCAAAAACTGTTGAATGGATTTTGATGATACCTAGTCTAAAGTTAGCTTTAAAGCTCAGGAGGTCTACTCTCTAAGTCCGTCCACGAAAATACGGGCCCGTCCGAACGTAGTCCGTAAATACGGAGTAAACCCTACTCCCGATTGATTACGGATTCATGAGTTTCGAACGGAATCATAGACAATATTCGTGAACGAATGATGCAAGGCGATAGAGTTGCGCTATTTTATCGGTCGATTACCGGTTTATTTACTACGTGGTTTTCAAGTTTTTATACAAAAATCATTATTGTTATTGTAAAAAAAATACCACATTTTTACCAATATACTTTATATTATGCCTTATTAATATAGAATTGAGCTATTTTTGCCATTTTTGTCCGAATTGTGGCTTTATCTTGTTAATTCCTTTGCCTTTCTTTCTTTTGACATCAATAATATCAAATGATATGTCAGTTTGTTATTTACATTAAACATATATATACATAATTCGCATTATCAATACAACGCGGGATTCTTCCGTAATAAATTGTAATAGTAAAATACCCTCAACCACTCCAGCAGCAACTCATGCTCTCAAATAGAGGCACTCTTCAGTTTTATGAGTGAGAACAACAGCTTGCAAAACATCAGTGGCATTCGAAGTAAGTTCAAAGCTCGTTGCCACCGGTAACAAGCCGAGGATAGGCTGATGAAGAAGACTGAAGTGTGGAAAGGAAGTAGAGGAAGCCTGCTAGCGATCAGTCCGGTACCACATTGACAGATCCGAACATGTTGCTGCGCCCCGCTATTCCATGTTCCATCGACGCAGCTGTACGCGTACCGTCTACATCACACCACGACGCCAGAGGTGGTCGAAATATAAGGAGCAAGACCAAGTTCACCCTGAGAGTGGAGTCGCTCCACAAGATTACCTTCAAGTCTTTTGTGGTGCGGGTTCCAACACACATCTCTCGACTTCTATGAAGGAATTTTGGCCGCAGGGTGTCGTGTATCAGTGTTTTCGCGGAAGTCTATATGACACCTCGACTCAGTGCAATATGTGGCCGACCAAATATAGTTATTAACATAGTTAACCCTGTCGCTCATCATCATCTCCTCCTTCGTTTCCCTCCTCACTCCTCAAGTCGGTATGATGGTTCCTTTACTGTTCGGGCTGTGCGCCTTTGGAATTCGCTTCCACACTCCTTGCGGGATAGCCCTTCGTTAGATGTGTTCAAGAAAAGAATAAAGGAACATTTCCTGTCAACAGGATAATAGTATATATAGTATTTTGTGTATCTATCTATATATATATGTATTACGTTTATTATATTTTATGTATTAGTTTAGTAAAAATAAGTAAATTTAAGTCTTAAAATGTTCGTTTGTGCACATAGGTTTATCCTCATTCGCAAATCTCACAATCAAACGTAAGGTTTGCTGTAAGAAAACCCAATTCTGGGTTAAGCTCGCCGTTGTACATAAGTTATATATTGTAATTTTGTGTGTCCTACTTTTATATTTTGTGTGCAATAAAGAATAAGAATTAAGAAGAATTAATAGTTTTTTTGTAAATGTGTTTGATATTATGTATTATAATAGCTTAATATTGTACTTAAAAGATTATTTTGTGTATTGTATCAATGAGTCTTCGATGTCTGAAAATAAAAGTGATTGATCGATTGAAACTAAGTTCTTAGCAACAATTTATGACTGCAATAGATAAATAAAAGGGAATATGTTCTATTAGTGTATTGTCGATTGTATTTTTATTCTTTAATATTAATTTAAAATATTAAATTGATTGGTGCCAAATAAAAAAAACATTCTTTTATAAACATTATCTTTACTTTTATCACAATCTTCCTGTAAGCAAAATAAACAGTTTGTAAAATGTTTATTTTGACGTCACTGCTAAGGCTCACTGCACCTTGGTAGCTCCCCCGGGCTTGCTGCTCTCAACAATTGAGAGCAGCAAGGATCTTCAAGTAAACAAAAACAAATTGGTAACACAACGCAATAATTTGCAGAATCTTCAATATCGTTAGCAGTATTATATATTATGATGCTCTGTGTCTTAGTCCTTAATTCTTGGATCAAACCATTGTCCACTTTCATTCTGGGACCAACACGATTTCGTCGCTTGTAAATAGATCCTCACAAAAATCTTCAAATGATTCCCGTGTGAGCCCTTTCAACTAGGTACTCGCCAACCGAAAGTTTTGGCGCAAATAGAATCGGTGTCACCTCCGCTCTTCTTGTAGAGCTTCTTCAGTTCTTCGAGCATGAAAAAAGCAGCCATTGTAGAGATTTTCTAAAAAAAACGTATTATTCGTAGACAGCACGATAACTATTTTGTTGTCGTTTCAAATGACATAACAATCCGTCCTAAAAAGTGTCAAACTCCTCTTTACGGACGGGCAAAAACACATCGGGAGTAGGGACAACTGTCAAATTGAGTTGTAATTCATTCTTAGTTCGGGCCTCGAACGAATCGTATGTCCGTAGGTGCTAGGGAGTAGGAAACGCCCGTATCTTCGGCCGAAATTACGGGTTTCGTGCTTAGAGAGTAGACCCCCAGATTACTTTGAAATGACGCACTTTTTATTGAAAAGATTCAGCGATACTGTTTGCCGTAAAAAATACGGTTCAAATTACTAGGAACTGCTTTTGTACTTCGTTAAAAAGTTTATGTTTAGTTTACAAGTGCAATATTCTTAAAATGGCTTCATCATTGATAGCTGCGACCAATTTACGAGAAATTTTGTTCGGCTCATGTTTATTAAAGGCGTACTACGAAGAAGGAGGCCGAAAAACCCAAGGCCCTTCACCTGTTTCGAGATTCGATCAGTGCATTTCATGGGAACGTTCGAAGCCTATTTTTTGCCTCAATAAATACCAAAGACTCAATGAAAAGAATATCGAGACAGCAATTTAGCCTTGAAATAGAACAGGTCGTGTCAAATTGTTTGATAGTTCTGAAAGTTGTAATCGCTCGCTTAATACGTTTTAAAGCTTTGATGTGGACGTTTATAGGATTGTAAAATGGCGAAACGTTTTTATTCACGGGGCACAGGCGTACGCCGCGCGCCGTTTTCTGTTTCTAGCAGTGCACTCGTTTCATTGTGGCCAGTGTACCCGCTATTGCCTCACAATCACAAGCCTTACTATTGCGAATGGAACGTAAATCGTTGGCCTGACCGGGAACAGTTTATTTGACCGGGCAGGTTTAAGGTTCGACGCCCGCGCAGGGTGGTCCTACAAACTCACAATGTTGACAATTCAACGCTTCATCGAATACTTAATTTATTTTTTACGTTCGTGGAGCATTGTGTCACAAGAATCATGTTACTGCATTTGTTAATGCAGCGTAATGAGACACTTGTATTGCATGGACGTGTCGTTAGTCATCAGTTATGAACGATCGTGTCATCGGTGTTACGATTTGCGAGATGTTAAAGTGTCGTTTGAATGGTTCACTCGACAATGCTCTCAATGTACACTTGTTGCCGTCTTTCACGCCTCGAGTATGTTATTTGCGAGCGTTGTGAGAGGCCTCGACCGCAGTTGATAGGTTGATACGCTTATTTTTGTTTGTGCTCATATAATCACACTTGTGTGAATTGCTGCTAATAAAACTAGGTACTGTTATTTACGTTACGCACAAATTTTCGTTCACGTGCAATTTGCTGTGTAAATATTTGACTATATCTTGTATTCTTTATTCTATTTGCGATGTGTTCTGTTTTGTGTTTTAGTAACAAACCAGCTAGTAACAATTTTAAAATAAACAGGCACGTCACTTTCCCACATTGTACACGAAATTTACGATAACTGAAGAAACAGACGGAATCTTTTTAAGGAGTCTGAATGCTTACGTATTTATTTAGGATTTCTGTTTCGGGCATCGATTCCAATGCGGAATAATTTCAACTGATGTATAGGAGGAATAACTTTGATGGCGTGCAGTTTTTTATTAACTTTTTTCGATCATGTGCTCGCCCACGTCGAAGTTTTTCGTGAAATAATATAACGAGTCCAGTTCAGCTTTCAGAATTTATTAAACCCAAAAGAATTCACAATAATATAAATTTTACTTTTCGTATTCCTTTTGAAACATTACTCATTGAGACAATAAATTTGGTTGCATTATCTAAACATCTTATGATATCTCTTGGCTGATGCATTGAAGATAAATTTTATTTACTCTAGCGAGTGAAATTGAGGTATGAGTAATGTATCAGCAGAATCTATTTCTCATTTTCGACTACTTTACACCTAATATTTTTAGAAATTGGGGTAATTTTTTCTAGCTGACATGCAATTGTTTATAACATTTCGTGCCTTCATGGCAAGTTATGAATTGTTACAAGTTTCCGTTGTGATAAGAAAGTACTGTCATGCAAAATATTATGTCAAAAAAAAATACATACACACGAACATATAACCTCATCCTTTTTTGAAGTCGGTTAACAAAGTACACGAGAGCTTCATGCATGAAGCTGTTGTCTTGAATCATTTTAACATACTTATACAGGATCTGTTTTGATAAAAAATGCTTTCAAATCTACCAGTCAAACCAATTCTTATGCATACCAAATCGGCTTACTTCTAGACTTTGGTCTATCCCAAGTAGTTCTTTACCACCCGGTTCTTCATCTTCCACATACAGACTGCCGGCAGTGACCATAGAAAAGACAATAACTGATAAAATGACATCATGATCATAGTTGTCAAAGGCTTAAGTCAAATCCAAAAATAGAACACAGCACCAAGCGCTGCAGAAAAAGTAACTTTATCTCAATTTTCGAAAGGTTTATCATCGAACAACACGCTTCTTGTCTTAAAGCTTAACCCCATAAGGGAAAACAAACAAAGTACCGTTTTACAGAGGTACAGGGTGTGGTCGGTGTCACAGTTGTCACCTCTCCGTATATGGAGAGAAATGGAAGTTAACACGCATTGCACACCTACTGACCGACGATTGTGACCTTTACCTTTGAACATAGAGCTGTTATATTATTATTCTATCTTCCTCAGCATGAATAAAGGTTAGCTAGTGTCCGTTGGCTACTGAGTGGTAGATTCTAACTTAGACACAATTGGCAATATCAGATTTAGGAAGATTCAAGTCAAATTTACGGAATTGTATTGGCAGCTTAAAAATTGCCAGGATTTGAAGCTATCTGGCGATGCAAAATGCAACGTCTAAGACTCTAGTCCAGGCTAATAAATAGTACGAAAGAAACTTCTATTTCATTCATGTCAAAAGCCGAATGGTAAGGAGTTCCATCAGCTGCTTTCAACTTTCAGCTGTTTTGTATTGTGATGACCATGCCTAAGTAGATCTTCGACAGTAGTTACAGGTAGTCAGTAGCCCGAAAGGCTGACAATCACTCCCAAGGGGTATCTTATTACCCAGTACTAACTGGGTTGTGGAGGTCAGATAGGCAGTCGTTCCATGTACAGATAATATCAGATATATGAGACCAACCTCATTCGACTTTTTCGAATCCAAAAGTTACATTACAGTCATATCGTCTCATCGTACCATCTTTATTCAAAGTTGGATCCTTATGTCACGTCTTGTCCCCTTAAATGGACGGACAAGGTTCAGTTTTTATCAAATTGTTTACAATAAACGTATGATGAGTATTAAAAACGCATAATTGTCCAGATAAAGGTATTGGCTGCCATATGCTGCGCGTGTTTATATTCGTTTGTTTTTATTTTGAAATTGAGAACGAATATTTAAACTTTCAAGAGATGTAGATGGTTAATCGTTGCTTAACCACTAAGACCGATAAAATCAATACAAAACACGTACTTTGGTTTAGATACATCCCATTTGGACTCCATCTTTGACATGTAGATGTGATGTGTCAAAACCACATCCGATTTTTCATTTGACAGTTATGCCGTCTATTCTTCTTCTTCTTTGGCACTTTCAGTAGCGTCCATCAGCTCCTGTGATAAGGACGCAACAGAACTAGCAAGACACAATATCAGAGGTCTAGTTATCTCAGCCGTAGAGTCCTTTATTGAAGTTCGCTTTCCTGTTTTTATAATGCCCAAGGGCGTAAATGTTTCTAAAATTAACATGACATAATTGCCATTGTAATAAAACATTACTACCTGCTCGGGTACCAGCAAATTGTTAATTTAATAACACACAATTATCTTAATAGTACCTACCCAGAAGTGATTGTGGACCGTGTAAAAATAAATTTGATCCGACATTAAACACGATACCGATACCGCTACCGTAAGGTCGATACCACGATAGTAATCCTAACTTATTATTATGTTCAGGTAGTAGTCTTACAAGTGTCAGACTTCGCAACCTTGTCAGGCTGTCAGAATAAAAATTCTCTATCACCTTATCGGTGTTATTGACAGCTAAGTCGCAGTACGTGAGTGTAATACACATTTGTTAATGCAATTATTACGGACATAGAAATAATACTTGGAATGGATGTGAAACTCCAGTCCGTAAAGACTACTCGGTATCTAGTTTCGGGAGTACGATACGCCCAGGTATAAAACGATTATTTTGCTAGGTAGGTATTTTTTTTTCTAGCCTGCTCTGTCCCACTCCTTCACAAGCAGCATGACCACACCGTAGAAAAACCTGTTTCTACTCTGTGGTCATGCTACGTGTGCTGGGCGAAGGCCTTCTTCCAGTTCTGACGAAACTTGTCCAGTTCGTTCCGCCATCTCCTTCCCCCAGGCACCTGTACCCTGCTATTTTGGTCCACAGTTTGTTCGGTAAGCGGCAGACACGACCTTATTTAGGTAGGTATACGTCTTTTAAAAATTATTTAATAATAGGCTGCCCAATCTGGAGTAAAAATATTCACCAAACAACTGATGATTCTTAAGTACGAAAAGACTAAACATGTCGTGATGGGGGTGACTACAACTTGCCAAACCATGAAACCAACCACCAAACCAACCTTGCCATGTCGATATAAACAGTATCGTTATGAGGCAATTCCCTAACAGAAAAGTTATCCAATTCATGCCACATAACATCATCAACTGCTTTAATAACCTCATATAAATCTGAATCATCAATATCAGTAGCCATTAATTTGTAAAAACCATAAAATATGCAGATTATGATCACGAATTCATTATGTTGTTCCAAAAATTAATAGATGCTATAGAGATTGTATGTGATCATAAGTTCTGATAATGCTTTAGAAATATTTATGATCTCATGTTGAGCGGTTCTATCATGCAGTTAATTGGAGGAATGAATATTTTCTCACTTTTAACGTAAATTAATTAGATTTAACGATAAGTGGCGATAATATACCATCCTCTTCTTAATGTTAAGAGTTATTTAACGCAATTAATGAAATTAATGCTTCAGTTCAATTTATCGTTAATCTTAAGTCTGCAACATGTAATGCTGACAATTTCAAATCTACTTTTTTACTGAAAATGGCCGATCTTAATGTGAAATCATAAACCAAAATTTTTCACTAAACCGAATTTGGCTAATCAGTACAAGACAGATTTATAACCATTCTTCTATCTACATAAATAGCAATATCTGCCTGTTGTTAAATTTTGGCAAGATTTGATACGTTTCCAATATTCAAGTTTCCTTCCAATTTATCTTCGGATTTCTTAACCCTTGTGTGTTGCCCTGTAATTTAAGATTAATTACCATTATAGTGAAACTTCCCAATTAATGTGCTATTGTTAACTGATGAATCATAATAAAGAGGATTACCAATTGTAGAACCTATTACATCACACAGGCAAAATCAAATGCCCGTAAGTTTAGTTGAATTTCGCGGGCTAATGTAATAAGAAACATTACCCGGATTTTAAAGAATGTCCGTGGAGTTTCTTGCCCGTTCTTCTCCAACCTTTCATCCTTCATCTTTCGGACTATCTGACTTAAGAATTCTAAAGACCTTAACAATTCAAAATTATTATAGGTAAAGGTTTAACTAAAATAAATGCTTTGGGTTTCGGTTCGAAAAGGAGGAAATAATATTTGTATGATTTTTTATTCTTTTTCAAGACATTAAACAAACACGACCTCATATTTCAATAATCAGATGCGAACTAAAACCTGTATAATAATGTTGAACAGGCGTCTGCGCAGGCGCTACTACTCGATTGTACTATCGTATCGGTGTCTAAATCAATTCACGGTTCAATCGATTCGTGCATGATCGGAGAACCTAGTCATTGAGGGTAGGTGCTTGAGCAATCGCTGTAGAAACAATAGACCCGAGTACATCGGAAAGGTTGGTTTGCTGTACTGTCAACGTCGAAAATATGGGGACGAATTGCCGTTCGTTTGTAATAAGAACATCAGAAAAAATCAATCTCAATGATACAGAGGGTGTTTGGGAATGATAATCAAATTAACTAATTTTTCACTCAATTGTGCCACGGCACATGGATCTCCGCCTTCGGGTCCAGTCTGTTCTAGCTGTCTTTCCAGAGTATCGCTCTAGCTAGGCTGTGACTCTCGCTACGCTTTAGACTTTCCACTCTAAGACTTGTCTTTTGCACTGTACAAATTCATCAAATTCACATTAGAAAATATGTTTCTGATGATTGTAAACGGTCCGATCGACACTTCGACCATATTTTTGACGCTAACTGTATCTCTGTTAATATAATCCTTCACTAAACACGAACGGTAAAGTTCATTTTGACATTTACTTTAACATCGCTACCTGTAGCGTAACGTTTTCTTCATAGGTTGCTTCGGTTTAATGCCATCACAAATTAAGCTGTTCTGGAAACCTTTAGGTATGTTAATCAATAAATCTTGCGGCAGATTTTATATTGCTTCATTTTGAGACGAAATAAATCATGGCAAATGGCATTATTTACCGAAATGGTCTAAATGTTTCAAAAGGTTTAAACTATGTAAAAGGTCAACTTAACTTTTGGAATTATGTCATCACCGCTGCTCTCAAAAAGGCAATGAAAAATATCCTATGGAAACCGGCATGTCGCAGAACCAAAAATTCGAAAACACGTCATCTACCAATCCTGGGTCAGCGTTGTGGTAATGATCACAATCTAACGTAATAGATATTTAAAAGAAAGCTAAATTATTAACTCGTATAAACAAATAAGTTTTTTTTTTCTTTTTATAAATAAATGTCGCTGGACATTACACACAGAGCCATCTAGGTGCCATACTAAGCAACGAGGCTTGTGTTGTGGACACCAGATAGTTTATACAGGGTGTCCCAAAACTCAACGTCAAGCCGAAACGGGGTGTCAGGATTGATCATAACCATCATGAGAAAAATCTGAAAAAAAATCTATCCCATGCAGTTTGAAAATTATGGGCATTTTAAGAAAAACCTAGAAATTTGATCAAACTGTACCATTTTTCGGTTATTGTGGTTATTCTTTTTTATTTTTGTTCATTTGAACTTTGGAAACGTAATCCTAAATAACATTTCTAGAATCCCAATAAAAAATAATGACACAATTGCCTCAAGTTTCCGAGAATTGAGACTATTTGTTAAACTACGAATTTAAAATTTTCAAGATTCGTCGACTTTGACAGGCCCTCCTATAAAAAAAATTTACTAGAGTGCCTTGGCAAGTGGCATTAAAAGTTGGCGCATTTAATCAGAATTCTAAAATGGTACAATACTTGTTAGTTCCATACAATAGAAAAGAGTAAAAAAATTAAAACCTCAAGTAACCCGATTTTCGCTATCACATTTTACTCAGTTAAAATGTTTTTAATTCGCACAAGCTCTAGGGAGGTTCTTAATTTTAAGACAAAATGATGAGAGAGATGGATAATGGGTATGTTTGCCATGAGTGAGCGAGACAGATAGTGACGCCACTTTTACCAAAGTGAAAAAAAGTTAGTAAAATTAGTAAAATAATTAGGTTTGTTGGAATAAAAGTCAGATAGAGAAATAACATTTTAAAAAAAGTCCAGAGAGAAGCCAAAGTTGCCGGTATGTTATCAACAAGTCCAATTCACAAAGATTCAAGTCCAAAAAGAGAAGCCAAAGTTGTCAGTACTAAATCAACACAAGCGAATACGAACGTGCGCAGTAGACGAATGAGCGAAACGTACTAACTGGTTGGTGTCGGACTGGTAGCGTAGCCATTTGCTTGGCTGAAACTAGTGCGAATGAAACAGATAGATGCCATAGCATCTATCTGTTTCATTCGCACTCGTTTAAACGACGCATCTCCGTCTCAATGCGTGGCGTCACTATCTGTCTAGCTCACTCATGGCAAACATACCCATTATCCATCTCTCTCATCATTTTGTCTTAAAATTAAGAACCTACCTAGAGCTTGTGCGAATTAAAAACATTTTAACTGAGTAAAATGTGATAGCGAAAATCGGGTTACTTGAGGTTTTAATTTTTTTACTCTTTTCTATTGTATGGAACTAACAAGTATTGTACCATTTTAGAATTCTGATTAAATGTGCCAACTTTTAATGCCACTTGCCAAGGCACTCTAGTACATTTTTTTTATAGGAGGGCCTGTCAAAGTCGACGAATCTTGAAAATTTTAAATTCGTAGTTTAACAAATAGTCTCAATTCTCGGAAACTTGAGGCAATTGTGTCATTATTTTTTATTGGGATTCTAGAAATGTTATTTAGGATTACGTTTCCAAAGTTCAAATGAACAAAAATAAAAAAGAATAACCACAATAACCGAAAAATTGTACAGTTTGATCAAATTTCTAGGTTTTTCTTAAAATGCCCATAATTTTCAAACTGCATGGGATAGATTTTTTTTCAGATTTTTCTCGTGATGGTTATGATCAATCCTGTCACCCCGTTTCGGCTTGACGTTGAGTTTTGGGACACCCTGTATATACTTTTTTGTTTGTAAATACATACTTATTATACATAAAAAACATCCATGACTCGGACACAAATGTACATGCTCATCACACAAACATTTGCTCCTACCGGGATTCGAACCCGGGACCCTAAGAACGTAAGGCAGCCTCACTACCGCTGCGCCATTCGGGTCGTCAAAGTATAAATTATACGATTACAAAAACTCTTTCACTGATCGAAACCGAAGACGAAATCGTGGGCTGAATCTAGTTTGCTGTACGTCTAATAAGTGTGTGTATGCATTTGTGTATGTCAATTATATTATTATCTGATTATCTTCCCACCTATTACATTGCTGCTGCAGTGTATAACTTTATATATAAACAATACTAACAAGCCCTGCATTGCGACATCTCGATTAGCTAGAATGCTTAGCTTTGATAATTAAATTCATTCACATGCAGGATTGTCTTCTCGAATAAAGGGCCAATATGGCGGCCCACTTTGCCAATACTTACACAGCGTGGGTGCAATAATAAGCTGTTTTAAATGATAATGATTATAAAGCACTTTTTTGGACCCGACCATATTTGGCAAAAAACGTATCTTCAAGTTTCAAGTAGCACTTACTTACCATAATTTTAATAAAATTCACAGATATTCGATTACATTAACACTTATTATCGAATGTAAATCAAGTATCGATTACTATCGAGATGTAGGTATCGAGAAGAATAGCTGTTTTCTGTGATTACTGGAGTTTACATCACTTTTATTTTTATTTTGTCGGCCAAGGATTTAGTAACCGATTCATATACTTTATTATTGTATTGCTTTTTTATTTGCCAGGTGAATTAATTGCTGTCATTACGATTATGAGTATTACTTATTAAAACTTGTGACTTGGAATCAAACGAAGGCGTTACTGCTAAGCCCGAAGTCTTAGGTTCGATACTCAGGTCAGGCTTAGCATTATTGGGAGTTTCTGCTATTGAGAGATTTAGGAATTTCTCAGTAGCAGCCCTGAGTCACCAATTTGCTCCCCCATATTTTAACAGAGAAAATTCTCCGCTACATACGTACTTCCGAATCAGACGGCAGCATCATCATCGGCCGCTTAGCGTTTTCCAATCTTTGTTGGGGACTGCTTCCAGTTTTACCGGATAGAACTGAATACCAGTATTTTACATGGAGCGACGGCCTATCTACCCTCCACAACCCAGTTAGTACTGGGTAATACGAAACCCCTTGTTAAGACCGATTGTCAGACTTTCGAGCCACTGACTACCTGTAACGACTGTCAAAGAACTACAAATGAAAGCCGAGACCAATGGTTTAAAGTGCTTTCCGAGGCATGGAGGAAACTTAATGTAATGATGATCACCCATCCACAGACCAACCTTAGCAAGCGCTGCTTAACCTTGAGGATCGACCCGTGTGGCTGTTATTATTTAGCCACGTGCTCCTCCGAATCAGACAACAGCATTCAATGGATTAACTGTTTGTCAATAACAAGAAACCTACTTTCAGCATTATTTTCAACTACCATTCGTTATCTGTGACCCAGTAAGATAGGCCCGTCCCGCAAACAGTTTATCTCGGATATTGGTCTATTATATGATCCCGTTCTTACAAGTTATGTCTCCAAGGCAAGACACGCTCTAAAAACTCGATAGATATCAGAACCAAAATGTTGCGATAAGATTATCTTATTTGTTTTGTACAACAATCGGAGAAAACAAATGGTGGTGTGCTTATGGAACAAACATCACATCACACAAACTTTTGGCTGTTCATTATAATCTGCTCGTTGCCAATTTATTCAGGGTTGCGAAACAGGCACTTTTTGGTTCTGCACATTTCTAACTGCCGTCATCTTAATGTTGACTTCTTTATCCTGGACATGTCGTCATGCATTCAATTCATCCATCTTTTTCTTCCTCTTTTGTTATATCCATCTATGTCTTACTTAAACCTATGAGCTCGCAGCTCCAGCTTTGTTTAGCAGTAATTTGGATAAGCGGTAGACATGACCATAAATAGTTCTTTCTATTCAAGGTCTCTCAAAAGTCCTTTCTCTTTCGTTGATTCGAATAACCCAGAAAGCCATAAACTATTTGATGGTAGCACTATATCATGCATACTAATCGCAATTTGCACCTTAATTCCTAGAATTGAATACAAACTACTGCCAAAACACTACCATAATTAATAGTCTGATTGGCAGATCAGATATGAACCAATATTAATAATTCGATGTCCGTTCTATTACGTGTCTCACGTCAGAACTTTTTTTTTGTTAGTTAAGAAGTAAAGAATGCTTTTTACAAGTTGATACACTTTTCACATCACACTTTTCAGGTGGCCTACCATCTTAAAGCAGGAGTAATGCTATTGTGGGAAAAAGATGGCGCTAGACAATCTGTATAGCTCTGTCTCTTTCCCACACTGGAATTACTCCTTCTATAAGACGTCATAGTAACCCCCCAGGTCTTTCTTTTCTTTTGGCTTCGCACGGTGTGACTTCTCCAGCTTTTTTTTTCCAATATCTTCTTAACCAGCTGTTGCCTGCGACTTAGTCGTGTGGGACCATAGAATGAAGAGCATACTATGATCCCAGGCTATTATCCGTTAAGTTTAATAACGATCTGTTCAGTGGTTTAGGCGTAAAAACGTAACAGATGAAGGTTCATATTAAGGACTCCACAACTTGCGTCTGCGACCAGTAACACCGGACCGCCTCTTCTTCAAATAAGACTATCACACCCTTCCCCTTTACGGAGTCTATCTTATCATGCTTACCTATTCCACATAGGACCTCGTCTTACCTTTCCAATGAATGTGAGTAAAAACCTAAGATTAATGGCATAAGGTAGCAGGGGCATCGTAGGCAAAAGTACCACGTGCTATAAAGTTGTAACTCGGAGACGATCGGTCCTGCAACGCGAGCGGGAAGCGCGTCTATTTCGAATTGTTTACTGCCGTCGCCATTCATGGCTAATAAAGACGTGCGCCCGCGCACCCATTGTGACCGCAACATGGCCGCCAGTTTGAGGGAGGAATGCCCTCTTCTCTCCGGAAAGTGCTTGTGTAAAGTAATGGCTTGCAAGTGAGAACATTTTTGTGGTAATAAACCCACTCAATTCTGAAGTTACTAAGGTAGCCCGCAAAATTCAAATGTACTTATATTTTTGGAAACCTGCAGGTCAGTTTCAGGTTTTTATTGGTGATTCAAATTCCAACGTATACAGGGTGTAACAAGACCCTTCACGAAGCCGTCAACCAAGCATTATGTACATCAAACTAAGTAGCTTTATGCAAAAATTATTGCTGGGAAACTACTTTTTCTTTTGGGGTGTAAAATCACGTTTTACGGTAGGACTCAATGTAACGCACTCAAAACATTGTGCTGATGGATGGATTGGATAATACGGGGATAATGGAGGTGTTTATAGTAAAAATCTTACGTTAAAAATATCTATTTAGAAAAAAAGTTGGAACTTTGACCCCCAATATCTCCGTAACTAGAGGGTTCCCAGGTATGGTCTAGAAAAAAAAAGATCGCAATGACGGGGAGAACAAGTACCTTTCGGCTTCGTTCAGGGTCTTGTTACACCCTTTATAATTCTGTAATTTATAGATACATATTTTTTACGGTCGCAAATCATATTTTGAACTGCATGCACACCTTCGCTTTCGGCTAAAAAAGATTTAGGGAATTGCAGAAAATCTTGGCGTTACAGCAAAGATATAAGCGGACAGTAGAATCATTAGTGAGAACAAATTCCGAGAAATGTTATTTCAAAGAAATGAAACAGTTTTTATAGTAACGTTCAGGACAGCGACACGATGTAATTGACAAGTTGACAGCTGTCGTTAACCAAAACATATTTAACCGTGGTTTTTTACCTAACGCGTCAAAAGAAATTCAGAATTCCGAGAGACCAAGGTCTATGCATAATCGATAATCTCTGAATTCCTTGACTTCTTTCATTTGAATTTGTCTGATAAACTCTAGAAAAAAAAGAAAGAAACTAGAAAATTCGAATTTTATTTGGAAGAATTCAATTTATTTTCAGTTCGCTCATCTTGCTTCAAAAACAAAAACATTTTCCGATACCGGGAATCGAACCCGAGCCTCCTGGGTGAGAGCCAGGTATCCTAGCCACTAGACCATATCGGATACTGAATTGTTAATTGAAATATCGATTAGCTATACTACCTAACCATGAATCATTTATAGGTATTTTCTTGATAGTCTTGATGTAGTAGACCACCCACAACTTTTAGTGCAGCCAAAATTATTCACACAGACGCGATAGTGACCTACATTAAAGCAGTTCGATTCTAAAACGAAAAAGATTAGGAAGCGATTTAAATTATGATTCACTGTATCAAAAGCCTCAGACAAATCCAAATCATTTAATTCTGCATGATCCACACAATATCAAAGCACGCTCCACATACAACGATACCAATCAGCAAAACGCTATCGCATTACAAGAGCCTAGTTCCAGCCAAGGGTCGCTTGTCCTAATCAAAGGCATCCTCATCTAAATGACACACAACTGGCCTGACCCAAATATCGTTCCCTAAATGGTGTAGTTTGTAGAAATGTTACAGTTTTGCATGAGATCATCGAGGAAGCCGGCACACGCTACTGCTCAATTGTCACCGGTAAATGTATCCGTTAGTGACCAGTCACTTCACTTCAGGTTTATTTATAGGCTTTTGTGCCTACTTACTAATAAGCTATATACATGTGTTTGTCAATCGTTTCAAGGAGCTCTATAACATAGTGTTTTCCGTGACTTAAAATACAAATCGCCTCAGAGTGAATCTCTCTCTCTGTTTGTCTTCATCAATGCAGTAGTTTTAAATGCTTCAAAATTGTCATATGTTTTGGATTGCAGATTTTATTCTAGATATCATATTGAAGGGATAAAATTGAAGATAATAATAGCCACTAATGAAAATAGGTTAAAGACAATTTGATTAGACACCACAGGCAATGGTTTGCAGTGGGTATTCAACAGGGATAAGTATTTTAGTTAGAATAACAAAAGGGCTGATGGAATAGAGCCCTGAATAAATACAGAGAATTCCCTGAATTTCCACCGGGTGATGTGGGCAGCATTTACGTGGTTCGCAGGTGAGAAGGATTGATATACGATTGACGCAGAACAAACTATAACGATAGATTAAGAAAGAATGGCTGAAGGTGTTGAAAGCCGTTTAAATAAATTGGACTCCAAGGATTTACTTGGAATTACACATTCAACCATATTTAATTGTGTGAGTGCTAAAGTTTTATTTTTACAATCCGCAAAGGTAAGTTTCAAACGTGTTTTATTAAATAACATTGACTCGGGTTTACTAAATAATGTTCCTACGGATATATTGTTTATATTACCTTACAAATATACTACTACAAACTACATAAACATTAAACAAACTATCGCTTAGGTAACAACGTATTATTGGAAATGTGTGCGTTTGTTTATTTATTTCAGTTTCTTTTTCTGGATATAATATATTTGGAAACGTTTATTTTGTGTTGTGTTTGGATGAAATTCGTAAAAGTAGGTATATCTTCAAAAGATACCGTGTCAGTGTTTAACGCCCACCTTTTGTTCGCTGATGATTGATGACGTAAGGTTGTAAATGTAGGAAGGCAAGCGTTTGAGAACATCATAATACTTGAATAGATAAAAGCAGTATTTAATCTTGAAGATTTCATCAATTTGGGGAGGGAACATCTACTAAGTTCCTTCGAAATGAATAATCGTGATAATTACGCAAAGTAAGCTATGAAATAACAGACGTCATAATGCCCAATTTTACCGTTGTATCTATTCCTATACAGCTATAGAACAGTCCAAAACAAGCACTTAAAGCAAACTTCACATTACCCGACAAGATGAAGAGCTTCAGTTTACTTCGAAACGTAACGTTTACGTCAAAGAAACGTTGCTAACGATAGTTTACGATCAATAATAAAGTCCACAATGAAAACCACGTCAGTGTCGACAGCTGTTTGAGACTGAACCCGTAAATACTGATGTATACTGAGCAATGAATATTCTAGAATACAAATAGTCAGGGGCGTCATCTCTGTCTGACTTGCCGCCGTTCCGGTGAAAGATGGTAGACATTCTTTGGATGCCTGTCAAGTGTATGGACGTGTCTCGGAATTTCGAGTCTAATTTGATGGGTACCTAATTGTTTTGTATTTTTGGATTTTGTCTGTAGTAGTAATTTGTTAAAATCATGGAAATTGCCGAGGGCCTACAAACAAAAATATTCCTACGCGGTCTCGGTCTACAAGTTGTTTACCGTTTAACTGTTCATTGTCATTGTGATCTTGGCTTACGTAAGGTGTAAAAGTACGTAATTCACACAGATTATTTGTCTCTTTATCAATTTGTTCACTAGTAAACGTACAGGTAGTTTTTTTTTGGCTTTGCTTCAGTTATGTTAATTCAATTTGCTCATTGTTTTAATTTTAGCTGTCATTTGTCAAGAAACTTGGAATGAATAGCTAGTAGTGCCAAACGCCAAGTCTTTTGTCTTTCTACCGCAAGTGATTCATCAGTGATCGTCGTTTGTTCGAGAATCTTCAATCGTAGCAGCAGAAACTTTAAAGATGGTCAATTAATAACCAGGGTACGATAAACTATTGAAAGCAATTCATTGGCACGTCATGTGTAAGCATTTCATAAATTTTAACGTCAAACAAGAAACCGTTCATACTGCTTAATTTAAATCTTGCTCACGTTGAACGTAATATCGTGGTATATGAGCCATCGCACTGGACACCTGTCCAGGTGGGCGGCATGGCCAGGGCCGACGGAAAATTCTTTGAGTTACAAGTAGCTTGCGAAATATTTTTTTAGAATTAATTTGCGGCCTAGTGTGGGCGGGGTTTGTACATATTTGGGTTATATCGAAATTGTAATTTATTAAACAAAGCTACATTGATTAATTGAGTCCAAAACAAAGGTGAGGACATCCGGTATTCGAAAATAAATCACTTGCTACTTAAAAAAATTAAAACATCTTGGACACTCAAATCCGTTCGTTAACTTGGGGAAGGTACCGTGACAATGTGTTTCCGGTCTGACCTGATGCAGTCATTAGCTTTGGCATACCACGACGACGTCGTGCAAAATTCTACGACCCCCTGTCTGTATGAATTTATAAATAATCCCGGTACGCCAGTGGCGGCGGCGGTGCGGCAGACCGCGGACGGCGCGGGCGCGCGATCCGCAATGAGCGCCCGCCCTAATCGACTTTTGCGATTCGACTATAGCCTGTAGCTAAGTCATAGAAACATCGCTAGAAATTACATCTGAAGTCGCGAGTACGTGGTTTACACACAAGTGATTGCCGCGAGTGCAAAATGTGGTTTCAAAAGTGACAGTGTTTTAAATATTTGCCATCAACGTCGTCTATTAACGATAGATGACAGTTTGTTGTAATGCAAGTGCGAATATGTGTTCTGTTAAATAAATACGTTTTGTCTTATACAGGTTTTGAATTTGACGATATGGAAAAACTTTCAAATACTTTCTGAGTTCGAAAACTTCGTTCATCTTGTTCGTTTGACCGGTCACCGAGATTTTTGCTCCGGTGCTCGCTTGATTAAGCGCAGACATGCCACTAGCAATTTACAGGAGAATAAATTGTCGTTTGTTCGGGACACTCGAAAATCTTTCTTTGTATTATTTGCGAAGTAATCTTTCAAAGATGTATCTTTTATACTTCAGAAACTTGGTGGGATATGATTTTTACTTTTTGCTGCAGCAAAGATGAATTACTGCGGGTGAATGCATTTGAAATTCTAATTTTACCCGGCTTTAGTTCCTTAACAAAAAGACTAGACTGTGTCCACGAATAAAGCGAGACGGCTAAGTATGTCAGTAATGTTGATCCTGAACAATTGCATTCAAGCATTCATATAAATGAAATGATAAAGAATGGAATGAAAATAAATATATTCAAAAGCTATCTATTATATTTTCAACAAGCCGAGATCTTTATAAAGTTTCCCAGTTTCAATAGTACCGCTTTGTAAGTATTATGTCTTCGTTCTTCCCATTGATTTCGCAATGGCGTTCTTGTGTGGCTAATTTTACTTTACATTCATGTGGACATTTACAACACATCATCATTATTGCCTTCATTTACAACACATTGTTACTTGTAGTCTATTTTTGACCGCGCACGTTTCTCCGTCCACGTAAGAGTTCAGAAGTAACATTGCTGAGTTCGTTCATATTAATTACGATTCATTGTTTTGGTCGTAAATCGTTCGGAGGTATTGTTTCACTTCAAATAACATTGCTTATTATTTTTGGACCTGTTTCTTTTATTTTGGTCAAACGCACTTTAAGTTCCGAGACTTTGATTAACTTTTCTGTGACTATGTTCGTGTGGGTAGATCAGGGTTATCTTTAATGTTTAATGTTTTGTATAGTAGCTTCGTCTTGAATGTTTGCCCATAATCATTCTTGACATTGCATTTGGATTTTTAACTGACAATATGTCATAGTCAGTTTGTTTTGCGAGAAATGTGGAATAATAGTTCTATAGAATGTCTTTAGGTTGAATTATTATTACGTCTTCTGGGAACTCTTCAAATCATTCTCTAACTATTTGACCAGTGATAAATGATTTTAGGAAACGCTTATTAAGTTTATTTGTTATGCTAAAACCCGTGCCAAGATTAATAAAATTGAAGTGTGTTTTTACGTTTTGCCGAGGAAAACCTCCAACAAATGATGCGAATAATTTGTTTTACTTTTAGAATGCATCCCAGTTAATAACGTTGAGCTGCAAAATATAAGAAATTAAGAGTAAACACAACGTAAGAGATGTGGAATAAAGATATGTTTCAGAATGATTTGTGATATGAAGTTTCTCTTTTGACGTGGTTGATGAAAATCTTGATGTTCTTCTTTTTTTTCATTCCATTGCTACTTGTGTTACGACATTTGTAGACTTTTTATTATGCCTGTTACAATTTATTACACATCCGAGTTCCCGCCTACATCGAAACTTTCGACACTATTAAGCCCATATTGTACTACATCGTGTAAAACACGGTGTTATGGTCGGCTCCGACTACTGCCGTAGGCGTACTGCAGGTTGTTATATCTACATATGTGACCTTGCATAATACTTTATCTTCATCATTTTCCATGGGACTTGTATGGTCATCGGGGTCTAGGTTGAATTTAGTTTCTATATTTTAATTTAATATAGGTATTGCTTTTATATCTTAACATTAATTACCTACTTATAGTTAGGTACGCTTCGTTGGGCTCAAATAGTAGCCTTGTCTTGTGGTCTCAATATTTGTTGTAACTAGATCACATTTCTTTTGTCCTTACTACTTGTAATTGTATACGTTGACTGCATTCCACGTAACCAGTCATTTGGACCACTCAAGTGAACGAAGTAATTGCTAAAAGATAGTTACGCAAATCTGATTGATGATAAAGATCCAATGGTTGTTACCGTTACTTCAATTTGGCCACCGTGCTGTCTATTAGTTCGTTCACCTTCAAAACTTATAGTCATTTCTCGTTTATGTCTTCATTTATTTTTTCCGATACCAATTGATCTGCTCAAGCTTTTGTTCGGATGTGGGACTAATTAGCTGTCTGCATGACTGCTCATTTAGTTTGAAAAATTTGATTTTCAGTTACGTTCGCCGTTGATCACGTCTTGTTATTTTAAAAATAATAAAGCGATAGTGCTCAGTGCTGATTATTGTGTGCCAGCTAGTCTAGACATGTTTTTGTTAAAGTGTTTTGTGATATAACTAGTGCCCAAATAACAACTCAAAATGATGCAGGGTCTATTGGATTCGCTGTACAAAATTTATACAGGTAAGATGTATTGTCCCAGTAATTTCCGTTTTCTATTTCTAGGTTATAAATTATGCATTATTCAACTGCGGTCTACTGATGTCGATATTGATTTATGACTAACAATGCTACCTAGCTAATAATTGACAAGGCTGGTATATTATGACTCCATTGCACTAAATTGTAGCGACTGTACAATACAAATGAGAGTATTATGTGCAGATGACCTCGGACAAATTACAAGCAATTTTCGTATGAATTTACTCAACGAACCGTTGTTTGTGAGTTGCGTAATGTGACCTGAGGCTAATCTACTAGATTAATAATTTTGATGCGACGCAAGCGCTGCGGAAACTTCAATTCTGACATATTCACTTTGACATTTCAATTTGTTCTTCGTCGATGACCGGTTCTATTTTTTTCGTGTTCACAAGTTCATTCTTTATGGTTTAATTTTGCAGGCATGGGGCACAGTCACGAAAGCTTATTATTTTGTTCGGAGGGCGGGGTTAAATGATAAATGAATGCTTAGGCAGTAATTTGCTAGGTATATTTTTTGCTGTATTGTTGCTGAATTAATCTTCGTAATGGGTATGTTAACCCCGGTGAAGAAAGAAACCTTTCTTCAAAGCGGATTACGGTACTCGAGACTACATTTCTCTTTCAAGTGGCGGAAATTAATACAGATGCTTAGTCGTTAATAATTGTTTGCTTATGAAGCTCTGGGGTACCTACTATCTAAGGATTGCCGGAAGATTTTCAACTCTAATAACTACCGTTTAGCAAGATGTTCAAATATTTTTTCACTTATAGAGTCTGCGTAACGTCAGTATTTATGTTTTTGATGCTTGCTCCATAGTGTACTTGGAGCACTTTTTAAAATCCTTTGCATGCAGTGATGTATGGGCACAGGAGTGTGAAGATTGGCACAAGCAAAGTGGGGCCTAGGATCTATACCCAGCAGTGGCTGAAGTCCGGCTGTGGGTGGTGATGATGATGAAGTGACATATGTATGAACAAACCTGCATTCGGAAAGTTATTTGAGTCTTTGGCGATTTTGTAGCCCTGTTCCTACTAACGTTGTTTGTACATAAAATAATTGCGTCACACATTACTCATCCACACAATCCGGGCTACAAACGCGACTAATCGCTACATTGTGTTTATCAATCGGCACGTTCTGGTGTTTGGCAATTGATTGCCTGTCGCAATCGATAACAGACAGCATGTGCAATCTTACTGTTTGACCCCAATGTCAAGTTCAGATTCAGTTTCTCTTGTATCTTTGTTTGTTTCGTGTAAAATGGTCTAGCAGCTATCTAATTAGAAATTAGTAAAGATTATTCATCTATTGGACTGTTATTTAGGGACAAGTTTCCAAAGACATGACAAATGAAAATGCTGCCTATCAGCTGTATGCCGATCTTGTTTAACTTCAGATTCTACTTTAATTGTGATGGCAATACATATTTTTTGTAAATATTAAAGAATCTGTTGACGTGCATTGAAATGCCTGAATGATACTGGATATTAAATTAACAGTGCTTACTAAACTGATGTTCCAAAGATTTATCAGAGTTCTTGATAAGGCTACATACGGTACGTATGACAATTTATAACATAACCTTATTTACTATCGACACATCAGCGTGTACATTAGCGGCCTCGACTCAAGCCTAGCGTGCACGAACCGAGAACAAACCAGGCCAGTAAAAGCCTCCGAATGCCTTTTGAGCTCAGATGGTGCATGGCTTAGATGGTGTTAGATGATAATTGAGAACATGATAACCGCATAAACGTGTAATGTTCGAGATCGAATCGAAAGGCGAGGAATCTAGTTTAAAAAACTGTTATACATTTCCAGAAAATAACGGAAGAAATATTTGCAAATCTTCATGTTTTAATTTTAAAGACCACCATTTTTAAGCATCTGGTACTGTAATAATATGTTTACACCACAGATTAAAAACAATTTAATGGTACGTTAACCTTCGATGCAATTCCAGTGACAGAAAAAAACGCCGTCTTTATTGCTGTTGACCTAAACAGAGCTGAAGAATTCGACTCAGATCCTTCCTTAATCGTGAATTCCTCATAACAGGGGATCAACTGGGCCATAAAGGTACCTCTACTATCGTGTTTCAAGAAAATCGTCTACTTTTATTTATTTTGCTCAAGAAATTTCTTTACGTGGGCTGAGTTTAGTTAGCAGGTAAACTGAAATGGTCTTTATGGCTCTTTGCTATTTAGTACTTTGATTAAAGGAATAAGAATTATAAGACAGGTTCTCAGAATCTATGATGGTGTGTACTTAGAACTAGTCTTTTAAAGCTTCTTCGTCCATTACTGTCAAGGCTTTAATTTCAATTTGGCAAGATCATCTTCAAAGATACTAAACATTAAGTGGAGGCAAACCAGACACTTCATTAGGCTTCGTGCTCACAAGACCCCGGAAACAGCCTATTCGTGATTACCATTGAAATAACCATTTAAATTGATCAAGTTCTAATCGAGAACTAATAGTTGGCAACCTCTGTGCAGGTGTGCGGAGTCGTGATCACGCTGCAAGGTCGACTTGATGCAGGACAGTGGAAGCATTGTATGGACACAATTAATGAGCAAATATAACTTGTATACTGATTGCTATCGAGAGAGGCTTGTGGCTAAGTAACAGTTGCTCGGGTCGAAGGGTCAAGGTAAAGCTACTCTGGATGTCAGAAGCCCGAAATAATGACAACCAATCTTACAAAGGGATATTGTATTACCTTGCAATAGGATTGTGATTCTATTGAATGTCGTGTCGTGACATGTAAAACAAAGATTAAAAGTTGCATCCAGAAGCCTACCCCTACATAATTATCTAGTCAACATCGTGAGGAAACCAGCATATCTGAGAGATATTTCTTTACGACATGTAAAGCCAAGTCAGAGGCCCATGGCCCGGCATAAAAAGTCTGACACCAGGTTAGGCACTAACCACACGATAAAGATTATCGAGTTGGAAAGAGGTTAAGGCGGATAATGAACGATTGATATCGAGAACTTGTAGTTGTGGTACACAATCGTAACAAAGTTTAGTAGGTACCTATATGTTACAGAAGAAGTAAATGTCAAGAGCATACGGTGGTCTGACCCGCAGCATTAATATCGCATTTTGTGGTCTCCGTTGTTCGGCTGAAATCGAAAGGGATATTATGTTTAATAAGGATGACATTGAGACGGAGAGTCGGCCTGCGTTTTAGAATTTTCAAACTGATTTTTAACAAGGTGGTAATGATATCGTTGCTTTGTCATTGTTACTAACTGAAGGCCATTTCTATCATGTGTCATGGAACTCCTCTCAGTAAGCTTTAAGTATCGAATGAAAAAGAAAATTGACGTCGTCGACGCGACTTGCAAAAAGCCCAGATCATGTTCTTTGAGCACAATACGAACGTGAAAGTGACAGAAGAAAGTGATTATTTCAAGATTTTATTGAAAAATATAAAACTGACACAGTCGCCCATTGAGTTGTTCCAATTTTCTGTGTTTCCAAAATAAAGTTCAATATCTTTTCAAAAATATTTTTTCTCGATTCTTGGTCGATTACGAAAATACTTTGCGGTTATCTGTGATTACATTCAGGTAACCATTCAAAACTCAATAAAAACTATCAGTTTGATATTGTATATTTGTATTGGTTGTGGTGGTGCCACATGCATGCGTATGCGCACTTAACAAGCCTCTTCAAACAAAATCTTTTCAACTCCACAAAGAAATCTCTCACAAACGGTACAAAGAGTGTAAACTATAAAGTATTTCTGTTACCGAGATCCCTTATTTAGCATGTTTTACGTAACTGCCACCGGGTTGCCAATTGACGTCACAATGGGGCATCAACAAGAACTGTACAGTCTTGTCCCTAATTTTTACTTTCGCCCTTGTACCGCTGTCAAAAGCACACTGATCTTTATGCTTGTAGCGTTAAAACTGCATTTAGATTGCTATCACGGACAATTCCGTCAAAATTATAATGATCTTTAATCTTGTAACCATAAAGTTGCTGTTGGATTGTAGATGCCGGAGGTAAATTATCTGTGATACGACTTTATGGCTTTTTGACTTTCAATCTGTTTTGACGCTTGTGATCGCTGTTTACAATTACGTTGGACGACTGACTGAAGCCAATTAGGAGAGTTTGTGTTACTTTTAGTCTTGGGAGTCAATATTGAACTTTATCAGCTTCTGGTTGCTATTAAATAAGAGAGCTAAATATCGAGTCCAAAAGCCTAAGAGAGAACTATTGATGCACAGCTATGTGATTATTTTGACGTTTTCAGGTTCATCTCGACTAGACGAGCTGTCGGTTGCTATTTCAGAAAAAAAAAATGATTAGATCATCTGTGAACCATTGATCTGAATGGCTTTTCCTCTGTACTTTTCCTTGGGCCGCTGGTTTGCTGAACCTTAATCTTAATTGTGAATATTTTAAAATAAGAGTCTTATGGCGCCCCGCCGGCCTAGAAGGAGGTGGCAAGATGATCTGCAGGCCTATCGCGTATCTCTGTTGACAGTTCATAGTGACCATTACTTGGCGACTTTGATATACAATGACCGCTCTTGCTGGTTTCAACTGACGCCACCCATGCAGAACTGTCATTGCATATCAAAACTCGATAAGTGATGATCACTATGAACTGTCAACATAGATACGCAATAGCCCTGCTGGACGCGCATCACTAAGGTTGGTTCGTGGTGGCGCAGGAGAAGAGTGTCTGGGAGGATGTTGGGGATAGAACATGCGGAACCTGGTTTCGGATTGAAACCATGGGGAGGCATGGTCAGCAGTGGGATAAAAAGAGTATTAATTCACATTACTCATGTGGTATTTCCAAAGGATTTTAGAAAGGCGGAAACAATGTTTGAAGCTGCCCTTTTTTTACTTTTGTTGCTATATGATACTTCCTTTTTCTGCGCGTAAAATTCTAAGTTTATTATTTTTTACTTTTAGTACAATACCTCGTGGTCCGTGACATTTTGGACTTTTAGTATATTACTTAACAACATTATGCGTGTTTTAACGATAATGTTTATTAAATCCCAATCAAGGTTGAGAACGAAAGACAATAAAGTATTTATCGTATGATCGAAATCGAAGGTTTGTGTTACTTTCAAGTTTAATTCTTAAATGCTGTAATTATTTATTGAATAACAACATTTAAGTACGATATCAGCGCAAACTGGGTCAGATAATAATTAGTCTTTTGTGTAACGGTTAAATCGTTGCGAAACGAAGAAATAAATACTGAAATCATATTAAATAGACATCAAACGGTAATATAGTAGGTATATTAGTATATTTTTATCCTCAATGAGGTAAAAGATTTCATATATCAATGGGCGGAAATTTTACCTCAACGTGACAATTCTCTATCAATAATAAATAACGTCGAACGTATTTTCAATTGGGAAAATCTTTCCATACATCTCTACATACATTACGTATCCTACGCTTTTTATCGTATTATTAAAATGCAGTTACATGAATTACCAAGTCCTTTTTATCGCAGAAACACGTTATCCCACAACAAACAGCAATTTCCAACTCGATAACGCTAAACGACTATTTACTACAGATAGGATGTTTAAACTCTATAAAATTATCGTTCACTTATCGATGTTGGCTAACAAAATACAGTTATCGATAATTTGAAAAAAGATGGCGACAATAGAGGTACTTATAGTGCTTTCACTGTTATTTTACCTTTACTTGGCATCACTTTCGAAATCACGGTAATCTTTATTGGGGTAACTATAAGGTTTGTATTGCGTTGCTTCCACTGATAAGTCTATCAAGATGAAAGTGATCTTTATTCCCAAAGCAACAAGGTTGCTGTCTGGTTGCAGCTGTCAGAAGTAAAACTGTGAAGAGACTGTACCGAGTGGTGTAGCAATGGCGGGCTGATTACTTCTTTTAAATAAAGAACGTGTCCCGTGCATGTGTCTTGGCGCCTTTTTCTTCTTTTTTTTTTAACGTCAAGTGCAGTTTCATGCTGCCAGAGCTGCCACTTATTTTCTTTAAACAGGCGGTTGACGGCTTTTTAGCTGTATATTTTAGTTGATGTTTAAATTTACTATAGGTAAGAGTATTTATGGCTGGCACATAATTGGTTTTCATTTTGGGCTGGAAAAATAGGCAAGAAAAATGCTGTACGTGCGTGTGCCATGTGTGCGTGTGTGTGCAAACAAACAAAAAATGTCTGCCATGTAATGCTTAAAACATTATCATAATTAAACCTGTTTAATTGTTCCAACATACCGATTTAAGTGAAGTATATCAAAGGTATTATGTACAGAACTTGATCTTTAATTGAAGTAGAAAGTATTAATTACATGAAAACAAAATACTACAAATTGAATCAAGTGAAAGTATGGTCTGAATTTGTTCATAAAATTGTGGGACACTTACTAATTACTTCTACAGTTATTGAAATGTTTTGTACTGGTCTGTCAGCAGTGTTGAATTTCGAACCCAGATGAAAGCTCAAATGAGATTAAAGGCCTGGTCAGACCAGATGCGTGGCGTGACGTACACGTGTACACGCGCGTGGTGACGCGCGTGAACCCCTGACAGACCGGGTTACGCATCTGCGTACGCTTACGCTTACGCATACGCACGCAACGCACCGGTCCTTTGCGTACCCAGCAATTCTTGTGCACGATGTCTGAAGAAGATTGGGTAAATGGACCAAGTAGTTCATCTGATGAAGAAGAAGCAATATTACTGTTATTGTGACAGAATATTCCTGGGTGTGCCAAAAAACAATGGGTTCAAGTTTTATATGACATATTTTTTACTCTTTGTTTTTTGTGTCGTACAAACAATTAGTTTTTCTTTAATTTCATTATAAATCATTAAAACCGAAAGAAAACATCACTTACTATTGGTAAAACTTGAAAACAAATACAACTGAATGCGTAAGTCACGCGCGTAGTCACGCGCAGCAAAGATACGTGCGTGTTCAAACTTGTTCCGTGTGACGTCCAATACGGAATGCCATTGACTACAACGTCATCACTGCACGCATCAATGTGACGTTGCTGTTCCGCTCTGCGTAGGTACGCAGCAAGTTTGACACATGGCAGCTGCAATGCGTAGCGTTACGCATGTACTCTACGCGCACGTGTATGTCACGCAAGCGGTGTGCCATGTCTCTATAAAGTTCCATATATTACAACGTCATGGTACGTGCACGTGCACGTGCACGTCTACGTGTACGGATCCGGTGTGTTTCGGCCTTAAATCAGTTTTTGTTGTTTTTTTGTTTTTGTTTTATCGTGTTTGAATATGTATCCATATCAAATCTACGACATCTACCCATCACGTCTGTACGAGTTTACACAAAGAAACGTTTTTCTTACTTATATTTTACCTGATCTGCGGTCGTTGACCCCATCCAATCATTGTGTTTGTTGTATTTTTTTTTAGAAATCGATACTGTTTAAAATAAATAAATATCACGTATGTGAAAATTCGCTTGATAATTTAATTTTAGTTTTACCCTGCGAAATTAATTTATTAAGGAAAAATAGTTCTGTGTTCTTATCAGCAATTAGTTGGCAAACTTGTCACGGAGTCAATCTTGAACAAAATGCTTTTTGTATTATCTGACTTATGACATATTCACGACCAATAACAAGAAAAAAAGCTAAGATAAAAAAATAAAAGGATAATATTATTGGCCGTGGTATGACTAACTATGAGTAATGAAATGTCAGTCACCTTTGGTTTTATAAAATGACGATAGTACCTAACCTATGTAATTACTGTCAATCTTTTAAATTGAATTAAGTAGGTACAGTACATTATTGAAACAGAGCAATTGAGTCTTGTAAAATGAAAAGTTTCTCTTCAATAAAGTCATTGAAAGTTTTGAGTTTGGAATTCCTAAAAGACCGTTAAACGTTCCCGCCGAAACCGTCCGAAACCTTACACAATTCCCGTCACTTTTTGTACTTGTTTTAAATTCCCTTCGCTCAAATGTCAGTGGCCACTGGTCAGCGCTCCAATTGGGCCACTTTCGTAACGTTTTGGCGATATTCATCTCTGCCGATGGCTTCAAGCGATGCAGCGAGGTTCGCTTTAAGCCCAAGGCTTTTAGGGATTCCCGATAAGTATCGATAACGGTAGATATCAATGCAATCGATAAAGCATGGTATGTAGATCAAGTGCGAATATTTTATGAGCGCCGATAAATGTTGTTAAAAGAAAATCCGCTTTTATTAACTCGATAACTTATTTGTTTCTTTTTTGTTCGTTTCATCAATAGACTGCGATTTAAGTTAAGTTTAAAAAAAGTTACATATTATAGCATTAAATTGAGTGTTTATTTAATTCCAACGTTTTTATTACAACTTATAATGGAAATTATTAATTTACAGTATAAGGCCGGAGTCTGAATATTCAGTGATTCAATAATTAATTGCCATTTTGCACAACTTGTTGTTGCCAATGGCGAAACGATTAAATGATAACGATGTCCTAGTTGTTTGTTAATTATTAATATTCCAACCAATTTATTATCGACATTTGTTTGGTTCAGCTCTATTTTAGTTTTAAATAATGCATTGAAGCACGCCTTCAAGGTTACGAATTACCGCTACAATGAACTCGTAGTACCTTTGTTTATTAAGTAAAACAATGCTGTAATAACTGGACTTTGGCTACCGTGGAGATTTTGGATCAGAAGCTTGAAACCGTTTACTTCACGTACAAAAAAATGACAAATGTCGTAAAATTATCAGCGTCGTAGGCAGGTTACGCCAGATTTTGTACACGGTAAAAAAAACTATCGATAAGGGAAGGTAATGATGTGACATCCCATCACTACTTCCAGAGGTTCTATCAAGGCATTTGAATGCATGGATGCATATAAATGTAGTGAAGTGTGTGTATTATCACACTTTTTTTCAAGCAAGCCGTCATTGTAACTCTTTGAATATCCTTTAATTAGCTCGGTCCCAGGAATGAGTGACATGTATGGACATGCTTACGCTTATGGGGCTAGACGCCATGTTTTTTTGCCCACGTAGCTTTGAACATTGAGGAATTGATCTTGTGGGAGTTCCTTTGACAACATAGTTATTTATTATCCTGCGACATTCTGGCTGGATTTATATCGGGGAGCTTTAATCGGACAAATGCTTTTATGTGACGAACAATAGAAGGTTAAAAGTTGTAGTAGACGCAAAATCATCTCAGCGAAAATCAATGTCAAAAATTGGTCAAAATGTTTGGTAAATTCGAGGGGTTTTGAGATTAGAATGCGAATGTTCCTAAAAATACGAGAAGTGCCCGCCAAATGATGATTCAACTTATTTAAAGGATAAAATAATATCTCTATTGCTCGATGGTTACTTTCATTAATTAGAAAGAAGTTACGTGTACAACTTTTTAGCACCGATATCTCCCAATGGCACTTGACATTAATAAAACCAACATATTAATTAAATAGATACCTGAAGTATTACAAAACTGACGGATAAACAATACTTCATTCCCACTCGAAAATTATTAAAATTACAAGATTTATTACCTCACACCGTAACGGCGCCATTAGAAGATACTTCATCATCATTGACTATAATTGACATTGACAACTATAAAGTTTCAAACTGTTGGCAAATAGCAATCAGAGGTTTTTGTTTGTGCTAGCGCACATCATTAAGTCAAGTAGGAAACTTGGAAACTTAACCTCTAAAGGGCTAAGCGTAAAAAAAAGTTTCTTTGTTTTTAGCCACATTAAAAAACAAAATCACGTCTATATAATACAATAACACTTTGTCGACTTGGGAATCTAGAACCTCAGGGTCACGCCCAGAGTATCCCGATCCCCGAGGCACCCGTCCCGGAGGACCCCGAATACGATAAATATGTTCATGCACAGCAGTCGCCACACCACATTAAACTTATCACTAAAGCGTTTAGCATTTAAAAAGCGTATGAACCATCGTTCAGTTTTACTCTTTCGTTTAGAGATGACACAGATAGAATGATATTTTTACGTTTAGTTAAAATGTATTTAGATTGTGGTACAAGTGGGCCTTAATTCTGAAGAATTGAGTTGGTATTTTTCTCCATGTTTCGCCTCCTATCAATAAATTTTGAAGACAGCCACGTAATAAACCTACCAAACGAATGGAATTTCCGGACGGAATTACCTGCCCGTTATATTTTTTTACCACAGCAAAATTGTATCAATAAATTAGATTACGCCGGCGATCTAGTTAGCCGATGACATTTTTATTTTATACCCGTTACTGATGATTTAAAAACAAAATGTAGAGAATAAACTGTTGTACATGTTTCTCTGCGTCAAAGTCAGAATCGTCAAGATCATAAAATTCTTTCATCACCACTATTTTATCTATGGTTCGTCATAGAGCGTCTAATGTCAAATGTACGCGGAATGAATTGGCGGGAAATACTATTTGGCAGCTCCTAATATTTATAAATGTATCAGGTATTTGTGTGGTACAAAACTAATTTATGGACATACCGACATGAAGCTGTCGCTTTCATGATACCAGCCTCAATGGTAACAATGCCAACTATTATTAGGGAAATTCGTGATGTAAATCAGTGCCCAGATGACGTTTATGACAGAAAAACGTAACGCTTGACGTTTCTGTATGTCAGTTTACCGTCTATTGTTTTAATTGAAAATAGATCACATTAAAACTTGTTATTGTTTCATCTATTTTCTGATTATTGTTGGCCAGGTTTACAACAGGTAAAAGTAAAATGTTTATGATCACGCCGCCGCCGCAACACCGTTTCACAATAGATCTGTTCAGCCTCTAGCATTGGCCTTTAAAACCGTTTCATCTGTGATTCGTAAAGTGCACCAATTGTCAGCTATAATTTAAGGGGGAAATGGTTCGAGAGTTCCAACTCAGTTTTTGTTTGCATCATTTTGCTGTCAAAGTAGCGGAGTGATCGCCGCCGGCTCACGTGATGGAATGCTCCAGTGAGGGCCAGTATCAGCCATCAAGTTGTTGCCAAACAACTGATGATGAAGTACTCGCACTTTAAAGTACGCTTTTTGTTAGCCCTGATTGGTTGTATTGTGTAGAGCGCGAACGATAATGCTGTAACAATGCCAATGGTGGTTAACAATTTTTTTAGGTACGCCATGTTTGATAGGGCCTTTTCAAAGTTTGATTGGTTTTCGATGAAGGAGAGTGTTGGTTATTGCGCTTAGTTTATGGTTATTTTAATCGAAATTTTTGATGTTTGACCAATAATCTGTTTCAGTTTTTTTCCCTGCCCCCTTTATTCGAAATTCTAAACCATTTAACCGCCTACAATAAAGATTGTTAAAACTTTGATATGTGGATCTGTTTGTGGGTTCGATGCGCCGGAATAGATGAACTAAATTTAATTTAGTTTCTCTTTCCAACTTAGAACTACAGTTATGCTAATAGTCTTCAATTCTTTGTTCCAGGTAACCAGCCATCAATTTCGCATTACCCAACGGCTTAGCTAGCAGGAAGACACCAATCCTGGTAAACGAGTGCATTGCTCTAATATCGGTTCAGCTTCTCAACTTGGCGCCGACATGCGAATGGATGGCGGAAGCTTTTAACTCTATAATCCATGCAAATATCCCAGTGATCTTTATACTTTATGGGGCTTAATATCGGCTTGTAATTGCCTCATGATAGGGTAAAAGCTTATCTCGTTCAGATAAGGTGTACGCGTTGTTGTACGCCCTTTTCTTTTTAACTGGTGGAGAAGTCTAGGGGTTTAGGCAACGTGACATTTTATCAGCGATCATCATTATCTGCCTAGCGTTTTCCCGACTATGTTTTACGTCTTCGAAGCGAATGCCTATCTGACCTCTAAAACCCAGTTAGTACTGGGTACCTAATACGATAAGTAACGCGTGTACGCTTGGTAAGACTGGTTGTCTGGCTTTCGGGCCACTGCCCTGCCCTGTAACGACTGTCAAAGATCTGAAATTGACAGCCCTGCAACGGCTGAACGTGCTTTCCGACGCACGGAGGAAACTCGGTATGTAATTAGTGGTCAATCATCCACGGAACAATCTAGGAAAGAAATTTATTAGCTACTAGCGACCCGCCCCTGCTTCGCACGGGTGCAGTGTTATACATATAAACCTTCCTCTTGAATCACTCTATCTATTAAAAAAACCTCATCAAAATCCGTTGCGTAGTTTTAAAGATCTAAGCATACATAGGGACAGACAGACAGCGGGAAGCGACTTTGTTTTATAGTAGTTACTAGCGACCCGTCCCGGCTTCGCACGGGTGCAATGTGTACATATAAACCTTCCTCTTGAATCACTCTATCTATTAAAAAAAAACCGCATCAAAATCCGTTGCGTAGTTTCAAAGATTTAAGCATACAAAGGGACATAGGGACAGAGAAAGCGACTTTGTTTTATACTATGTAGTGATGTAGTGATATTGGATTGACATAAGCTACTAATATTTTTATATTAATTCTATTGGAAGTCGTTGTAGAAATACCTAACGCTTTGAAAGCAAGGGCCTGGCTCTCAAGTTTTCAGATTAGTCAGTGGTCCAATAGATTTATTTTTTGGTTGGCACTGACGTCTAAGATTATCTTTGTCACAATGCTCTTCTTGCCAGGTTCTGAATCATCCATTTACATAAAATAACATCCTCATCCCTAGGCCATAAACACTGTTTGAAAAAAAACATTCATCAATATCTTGTATTATAAAACAAGTAAAGAATACAATAAGCAAATCACACGCATCTTAACACAACAAATTGCTCACTCATGCATCGGTTGTGAAACAAGGTCAAGATTTGTGTTATGGATTAATAGCTTGATAAGGCTCTTACAGACGATCGGGCCCTTACGCGTGTATAACGTTTATTCGACGTTTTTCAGTTTTTACGAGAAGTTGCCATAGCACTGTGTGAAGAATAATATAGCTAGAAACTTAGAAAGCAGGTGACTGCTGAGATGACGAGTAATAGAGAAGTATGGAAGAAGACATGCTGCGCGCACAACAAATAAATTGGGACAAGCGCAGGAGAATGATGGTGATGAAGAGTTCCTATAGCACATGGTTTTTGTCAGTTAAGAGTGAATAAAATAGAAATACTCAGTACAACCTAAGGGCCTAGACAAAGTGGCATGCCATCAGCGATAAGGATGATAAAAACGTCAAAAAAATATTGTATCGATAGGAACTTTCGAAAAGTTTATATCGAAACTCGTTGTAAAAATACGAACGCTTTGAAACCGATTTTTCACTTGTACACACGTCTGCAGTTGTTGCGTCATTTACACCAGAAAGGCAACATCTTTAAATATCGGGTTACGCACAAACAAAAATTGAGCCATCTTTTTTTCGATCAATATCACGTTAAAAACAAACCTACCATTGCGATTGTCACGGATTAAATTGAATTAAATTAGCCCTTTCAACTAAAATCCTTGTTCTTCTAAAATAATATAATTATACTAAATGGTAGAATATTAATAATGTTGTTGAAACGGCCACAGTTATCAAACCGTGGCAACTACTAAGTTGGGTCAGTTTCTGCCGTTCTGATGCAACATTTAAGTGTTGCAGTGCATTTGATGTCAACGCTTTAAATGCAACCGTTTTTGCCGCTAATTCTTACATCATTTGGGTTAATTTTATTCTGCTATTTTAATAAGTTGCTTTTACAAGTTTTTTTGTTAGTTAACATGTGTCTATGCGGGTTTTGGTCTAGAACTCTAGACTAATAAAGTGACTATGATCTAGATTTAATTACTGAGCTAATAAAATAAAATATTAAGCTTTTTGAAAATTAAAAAGTATTTTTAGAAAAATCGTCCGCAAATCGTTTGTCTGGTCAGTCCTTTAGACGTGACCCCGAATACTCATATTTCGGAACACATTGTGCCCTAATTCGTTTTTAATTAGTCAGATTGATTGATGAGTTGCATTCGGTGTTATACATCATTAGATATTCGACCGGACGTCAGTTAATTAGGCATAAAATAACTTGTGTTATTAATAATTGGTATTATTATATTCGCGTGACTATACTGCGCTGTTTGAAGGTCGTTCTTTGTTTATTTTCTTATATTATTTAACAATTATTTATGGTTCTGTTCTAGTTGAATAAATTCGTTTATTATCTGTATCTACATTTATAAGCTGAAGTTGCTTTTCGTGTCTTTCTGTGTGACCGCATTGTTTTTATTTTAAACTGGGCAACGTATTTTGATGTAGTTCTAAACATAATTAAAAGGATTAATTCCGGATGGTTCATGTAGTTAAAATCTTTAAATTAGGTATAATAAAGAAATCTGCATGTTTTGTCAAATACGTAGTAAAAACGTAGCGAAGCAGGGACATAGATATTTGTAGGTATAATAATCAATACATCCATATCTATACAAATCAATAAAATTGAAGTGTTTGTTTGTAATATCAAAATAACAGCTTCTTGCTGAATGCTTATGAAAGTATATATAACAAAAAACCAATTTAAAAAAAAATGTCTTTCTGTCTGTTTATTCCGGCTAATCTCCGAATGGCTAAACCGATTTTGACGAGACTTTCACTAGCAGATAGCTTATCATCTACGGAGTAACTTACATACTTACTTATTTTAGAAAAAGTATCCGTGCAAAAAAAAATATCCATGACAAAATCAGATTCAAATAGTGAAGTAATATTTTTTATAATATTTTAAGCGGACGAAGGTCATCTCGCAGGTCAAACTATGAGGCTGGCTTATGCTTAACCAGACTAGACTAGTAATAACTGAACCAAGACGGATGTAAATGCAACGGGCATCGTTTCTTGTCTACATATTTTTTCCCAATCAAATCCAAAAGTGTTTAATAGTTGTGAGGTATTAAAGAACATAAAAACAGTTTCGTATACAATGGAATTTTACTATAAATTTCTATTCTTATTATTGTGTCATATACCCAGTTTTTTATGTAGCAGATAGTGTAATTACTTTTTTTATGTTTTCTTTACTTTTCCATTGAGCAATCCTTTTTGGCGCTAGGCAACTCGGAACTAATGCGGCCATCATGGTTTTTAAGTTTTAACACATTTTTTTCAAATCAATTTCACAAATTGTCAACCCTCTAATGCGCTAAAATATCTTTGTTTAACATAACATACCATCAAGCCAGTAATCCCTGAAATATTAGGCAGAAGTGTACCTAATAGTACACCTACATTTCGTCAATTATGTTTAAGCCCCATGGGGCGAGCCTATTGCCATCAACCGAGCACAAATCCAGACTCCGCGGGTGCTACTGAGAAATTCCTGATGGAAAAACCCAATAACACTGCCCGACCCGGGAATCGAACCCAAGACCTCATGCGCAGCAGTCGCGATAGCGACCACTCAACCAACGTGTCAGTAATATCCTTCATTCAGTGTACAATAAACGATAACAAGCTGATCCTATCGACATCCATTAATATTTATATTGATTGACTTTAAATCATAACAAACTATAAAGCCTTCAGCATTATGTTATTCTAATGACTCCTAATCGCTCATAAAATCTTACATGCATAGAAATAATCATGTCGATGACAATTTAAATTACTTTGATGATGAATGTCATTTTCATACAATGGCTCGTAACCGTAAGTCGTAGCGTAGCTTCGTTATGGTGCGTTCACCATGTAGCAAAAGTTAGTTTTTCTTTTTGTAAAGCAAAATTGCTATCTGAAAAAATCTTCTAATTATTGTAACCGGATCAGTACTTCCTACTATCAGATAATTTTCATGAACATTGGTACAGAATGTTGCTAAACTTTGTATCCAGGTAAATAATGGGAGGGCCGCATACCATTACAATACCTGATTACTTAAAAATATCAACAAATCCCCTGCAAAAGGTGTGAATAGAATGTTACAAAAAATAATCCATCCTGTTACATAGAGTTGTTCGTCAAAAAGTAATCGCAGTGTACAAAATAGCAATAAGTTCCTTGCTAAAGTTCTACGTAGACCACCGTGTTCCATAACATTGCTTCTCAAAAAGTAACAGATTTATGCAGCCGTTTGTTAAACAGTATGGATGCACCTTTACCATCTTCGTAGGCGTGTTTACAAAGTACGTGATATGCGTTGCGTTTGCGACGATTGTATCGACTTTCGTGAGAAGAGTGTTCGATAACCCATTTTGTTTGACTAACCTTGAGGTCGATTTCATGGGAAACTATGTTAAATACCGATGCCTTTGAGAAATTTAATTGTTATATAGCGGTTTGTGTAGGTATTGTCTTACTTTTGACAGTGGTATGTCTGGTTTTGAGTGCGTTGTTCCGTTTGGATACTATAAAAACGCTCGCTTTTTCTATAAACTTCAGATTTGTGTCGTGATCGTGGCGTCGACTCCAGACTGGCATCATCACCGTCATATCAGCCCAGAATCACCCACTGCTGGATAGGCCTCCCCTTTTTTTTGCCGCACATCTTGGTTCTGTGCGTCCCTTATCCAGGTGTTTCCGCGACTTTAACGATATCGTCAACCCAACGAGCTTTAGGTGTACTTATTATTCCGTGTTTTGAGACGGGCTTGGTTTGTTTGGCCTAACCTTGACCACTACTCGGTCAAAGCCTTGCTACACCGGCTACACTGACACATGCAGGCCATACTCATACAGACAGGCATACTGCTCTTCGAACAAACGAAGGGAACGGCCGAAGGAAAACCTCTGGAGGAAAGTGACATGTCATCAGGACTAAAAATTCGTAGACATGTGACTTCCACCAGCCAGACTGGCCTGCGTGGTGGATCACAGTTCACTCTCTCGCACAGAAAGTAAGTAGCCAGTCCTTGCTGTGGGAAAGCCGGAAGCTTATGCGACGTGTAATCTTACTCACTATGGTGCAACGATCTTCAAATCTGACAAGCCTTACTAGAAACTTTGTAGCAGCACTCCTGATACGGTATCATAAATCCAATATCCTCTTAGTCGGTACATGAACAGCATTACCATCTCATCAATTCAAATAAATGGGATTATGATAACCATGGTACATGACCTCTTCATGATGCGCGTGTCAAGGGTATAAACAACTCGTTTAGTCACAGAACTGTGCACTCAATCGAAAAAACAAAAAACGAATTAGGTCATACTTGAAAAGCTTATGGGAATGTGGGTGCATGACTGCATGCAGAAATCTCATAAGATTAGTGCTAATATATTGCCGATTTCCCGGTATCTTCCGGTATCTAGTCTGTCAGTCTACTCACCACACTTATGTAAGGTACACTTTTATAAGTATGTTTATAGACCAATAAACTCCCCCCTATCAGTAATCTTTACTGCAATATAAGCGTTGACAATTTCCTCAAGTTTGTAGAATGAACCACTAAATACGTTCGTAGTTCGTTCGCTATAAAATTAACGGTTGAATGACGGTTATAAACAATGTTTGTTTAGCTTACAAGTGCAGTGTAGTAAAGCCAAGCTTTAAATTATAGTAAAGGTAAATAGTAGCCATAAAAGAATTGAGGTTTATTCATGTTATAAATCTTTTGAGGTAATGTGCTTGTGCATCTCTGAATAAGTATGTTGTCATGATTTGTCTCAATCTTTAGGTTTCCAATCTATTGCTACTCAGTAGGTGTTATATTATAGTATAAGCTAGCACTTCGCCCGCGACTTCATCCGTAAAAATCGTGATAGCTCTGCTAATATGCATGATTTAAATCTAATTTATAGCCTATGGGCCTACAGCACCCACGAATAATGTAGCTTTCTCCCAGTGAAATAATTTTTAGAATTGGATCAATAATTCCGGAGATTACCCCCTACATACAAACTCCAAACAAATACCTCTTTATAATATTAGTATATCTGAATGCAAAGTGATTGCCTACAAAGTTCCCAGCAGTGGAAACATTATAGGCTAATTATGCTATCCAAAAGTGACCGTTTTTATGTCAAGTAAAATACTAAACTGAAATACTGCTGGAGTGGAACCACGGACGGGACGGAGCAATGTGGGAAGACAACCGATCAGGTGGACAGCTGATCTCATTAAAGTGGCCGGAAAAAACTGGACAGCCATGTCACAAAACCGCCAAAAGTGGAGAGATTTGGAAGAGACCTACACTCAGCGTCGGGTAGCGAAAGATTGAAGAAGTAGGAGAATAGAAAATACTGAACGAAACCGTTGATTGATGAAGTTGAAGTAGACAGAGATAGCTTTAAACCTGTTGAAGAAAGAACGCATATCCACGTATCCCTAGAGATCTTAGCGTATCGATGGCAAAAACTTCATATGTATTTAGTCCAAAACTCAGCAACGTGAACCCCGCAGCTTTGGCTAATCCTTCCACCACGATGGCGAATATAAAAAATCCTAGAGATGGAACATCAGAAATGAACGTTGAAATAGTCACGAAGAAATCGGTGGTTGTGAATTCGAAAACAAACGTAGCACAAATCACTCGCCAAAATAACAGTTTCTATCCCAGAATTACCACCAAACCAATCAAAAATCAAACAAGCTTTTCAAACGAGAACATATAGAGATACATGTCACCACACGATCACATCACACAGAAACACGATGTCTCGTGATAGAACAAGTTGATAATGTGACTTGGGAAACACGTGTAAGCTCCACTTTCGAACGACGAGGGAAAACATTGGGGTTACCCACACATTCATAATTTAACGTGTGTTATGCCTTGAGAATGGTCACTGTAGAGAAAATGTAAAAGTTCAACTCTTCTTATAAAAGCAACTTGCATATTCAATTGCGTGCTTGCTTATTCAACTTGCATATTCAGGTATGTGCGTTGAAGACTACAACTTATGCTAGTTGCTTTGGGATTCTACGATAAGTCTCATTCTGGCCCTAATGGTTGCCATTCAGTACGCAGATATGGCCAAAGTTGGATATGCTAGCCACTTGAGAGCACATGATAGAGCAGCACACCAAAGCTTTCGACAACCTCCCTAGAAAGCCATCGAATGCAGTCGCCGAATCGGCTAGATGGCGTGATCATCATCAGTATGCAGAAAGTACAGTGGCCCTAAAATGGCCGCTTTAGCAGAATTCCTAACAGGATAATAATATGAATTACGTAGGTAACAATTAGTTAAATTGTCACAAAAAATAATATTAACTGCGTCTGTGACCATTTTAAGAATTTTAACGTGATTCATATTTTGATTCTACATACTATATCTTATGATCTTCTGATCTTATCTTATGATTCTGCGAAAGCATCCATTTTAGGCCCCGAGGGGGCCCGAAATGGATGCTTTTGCCACCAACGCCACCTGCACCTTTGGTTCGTCCACGATGATACTTTTGGACAATTTTAGTTCTAACATATTGTTGCATCGTCTTAGCTTAATAGATTAATAATTCAGAAATTAATGAATCCAATTTGACGTAATTTGGTTTCGTAGAAGCGTATGCATCTGCTGCTAAACTGGGTCACAAAACTCACAGATTATCCAGAATGCACCTTCTGTATAATTTATCTAGTGCAATGGTAGCGCCACCTGTCACGGCCGACGTTAATTTATCGGCACGACTCGGAACACCAGTGCCAAGCATTCGCAACGAACAATCAATGATTGAATCTATATGATCTATGACTAGCATGATTGCTGCGTTTGCATGGAGAGGTTCTTAGCTTTCTGGGATGATGTCAGCTTGGAAATATGTGTAGATGACGTGTTTAAGATTGTGTCTTGAGGAGGAAATGTATCGTAGCTAACAGCCGACAGCTTTTTGAATTCTTGTGCTTCTTTCGTCTGTTTTTTTTTTAATATTGAGGGATATCCTCTTGGATAGCCTGCGTCTATAGGAGAATGGAGGGTTATACTATGACATAACATTTTTGTCAAATCCCAGTAGTTCCTTGATGTTTATGTCCTTGCCAGCCACGCTGAGTCTTTCTATCATGTGCTTCATTGTTCTCCTATCCCAATTTATTTGGGGTCGGCGCAGCATGTCATCTTCTTCCATACTTCTCTATTACTCGTCATCTCATCAGTCACCTCCTTTCTAACCATATCATCCTTCACCCAGTCAATCCATCGTTTCCTTGGTCTTCCTCTGCTCTTATGTGCTTTCTAGTCTAGTATTTTAATCTTGACTACTATATTTGACTCAAATTGGGTGTAGTTAGCTCATTTTATTGCCTTGCAATTTTCTAGCTTTATCAAATCTTCGTATTAATCTTACCTGCTGCTACTATAAGAAAAGCTATAAAAAATCGTCATTATTTCGTTCCATAGATTGTGCGATCATTATGAAAGCATTGAAATCAATGTAATTTTATAGGAAAAAAAACCCAAATTGATTTTACCGGTTAACAGGCTGTATAAAAAATAACCGGGTTAGTTTTTCTGCCTGGCAATAAATATTAAAAAAGATTGTATCTTCAGCGGTGATATTGTATGGTTATTTCGCGCCTACTGTTTCGCCGCTGACTTCGTGCAATCTGCTGGTTGCTAGGTCATATAGACTTACCAAATGGTAAATTAACGGCCATGCGATCTATACAGGTGGTTGTGGGCAAAGAGTTTTGTATCGCCAGTCTAGTTTGATTGATTTTGATAACGAGGAATGACATCATCACAATTCTATTATAGCATTTGTATTTTTTTTTTTAACTTCTTTCGTAAATTCAAATTTTGACAAGATGGGCAGACTGAGGATCACGATAATAAATTGGCATGCATTACCTGTGTAGATGTGACTTAGTCATGAATATAAAGTTTATGGAAAGGTCCAAGACAAGAAGGATGGATTGCGTCAGGGAAAAGAAAAGAAAAGGGGAAGAGGGGAGGGGGGGAAGGGGAGGGGGTTTGAGGGGGAAGAAAATTAAGTGAATAAAGAAGAAGACGTCTTGACCCCAAGTAACTAACACAAGGGCAGGGGTAACAATGATATTTAGGAGCCGGAGTGTTGCCTTCTGTGCTGGTTGGTTTCGTGGTCAGATATATGTATAAGAAAAAAAACCGGACAAGTATGAGTTCGACTCGCGTGGAGAGGGTTCTGTGCGTTTATAGATTTTTTCTAGGTTTTACTGTAATCTATAGGCAAAGAACTATTGTTTGTATTTTTTTCAAAATTGTCGGCCCTGTAGTTTCGGAGTTAAGGGGGCGTGGGTGGTGAATTTTCGCCTATTTTCTGAAATAACTTCAAAACTATTTATCTTAAAAGTATAAAAAAATGTGATGCTTGCAATGACCCCTTTCATTTGATATATGTAACACTATATAGTTTGCAAAACTGTTTATTTTCATTTTCTAATTTACCCCCCAAAAGTGGGCCCCATGTTTAAAATTCATTAATTTACATTACACGTCCGTCTTTAGGTCACCGACTTACACATGTGTGCCAAATTTCAACTCAATCGGTCCTGTAGTTTCGGAGTAAATTGGGTGTGGGACGGACAGACAGACCAACACGCGAGTGATCAAAAGGGGTTCCGTTTGAGGATGGGACCCTAAAAATATAAAATATCGCAATTAGATGAGCTTAAACCGTAACTACATAAACAACCGTAACTACATCACGTAGGTACAATGGTCCACTTTAAGGACTAAGTGCGGAAACCAAACCCTTAACACAGAACCGTAACTACATTGTTGTATGACCTGAATTCCTATAAAAATAATATCATATTTAATTAAAACGATGACGATATCGGATTATCCACATTACTATTGTTATTCATAATATCTATTTGCGTAAGTTTTTATGCAAATTTATACAAAAACGTAATTACAAAGCACTATAATTAGTACCAATGCTTTTGAACATACTCTGCGCACGTACATGTGTGGTAATTGTTACCTTATTGTTCGAGTCACAAAAAATACTCGTTTATGCTTCGTTGTGTAGTTTTTGTCATGGTCACGGCTTGTGTCAGATTTTGACATCAACGAAACACCATTAAGATTTGCAAGTACCATGGTGTATGAGCACAAAAGACAAGTGATGCTATTTAGGTAACAACTGCCAGATTTGTGTGTTTAGAAGTCATCATCTGCCTAGCCTTTTCCCAACCATGGGGTCGGCTTCCAGTCTAAACGGATGCAGCTGAATACCAGTATTTTACATGGAGCGACTGCCTATCTGACCTCCGCAACCCAGTTAGTACTGGATAATACGATACCCTTGTGGTAAGACTGGTTGTCAGACTTTCAGGCCACTGACTTCGTAACAATCTACAATTCACAGCCGGGACCAACAGCTTAACGTGCTTTCCGAGGCTCGGAGGAAACTTTGTATCTAAAGGGTAGTCACCCATCCACGGACCAACCTAGGCAAGCGCAGCTTAACCAGAATATCGACCTGAGCGGCTGTTTTTATTTAGCCACGAGCTCCTATGTGAGAATATTTTTAATAGTACTACATATACAGGGTGTAACAGGACTCTTCACGAAGCCGTCAACCAAGCATTATGTACATCAAACTTAGTAACTTTACGCAAAAATTATTGCTTGGCATCTATTTTTTTTTGGGGTTAAATATCACGTTTTCGGACTCAATGTAACGAACTCAATACATTGTGATGATGGATGGATTAAATAGTACGGGGACCGTGGAGGTGTTTAAAGTTAAAATCGTATATTAAAAACAGGTATTAAAAAAAAAAACTTGTGAAAAAGTTGGAACTTTGACCCCCAATATCTCCGTAACTACAAGGTTCCCAGGTATGGTCTAGAAAAACTAAATGATCGCAATGACGGGGCGATCAAGTGCCTTTCGGGTTGTTACACCCTTTATTGGTAAATAAATACTTTTGCTATAAAAGCAACTGAGGAAAAAGTTTTTCCTCAGTTTCTTTGGAATAAACCATGGGTTATACTAAGTTTCTGAGGTTTTTAAATAATCACTCAATCAACAATATTTACAAAATACAAATCGGTATAGTAATAAACATACACACATCAAAAGTGTCTAGGGATCAACATATATTTTTGCAATAACTTTTCTCCTGATTGATATTAATTAAATTTTTCTTTAAGGATTCATCAAATAAAGTGTTTTCGTTTGTCACAGTAACGATAAACCAAGTCACCTTTGCATTAATAAAGAAATTTGCCATTCGAAAAAAAGATTGAAATAACAGTTTTCTTTAAAATTTTATTGGGTAACTTAAACAATTAATAATCCGTGTTTCTACCGCGAACACTAACAACACAAGAACATCGGTTTGGCATACTCAAAATGAGTTCATCCAAATCACGCTGTGGAATGGCCGCCCATGTTCGTTGCAACAACAAAAAAAGGTCTTCTTGCGACTGGATACCCTCCATATTCGGCAGAGCTCTTCTCTGTAGCATATCCCATGCATGCTCAATCGGATTCAAGTCTGGCGACTGAGCAGGCCAGGGCAGGACATTGATGTTAGCTGCGGCGAGAGTCTGTCTTACAACTCTTGCGGTGTGCGGTCGTGCGTTATCATGCATTAACTGAAATAAGGGACCGATTTGCACTTGTAGAGGAACGATGACGTCTGATACAATCGTCTCAGCATAAATTTGAGCGTTGAGGTTGCCTCTGATCCAAATCAACTCAGTTCTTCCGCCGATCCAAATACCCGCCCATACCATGATGGTTCCACCACTATAAGGATGGACTTCCTGGCAGGATTTTAATCGCTGTTGGCGTCCAGGGGTTCTCCAGTGTCGTATACGTCTTGTATCCGGTCTCATACCAAAACGAGACTCATCAGAAAAGCACACGAAACGCCATTGTTCTTCTGCCCAATTTCTGTGTTCAAGAGCCCATTGATATCGTATCCTACGATTGTGCATTGCTATAGGTGGTACCCGTAGCGGTCTTCGGGAATGAAGGTTCACTTCATGCAAGCGGTTTCTGACTGTTTGGTCGCAAATTAAGTTCCCTGAAGAGTGATGAAGCCTCACGGCTAACATCATGGCGGTTATTGTTGGAGCTCTTCGAGTTAAGATTTGAATGTATCGGTCTTGTCTCCGTGTGGTGCAGCGATACCGTCCTCCATGGCGCTCAGCCACGGTACCAGTGCTTCGGTAACGTGTCCAAAGTCGACTGATAACACTCTGACTTGTATTCAGAGCTAAAGCCACAGTACGTTGCCGGGAACCAGCTTCTATCATTCCAACGGCTCTGAGCATTTCTTCCCTGCTTAAATGACGTCGCCGCTCCATAATAACGTTGGTTTTAATCAGTAGTAGGGAAACAGTAGCACTAATAATGTCTTCAATGCGTTGTATGTTTTTATAGGGAAAATATTGACAGCTGATTTTCATCTTTTACTGGAATTTGATTCACAGTTCCTGATTCAAATTATGAAATGCACCAAAAAGGATCCATATAAATTTATTAAATCATAAATTTATTACAAAGCCACATCTCAATCTCAAGAAATCCACATAAAAATGCTTGATCCCTAGACACTTTTGATGTGTGTATGTACAAGTATCAAAAGGGATACAGGGTGTCAAAAAATTCTTCCACATCGCTGTCAACAGGGAAAGTGCCCAGAAAGCTGGCAGCATTGCCACGTTGTATGTAAATGCTGATTCTTTGGCCAAAAAATAGGCCCGCCCTCTGGTCACGTGACGAGTCGACCAACCGCTTGTTATTAAACATTATAATTTACATTGAATTGAATATAATTTTCCTTAGCTTAGAAATCCATCCATGAATTCTTCTATTCAGAGATATCCATGCATACTCAGAGATATTAATTTTATTTAAACCTCTACATATATTTATTTTACAGTTTTTTTTTTGTTTGCCTGTACTGTCCCACTCCTGGGCAAAGGCCTTTTCCGTTCCTTCCACTTTTCTCGATGTAGCGCTTCTTCTCGCCAATTAATGAAAATCATCCAAGGCGTCCCGCCATCTTCTCCTTGGTCTGCCGCGACCCCATCTAGCTGTCTCAGGGCTCCAGTTTTGTGATATCGAGCCCACTGCTTTGCCGGCATCCGGCAGACATGGCCTGCCCAGTCCCACTTTAGTTTGGCAGCTTTATGAGCTACGTCACCATTTTGAGTTCTGTACTGTGTGTTTGAGTATCTTACAGTTAGTTTATAGTTATTTAATACTGATAATGTTAACTTCCACTATAGAAAATTCAAAGATTAGCAATTCTCAGATAAAATGCCATTACAAAACAGTTATTCCAATGATAATTTTCTCGCAGGAATACCCACTTATCATCGCCACATGGCAGTTATATATAATGGAAGGTCCAAAACCCATAGATAAATACACCGTTACATAAGCTATACAATAACCACTTAAACAAGTGATGGGATTCTGATGACCAAAGCTAGGTACACCATGACCCATAAGGCATAAATCATGTACAGTTAACTAATATTTTCTCTGGGAAAAATAAAATGTGTTGTCGATATCTTTTATGGACTTTAAAGAAACGAGGGGCATTACAGTAACCAGCTTTAACATATGGGATTTAAGTTATTAGAAAAAGTTCAGATTTATAAAGATCATTCGTCCATACTGTCCATATAATATTAATCAATATTACAAAAATTTATAAATGTGAAAGTAATTATATCTGTCTGTTCTGTATGTACCACGAAATTCATTAGTGGTATCGCTTGATTACCATACGATATGAAGTCTGCCATTCTTCTTTTTAGCACATAGACCGTTCGTAACCGGTAAATTCTGATCTCCACGCGGAAAAAGCCGCGGAAAAAGCTAGTCTCAACTAATATTATAAATAGGTAACTAAAGTTTTGTTGTAGGGGGTAATTTTCGGAACTACTGATCCGCATCCCCTAGAATAATTTTCGGATCTCCACGCAGACAAACCGGCGTGCATAAGCTAGTATTATAAATCTGTATGACATTCACGTTCAATGTGTCATATTTACGCTTGCTGTACTTCCTACTTACCGTTTATCAAACAAAATAGTAGCCAAAGATCGCAGTACGGCGATAAACGTCAATATTGATCACCAGCGATATTTTTATATGCGCTATAACTATCGAATCAAAGGCGTCCCACACTTAAGTGCCAGTCAAAGTGATAAAATTAGCACTTTATGAGTACTTAAGTCTATTTGTTCTTTAAGGTCATTTACCTCTGGCTATGAGTGTTATGTGTTACGAAAATCGGAAACGTTACCGATTTATAACACGCTCTAATTGGCGCCAATCTTGGGTACTAATTAGACCCTGTTTAAACTGGTTTTGATTAGGGACTTGCAAGGCGTTAGTCATTTAGAAGTTAGTACTTACATGAACGGTTTCGTACTTATTAAGAAACTAAGAATAATTTTCGTCTTCTGCGTATGTTCTGATTCTAATTTATTCGAAGACGGTGCAGTATGTCTTCTTCTTCCAAGTATACATCTCTTTTATGAGTCATCTCAGTAGCCTGCCTTTTTAACCTCATCAGCTTTCATTCAATAAATCGGTCTCGTTTCATTATACTCTTGCGCCTATTCCTATATTTACAATTATTTTTAATTTGGGGTCAGTGCAGCATATCACTGCATGTCTTCTTCCATCATGATCTGCCTAGCCTTTTCCCAACATGTTGGGGTCGGCTTCCAGTCTAACTGCATGCAACCGTATACCAGTATTTTAGGTGGAGCGACTGACTATCTGACATCCACAACACATTTAGTACTGGGTAATACGATACCCCTTGGTAACACTGGTTCCCACTGCATGTCTCCTTCCGTTCCGTTCCGCAGATGTCCTGGTCTCTACTCCAACTCTTAGTATACCTTTGTAAGCATTATTCAAGCTAAATTATTGACCGATAGCAAATAAAGACATACTTTGATTTGAAAAACGAATTATATTTACTTCTGTACTATCCACGTTTCTCATTGAATATTTAAAACATACAAAAAAATATTAGTCACGTTTCAAATTGGTATTCTCAGGGACACTTTTTATTTTCAAGTATTGAATGGCAAAGTGTTTACGATAACCGATGTCAATCTGAATCTTACAATGGCTTTGATGGTGTTGGGTGTATGCCGAATTAGCTATCATAGTGGCGTTGAAGTTTTTTGTGGTGTGTCAATGACATTTTTCACTTTGTGGCTTTTTAATTCGTTAGTCTGACTTGCTTGAGTTCATGTGTGAGTGGTTTTTTTTACTAATAATTCGTGCGAGACGATTGCTTTGTTGCAACCGCACGAGTTTAGTATAAGATATCACTGTCAGCGATAAGACCGGTATTGGAACCATACAATATTGTAAACCAGTTGTGTTTCAATTTTGGTGTTCAATAAAATATATTCTATTCTATGAAAAGAAGTCTCCAGAGACTCCTTATTTCGGAGAAGAAAATGTGGTGACATGCCAAGATTTTCACACAAAAATAGAAGATGGAAGCGAACACACAAACAAACAATGAAACAAGCAGTTTTTGTGCTCTTCTATGTGCTCTTAAATATATAAATGAAGAAAGGCGGTCCCAAAGTCAATAACACTCCATAAATAATCCTGCATGATGTCAGACCTAAAGCCAACAAGCCTAGCCATAATTAATCATCCATTACATAACACACGTGTGCTTAAAACAATTTCGTATGGTTACCGAACTTTAGCTTGTAAAGCAATTAAGCGCTACACCGCTACCTCAAGCGCTTTCAGCGAACATCAATACACTATTCTCTTTTTTGTCGAATGATGTCATCGGCCATATTTGGAGCTGTATTATCAAGTAAAGGTAAAGAACGTGACTGCGTAATGGGAGTATACGTATGTAATGTATGGGAGGTGATTTGTATGGTGTTGTTACAAATATCATTATGACTTAACCATGTGTTATTTGAAGTAGCTGATGTATTTGTTATTAGGAGCATGTTTGGGCTCACGCTTGGAAATACAAGTTGATTATTCAAAGAGGATTGTTATTTTAAACATATTGTGAGATATTTTAGCATTCACAGATAAAAAATACGACTGTCCAAATACGAATGTAATAGTTTTTCCTATTTTCATAACGTCTATGTGGACCCGTCCACATAAATGTGCTTGAAGCATTATAATGCTTGCTATGCTTATAGAATGCTTGAAGCGTTATAGAATGATTGAAGCATTATAGAATGCTTGAAGCATTCTAGAATTTTGATTAGGTAAACCGCGTGCTAATTGTGCTATCACCAATTATACGTTTGCCAAGCGTCGTTTATGAATAGTTTTGATTCATTATCGTCTCATCATCGTCCAGCCCTTGTCCCATTCTACTCGGGGTCGGCGCAACACGTTTTTTTCTTCCATTCTCCCCTGTCAGACTTCACGGCATCATTTACTCCTTTCTCTTTCATATCATTCCTCACACAATCCATCTTTTCTTTGGCCTTCCTCTCCCTCTCCATCTATAGTTAATAGTTTTGATTATCTGTAGCAATATCGTTTCTACATAGATAGCTACCAGCTGATGCTGGAATAAACAAAAGCGTTCATTGTAGGAATCCACAACTTCGTTCGCTAACTGTCCTATGTATACACGAAGGACGTCTTTATTTCCTAGTAAATGGTGGGATGTTTTGTGAGAGTGAGGTAATGTTAGCAACAATGTAATGTCTACAAGTAAATGCAAGTGGTAATAATATGCGTGTACTGAAATAAATAGGGTGCTATAGTGCTAGACGGTGGCCCATTATTACCCACTTAGTGCTACATTACAATCATTACTTCAACACGTAATTGTTGCAAACAGTTTCGAGAGATAGTTTAGTTAGTAGTATTTTAGTACTTAGGTACTGTTTATATCTCTACAGTTTGAAATAGTTTGGCAGGCCCCAGTGTTTTCATTTCTGCATTTACAAAGCTAACTGAAACAAAAATTGCGGGAAAACTGGTATTAATTAAGTCTCTAAACATGTTTCTTACTAAAATATGACTAAATCCTACGCAATAATATTTAATAATAAATATTCTATATTATTATTGTCTCCTTTATTCATCGCTTCTCTTATTTTATAAATTTTTAATTTTTTCTTACAAAAACCTATAAAAAAAAACATTTAAAAATATTTAAAAAATTGGTGGCCCATCGGCATCAGGAACAAGGTCTAGGCTGCCGGTGGTCAGGGCTTCAGAGAGAGGAACCGCCTCACTATGCGTGCCGTGTTGTTTTTTTTTTAATAAATCCTACGCTTTCAAGCACGGAGTAAAGAGGGGCTCGCAAAATCAAAACATTGACTGACGTAATTAATGGACGCCACCCTCCCCCGTTCTTCTAATAATCACAAACGAATCTAACCGCATCATTCGTTTTTCGGCATGAATAGTAAAGTTCTTTCCTATCCAACTGGTTCAATTCTTTACTTCTGCCCCCGTAGCATGACCCCCGTAGAAACGGATTTTACAAAAGAAATCTGTTACTTTGTCGATTCTTCCGTCGACAAAGTGACAGATTCCTTTTGTTCATCTGTCATTTTATCGGCTCTTCCGTCGACAAAATCCGTTTCTACGGTGGCCATGCTACGGTACGTTTAACATATCTACCAATTGTCATGCTACTCATTCGATTAGCTTTACATAATAAGGCCACGCGCAATCGGTCATTTATTAAGAATAACCTCTTAGGCGAGACTCTTATCGGTCAAACGATTAAGTGGGTAATAGACATGTCAACAAGACAATGTAAAGAATTCCGTACTCGCTGCCGAATACCGATACCGCGATACTGAAAACAGTTAAAACTGTTATCGATAAAAAGGCATCGGACCGCGAAAGAGTTTTTGGAGTGAGCATTTAATTGACTTTGGCATATCCTTAAATGGATCTACTAATTCAGAAGCGACATTCCTAATTTTGGGTGGTACCTAACCAAACTTAGAAAGACGTGTTCAAGTTTGATTATATAATGAATATCCCTGAAACAGCAGTTCTGATTTTTATGGAATATTGAGCAGCGATCCATCTATATTATAATATTGTATGAATAATATTGTATGTATATATATCCCTCGGTTGCATAATAAACAAACAAAACGGTGAATTTTAAGTTTGTACACCTTAACACGGTCACTCTGCGTCTACGAAGGAATTTAATTTCTATATTATTAGAGGTATGAAAACAGACGATTGATGATTCAATAATTCAACTCACTTAGTAAATAATGTTATTGTTTCCACCATAGAGGTATCCCAAAGAATCCCACAGTCAACTAGAACCAAACTTTACGCCTGTATTAAAAAATATATACATAACTTATTTATAATGTTTTAGCGTCAGCGTTGCCAAAATCTTTTGTAAATATTTTAACTGCCCATATAAACTCTATAATTTTTATTTAATAAAGCATTGGTGCGGGATAATAATATACACTGGATTCAGTATGATTAATGTGCTATTTTCGCGTTATCTGGCAGATGCTATCAGATACACCCGAATGCTTTGTACCTACTAGTGATGGGATAACGTTCTATTCGTATTCGCTACCCATTTCGACGAAAATTCGGTTTCGACTTAAAATTGTGTTTATTATAATGAGCTCATTTTTCTCATATCTCATTGTTAAAGGTTAGTTTGAACACGATGTTAAATGTCCATGATGTCAGGAAGTTTTCCTAATTCTGATGTTAACAAACATCAATTTGGCCACAACTTGTTGCAATTTGGAAGTACCCTTGTGGAACTTAAAAAAAGAGGAATCACTAACCAGTAAATCAGGTCTACTTACTATGATAACTTCTAAGGTCAAAAGCTCAACAATGACTATCTCTTCACTTATAACTTTGCAACACTATTCTACGAATATTCGATTTCATATTTGGCAATATTCGGTTTTGTATTCGGCAAAACTGATACTCCGTCCATCCCTATTTCGTACTATGTAGTAAGGTTAATGGTGCGCGAGGCCACTAAATCGACCATCGATTTTTTATAATGTAATTGTGTTCGCGTAAAAATGTGTTGATGTGTTTTTTGTCGATATTACTATATTTACGACGGAAATATTGCTTTGTGTCCGTATTACGTGCGTGTAAATGATTTCAAATACCCGTACCCCGTGGTTATTTTAGTTTTTTTTTGTGTATTTAATGTTGCTTATACATATAGTTCTTTGGTAGGTACTTCTTTCTTCGTTCTTGGTAGCAATTTGTAATTATTATTCGAACAAACACCTCTTTACTACTAAAATACTTCATTACTAAGCAAAACCAGCTTATAGTAACTAGTGAAACTCTGCAAACGTGATTATTATCTACACACGATAAAACCGAAAAAAACATTAACAAAAGGTTTTTTTTTCAAATTTCAAGTTCGTAACTATGCTTTATATCTTTAAATTTAGAAATGCGAAGTTAAATTAAATTAGCTGGCGTAAGCAGACTGTCTCGAGTACTTATCGATATCTTAATATCCTATTAAATCTGCATGCTGAGTTTTTGAAATTAAACTTAAATATTTTATGCTTATAATTTTGTACTCTTTGTTCCAGGTAATAACCAGCCGCCAATGTCGCAGAATCCTTTGGATTAGTTAGCAGGAAGTTACACCAATATGGTGGTCGTTGATCTCAAAAATCAAATCATTTATTTTTTGTGTCTTATCATGTTTATTTCAATTTATTTGACAGTCTTGTTAATTTTATTTAGCCGCTGGTCACGACTGTCATTTGTAAAGCTTTGACAGTCGTTACAGGTAGTTAGTGGCCTGAAAGTCAGACAACCAGTCTTACCAAGGGGTATCGTATTACCCATTACGAACTGGGTTGCGGAGGTCAGATAGGCAGGCGCTCCATGTAAAATACTGGTAGTCAGCTGGATGCGGTTAGACTGGAAGCTGACTCTAACATAGTTGGGAAGATGCTAGCCAGATGTTGACTTGTTAATTTTATTTGACAATGTTAATTCTTTAACTAGTTACATCTTATCCGATAAAAGGAGCTTCAGAAATCTTAAACCCTTATTTCCAACGATTAATATAAATGTGATTGGCCTCAGAAAGATAACATCATCTGAGATGCGAAGTCTATAGATATATCATTAGTTACATAGGCTCACTCCGTTAATATGAACCCTATCTAAGATGGGATATTTATTGATCGATGCTCGCATCCAATGGCTTCAATTTCGATAGCAATCTATTAATGTCATATAAAATAGATTCTTGAAGGTGGCCAGAACACAGACCACCAAGCAATCTCAGCATTATCGATATTATTTTTTGTAGAATCTTTTGAAAGTAGATTTATCTTTGATAAGTAATAATTATGTTGTAAAAAGAAGGTTGTAAAACTTCATAAAATATTAAATAATAAAATGCACGGGCTTACGACGGTTTCCGGCAGATTGTGATTATGATAGGATTAAAATGAAAATTCTTTTGCAAATCTATAGTTTACGCCTCTTCAAATAAGTATGTGAATTTCCTTGAAAAGTATGTAATTACTTTTTCTATGCACTTTTGGAGTACGTGACAAAGATAACACTTTATCGATGCTCACGTCGTGTATCATTAAAGTGAAGTATAAAGTGGTAATGGCCATTGTTTGGTTGTGAATAGTATCTAATAATTTGTAAGCGATTGATTAGCGAGAAACACCGCAAATCAAACATGCTTTGTTATCGAATCAAAACTGTTTTAATCGATGACAAATATTTCCATTAGGGCACCACTTCGACAGGTCTTTCTCAATTTCATCCATGCTTCATTAATTTACGTCGTCCTCATTTTGGGTTCCAAACGAAGTTAACAGGAGGTTTTCGAACAAAGTAACATTCTAAATGTTAGTTACTTTACTTCAAGTCCGACTATTTGCTACAGAACTAACCTAAAAAAATGCGCCGTGTATATTTATCTCAACGCGGCCAAACGACACGGAATATGGAGCGCTTAAGTTATTAGGGCTTCCTCAATTCAACGTTGTGGCTGATAGTCCGCAAACCGGTCCCGCTGGTGCAATTTACGAGAGATCACTGGATGCAGTCATTTTTTAATGAAGGCGGGAATGTAGGTCAGAACCTTTTTTTTTTTAGTCCATCTGGTATGGTAAGAAAGCAGTTGTTCTTATTCAGGATGTTAAATGCTTACAAAATTTAGACAATTAGAGTTAAGTTTTATTTTTTAAATTTGCTGCTAAAATGTGGCATGGTTTAGGAAGACGCTCATCAAAGATTCCTGGCGTCCTAGATAGGTAACCTGGCGTGCCTAGTGGCCAGTAGTGGCCAAAATACGGCAAGCCCAAGCAAGCAGGCTGTACGAAAACCCTAGCATCATGAAGAGTAGCAGGTCATAAGTGCAAGTCAAGCTTTAAGGCTTGAAAGAAAGTACCACCACCAGGAGTGTTACTATGACGTCTTAAAGCAGGAGTAATTCCAGTGTGGGAAAGAGACAGAGCTATACAGGCCGTCTAGCGCCATCTCTTTCCCACACTGGAAATACTCCTGCTCTAAGACGTCATAGTAGGCCACCAGGTGACAATCGATTTCAAAACTTTTCTGCAACGACTTCCAAGAGCATCAACATTACGAGTTTCACACCCGCCAGTTGACAAGCAAGTCAGTTTTTCGATAGCTTATGTCAATCCAATACATTTTTGCCATAGACACGGTCGTTATCGCTTGTCACTTTGGTACGAATTGAACTGGCAATTTAGTCTATTTCATGCGACTGTTAAAACTCGTATTTCAAAGCAGTTATCATGTAAAAAAGCAGTAGCCTTTATTTATTTTAGCCACAACTGCCGCTCCTAACTTGGACCACACATAATTCTGTATGCTAGCCATCATGCTAGCAGTAAATTGCTCTTACATGTCGCTCAAGTGAGCGTAAAAAGGCTCGTGCTTTTTTGCTCAAGCACAAACTTTGCTCACGGTTTCGGCACGGCTTTCTGACGTCACAAAGACACTGATATAATTGTCATTCTTGGTATTGACCCTTGAAAACCTCGGCGTAAAACAAACAAAGACGTACGATTTCATTGAATTATTTATTTTTGAAATATGTTAAACAAGAGTTGAGGAAGAAAGAAAATAAATAAGAAATATGTAAATCAAATAATATTGTACTGAGAAAAATAAATATAGCCTTGACCGTGATGCTCATGATTCATGATACGTTTATGTATGTGTAGATACCTAATTATATATCTACGTATGTTTGTGTACGCGTAACGACAAGTATATATCTTATTCTTGGTTACATCTCGCGTCATAGCTGCTGTTTCACCTAATTTCATGAGCGGATTACATTTGCACTTTATGTTTGGCAGAAAGCAGATCATTGTACACACGGCTACACATCAAGCTATACATTTCCAGTTTAAGCTGACCTCGCATTGTACGCAAATCCTATACAATGCGAGAGCAGCATAAACTGGAAATGTATAGCTTGATGTATAGCCGTGTGTACAAGTACATACCTACAGACGTTTTGACAGTCAATCTTTCTCTTCTGTTTATCAATCACTGGCCTCCTTCCACGGTCCAACTTATTAACGAGGATGCGCAAAGGTAGCCCGCGAAATTATTATTTTTCCCCAAATGCAAAAAACCGGCCAAGGCGAGTCGTACTCACACGCACATAGGGTTCCGTAGCACCAAACAATATAATACAAATATTTTGAAGGCATTCGTTCATATGTTGTACATTCATCAACAAAACTAAATTTGTTTTTCATAGTATCTTAATGAAAAACAAAGTTATTGCTGCAGTTTGATGAAAAAGTCCCATATCTCAAAAAATAAACAACAAATCTTATTCAAACCAATTTTGGTTGAAAGTTTCTTTTTACGTTCTATAATCCTATATATTTTTCAGAATTATTCTCCTCTTACTTTAGAAATTAGAGGGTGACACACATTTTACCTATTTGGAAGTGTTTATCTTTCAAACGATTGATTTTGAGAGAAAATGGTTTTAGGAACCTCAATGTCATTTTTAAAGATCTATCTATAGACACCCCGCACGTATAGGTTAGATGAAAAAAATATTTTTTAGTTTCAGTTCCATGTACGTGTACCCAATCCCTTAATCTTATATTTTTTGTTTTCCTAAAAAAAAACCTTATAGCGGTTCACAGAATACATCTACCTACTATGTTTCAACAGTGTAGTCCTAATAGTTTCGGAGTAAAGTGGCTGTGACTTACACGGATAGACAGACAGACAGACTTGGCGAATCAATAAGGGTTCCGTTTTTTGCCATTCGGCTACGGAACCTTAAAAAAAACGTAAGCAAATTTACCCTGGCGCTTTTCCCTCACAAATCACCTTAGTAGGTATGTCATTTTTTCCATTTTCCATCTTTACTCAGTCCATTCAACTCAAAATAACTCAATTACATTTCTCGATTAACTCAAACTTGATTGATACTCTCCTAACAAAGTCTAGACCATCTTAAAACCCCATTGTAGTGCCCCCAACCTCGTTCCCCATCTTCGCCCATCGCGGCCTATCGTTCTCTCCAGCCTGGTCCTAATTGGGCCAAATTGCCGGTGGCGTCTCGTTTCTTATCAGTTTAATTTATCTATTAGCTCCAGGAATAGCGTCTGCTTTGATTGCTAAAATCTTAACCATTGAGAGCCATATTTGGAGAGAGATGGTTGAAGTGGGAACGAGGGTTATTTTTAGTTAGACGTTTCAATTAGTGTTTAAGATAATTATGTGCCAGGGTTTTGTTTATGGTAATGGCAAACCTTATCTTATTAGAAAGAAAGTCCCAGGCATTTGTGACACGGTGGATTGGTTCGATATCTAGAATTTTAAACATGCGTTTCTGAACGCCAACGTTTGAAAGAACATGAGGACAAAAGTGAGATGGGTAAAAGTGGAATATTGGGAAGTTAGTCGTAAGTTGAATCTAATGTTCATGTAACAAGACACTATTAAACAGCAAGCAGTTACGGAGACAACACACGTTACAGTTAAATAAAACGTTTGGCTAAAGGACACCGGCTCCCAGGTGGTGGTTGCAACCACTGTCTTGCGTACAAATTGCAAAATGGAAATACTAAATGCATTGTGCAAGCAGCAATTAGTTCTGCTTTATTACTAGAAGTCTTGAACATAAAACAATTATATATTCAGCTGAGTTTGACAAGACAACGGACAGCCTAAACCACAGAAGTTTTGGAACTTGGAAGGTAACAACAATGCATTCTTTAAGAGGAAATGCGGTAGGTATTTGAAGAAACTATCGCTGTCGCTCAACGAGCGCTATTTCGAGATCCGACTAGTAAAAAGTCATAATTCGAGGTTTGGCTCTCGACTATTTCCTCCTCCAATATGCAACCAATTTAAAAGATATTTCATAAACTGAATAAGAAGGATATATAATGTGTCCCTATGTTTTTCTTTTTTCATGAATTGTTGTCAAATTTGTACACCAGTCCTCTGTTGACAGCGGTCCAAATAGACAATTTTGAGCTTTTTGTAAGGGTTCTGGTGCTGATACAGGATAAGTATCATCAGAAAAGAAAACATAGGGAAATAGAAGAGGTTGATATTTATTAAACCAGAAAGAAAATAGGCGAGAGCGTTTTTATGGAGAAAATACCACTCGCATGTTTTCTTAGAGGAAGAAATGATTTTGCGAAATGAGTTTTTTTTTTTTGCTTTTTTTTTTTCTCTCTGAGCATTTTAAACGGGCGTGGGTGTTGTTTCTTGTAAATCTTTCGAAAATCATCTCTGTACGTCTTTAATGATAACACTTACGTCTTAACGAAGGCACCCAACAATCTTGGCTTTGCTGAAACCGAGAACGATCATGCGGTTAATTTTACTTTCTATCAAAGCAAAGTATACTTCATGATTACCTATGGAGCTGGCGACCGCAAGTCGGGAGATTGACTCTGTATATTATGTATAGTTTCTATATTATACATTGGGCGTCTACCGCAGGGAAACGTGATTGAGTGACTACTGACTGCGCACACATTAGATTTGGATTTCTTGAATTATTATTATAGGTGTGTAAGTTGGATGCTTTAATGATAATTGATACAGATGTAATTGTAAAGATTGGTAATATGATTCTTAATTGTGCTGATTAATGATACATTTATAATTGTTTTTATGAACTGGGGGCCTAAAATGGAAGCTTCAGAATTCAGAATCATAATATGAAACACGTTAAAAATTTCAAATACTTAAAATGGTCTTTATGTTCATGAACACAAAGTCGATTTTAAGAGTTTTAAATTTTTAACGTGATTCGTATTATGATTCTGATAAAACAGCCATTTAAGGCCCCCTGATCGTCACTCCTGCCCCTATCCCAATTTATTTGAGGTCGGCGCAACATGTCTTCTTCCATACTTCTCTGTTACTCGCCATCTCATCAAATACATCATTTCTAGCCATATCATCCTTCACACAGTCCATCCATCGTTTCTTTGGTCTTACTGCACTCTTATACCCACCCACATTCATACTCAAAACTTTCCTCACGACATTTTCCTCATTCCTCCGCATCACATGCTCATTCCATGACAACAGATTACCACACAACTTTTCATTCACCGGCGCCACTTTCAGAGTTCCTCATATGTACTCATTTTTTATTTTATCCAGTGAAAAAGAAAAACGAGTAAGTCATAGCGTGACGGTTGTTGTCCTGCTGACCCCAAGCCGGATAAGGGCTCCTGTCCTTATCCGGCTTGGGGTCTGAGGTGATGATGATGAAGACGATGAAATAGAACATTCTCCGTCTTGAGTTTCTAAAATTAATCAAGTTCTGTCCGTAATTCTTAGGTCTTGTCTTGAGCTTGATATTAAACTAGCTGTTGCCAGCGGCTTCGCTCGCGTTTTGGTCGGAAATTACTACCACTGTAACGGTTAGGGCTCAGCCGGTAAATAAAACTCAGAATAGAGGTAATTTACAAAAATATAATTATTAAAAAAATAATTATATCTATAAAATTTTAGCTTCACCCCAGTAGAGGACTGGCGTGAGTTCACGACATCGGGCGCGTGTTCAATTCTAGATCGCCTAAAGAAAGCCACTATCCTGTAGTTCCCAGAACATAGGTGACTGGTGGCAGGCAGGTAGGACGATCTTTTAATCCCAGGATAGCGCGCAGCACGCAGCGTTGTCCAGCCACAGCCCCTGCAGCGGCAGCTAGTTATGGTTGTCTGGTACGGAGGAATCTCCACGGGCACGTTGTAAATATAGCCTATGGCACTCGGGGATAATGTAGCTTCCTATTGGTGAAAGAATTTTCAAAATCGGTTCATTAGATCCAGAGGTTAATACCCCCTACAACATCACAAACTATACCTCTTTATAATATTAGTATAGATGAAAAAGGTTTGTCAATGCAAACCGTTCTTAATTTCTTTGATTTCATTTGCCTTGTACTATCATTGTCATGGCTTAGACTCCACAATTAAACTCAATCATAAAAATAATCAAAATAATTATAGTTAACACAGTTATCCTCTTGCAAGGAGATCTTTACGACGGTTTAATAGTGTATTTGGCTGTAAAGTTTTTATACTTGTGATATCAAACGGATTTTATGAACGCATAATTAACCTTCATTGAAATAAACAGAAAATTGGTTAGAGGTCTATGCTTAAACGGTCACGTGCTTGTTGGATGTATTTAAAAGTCCTTTCTAATGATACTCTTAGCTTAACATAATATCACGCCTACAGTTCCCGAAGTGTTAGGCAGAGGTGTACCGCCAATAACAGTACAGTACACGCACATTTCGCCAATTGTGTTGAAGTCCCATATAATAGGAATCTGTTGTCGTCAATCGAACACAAATCTAGACTGAGACACTGAGAAATTACTGATGAAAACACCCAATTACACTGCTCCGACTTAGGAATCGAACCCAGAACCTCATGCTTAGCAATCGCGCTTGGGATCACTAAACCAACGAGGCATTCGGATTTTAATATTTTTGTAAAGTCCCAATTAATGTCAGACCACAAGATAATTAATTGTTGTCGTCCCCTTGAGTAAGTTTATTTTCATAAATAACATTTATCTTCGAAATTCAGGGGTATGTTGTCTCTTAGGACCCACCCCTCTTGTGTAGGGTAGCACCCCTGTACTTGTGCCGACTTATTGAGGTCAGGCAACTGATATGACGGATATAGATGGACTGGAATAGTTATAAATAGCAATATCTGACTTTAACAAATTCGTCAGAATAGGGATTATGCAAGAAATACAAAACGTTTTTTATTTCTTAAAAATGCCTTGTGTTGGCCCTTTAAACATTGTGGTACACTTGTTTAATTATCTAATACAACACTATTTTACTATTTAATATTTTATGTAGCGTGTTTTTGGTGAAACGGAACGCAAACTCAAAACGCTTTGTCCCTCGATAACGCCGGTAGTGACATCAAATACTAGGTATGTGTCGAAGAAACACTTTTATTTGAAAAGTACTTATAATATTGTTATTGCAATGTTTGCTTGAATAAAGCACATACAGTTAGTAAAATTATTATATTAAGGGCAAAAAATTAGATGTAAACAGTGCAAATAGAGGTAACTGACGTCACTTAACATGACATGAATGGCCGCGACAGTCACGGACGTTTGAACTGTCGTAGAAAATTGTAGGAGTTTAATATTGTTTTTGAGCGACCAGCAGTAGTTGAACTTAATTGTAATTATTTTCTTGGGTTGATAGTACTTAAGTACTGTATTTTATTGATTTAAGTGAAGAAAAAATTACATGTATATTCCCTATTTGGGTAACCTTATAGGTGGTCGATATCAAATTTATGTTCCGTAGTACTTTGTTGTAAAACTTGTTATTTTATCAAATTAATAGCATTTAATTTATGTTTCCCGATTAAGTACGAAACGGTTCTAATTAAAAGTACAGTCCCGATAAGATATCCAATGAGAAAAGTATACTGTATAGGAACATAGGTATTTGTATTAATGGGGCATTCGCTTTGGAATTTTATCTTACTGTGTTATTTCTCGATACTTTAATTAAACTGAGCCTACGTTTCCTGTCTAAGATTTCTAATCATGATACGAAAAGTCCTATACAGGCCTTGAGTAACATGAGTATGCCCTTTGCAAAAATGACGAACATTCATACAAACATTCGTTTTATTTAAGCTTCTCGTGGGGATGAAATTTCAAAACATTTTTCCTTACTGGTCACCTTTAACATAAATGGAACTTATGCTGTGAAATATTTCGTGCTTCAAAGACACTGTGTAGTATCTATTAGTAAAGTTGAAATGTTTGTTAAGTATATCTGCATAATCAGCCTATAATGTTACCACAGCTGGGACACACGCTCTCCTCTCTATGAGAGGGAATGGGCTATCATCCACCACGCGGGCCCACCCAGTGCGGGTTGGTAGATGTCACACGTCTTCGAATTTTCGGTTCTAGGACATGCCGGTTTCCTTACGATGTTTTGTCCTTCACCGTTTTTGAGAGCATTGGCGATGAAATAAATTACACATATAATGCCAGGATGCTACTTATTTTGAATGCCATCCTAACCCTAGACTGATTGAGCAAACCTTACCTGCAACACACACGAACTCAAACCAACATATTCCTGCCCGTGTCCCATTCGATCTACTTGGGGTCGGCGCAACACGTTTTCTGATATGAAAGGCAAATGGGAAATGGTGTTCCATTTTCCATCATCATTCATGGTTGGTGGTGGGTTTTTTGGTGTTTCATTTTTTTTTTGGTGTTCATTTTTTTCTCTTACATACATTCCTCATACAATGCATCCATCTTGTCTTTGGCCTTACTTCTCGTCTCCATCCATCAACATACATATCTATCACTCTTTTTTCAAACTCAAACCATTTATTTCAAATAGACTTTTAAGCTGTCTAAAACAAAAAGATGAAACTAGTTTATTTATTTTCCAATATTTAAAATACAGGTCCGTAAGTACAGTCACTTCCAGAATTGTTTCATCCGAACATGAATGCAATATTTGGTACAAGTGCATTTAATGTTTCCAGTTTCGGGTGACTCACCCTGCCTCTACATGGAGGGGCGTGTGTGGGTGCCAACGAACAAAGTTGTATATTGGTGATATCATTTTTAAGGAACTTATTTATGCGAATTTGTGAAAGTGATGTCATCACGACATATTTTACTCATTTAACGATAGGAATTAGGAATGTATGGTTTATTTTAGAGGTTTAAAGTTGTTTTTCGCTTGTGCTTAAAGCAGGGTAGAGATTTGAATCGATTTTATGCATGCACCTTATTAAGTCTAACGTTGAAGTTTTGACGTATTTACTGCAGTGTCGTGTTACGGGGGTGGTGGAGTTATGGAGGCGTGGGCCCCATGTCATTGTTGGGGGATCGTACAGACGATAACGACATTATTATGACGTCATCTTAAAGATCCATGAGGACATCTTGGGCCGAGATTTATGGTGCTTTCGTTGGCTAGAACATTATCGTCGAGTCAAGGTTCGGATTAATACGGAGGTGGCGGGACGTGAGAGGAAGAGAACCTCACGTCCCAGCCGCCGCGGGAGACGCACCGGGCGTCGGGGGCCACGTGGTGGCCCCCGGCCACCGTAGACGCGGGCCTGTGGACGGTGAGCTATGGGCTAGCTCGCCGTCCGTCCGTCTTATGACGACAGGCCGTGTCGACGGCGCGTTCGTGTTCCACGCGCGCCTCAAAGAGAGTCAGCAAACAGGAAGGGGTCCGTAAGGGCCGACGCCTGCCAGGGTTGCGGGACTGTTCGAAAGAGATACCGCGGCCCTTTTTTTTTTTTTTTTTTTTTTTTTTACCGATGGGAAATCATCAAATAACCCCTCCCGCTCTGGGCTGAGCAGGAGGGAGTGTCAGACTTTTACTGACTAAAACCCATCCATGTTCCTTCCTTTGCCCTTTGTGTTCCGGGGCCGCGGCTCCTGCCCAACCTGGGGGGGTTGGGCAGGAGCCGCTTGAAGGCAGCCCCGGCCCGTTCCAGTTTGGGGGCCAAACGTCGGAAGTGCTCCACGAAGTTCCACCGGCTGTCGAGGACGAGACCCAGGTACTTCAACGTCGGCTCGACGCCGATGGAAACCCCTCCTACCGTGAGCATGGATCCCGACGGTGGCGCATTCCGAGGCCCATGAAAGCACATGGCCTCGGACTTGTGCAATGCCACATCGAGACCCAATTGCCGGATCCTCTCCACGACCATCGCAACCCCGCGTGTCATTAGCTCGGCCGCCGCCTCGTACGACCTCCCTTGTGCCAGCACCAGCGTGTCGTCTGCGTAGCAAACTACGCTGACGCCGTCAGGGAGGTCGGCGCGCAGCACCCAGTCGTACCCGATGTTCCACAAGGGCGGCCCTAGAACCGATCCCTGTGGAACACCGCACGACATCTCTCGCCGGTTCCATTCTCCGCTGTGACCAGGGTAAATGACAGACCTGTCCGACAGGTAGTCCCCGACCACACGACGAAGGTAGGTCGGCACCCGGTGATACCGGAGTGCCTCCCTGATGCAGCTCCAGGGCATGGAGTTGAAGGCGTTGGCGATGTCGAGAGACACCGCCAAGACCACCCCACCCCGGGACACTGCATCCCCCGTCGTGAGGGCTCTCACGCGCATGATGGCGTCCACCGTCGAGCGCCCCCTGCGGAAACCAAACTGGTGTTCCGCAAGATCCGGCCCCATCTCCGCCAGGTGCCCGGCGAGGCGGTTGGCAATGACTCTTTCAAAGTCAGACACACCCTCCCTCCTGCTCAGCCCAGAGCGGGAGGGGTTATTTGATGATTTCCCATCAAAGTTCGGATTAATACGGACGGAATAATTGTGTAGGTGGTTCTGGACATCGGTCACTAACATACCTATATTTTAAGTTTCGAGGTACTGCCAAACCTGTATAGCAAAAAGCTGAGTGACTGCGAACATCAGTCAGTCCGACGTCCGCGATATTTTATGCGATAGTATCGTTTTGACTGAGGATCTCGTAGCTAAATAATAACAGCTGCTCGGATCTATCTTCAGGTTAAGCCGAGCTTTCCTAGGTCAGTCTGTAGATGGGTAACCACCCATTACATACCGAGCTTCCTCCGTGCCTCGGAAAGCACGTTATGCCGTTGACCCCGGCTGTCATTGACATCCGTTCAGGTATTCAGTGGCCCGAAAGTCTTACAACCAGTCTTACCAATGGGTTTCGTATTACCCAGTACTAACTAGATTGTGCAGGTCAGATAGGCTGTCGATCCATGTTAAATACTGGCATTCAAGCTGCATCTGGTTAGACTGGAAGCCGTACCCAACAAACGTAGTTGGGAAAAGGCTATAGGCCAATGATGATGAGTATCGTTTTGACCGAACCACTCACTTATCACTATGACGTGTCCGCTACCGATCCGCAAATTGTCCCTATCAGTTTCACTAATCAATTATTTAAGTATAGATGCGTTCGAATTTCAAGTGTCTCAAATTCTGAATTCGAGTTGACGCAAGAGTTGACATCATCGTCATTGATTTCTGATTTGTCTTCTATGATTGCGTTCTAATTTTAAAAGTTATCAGCTGGCGAATTTGCGGGTTCCGTGTGGAGCCGTTCAGCCCATGCAAAGTTAGTAGATACAGCTCTAAATGAAACGTGCGACCATCACCGGTTGCCTTAAACCAAACCCGGTACAGATACTTAACCCACTGGCAGGAATAGCGCCACCAGAAGTTCGCAGAACAGTGGGAAGCTCTAGCGCGAAAAAGCCAAAATGGTTTTAGACACACGACACCCTTTACATCTAAATACCTTCGTGACGCAATGGTTGAAAAGCCGAAACAGCTTTCTTAAGTGTGTCATGTCACCCCATTCACTGGCGCGCGGTCTACGGAAAGATTAAAGCTGTGGCGAGGTAGTGCATCCTTTTCTAACCCATTCGTTCCACCTGCTGGAAATCGCCCACCTGGACATGAGTTCCCATGGCTGACCTGGAAGTCTTTAAATAGACTCTGGACCCAGGTTGATCGCAGCAAGGAAAACTTGCTCAGGTGGAGATTCAGTAATCACTCTGCTCTGGAGTGCAAATGAGGGGCTGTTCCACAAACGATGGGGCTCTTAATATCATGTCCTGCATGTCCTGTTATTAGTTCACTATAGGAACTGATGGACGCTACCAAAAGCGCTAAACTAGTAGCTCAATTCTGGGCCGACACAATTTAGATTGCCATTGACAGCTAAGAAGAAGAAGAATTTTAAACGTTCTTGAACATCTGTGCGGCTCTTGGCAACAGGGACTAAATCAACTAGTTGCGAATACATTAATATCTTAATTTCTAGGCTAAGATGTCGATGACGGTAAAGTTATATCAACATTAAAGTTTTAATAGTCAATTTTAGTACAAATAAACCAGATGGTACTTAATGGACAGCTGGAATTATTTACTTACTTGATATTTACAGTCATAAACATAGCGTTAATAACGGTATTATAGATGTTAAAATATAAAGGAACATGCTTCCTTACATGGATATAATATTGACGTTCAATACGATATCCTTAGCTAATGATAAATATTATCTTTTCTTTGTTATTTCTTAGATTTATGCATCTCTTAAAATAAAGGGTGTGGTTATGCCACACATGGTTACATCTGGGCTTGTATCAATAAATTGACATCATAATTTTCAAGATTCGAACAAACCGGTGCGGACAAGCTGCGGATACCGCATTCTATCAGAAAATGCACTACCGATTTCACTGACGGTGGACCAATTATCAACATTATTGCTTAGGGCTTAAGAGTAAAATTTAACAGTCCCTCAGTGAACTCTGTAGTACTGAAGTATCTAAGTGTGTACTCGCGTGACCGAACCTTAAAAAGACCAGTCAATTTTTTGCCGTCATCTTCTGTCACCTTCGCATTAAAACCGCTGTGCACATCTGTACCTGTGTCTGTACTTAACATTCAATAATCAAAAGTTCAAATCTAAAAACGAGTCACTTCACTAAAATAACGACTCAATTGACTATTATTCTCTCTGCCATTCCCCTCAATTTTCCTTCAGCCCAAAGGTTCACAGTCATCGCAATCGAATCGCGAGCTGTACTCAAGTACTAATGATGAGCTCGCTAGGGGTCGGCTTACAGCTTCATTAGGTCGGCCATCATTGTAATCAGACCAGTAATCTCCTTGGATTTGGGCATAGTCGGTATACCGAATAGAAGACCCATATTTCGCCAGTCTGACATAATCTTTTTCAAATACTGCACAGGTGACAAAAGATGGCGACAAAGAAGCAATTCTACGTCGCCATCTTTTGTCTCGTACGAGTAAGTCAAAACCGCTGTGCACCACAGTACCTACTTCAAAGTCAATAATCAAAAGTTCAAATCAAAAGCCAACTAAAATAACGCCTCAATTGACTCTTTTTCACCTCGAGTTCCTTCAGCCCAAAGGTTCAAAGTCATCGCAATCGGATCGCGAGCTGTTCTCAAGTACTAATGATGAGCTCGTTAGGGGTCGGCTTACAGCTGGCCATACAGCTTCATTAGGCTGGCCATCATTGCCATCTTGATAACATTGCTCGCCCATGCTGGCTGATCGACGTCCAACTGGAACGATTGAGATCGCTATCAGGACTTTAGTTGGTACGACTCAATGGGGTTTTTGGCTTTGTTGTAGAGACAGGCAGAGGCAGGCAAGAGCGGCCAACCCGCCATACTTTTCATACAAACGCTCGTACGTGATGATGCCGTTGTTACACATCTATCTTTGATTTTTTTGAACTAATAGGTATTTTGTGCACTATATCTAGGTTTCTATGGTTGCAAAAAATAAAAAATTGTAAAAACAAATTCAGTATAAACCTCCAAAAATTGCAGTTTTGCACAAATTTTAACTGAACTTTGACCGTTCATAATGTACTCATAAACTGTAAAAGTAAAGAAAACATCTCGATAGAAACCTTGCACATGTAATGGAGATTCTTAATGACAAATATTTATTTCACACACTTGTAAGACTTATTCAAAAACACGTATTTCCTGGAACAAGTTTAAAAAATTTTCGAACACTATTTTTCGTTCATTGTCATCGCGTTAGGTGGTATGAGGTGCGTGGGAAACGAGTTGTGCGGGGTCGGGGCGGGGTAAGACGGGGGAGGTGAGTGAAAATCGCCGCTGTGGCTCTGGATGAAACAATAAGCTTTTTGACCATACTCGCGTTGACGATAGACGGGTCGGGAAGGGCCCTCTTAAGACGTCGGTACAGTTGATAATATACCATCAGTCCTTTAGTCCCCGAAGTGTTAGGCAGAGGTGTACCTAACTTACAGCCACATTTCACCCGTTATATTTTTAAATTCCACGTAATAGAGGGTAAGCTCTATTGCTATTTATCGGGCACAACTCTAGACGCCCCGCTGTGGCTGCTACGGAAAAACTCAGTAACACTGCCCAGCCTGGGAATCCAACCCAGGACCGCAAGCTTAGTAGTCACACAGTTATAGCAGTGATAGCCTAGTGGTGTGACCTTCGGACTGCAAAGTCATAGGTCTCGAGTTCGAACCCAAGGCACGCACCACTGACTTTTCAGATTCATGTGCGTATTGTATAATTATCACTTGCTCCGGTGAAGGGAAACATCGTGAGGAAACCTGCATGCCTGAGAGATATTTCTTGACGGCATGTAAAGCCAAGTCAGAGGCCCATGGGCGGCCTAAAAACTCTGACACCAGGTTAGGCACTAACCACACGATAAAGAAAGAAGAGTAGTCACACTGGCGACCACTAGACCAATGTAAAGTGATAATATCTCCGCTGTATAAAAACAAATACGAGAATTTGAAGCTTCATGTTCTCAGTGGCCGCGTATTCAAATGACTCCCATTGTACTTTGTCTAGCAATACGAACGTGTACAGCAATTATGTATGCCAATTACACAGCGAAAAAGCCGCCATTATGTTCTGGGAGTTGCTTTAGTAGGAACGGATGCTCGCAAGCGTAAAAATTACAAAACGTTCCATACATTTCCATACAAACACACTATAGCTCGTCCCATAGTCTGTCTGTCTCACACACTAGAAATCCCGTTGGCGCAACATCAGCTGGATAATTGTTTCGCGAGTCAGCTGGTTATTACGCTAACGGTGCGCCCGCGCAGCCGGCCGACTCGCGCCGAAACTATCCGATAAGTTCCGAACGTGAGCCAGACGTAATTACTAACGCCTAGATAGTAAAGTCGAATTTTAAAGCTCTTTATATCGTTTCTGAGAAAGAAATCTTGCATTCTTGTCGGAGAGCTAGTATAAGTATCCTTGGAATTATTTTATTATGAACAAACAGAACTTACTAGCTGACAGTTCGGATCGCATACCGTACCAATATTAATTATGCATGACTAGTTGACTACCAAACTAATGGCTGTCTGCATTTAAATATTACAGAAAGTATTGTGAACTCGCAATGTGATTCAGTTTTCTATTTAGTTCCCAAAATAAGATCCTAAATTCCAATGTACGAGTATAATCATTTTTGAGTGCCTGATAAGATAAATCTCTAGCATCGTTAATTTGATTCCCATGATAAAGTTATAGCGTTAGCGTTTGTTATCAGCGTTGACAACGACGGGAAAGTCTAATTTGGGAAAATTAGGTTTGCACTAAGCTCCCGAAAAGCTTTTGGTCAATCCTGATAAACGCATAAAAGAGATTGTATAAAAAACTTTTTTGCAAAAAATAAAACCGACTTCAAAAAAAATAACAAACCAAAACACAAAAAAGTGAAAAATAACTTTAGCTACAGAAGCCGGTTTCAAAAACACCACATCAATCACACAAAAGTCAAGCTTCAGAAGCCGGTGACAAAAACACCAAATCAATCAAACAAAAGTCAAGCTTCGATTGATTTTATGTTTTTGTCACCGACTTCTGAAGCTCGACTTTTGTTTAATTGATTGGTGTATCGTACACATCTGCGTACCCCCTCAGAGCATACTGGCGTGATGTTACGTCATGATGTTGTATACTAATAAACATCCAAACGATTGCAGCAATCACGACAGATTTGCCGTCTATTTCTGAAGAGTTCCATAGTATATCTCCAAAGATCAGCATCAAATCTTCAGAAGTATAATCTTTCAAATAAAAAAAGAATTTTGAGAATCGGTCCACAAATGGGGGAGAAATCAGGTAACATACATAAACAAAAAATACATACACACGAATATATAACCTCCTCCTTTTATGAAGTCGGTTAAAAACGAAACGCTGACAGCAATTGTCCATACCCTTTGGGACAGTACGCTCCATATTCAAATCAATACCAGCCAACCGTGCATATTTCTCTCCTACAGCCTTACTCATTAGTCCACAAAGGCAAGCCGGCATTCATTAGCATTCGTAACTACATCAATTTATCGTGCTTCAAATACAAACAACCCTTTTCCAGTAACATCATTATGTGACGCAAAGGGTTAGGGTCCTATGGAACCCTTTGAAATGTGCTAATCATCTAATGCCGTATTTGTACAGGGATTATCTCACAAAGGAGTATTGTTGGCGATTCGTAATTGAACTATGTGTCCATTTGCTATTTTAATTTATGTGAGCTCGTCTATTTCTGGATAGAGGATAAAGCTGGGGTTTAATGTGAATAGAACAGATAAATATAGGCTTATAGAAATATTAATAAAATGTAAAATTGAACTGAGCAGGGGTCTCGGGTAGAACATGGTGGAGCTACCAAAGCAAAAGTTAAACCCAGGACAGTTGCTGTTAATAATTTTGCATGCGGCTGCATGGCATCAGAAACAATAACCATGATATAAAGGGTAAATCAAGGACCGTTTTTGTAAATATGTCATAATTATGATATATGATTCTATACCTTGAAGAAAATTTCCCTGTGAGTTGGATCAAAACGGTATTGCAGCTATGATCAGACTTCTTCAGGGACATATTCGGAGGTGGACGTGTTGACAGAGTTATGGAGAAATGGTTCAGAATATAATATTCACACACCGTAAAATAAACATAACCCTCCACTAAATCGCACACAATGAACACTTCTTTGTTTCAAAACAAGACCGTATCGGTACCGTATTTTTCTCTCAAGTCTCAACATTAAAGGACCCGGGGTCACTCCCCTCTCCTCCACAATAACTGTACACAATATAATAACAAATTTTTGCTCTCCGTGCATATCCTTAGCTTGAGGTTAGCGCAAATGCCAAAACTTGCAAATTATCCTCGCTCGTGACTAAACTTTAGCAATCATTTGCAACATTGGCATCATTGGCAACGCAACACTCATCAAATACCTCGGTGTCTGTGCCGTTGTTACCTCCTTGTACTGTAATCATTTGTTATGAGTATTATTGGTTCGGTGTTAGGATAGTGGTGTCGTAAAGTTGTTTGGCTTCATTGAGCAGAATTTCAATATTCCTAACAACGCTTTATACGGAGACTCCATGCCTATACCTGGGGGGATACTATGACGTCTTAAAGCAGGAGTAATTCCAGCATGGGAAAGAGACAGAGCTATACAGGTCGTCTGGCGCCATCTCGTTCCCACAGTGGAATTACTCCTGCTTTAAGACGTCATGGTAGGCCACCAGTTCTATCTTGTCACTTGAAATATAGGTCGTTCATGTAATGTGCTCGTCCGTCCCATGTAGGTGTAATCGTGATCCTCCATCCAGCTACTTCTGTCTTGAAGGAATACATTACTGTGACAGCACCTTTCAGATGCTATGCTCGGATTCTTGCAATTACTACTACTTCGCTTGATTTACGTAGTCCTACGTCGAATCTGAAGCCTTCTATGGGAAAGTCAAGTACCAACTAATCATTTCCAGCTAGCAACTCCTCTAAGAAGACCCCACACCATCAATAAAAGAAAGCTCACATCAATTAATGTTAAACACGGAAGTTATGACAATTATTCAAAACACGTTAACTGGTGCTCGTAGGTATCATCACAAATCAGCGACACCTACAGTTCGTGCTCAGACTACAAACGAAGTGCAGACGTGACCAGCATCAGCGGCCATCGGATTTGAATAAATAAATCACGCTCGCATCCCGACTCATTTGTTAGCTGCAAGAGAAAGGCGTTCGATTCCACGCCTCAGCTGCAATCATAAACCTAATCTAGCTTTTACCACTTTATGTTTTCTACGTGTGCATTTCGCTGTCAGCGTTTTCACTTGCATCACCAGTCTGCCCAATTTCTCTTCTCCTTCATCCTTATAAAGCGTTAATAAGAAAAATATCTCCAGAGAAAGTGAGTTAAGGTTAGTCTTGTTCCATATCGTCAGTGTCATTCTTTATTTCTTATATAATCTCGTAACGACATCTCTCACACTTTGTTTCTTCGACGCCTTTACAGTCAACATTCGTAGTAGTAAAACGTCCGATATAAAACGAGCCATCATTAATTCAAGCCAATTAACAGCGGTCCTTAACATTTAATTAAGTCGCCTAATTTATTGTATACCTCATAATATTTATACGACATTAATTTAAGTGAAACTGTCCTTACTTTCCGTACGTTCGCGAATGGGTTACGACAAATAGGGCGTATTAAGTAACTGAGTGACATTAATATCGGTGAAATATGGCAGATTACGTATCCACGTCGTGCAACGTAAACTGTAATGTCAGGGCAATAAAGTTGTAAAACAACCAGTGCACTTTGCTAAATACCACTAACAATATTTTATGTAATGGCTAGGAATCTTTGAACTCCTCCAATAGTTACATCTTTGTTCTTGCTCCATAAACTATAATGTGATTACTTTACTAGATATAGTGATAATAAAAGTTTTGCAATAAAAGCGGTAATTAAGATCATGTACTGAGATTCTGAATGGTTTAGAAGACTCCGATATTTCTTGATTGAGAATCGTATCATGAGGAACTTATCGTTTGTTGTTAAGAACTATGTTAGGGTCGGCTCCTAGATTATAATGGGTATACCCTTTGGTGATGCCCACTTACTGCCCATAAGACCGTCAAGGATCAACAAAGATAGCTGGGACCAAATTACCTGGGATACAGGGTTCATTGTTACAAGTATAGTTTCATTTTTCGCTATAAATTCCACTTTCAGTAATTTCAAATGAAAGGAAAGCCTTGTACCCCGTGGTACCATTCAACAAGTTGTTAGAATCACAACTGCTCATTCCGCTAGCTACAGGCGATGCACTAGTTGCTTGTCTACTTAGTACTTATGGTTTGCGGTTAACTTTAATTTGTTGTTGCTTTGATTGTGTTCCATTTCTACTGATTCCATTTCTAAGCTTAGTTCATCGGTTGTTTCTGTTTTCTGATCTTGTAATTAATAATTCAGGTTGCTATTCTTTATGACTTCTGTGATTGATAAACAATGGTCATTGGTAAACTTGAGAGTCCTGATTTCCCGTGTTTTTAAAAACTTTTGATATTGTCCCGTGTTGTTTATGTGGTTGTTTCTAGAACCTTAGAAAAAAATCTGCATCCTCGTGTTCACAAAAACTTCAGACTTTTCCGTGGTCTTTTTCTTCCTTCCTTTCTTCTACATATAGTATTGTATTGTCATCTATATGTCTATCCAACATTACACGAGTATTTAACCTTTCGGGAATCAACGCGTAACGGTCACGTGCATTTGAATGCCTAATGTGGCGTGACATAGGAGACACTTCACAGACACCTGGTCAAGGTATTTACATACAGTAATAGTTCTTCCTTCCAGGTGTAACATTATATACGGTTAATATGGTGATATATGATGCCAATTAGCGTAACGATACACTCAATCATTCAACAGTGATGATTAACAGTCACCTTGAACAAAACTATTGTTGTTTTTGTTGCATTACGTCAGTTATATTGTATAAAATAAAATAAAAATAAAAAATAAAATATCTTTTAAGCAGGAAGTTGCAAATTATTGTAATTGTTCTACAAGATATGGGTTGTGTTTCGTTATGATATTGATTGATATCCGTTTTTATGATGTTATGTGTAAATACATCCGCTTTATTGCTACTTTTTGAATGATGAATATCGTACTTCCTCTAGTTCTGTGCGGTCGTAAGGTCTATAAAATTTTGCAAAAAGGTTAAACAAACTTAATTCCAAGGGGTTTCTAATGCATACTATAATATTAAAAAGAGGTACAAGTTTGTAATCATGTCTGTAGGGGTAACCTGATCCAATTCGAAAAATCTGCTTTCCGCAGTGTTCTCCCATCACAAAGCTTAAAAGTTCAAAACCCATAAATGACTATGGTCGCCCATTATCTCTACTGCACATGTTCACATACATAAAGCGGCCCCGCCAGAGGTCACGGCGTATCTAGACATCTGTCTCGCGAATGAAGCTGTTAATATTCGCGGTGTGACATCCAGCCACTTTGTCGCACCGACGACAGGTCTTATCGCACGATCAGCGGTTTCACTGGGCGAAATCCATGCTTCGTTTACTGTGTTTGTTCAGATGAATCGTTTGTGTAAATGTTGAGGTGCTAAGAATAGTTGGATAGTAGGAATTAGGCAGCGTTTTGTGATAGCATTTGCATTATGATGTAAGTTTTGGTAGTCGAACTTTTTATATTCTCTAGTCTTGCTTGGACTACTCTAAGGGCTGTCGGAACAGAGGAAGGTTATTATTTTGACGACCCGAATGGCGCAGCGGTAGTGAGGCTGCCTTACGTTCTTAGGGTCCCGGGTTCGAATCCCGGTAAGAGCAAGTGTTTGTGTGATGAGCATGGACATTTGTTTCCGAGTCATGGATGTTTATATGCATAATAAGTATGTATTTAGAAACAAAAAGTATCTATGTAATAGTATCAACTATCTGGTGCCCACGACACAAGCCTCGTTGCTTAGTGTGGCACCTAGATGGCGCTGTGTGTAATGTCCAGCGATATTTATTTATTTATTAGGGTCCGCATGAAATAAAACTCGTGCAGGCCAATACTTGGCCGAAGAAGCAGGACGAACTGAGTAAGTGCTCCAGCACCCTGGCCAGTGGTAGTTTAAGAACACCGTGTGACTTTAGTTAGTAAGCATACCTAATTACTTAGCACAGACATCAATAAGGTAGACAAGCAAAAAAGGAGTTTATGTTTTGATAGATTGCCTTTGTTTGGTATAGTAGTCGCAAGCGCGAATGCTGAGCATGAAGTCCTGGGTTCGATTCCGAAGTCAGGCAAAGCGCTATTGGGTTTTTCCGTTAGGAAATACTCAGTAGCTGCTACGAAGTCTGGATTTGTGTCCGGTTAATGGCAATACGCTCACTCCGTATTATTTATTTATTTATTTACATGCAATTATACATAGAACAGGGACAAAGACCACATCATTCACTTATAATCTAGGTACATACAGTAAATTGATAAGGTAAGAAATCGAAATAAATCAAAATACATTACACGAAGAACATGCAAAGGAAGCAAGGTGAATTGCGTAAAAGAATAACTATAATAATAATGGAAGTTAACAATAAGAAAGAAAATATATAATGATAATTATACAAAAATAACAAAATATTGGGTACTGTAACATATAAGTGCTTGGATACTGTTACATGGGACTTAATTATAACTGGCGAAATGTACCATGATACAATGATGTAATTTTGATAAATCAAATTAATTAATTTCTGACAATATCTTAGATTAAGATTTCTGGTAGGTGAAAAATCAAGTTGAATGAAAGTCAAGTTGAAATGCGTGAATCCCACACGTGGAATCAAAAATTAATTACAAGCTTTCAAGCTTTTTCAATAACATAAATAAGATCTGACATTGTGTACTCAATATAGGTACTAATTGCGACCTGTAATTTTCTTAATTTCGGCGGTTTCACCCCTATAAAAGGAGGTTTGTTAATTAAATGAGAATATTTTCACTTGGACGTGCAATTATGTTATTATTATTACCCATCGTTTATTCGACACGTAAAAATGTTAAATAGCAACATTAAATAACTTTCTTCGCGATTAATTGAGTTTCGACACTTCGCAATGCTGAAATTACGATTCGATTTCTTTTTAAATTACTGAATGTTTTAAACAAAGTTGATAAAGAGAAAAGAATTGCCCACTTAAACATCGCTCATGTCTGTTTTTCACTAACACTGAGTCAAAACACCTAAATTAATGCCTAAATAAAACGCAAATGCTTAACTGGTAAATGTAGGTGTACTACTCTTCTTCCAGGATGTTAAGTTATCTTCTATAATACTAACATTATAAAGAGGTATTGTTTGTAAGTTTGTATGTAGGTGGTAATCTTCGTAAATACTGATCCGATTCTGAAAATTATTTCACTAACGGTAAGCTACATTATCCCCGAGTGTCATAGGCTACATTCAAAACGTTCCCGTGGGTTAATTTCCGTACATAACGGGAGCGAAGTCGCGAGCCAAAGGTAGTGTTTTTATAAAAGCGCACTGTTGTATTTCCAACATTCATATTGGTTACGCTTAGTTATGGTAAAAAAGGGTTTACTTTACAAAAATTCAGTCATAGACAAACATTTTGTCGGACAAACGACAAATTAAATTTCGAACCTAACCCTTCGTCTGCCGCGGTGTCATTCGCCCCACGTATTATCCTCTAGGGTGGTCTCTCAGACCCCCATTAATGTGCACCTCTACGATACGAAGCCTCGATAATTACCTCTGCCTTGCATACAAAATCATTCTTTTCAATTTATTGACACTATATTTTTCTTTGTTCTTTATCTGGCCGTTCTTTGAGTTTAGATATTCATCTTTTCTCACATTTAATCGTAATATAAAAGTTCTTGTCAGAAAACTTTGAGACGTGTTCCATGAAATTATTGCTTTTAGATTGTTTAATCGCTAGATTATTATTAAATAATAGCTTTTTATTACCTTTGTTGTAAATACAGAGTTTTTTTAAACTGCAAAGATTTGTTGATGTCAATTTAAAAAGTTATAGAAATAATAGCAATAGAAAAGATAACATTACTGAAAACGTTTTTCTGGAGTTCGGTAATTGTCCCACGGGATCGTACTACCGGGATAAAAAGTATCCTATGTGTTAATCCAGGTTATAAACTATATGTGTGCTCAATGTCATCCAAATCCGTTCAGTAGTTTTTGCGTGAAAAAGTAACAAACGTGCATCCATCCATCCCTTCACGAACTTTCGCATTTATAATATTATAGTAGGACTAGCTGTTGTCCGCGACCTTCGTTCGCGTGAAATTATTGTAAAAAAATATTACTTCCCTTTTTGAATCGAATTTTGTTACCAATTTCAAGGGTTTTAATTTTTTTTCACGGAACCCTAATTCTTATTCTAAAATAAAAGTAGCCTATGTTAGACCTTATAACATCAGCTATCTGTCAGTAAAAGTTCAGTAAATAGCTGTTATTTTGATATTACAAACAGACACTTCAAATTTATTTATATTTATATAGGGTCTATCTATTCATACACGAAATCTCTTAAGGACTCATTGTACTCATCATTATGAACAACTTTTACTATGGGACCAACCTCGAAATCGCGAAAAAAATAAATCAGCTGTTCCCTACAATATGATCGCATTAACTCGTCAAAATGTACTGAACAGCTGATTTTTTTTCGCGATTTCAGGGTTGGTCCCATAGTGAAAGTTGTTCATAATGATGAGTATAATGACCCCTTAAAAGATTTCGTGTATGAATAGATACACCTTATACACCCTGTAACAGAAAGGGTATAATCATATGGAATACTGTGGTACGAACCATCAAACTGAACAACTTTCTCTATGGGACCACCATCTTGGTCATCATCAATACATTTGGGTTGAGTAGGTATTGAAATTTTGTATAGGACAGCTGATTATTTTTTTACGATTTCGATGGTGGTCCCATAGAGAAAGTTGTTCAGTTTGATGGTCCGTACCACAGTATTCCATATGATTATACCCTTTCTGTTACACGCTGTATAGAGTATAGGTTATAAAACAATGCACAATGCCTTGTAGTTACTATCTATGTGGTAGTGACTAACGCCACAACATCTGATACGAATCTGTCTGATTATAGACAGATTATGCACATACCAGTAGGACAGATGGAAAAACATAAAACCATATTCATTTAATGACATACCTGAGATACCTATTACGACTTAGTTCAAGGGTTGTACGGAAAGATGGCGCTTTATGGTAATTTAAAAAGATAAAATCAGTCATTACAATAATGTCAGAAAAGATATTAGGTTTCCGTCCCCTAACTTTTTATTGCATTTGAATGCGAAGGATAAGCTTAACTTTTTTACTGTTACCAAAAGAAGAGAGGGGTTCAAGAGAACGATATTTGTATGCTAATGTTTTAAGTATATTTAAATTTAAACAAACTGCTTTGAAATGTAAACTGTGAGTGTGGACATTTTAATTATACTGGACAAGCAAAAGCAGCGATATTCACTTATTTAATTAATAAAAACACTTTTAAACGAAATAGACAAAGATTTTGAATTTTTATGTGTTGACAACCCTAGAGCAACACTTTATACATGTACCAGTTGCAAGTTATTATGTTATGGACAAAGTCATCATTACGGTAGTGTACAGTGCGCTCTAAACACCGGTAGTGAAAATGGTACCAATCTTATGCAAGTAGAAAATGAGCAATACTTCCCCCGTGCAATCACCCCTACATACCCATACATATTTTAATAATAATAGGAAAATTGCTACTGCAGGCTATCATTCGAAAGGAAATAAGTTTGCGTGGGGCAAGACACGCGACCCCTTGCCAAACAATATTCTCTAAAACCTACAGCTTAATTTACACAGCTTAGAGTCTAATTTCCTTTAATCGATTTTGTAGGCAGGGTTATAGTGACGCGCATGCGTTCATTTTGGAGGGAAAAATGTATACAGTGTTGCCATAGTAACGGTGTATATTGCACCTATCCGTGTGTTCATTGCACTTGTGAAGTCGGTCTGAAACCCTATCGGTTATCAAGAACCGATTAGTGCGGTGCTGTGCAAATAGTTGTGAATAAAACCTTTGTTTCAAGTGTTCTCTGTTGTGATTTAACTCCACAAGGTCTGTTTACGTGTGAAGTAGGCGTTTTATCTATCTCTCGTAATCTTTTACAATACCGTTTTTTTAAATCCATTGTCTTTGTTTGATGTTCTTTTTAGATCTGTGGTGTAGATTCGAGAGGGTTAAAATTAGATTGGCTGCTTTAACAAGAATTAATGTTGAAATACGGCAAGCGTAAAGATAAAACTGTGAAAGTCACTCAAGAAATAATGGCGATAAAAGTTCAATAAAAATAAATTGGTCCGCAAATCTGTCTGCGTTAACCAACCATCTTTATCCACTGAAGTTTGTTAGTGACATTATTACCCCACACAATAAAACCTCCATATATCTCTAAACAAACGCGATCCTATAAATTTCAATCGCCATAAACAAAGAGACAAGGGCCGTAAGACGTTAATTAGCATGTATGATGTAATTAATCGTCCATCCTCGAAGAAATCCTTGGAAAGGAGATGCCGATGGGGTAAAGTTAAAAGTAACATGTACATGCCCGGCTACCAGTCTTCGTTTTAGTATTGTGTTTGTCAATTAGACCTTTCAACTCAACCGTTCGGTTAATTGCTGGCTTTTAGACCTGTTAGTCAAGTAGCCGAGCCACCGGAGCCACCCTTCCATTTTGTCTTTTTGGATATAAATCTTGTGAGAACCGGATTTTTTGGGTTGAAGTCGGCCGAGTGATATTGTTTGTGGTTTATTTTAAGATTTGAAAGGATTGGTGGGTACTTGAACTTCGATATCGGTTAGTATTGTAAATCTTAAGTGGGTTTTGCATGCGTTGAATTTTGGATTTATTTGTGAGGAAATTTGTGTTGTTAGAAGGTATACAAAGCGGAAAGAGCTGGTCAATTTGCACTGGTAAGAGACCTCTCACTCTCAATGAAAACATTCGGCATAAATCCTGAGGGGAATGCTTTGGTTTCAAATAGCCAAGGGTACTTCCATGATTGCAAATAACACATCGTTCTAAGTTTTTAAACTGACATGGTCAATACCAAAACGGATTATTTAGTTATCATGGTAACACACACATCCTCCATTTATTTTGCCTTTGCTCTACTTTAACCAAACTTTAACTAATTAAGTTTTCAAATACAAATTCTAGACATCACTGCCATCAACTAGCGATGACCGATTTTTAATGACGTGTTGATATCGAAAGACCCATGATGTTATCGAAAATACCGTATCATCCTCATCCTTTCATAGTTGTTCAAATAAAAAAGGCTTCGTATTCATTTCAATTTCAATTCCCACGTGTAATAGATTTGTTTAGTTTTCCAACGTCTAGAAAACCAGCGATATCAGAGTCTGTGGTCAAGTTTGTCAAGTCCGAGCGGTTCGACTAGAAAGCTGAAATGTGTCAGATATGTTGGGCTTACACACTTGCTCGGCTGATAATGTTCCTCGTAAAATGTAGGCTTCAACTCTCCAGTTGAGTGCTAGACACACGCGTTAAATGTACCTACGAAGAATTTAATTTGAAAGCTATCCAGGTATTTGAAATGCGAGTGCTGCTTCTTATATTTGTAGCTGTAAACGCGACTGTGGAGGGAAATGGTTTCTGGATTTCGTACATTTTGAATACCTTCGAAGCTTCTTTTGACAGTTCAGAACTAAAGTGCGTATATGGCATGTGGCTACAGACAACGGCCCATCTTCCATCATTAACCGCAAGCCCTGTCACCTTCGCACTTGATGACTTTAAGACAGCGTCAGAGATCGGGGTTTGCGTAGCTACATTTTGTGCCCTACATAATTATGAACTTTTTGCCATCGATACGATGAAAATACAATTTACCACGAAGTTAGTGATTCATATTGCAACTCAACCTAAATCTTGAAAAAGATCTTTTACTAGGAATGTCAAACTCCACAAGATAGATAACCGATAGTATAAGACTGCACAAACACCTGATAATGACATCACAAACAATAATTCCTGACGTGTTTTAACACCTGAATGAAATAACGGATCGTAAAGCCATTATTGCACTGGTATAATTCAAATCTCCAATCAGATGTCATATGCAAAGGTAATGATTTATAAAATGGCAACCCATAAACGAGAGCTCGTTAGGTAACATTATTAGCAGTATCATGTTTTATTCATGACTATTAGACTGAATCAGTACTGAGGATTTATCTAGATCTATTTTCACACTATTGTAATAGCCGTTTAATTTTAGACATTGCTAAATGCACACCGACATTTTAAATCGCGAAAGACCTTGTCTCATGAATTTAGATCGGTAGATAGGAGAATCCTATTTCGCGTTTGCATTTGTATTCAACGCTCGTACAAAACGGCTATTAGGAAAAATATCCATTTAAATGCCTTAAAAATAGCTTGAAGTGAGTATCGTTTTGAAAGCCTATAATGCTCTACAAGTACAGTACCATGTTCAGTTCAATGTTCAATAGTACCAGTACGCAAGCGCAGACATGGCGTCGCCGACGGAAAGCGCCGCGTGCAACGTAAAAATCACTTCGTAAGTTTGAATGCTACCGGTCTACCGAGTTCCGCGCGCGACGGATAGATGGCGCGCTCTTCAATTGTAAAGGGAAAAAATTACACGTTTTCATCAACATTTTCTTTTATTTACGCGTGAACAAGATTGATAGGAGGGATTGCGTGACACGCTGTTATTTCATTGCCTTGGGCACACTTGTCAATAGTGAGGGGACCCCAATTTTGCTGTGCTTTCATGTTTGTATAGGGGAGCCCGGTGAGACGTGTTTTTCTATTAATTTGGGCTATCACCTGTCGCCCTGTGAGATTGATTGCGTTTGTTGTGGTGAAGAATACCCATGGAAAAAAATGACAAGAATGACAATTTTAAATGAAGTGCTAGTTTCCTAGCATTTTAATCATAGTTCGTTCCTTTATCGGTTAAGCCCATACAGGGCCACAAACAACTCTTTAAATTCAAAATTCTTTCTTTGGAAGAGTCCGATTTCGCCCGGAAAATAGGAAAAGCTTGTCACTGACTCGGTTCGGTTATCATTATCGGCTAATTGGCAACTCTTCTTCCACCTTCTTTCCCCAATCCATATTAATAGCACGGTTACGTATTAGTAGTACGGTTTAATTATAAAGTTATTAATTATTCTATTTTTTTGTCAACAGATTGGCGCGCACCGATGGCAGACGAAACGGAAGCGGCGAGGGGGCGGCGCGCGCCCGCGCCCCCGCCGCGTCAAACCGTACGCCCGCCGGAACCGCGCCCGCGCATGCATTCCGATCCGCGCATCCAGGTGGATCCGCTGCGGCTGCCCGCTCCGCCGCGGTTGATCCGCCCGTCGGAGCACTTGGCAATCGTTGAGCGGGCGATGGAGCGCAGGCCGCCGCCGCTAGTTCCGGCTGTGACGGTGCTGCACGGGCCTAGGCCTCCGCTACCACCGCCGCAGCCGCAACCGCCGGTTTATAGGCACGTTGCGCCACCGCCGATGAGGATGCCAGCTCCAGGACCGCCGATGATGAGGCCACCACCTAGAAGAGATGTTCAGGTAAGGATTGCATGCTTGTTGTCTAAAGTTCCTTATTACGATGAGTCTCTCAATGTAGATGCGATTATCCAATCAATTTCTGGATTTACTGGTACCTGTTACCCGGCGTCAT